>OY282605.1:19560810-20810810 GCA_958298945.1 Atherix ibis
TTACTGCATAAGATTAATTATATACCAAGTAAGGATCGACTCCTTAAAAAAGAGATGAAATAAAACATCCTTAAGACCTGCATATGGGTCAATGCTTTGGAATGAATTCCAGAATCCTCAATAAATACTCACACCTATTCTCGGTTAAGGATATTTTTTTTTTCAAAAACCAAAGAATATATTTCTTTATAGAATATAAATTACAAAAAAAAAACCACTATCACAACCGCGATCATCCCTAACCGAATTAACTCTCCAGGCCTTTAGATGAGACTGAACAGATCTCAATGCAATTTTATCCTAGATCAGACGTATAGCAACCTTTCTTTTTTGTATGGTTGTTCATCGAGTATAAGAATTATTAATGTTGTTTTCCTTTTGAAATTCTTTTTTTTTTGAGGGGTCTCTACCCTTGCTATTATCGAAATAGAAACGAAAAAAAAACAACAACAGTAATAATAATAATGGTAAACGTTCAGACTTTGGCTACCTGCATATTTTATTGAAACTATGAATAGAGTTTTGATAAAAAAAAAGAAAAAAGAAAGGGAAGGGGAGGTGAAGGGGAGAAAAGGTTATTGGTGAATGCAATAAAAATTATACGCAAATGCTTGAATGGTTGGATTGAGGTTAAGCAACCTAGCTGGGTGCGCAGATGTTTTTTTTTTCATCATCAACTTGGTTTGGGAGATGACAACTGCATCATTTTGTGCGTCCTTTTTAGGCTTACGAATAGATCTGCGTATGAGGAGTGTATTCAACCAAAAAAAAAAAAAAATTCAATAGGAAAGGATGCAGGGTGAAATTTATTAAGTCATAATTTCTAGCCCGCTCTTTTCAAATGGAATTTTTTTTTTTTCACTAAAGAGACTCGCTCATCAATTTACTGGGTTTTATTGTCAAAAATTTTACTTTTCTCTCCTAGTTCATGTTGTTCTCTGTCGCTTACTATTATTCTTTATAATTTATATTTTATAACAACTGCATTGGATATCGCGAGATTGCTGTCATTAATCGAAAAAATAGACCCAACCGGCATAATAAAAATGGCCGCCGCGTTGCATTATTGAGTTATCCATTTTCAGGATAGAAAGGTGTGATCTAGGGTTGCCGTATGACAATGACAATGCAGAATAAATTTTCCCTATCCGATTTGGGTTGGGTACCATGTGAATTATTTATTGCGCCTATTGATGATTTCGTCGATGGAAAATAAAAAAACTGAAAAAAAAAAATTGCCATAAAATTCGATGGTTTCGAGACTATTAAGATGAAGGATAATATTTGTTGGGTGTGATCGACTTTTATAGCTTGGGGGAAGTCGAAATTGACTTATTTTGTTTCTTTTTACCCTTGATTGAATTATTATACCTGGCCGAAAAGGTGATAGATAGTCTTTTCTCCTTGATTTGAATAGTATTGCAGCCTGTATCTACGCGGCATGGTTATGGTTTTTAGATCTGATTTATTTCCATTTAAGAGGTTTGATTAATTGAATTCTAGTAGAAAAAAAAATTATATTAGAAATAATATTTTATAAAGGATAATTGGGGTAAAAAAAGTTTTTTTTTTTTAAGAAGGCAAATATTATTTAAACTCATTTAGTAAAAGCTAATCGTTTTCTAGTCTAAGCTTTGTCAAACCTATATAATTAATATTTATGGTTATTTTTTCTATTTTGAATAGATAAAAATTCTTTCAAAGAAAATTCCAAAATTTTCTTTAAAACTCTTTACTACGGTATTAGGGCAATTTAAAAAAAAAAAAATAATTTCGAAAAAAAATATCCCACATGTCACTGCGGGGAATCCAAATATAAATTAATTATCATATTTTACCTACCAAAATTTTTTTTTTTTTTACTAATTCTAGTATAAATTAAAAAAAGAAAATCATTAAGAATACAGATTAATTAAATATGCAAGCATAATGAAGGTATGCGTTTTTATAGCTTTTATGGGAGTGTTTTTTGTTGTGAAAATGTAATTGGCCACACTTTTAAGGTTATTTTGTGGGAAGTCTTCTGATAACGGTTTATCCATTTTATAGTTTTAAGACTATAGCCTTGTTATTTGATAGCTGTTAAACAAAAATATTCTATAGGATAAAATTTATATAGGTTAATGTCTGGCATTTTTATTTTTTTTTAATAAATTATAGAAAATAATTTTCAATTAATTGTCATGTATCGAACTTCAGAGAATGAATTTTCCACTCGATTGGTACGGCAATAAGCAAAATTTGCATGTATGAAGATATAAAAACCAACAAGTGGCAATAAAAATTTATTTGTGCATTTAGATTTAAATATATTTAGATTCAAAGGCATTACTGGCTCATATTTATTTGACAATGAAAAAGGAGGATTGTTTCCGTCAATTCTGAGTACTGTGGTTTTCTGATAACCGACTTATTTTGGCCTTAACTGCAAAAATTTAATCTGCCTTATTTTTTATTTCAACAAAAAATGTACCTCAACCTACACAACACGACAAATTTTTGCTTTATTATATTTTCAACGCCTAATTTTTAGATTTGATGTTGTCAATTGCCCATAAAGATCGTGCGATTTGACGCCGTTGTACTTTTTCTTCTAAAACTGTGCAAAAATTTGTGTTGATAATTTTCAAAGTATTTAAAAATTTACATCAATTCGAAATTTTTCATTAAAAATTAGTTTAAAAGGATCGAGTCCTCAGGAAGGATCGTGCCAGCCATTTGAATGAGTTTTTATTGTGTGCATAATGGCAGGGTTTATGCAATAAAATTATATAAAAATTATTTCAATTTTTTTTGTATTATTTTTATCTGTAATTTTCAAAGCATAAATATTTGGTTTTTACAAAAATGTACTACAAGCCACGCAGCACGATAAATGTTTGCTTTATTGCCTTTTCAACGCCTAATTTTTAGATTTGATGTTGTCAATTGCCCATCAAGATCGTGCGATTTGACGTCGTTGTACTTTTTCTTCTAAAACTATGCAAAAATTTGTGTTGATAATTTTTACAGTATTTAAAAATCAACATCAATTCGAAATTTTTCATTAAAAATTATTTTAAAAGGATCGAGTCCTCAGCAAGGATTGTGCCAGCCATTTTTATTGTGTGCATAATGAGAGGGTTTATTCAATAAATTGATATATTGTAAATATTATTTTAATCTTTTTTTGTATTTTGTTTAACTGTAATTTCCAAAGCACAAATATTTGGTTTCAACAAAATGGTACTACAAGCCACACAGCACGACAAACATTTGGTTTATTGCGCGAAAAATTCGCAGGACGTATAATTTTGGGCTCCGATGATATACGAGGTCTGTTCAAAAAGTATCACGAATTTTGTGTTTTTTCAAAAAGTTTGTGTTTTTTCAAATCCGGGCGTTTCTGGCAGATTGCTTCACGCAACTTGCGCATAACTTTCAGGTAATATTTCTTATTGACCGTTCTACCCTGTGGCAAGAACTCATGATGCACTACGCCCTTATAATAGAAGAAAACTGTAAGCAAAACCTTCACATTCGACCGAACTAGGCGCGCTTTTGTCGGTCTTGGCTCGTGCGACAGCTTCCATTGGGATGATTGAGCTTTCGTTTCCATATCATAACCATAAACCCATGATTCGTCACCAGTTGGAGCAAATTTGGGTCATCGCGGACAGATTCCAACAGATCCTTAGCAATATTAATGCGATGCTGTTTTTGGTCGAAATTGAGCAATTTTGGAACGAATTTCGCGACGACCCGTCTCACGACCAAATCATTAGTAAAAATCGAATGGCACGAGCCAATCGATATATTTAAGTCCTCAGCAACTTCTCTAAGGGTGATTCGGCGATTGGCCAATACTATTTTCTTCACTTCATCAATGTTTTCATCTGTTGTTAACGTGCACGGGCGTCCGGCATTTTTGTGCCACCGGTAATCGTTGCTTCGGTCCAAGATAGCTTCACCAAATGCCACAGTCAACATTCGGAATGCGTCCGCGCAATTAATTTTGTTTTTCACACAAAATTTGATACAGATTCTTTGATACATTTTTTGGAATGGAGAAAAATCAAAGACGATCCCAAACACGTGCAAGCAAAGCAGCCATCAAAAATTAACTGAACATTCAAAATGGCTGAACTTATTGGAATAAGTGAAAGACATGAGTATAAACATAACAACACAAAAAAAATTGATAATTGAATACTCGTAACCCGCGAAAATTTAAAATTCGCGATACTTTTTGAACAGACCTCGTATATAGGCCTCGAAGATCGTGCGATTCGAAGATGTAAGACTTTTTTTTATCAAATTACATAAAAATCATATATATTTAGATAAGTGTTTAAGTTAAGAACTGTTAAAAACAAATACTTTTTAAGTAATAACCGAATTACAGCGCGAAATTTGCTAACAAGTTGTCAAAATTTATTTGAAAAGTAAAAGCCTTGCAAGAAATCTTCTGCCAAGTAATTAAAAAATTTTACTTTGTTTACATAATGGCAAAATTTTATAAATATTAAAAATTAAAAATTTAATTAAAATTTGTATTCCAAATATATTTAATTGAATTTTTTTTTCTAAAGTGTAAATTGGATAGCCCTTGGTTTTTCCCAAGAAAATCGCATCTTTCGTTATGCTTCGTAAACTACCAAACCAAATTGTTTTTTGTTCCAATTTTTTGTCTATATTTCGTTTAAAAAAAAAAATAGTTTTGGTTATTAGTATAGCAATTATTAACACGAAGTTGGGCGCATATTTCAACCAAAGATCTAAGAAATTTCTTAGAAATTCTATCCAGTAGCATGTAAATACAGTCACATTTAGCAAAACGCATTACGAAACTATTTATCGTCAAAACTAAAAAAAAAAATAATATTTTATAAATAATGGCAAAATTTAAAAAAAATAAAAGTTTTATCAAAATCTGCATTTTAATTATTTTTTAGTTAATTTTATTTTCAAAAACTCAAATTGGATATCAAGCCCAGACACTACTTTTGACTTTCTTTTAATAAGTTTCCATCGCCAAAAAGGAAGTTCATCATTGAATTGATTAAATTAAAACTGTTTTAAGTTAAAATGGTGTCTAATAATTACCATAGTATGGTGTCAACGTCAAATAATAATTAACAATGCAACATAACAGCTGGAAATATCAATTTATATTAATTCACGTCCATTTAAATGAAAATGAAATTCTTTCAGAGTTTTTCACTTAATTTCGGATTGGTGGTCAACGTGGTGTAGAGCCCTCTGCCATAGCACACTCTGCCTTTTCACCCTCTGGCATACCACCATCGTCGTTAGCGTATGTACGAAACTGATTAAATGATCATCATTGAGGCCGCCAGTAGGTCGGACACCCGGAGATCGACAATCCTATCTCCATTGACATCTGCCCACTTCGATAATCTTACAACAAAAAAAAAACAGAAAAAAAAACTATTAAGAAAAATTAGAAGAAAAAAAAACGTTCGAACATAAAGAAAGGTCCACCAGCTTTGGCTAATGTTTCTGTTATTTCGAATGGAAACCCATTAAGACTATTCACTTTCGAACAAATTCAAAATCCTTTCGATGATCTTCTACGAAGAAGAGAAATTAGATAATTTTTTTTTCGTCTGGTCGTTGTTATCCAGCATCAGACACCTTAGAAACCCTTTTTTTTCTTTGTAGTCATCGAAGAAAGCAATTTAAAATGTTATCAGAATTAATCAAGAGTGGGAACCTGTTTTACCCAATATCTTAACTCATCTTTTGGGTAAAAATTTGTTTATTCCTTTTTGTTTTAATATTTATTTTTCTAAATTTAAAAAAAAAAACTCCATTTCCATATTTAAATAGATACTAACAAATCATAGTGAAAAATGTTTTCTAGCCTCTGGAAATCCTCCGCTCATCCCCCAGCGCATACCATTTTGTAGTCATAATAGAAATTTCCATTTTACTGCATTACCATCGATTTTGGTCGGAGGGACTTTCGCCTTTGTTTTTTGTTTGTTTAATTAATTAATGCAATTTATGCAGACCTCTAGGAATTTTAATTAACGCATGCATTGAGTTTTTTTTTCTTCCCTTGCTCTGTGTCTCTGCATGATACTATTTGGACATACATGTGTGTTTATATTTTTATTTGAGGGAGGAAGAGTGTGTGGGCAAATATTCCACACAAAACATGTATAGAGAGACATTCTCTCTATAATATTATAATAATGGCAGAGATGACTACTAGACGACACACACGAAATATGGCGACGACCACTGCATATGATAAAGTGTGGATGTGCCCATGCAAACTGCGGGAACTCCCGTAGAAGCACCTCACGGGGTGAGTGAGGTTCCCAAAGGTTTTGTGGCCATTCATAAGTTCGGGGAAATGAGTTATGACCAGACAAGAATCATCAACAAATTAAAATAATTTTCAAGGGTTTTCTCCACCTAGTATGTCTCCGCACTCGTAGTGGCTAGCCACACATCTCTCGGTTCGGTTATCGCATCCATCATAAATTGTTTTATGCACGCAATTATGCTCAGGTATGTTAAGTTAGAATGGTTGATATCTTCTCCGTCTTCTTTTTTTTTAAACTCTTTTTTCAGTGCAGTCACTAGTCATAGTTATGCAGTATCATTTTTAACCACAATAAATTATTGAAGGGGTAAAATGGAATGATCATCCCGACGATGAATAGTTTCGTAATGCGTTTTGCTAAATGTGACTAAATATGCTAATGCATAGAAATTCTAAGAAATTTGTTAGAGCGCCCAACTTCGTGTTAATAATTGCTATAATAACAACCATAATATTTCCTATCAACATGAAATGTAGACAAAATTTAAAGGGGATAAAAAAAACTAATTTTCGTATTTTAGTAATCATAACAAAAATGATAATAATTTTCAAGGCATAGAAATTTCTTGGGAAAAAACAAGAGATATCCAATGTGCACTTTGGAAAGTAAAGTTAAATAATATATATTTTTAATAAAAATTTTGATAAAATTTTAAGTTTATTGTATTTATGAAATTTTGCCAATTAAAATAAAATTAAAATAGTTTTAAAAAAATTTCTTGCCAAACTCGATCATTTTAAAGTAAATTTTGATGACTTTTTCGCATTATTGCTTTTTTAAATGCTCTAAAGTTGAAGGATATTTTTACATTGTTGGATAGGGAAAAGTATGTAAGCTATCATGGAGTATTAAATTTCCAATAAAACCGATCTATTATGGAGTCCAAAATTTGTCGTGTTGTGTAGCAGGCAGAGCCGTTTTGTTGAAACCACATATAGTCTAGAATAAAATTTTCAAGCTCACGTCTAAAAAGTTAGTTATCATAGGGATTTAGCCTTTACAATTAATGGTAATGGTACCTTCTTCCATATTTTAAATATTTAGCCTTTACAATTAATGCGAAGCAGAGAATCATTTTTCGCGGATACAATGGCTTCTGCACCGTCACTGGTGGGTTTTACAAGCCTCATGTATAGCAATTTTTCTTATTGATATATTTAATTGGTAAAAAAATCATTATTATTTAATAAAATTTATCTTCTTAGATCGCGAAACGTGGCTACGCCGAAATCACCATTTTTATAGGAAGATTTTTCTATATTAATGCGTTTTCCGATGCCTTTAAACTGAACAATATATAATATACAATTATAATTATATAATTTAGAAAATTAAATGGCACATTTGGTAATAAATTAATGTTTTTTATTTAGGTATTTTTTTTTTATTATTTAATATATAACAGAAATGTACTTTACAAACTGTTAAATGGATAATACTTTAATATTCAAGTTATAGGATTTTCTTGAAAAAATTTTAAGGATAAATTTTTTATTTCTCCATAAAAATTTATTAAAAATTAAAAATTTTCTCTTGATTTTGATCAATTCTTATTTTTTTGTTGGTATGTAAGATTCCTACTACCCGATTATGGAGCCATTTCGCGACCTGTACATCTCGGTAGGTTAGAAGAAATTGGTTTTTGGTTAGTTGGGTGTGCAAATTAGAGGTGGTTAGATTTAGTAGAGCATATACGTTTACCCCAAGAAATAAAGAAGAATACAATGGCGGGAATCTAATTAGAAATTAAATTGTGGGAAAAGTGGTATTTCGTTAGAAGATGGGGTATACTGAGTTGAACGGAATAGTAGACTTGTAGGGAAACTCTTTGTTAATATTTCGAAGGAAACCTAACATGTTTCTTTCAGAATATTGGCAAACCTTGGTTTCCAGTCAGGATAAGGGAAGGCATTTGGAAAATTTAGAGTAATAATGGAGGAATCTCTTTCATGAAGAAAAATTAGTAATTTTAAGGAAGCTGATTTTCTTTTGTAAAGATATTATTTTTTTACGACGCTATAAAGAGGAAAGTCAGAGCAACAGAATAATTCTTTGTATTCACGTGATATATTTACCGTTAGACATAATAGCACGGGTCGCCTTGACCATAGGGATTATGATAGGTCCAATCAAGCTAAACTGACTAGATCTTGGTAGGTACACATATCTCAATCGACAACCCAGCTCGCTCAAATCCAGCGCATTCTTCTTTGATTCCGTGCTTGGGTACATTCTCTCATGTTCCCTCGTTTCAGCTTTTCTTCAGTTCTTCATCATCTTCATCATCTTCCTCATATTCTTCGTCTTCTTCACCTTCTTCAGGTATGACTCCACTTACATTAGCATAAGCCATGCAAAGCTTGGATGCCATAATTTCCTCTTTTTCATCATCTTCTTCATCTTTTTCATCTTGCTCATCTTCTTCAGATACGACTCCACTTACATTAGCATAAGCCATGCATAGCTTCAACGTCATAATTTCCTCTTCTTTATCATCATGTTCATCTTCTTCATCTTCCTTATCTTCTTCAGGTACGACTCGACTTACATTAGCATAAGCCATGCAAAGCTTCAACACCATAATTTCCTCTTCTTCATTAACTTTTTCATCTTCTTCATCTTCTTCATCTTCTTCAGGTACGACTCCACTTACGTTAACATAAGCTATGCAAAGCTTGAACGCCATAATTTCGTCTCTTTCATTATCTTCTTCATCTTCTTCATCTTCTTCATCTTCTTCATCTTCTTCATCTTCTTCATCTTCTTCATCTTCTTCATCTTCTTCATCTTCTTCATCTTCTTCATCTTCTTCATCTTCTTTATCTTCTTCAGGTGCGACTACACTTACATTACCATAAGCCATGCAAAGCTTCAACACTATAATTTTCTCGTTTTTGTCTTCTTGCTCTACTTCTCCGAAACCATCTTTCGTACCTCAAGCATGAAGCAGGCAAAGATTCAATCAATTCCTAGGGTGAGCGGTTTCAACCAACAGACGGCTCCCTCATCTCTCTATACAAATTTGTCCTGACTCTAAATAGCTCCATACATGATAGGTAGGTCCATTTGCTCACTGTCAGCAACCAATTACAAGTTAGTTATCCTAACTGTTAGGCCTACCTAAGCCTCTACTATCATCTGCAGGGATAGCACCCGAGATCCTACCATCCCTTAGCACGAGTCCTAAGACTGTACCTGCGATAAGGTGGCAACCACAGCAACTATGTTTTAGACAAAGGCTCCTCACCTTAGGTGGGCACGTGGTACCAGGTTTTTTTTTCTAAATTCTAGATACCTGGTACCATGGCACGATCCCATGGTACCAGCTTTTATTTATAAAGTGCATTCCACTCTTAAATAGCTTCAGTTAGGGAAATTGTAATTTCCTAACACTACTAGGCCGGCTCAGGACTGCAGAACTCAGAACAATAAAGATTTTTATACAATAAGTTGATAGGAGATTTGTGAAGGCCAGGAGAGGTGGTGCGTGCGACCATATTCGATAAGTAGTAAGCCTGGCAGTGAACTTTATTCAATTCTTCAAATATCTTTTAAGTAAACTTTGTTTAAATGATATTAGTGAACAAAAGTATCAGAAAAATAATTATTCATTTTTATGCCTCCTATAAATGGCTTCATTTATATAATATTAGCTAAGAAAAAAATATTGAAAATATTTGATTTTAGTGACTAGACATAAAAGTTTTGTATTGGTTCATATGAAAGAACGTAAATTAATATAATCCATTATTACATCGTAAAAGGATTCTCTTGTTAAATATATACGCTGAACATATGGGAAAAAAAATTCAGAATAAAAAAAATACGCCACTTAAAAGATTTTTTATCAAAAGAGCTACGAAAAAAAATTGTTGAACAACTAAAAATCTTCTGAGTTGTGAGTAAAATTATTGCAAATAAGTTAAAATTCCAAAGCAATCTTTTCTGTCAGAATTAATCAAAAGAATAAAGTTCTGAATTCTAGAACTAAGGACATATATACATACGATACACACATCTGCTTATGCGTTTGAGTAGCAAGGATTGTCGAGGATTTTTCATAAGTTCATGGGAAAATTGTTTCATACTCTAAACATGTACGCGTACGATACGAATACGAAATTACTTACTTTTTCATAAGTAAATATTTTAATCAAAAGATTTTATTCGATTACTTTCCCTTTTGACTGTTGCTGAATTTTTTTTTCTTCTGTCTATTTAATAACCAAGCCCCAGACTCATAATTTTAAAAGAAAAAAACTAAAAAACAAATCCAATCAAATAAGGTGAAATTAAAAGTATGTGCTTTTCTGTCTGGAATTTTTATTGATGCCTTTTTAAGAAAAGATCTTCTTAAAAATTTTAATTTTTTTTTCTCTCTGTACATTTAATATATAATAATACTTTTACTGAACTTTTCTTTAATTTTATATAAAGTTTGTAGAATAAAAGAACAAATATGTTTATTTACTTATCAGTTTGGTTAAATATTAGCTAGAATTTTTGCAATCTTTAAATGACTTTTAAAAACTCAAAGGCAGAATAACTATTCGTATTCGTCTTTATGTCCTTTTTATGGTCGTATGCAAAAATGTTTAGTAGTCGCGAAATTTCATTTTACAAAAATATTCTTTTAAACAATGTGAACAACTTTATTGTTGGAAAGTAATTTTTCTTTTATTTGTGCATACAGAAACTATTTCCCGTCTGCCCTAATATAAATTCCTTACTGTCTGTCTATTCGGGATAAAGAATGAAAACTTTGTCCTGGTTTATCTTCTTTTAGTTGAATTTCTTTAGTTTTATCGTCCTTTCATTTGGAATCATTGCTATCATCATACTGAGTGAGACTTATAGACCATGTTTTTATAATTTAGTTTAACGTATGTTAAACAACAAAGACTGCTATCTTAAAGAAATTGTAATTTTTTGCTAATTTTTGTTTGTTTTTTTATTTTCTGTATAAACTTTTTATCCTTTTGAGATAACAAAACTTTTGCAATACTCTTTCTTGCTGCAAATATATTAATGCACTTGTGGATGAAAAATTCTTTTATTTTTTGTACACAATTTTTCAATTATCGATATTGTTTGTCATCGAGAACATTTTTACGATGAAAATATCTATTTTGTCATTTTTGTCTGCATCTTATAGATGATTATTTGTTAGATTTTATTCAGAAATAAAATTCAAAAATAAATTTTTTTCAACAAAAAAAAAAAAAAAATTTTAACTTATAATAAAGCAAAAACGTTAAATGGCAAGAAAATTTTCCAACTGTAAGCTTTGTTAAAGTTTTTGCTAAGAAAACCCTGATAAGGATTATAACGAATTTTGATTGATTTATATTATTATTAAAAAAATTTAAATTTAAATAATTAAAGCGGAATTAACAAGTAAAAAAAAAATTTATGATCTCGTGAATATTTCTTTGATATTTTTTGGAGTTCCACAAGGACGTATACTGTGCGCTATCCTTTACACCATTTTGAAATTCTTCAAAAATTTTGCAAATCTAAAGTCAAACCTTTTAAAATTGGTTCAATCAGCAGTTTTGACCGTAAAAGTGTTCATGCAACTTTTACTCTCTGATGTAAACTATTCTTGCGCTCTAATAGTAGTGCCATACCAAAAGATACTAAAGTTCGAATAGCTTAGATTTTAATACACTGTCATTGTGCATTAAATGAAAATTGAATTGTTAATAAAAATCGTTTATAATAATAGTTTTATGCTTTCAATTTACTCTCTAAAATATGCATGATCATTGCCACTGCTATAATTCCAGATGAAATCTGATCAATGCTTAATATGTAATCGAAATATAAGAACTTAAATACTAGAACTAAATAGATGTTATTGATGACACCACTTCGACGTTCAGAACTACTTTTACTTTAAGATAAACATTTCAAACTTACAAAAGATAGGAAAATACTTAGATCAACACGTGGCTAAGACCAATTTGAACTTACGGAATAGAATTCTGCGGCAATAATTATCTATTCAGTCAAAAATACATTTTTATATGATTGATGCTAAATTTTTTTTGGCAGTTCTCTTAACCTTAAATTCTCATTTACTAACCATATATCTGTTTCTTGTAACAAAAAGTTTTTATTCTCATTATTTCAATTATTAGGAGCTGTACTTATCCGAGAGCTATCCTCAATATTAATATTTTCTAATACCGGTTTAAGAAAATAAAATACGTTTTTACAATGACCTACTCAAACTCAAAAGCCCTTTTATGTTCATAAATATTTTTTTAATAATGACTTTAAATAAACATTTATTTGCTATATGCGTGTTTCTCGTTATAAAAAGTTTCGTCATGATAAAAAGTGTTTCTCGTTATAAAAAATTTCAAAAATACTAATCTCATAGTTTGAGAGCTTTAATCTTGTTTATTAGCTACAATCCCTAAAAAAAAACGTTCAAGCTAACAGTTACCAGCCAAGTACTAGGCAAGTACTTATATACCAATTTGGACCTACAGACTAAAATTCTGTGGCTATAACGAATGTTCCGTTTTCCATCAAACACTTTAGTCAAAAATACTTTGTAAACTTATCGCTACTCGCTCTTCTATATTTGGAATAGTCTTATTTATTGTAACTACAAAATCCCATTTATTCGAAATATGACTATTTCTCGTTATAAAAAGTTTCACTCTCATTTAGAAGCTCTAACTGTGCGAGAGCTTTCTTATATTTTATTTTTTGGAAGCACCAATATCGACTACTCTTAATTTATATTTCAAACTTAAAATTGCTATCAAAGTACTTCCATATAATTGATGGGCTCTGATAATTCTTCCAATTCCTATTGAAACCATCTGTTGAAACCATTCCTTTCAGTCAAAAATATTTTGTCTATGCTCTCTTTTTTTTGCAATAAAAAAAAAACATAACACTCCTTCCTTTTATCTATGAAAATTGTCTATTATCTCTTTTTTTGCAATAGTAGTTTCTTTTATTAGTTTTTATATTCGTATTGTAATTGTTTCTCGTTATAAAAAGTTTCACTTACGTTCTTTTATAAACTCTCTTATTCGTTCGAAATCTAACCTCTAATTTCTTTTCTATAAAGATTCATCGACAATTCAAGCTTGAATAAAGAGTTAATAATTTATAAGAATAGCACCTTCGAAGGATATTTACTTTCCCGTAATGCTCTACATTAATTAATACTTTTATTCAAATCTGCTCGTTACTAATTTGTAATTTTAAATATCAAAAAGTCAAAGTATTGTCATAGTTTTGTAAGAAACTGAACCGATTTCAGGTTTCTCTAACAATAATTAGTGAATACCATTAAATTTTATAATAAAAAAAATCGAACATAAACAAAAAAAAAAATATATTTTTGAAAATTGTAAATAAACTTCTAATAAAAGAATACCTGTAATTATAAATTCAAAAAAAAATTATGTATAAAAACGATATTAATAAAAACCTAATTAAATAAAATTTATACATAAAAAATTTCCAACGAAAAAAGAGAGATCCTTTTTAGCTATAAAATTATTTAAACATTACCTTCAATTCTGTTCCAAATTGAAATCAATTTAAATAAGACTTTACTTTCTATTGAATGAAAGTCTTCTTGTTAAATAATTTTTCAGGTCACAAGAAATGTAAATTCTTCGGAAAATGTTTGCAAAATTTTTTCTTTTCTGGCAAAGCTTTTATTTTTGTAATTTGTTTGATGAGTATCTACTCGATGTCTCGGCTTTTATGGAATATTTGAATACATTTGAGAATACCCGACATAGTCTCCATGGCATTTTAAAACATTAAAAATTTCTCCATCGACTAATTCTATGGCTGCTTGGAACAGTTAAAGAAAAAAAATTTCATCTGTTTCCATACAGATACTTTGGCTGCATTTAACTTGCATTTTCTTAAAGAATCCCAATTTTTTTTCCCAATGCTCATAAAAGGTATGGAATTTATGTTTAAATGCTAAAGCAAATACTTAGTATATGTTGTATGGGAAAATAAAGTACAGCTTTTGAAAGTAGGAAAATTAACCACTGTTCGTCTGAAGCAAAAAATTGTTTTCAGTCACTTTGTATTCGCTTTCGATTTTGAGTTTTCTTCTTTCGTGGGCTATTTTCTAATTACTCAAGTATACACTAGCAGGTACATAATTGTGTATATGATTTTATCAAAAAATGTTGATATATTTTGTATAGAAGAGTTAAAAAAAAATTAGTCTTTTATGTATGGCAGGTGGAAAATCTATGCAGTCGCTTCAATATTGTAAAAGCATAATTTCAATGGGAAGTTTTATTCAAACAACTTCTGCAAGCTTAGAGGTTTGCAGTTTTGAAGGTTTTCAAATTTTTTTTTTACATTCATTGATGGTTAAGAATGGAAAGCTGGTCCTAACCGGGTCTGGCTGTAGACTAGATGATTAGAAAGAATACTACAATAACAAAAAAAGGAAATAATTTCACTATCTATCATCACACTATCGATAATTTTATAGGATAATGAACAGGTAATATTTTTACCTCAGAAAAGTATATGTTTATATATTATGTTAAGTGTTGAAAGCTTTATTTTCCATTTTTCAAACAAAAAAACAAAAGCGTTTTTCTTAAAATATTCATAATAGTTTTAGTTTTCTTTTTAGAATTTTTAACTTTTCTTAAAAAATTTTATACCAAAGAGTGTATTTATGGTAATTTTTGGTAAAATTTTTATAATTATAAAAATTTTTGTTTTGTTTTTTTGACAAACATTTTTACAATAAAAAAATTCAAAAAGTACCATAACAAAATTTTTTAACTATTCAATTTGCATTAATCTTAATACTATTTTCTTTTAAGAATCTTTAATCCTAGCTTAATCTGCGTCTTTATTAGTTTTTAGCTTTTTTTGTTATCCGTGAAATTATTGCTAATTCACATATAATATTTTAGTATATTTGAATCCGGCAACTGCTGTCTTTGATGTGTCCTCTTGATTCCCTGCAGTGCTTCAGACCTTATGTGATGTAACTGCTAACCCCGATGTTGTCCCTTTGGCTTCTTTTTGTAGATCTGGAGACATTGTTCCAGAGTTTTTCTGTGTCCTCCAATTGAAGTAACGGTGATAGGTACTTGGAATTTCTCATCATCTGCAGTATTTTGTTAGCTGCCTTACTTCCCTGTATTGATGACAGGCTAATGATTTCCACCATTTTCCATACTATAAATAGGGAAACACTTGCCTCCCGGTATAACCTGTCGTTTGATATAAATTTTTTCCCTGTCTAGACCTACCGAGCCCTGTGGATTTTCGTAAGATTTTCCTTTTCGTCCTGTGCAGTTCCGTTGCTACTATTGGGAAAAAAGATAACCAGATGGGCAACTCGTAGCATAAATACGCTCTTATAAATTGCTTATAAATAATAAGTTTGACATCCTTACATAGGATTTCTGAGCGATACATTCCCAGAGACCTATAGTATATGCCGTTGGCTTTTTTAATTTTATCACTGACAAAGGAGTTGAATTTGCGGTTCTTGTTTATATTTAAGCCTACATTAAATCTCCAAACTCGTAGTCTATGAATTTATGCTTCCCTGATAGCGTGAGACACAAGCACTCTGACTTTGGAATTTATACTTGAAGACGCCATTTCTTATAGTATTCTGTCAGTTTATTAACTACTCGTCGGCATATTTTACCATATGAGTATTTTTGCTAAATTGGACCTCACATATGTGTATATCGGCAATATAAAGGTTATATAGCTTAGGACCAATTAATGAGCCTTAAGGTGTGCCTGACAATTGGACCTTACATATATCTGCAATGGAAAGGTTATATAGCTTAGGACTAAATATTGAGCCTTAAGGTATCCCTGACAATTGGACCTTACATATATCTGCAATGTAAAGGTTATATAGCTTAGGACCAATTAATGAGCCTTGAGGTATACCTGACAATTGGACGTTACATATATCGGCAATATAAAGGTTATATAGCTTAGGACCAATTAATGAGCCTTAAGGTGTGCCTGACAATTGGACCTTACATATATCTGCAATGGAAAGGTTATATAGCTTAGGACTAAATATTGAGCCTTAAGGTATCCCTGACAATTGGACCTTACATATATCTGCAATGTAAAGGTTATATAGCTTAGGACCAATTAATGAGCCTTGAGGTATACCTGACAATTGGACGTTACATATATCTGCAATGTAAAGGTTATATAGCTTAGGACCAAATATTGAGCCTTGAGGTATGCTTGCCAATTGGACCTTACATATATCTGCAATGTAAAGGTTATATAGCTTAGGACCAATTAATGAGCCTTGAGGTATGCCTGACAATTGGACCTTACATATATCTACAATGTAAAGGTTATATAGCTTAGGACCAATTAATGAGCCTTGGGGTATGCCTGACAATTGGACCTTACATATATCTCCAATGTAAAGGTTATATAGCTTAGGACCAAATATTGAGCCTTGAGGTATGCTTGCCAATTGGACCTTACATATATCTGCAATGTAAAGGTTATATAGCTTAGGACCAAATATTGAGCCTTGAGGTATGCTTGCCAATTGGACCTTACATATATCTGCAATGTAAAGGTTATATAGCTTAGGACCAATTAATGAGCCTTGAGGTATGCCTGACAATTGGACCTTACATATATCTACAATGTAAAGGTTATATAGCTTAGGACAAATTAATGCGCCTTGGGGTATGCTTGCCAATTGGACCTTACATATATCTGCAATGTAAAGGTTATATAGCTTAGGACCAATTAATGAGCCTTGAGGTATGCCTGACAATTGGACCTTATATATATCTGCAATTTAAAAGTTATATAGCTTAAGACCAATTAATGAACCTTGGGGTATGCCTGACAATATCTCGAAGAACCGCGAGTATGCGTGTCCACATTCTGTTTGGCTTTTCTAAAAGCTACAATAGAAAACTGATTTTTTGATTAACCAGATATTTTGGAAATTTCATTTTGATGATTTTGAATATGAAAGCCATGTGCGGTAGGCACAGAGCCACTTTGAACGGTGTTTAACTTGTTCAAGTGTAACGTCTGTGTGTACCTTTAAAAGTGCCGTGCGGTTTACAGTGGCTTTCACGAAACCTATATTGGAATTCCATAATTATGCTTTCTTCCTCAATGAAGAGATAAAGTTTATCTAGAATGAAACTTTATAATAATTTTTCTACATAAGAAAAGGAGTGCAGACTTCCATATCGTAGGGAAGTACCCATTTTTAATGCCGTTAAGGACCCTGTTGTCCTTAGTTAAATGAAATAATTACAAAACACTGATTTTGATAAAAATATATTTAATTATTTTAACATAGCCATTATATATAAAAATATTTTAATTTAAATACAAATTACAGGACTTCTTGCAGAGCTTGACACATTTTAAATAATTTTTTAAGTTTTTAGCACATATTTCGGGTTGTAACTTGGCCATTGCAAAAGGTATGTTAGTTTTTAAATGCTGTGAAGTTTAACAAATTTTCTATGAAAAAATAATGTTTAAATAAAATATTAATAAAAATACGAATAGTGTACCAATAAAGTTAAAAATTTTGAGTGTTATATAGTTTTTTATGCTATCTCATTGATAGTCTTGATTAAAAATATTAAGTAAGGGCAAAAAAAATTGGTCATAGCGCTCAGAATTAATCGAAACGGTGTGCTTATTCATTCAAAACAAAATGCTCATTGGAGAGTCATTTTTCATAAATTTAATAATTTTTTACAGTTATTTATGGGTACTAACAGCATTTTATATAATAATTTTGCTTATTGGTACGTTCATCAAGCGAAAAAATTAGTCTCATTGCTGGTGAAAATTATGTTTCATAAAGCTTTAAAGAAAAGTTAAAGAAAATTTTGTAGTTTTATCCAATTATTGTATTTAGAATACATTTTTTGCATTATTTAATATAAAATCTTTATAAATATAAAAATGCCAAATTATATTATTTTTATAACTTTACTATTTATAATAGATTTTATTAAAAAATATCAAAACAAATAGATATACTTTCCAAACTTTACAATGGATAACCTTTTAGTAATCATAAAGATCCAATAACAATTTTTTTGAAACTGCATATTTTAAAAAAAAAAAATTTATAAAATTAAAATTCTTTAGATTCTTTATTATATAATCAAAAATTTTGATTTGAGGGCTTTCCAACAGACCGAAAATAAGTTTTCTTGTTATTTCATTGAGATCTATCATACCTTTGGCTGTTATCATTAGTAACAAGATAAGATTCCTTGAAGTCGTTTTTTTATTTTAAGCAACAGAAAAAAGCCACACGGATTATGATCAGGTGAACAGGGGGGAACCACAACAAGTCCCTTTTTTCGACAAAAGCTCAAAACTGATTGACGGAGGGGCCGTGTGACAGAAGGCGTTCTCAGCACAGAGCATCAAAGTATCTTTTTTGTCTGACATGACGTCAAAAACTGTTTTTTTTTTGAGTCGTTCAAAGACAATAATGTTAATTGACGGTCTAACATCATAAGATGTTTTGATAATGAGGGCCTCACTGTGCGTTTCTTCATTTTCACAGTCCTCTAAAAATTCAGTGATCGATAAGGTAAAAACGAGGATGGTGAGATAGGCTGGATAACCATAGGAATATCTTTTTCCAATAAAAGCTCATTTATAAAGATGGCCGCGTGACAGTAGGCGTTGCCATTGCAGTTACTTACGGATTATGGATCATGAAAGTAACTGCAATGTCCGATCTGATGCGAAGAATCTTTTTTCTATGCCTTTTATTTCATTGCACATAAACTTAATCGTTATTCGATGGTCTGACCTCAAAAACGTCATATTTTTTTTACATTTGCGTTAGTTTTTTAACTTACTGCCCTCACTCAGTGAGGTCCATTTTGCACTGATTTAAGGGCTTTTCAATAGACCCAAAATAAGTTTTCTCATTATTCCATTAATGATCTATCATAAAATATCTTTTTTTATAATAAAAAAAACAAAATAAAAATTATAAATATAAAAACTAAATTCACAATAAAAGAAAATAATCTTTTTTACTATCAAATAAATTTTTTTTATAATCTCCACTTTATTCCCCCAAAATCCTCTTTTGCCACAAAAAATATAAATAAATGAAATAAAAACTAGCTAATCTCACGATGTCTGACTCTAACTACTAAAAACTAAAACCATTAGGAATTTTTAATCACTTAATATAAAAAATGTATTATTTTCTTTTATTTCATGTTATCTAAATTTGATCTTCTACAATTCTATATGATATCAAAATTTTTGTCAGACTTTATCAAAACAAAAAATCCCATTCAAATATGAGCTAATTAAGACATTTCTAAGCATTTGATTAGAGTAGAAAATAATTAAAATGTTTCATTTTTTTTTGTTTTTTTTTTTTGGCTGTATATTTTTTCTGTAAGCAATTCCCCAATTTTATTTTCTGTATTCCTAAAAAAATATCACTTTTCTCTTTTTATAGACAAAAAAAAAAATGAAAGAAGTTGGACTAAATCCAGTAAAACTATTGTATTAAAAAACTTATCTATTAAATAGTGTAAAAAACACAAGGAGAAAATTCCTAACGGCAGAATTACACCTGTAAAAAAAAAAAAAACTTTTTTTTTCAGTTACTGAAATTTTTACCTAAATGGTTTACAATCACACATTAAATTTACATAAATAACGAGTCGTTTTTGAATGTATAAAATGTTAAAAGTTACACTCTTTAATTATAATAACAATAATTAATTGATTTCCAACGGAGCCGCTGCCATGAAGACTATGTGTACAGGAAATGGCCAAACTGACCATGGCTGAGTAAATTGTGATGGTCAGCAGTTGAAAATGTATTTACTGAGAGAAGAGTTTGATGCTCGCACGGTTAAGTGAGTGTATCTTTACCTAATGACTGGTTTCATAGACCCAATAGTTTAATAGTATAATCGGTGAAATTGTTAAATGTTCAGACATTGTGGATACTGGGTCTGAAGATCTTTGAGACCAGCAGATTATATTAGAAAACAGGAAGTCATCCGCACAAGAGAGCGAGAGAGAAGAGAGAAAGAGGAAATTCACCTTCACTTGCGCATGACTGAGCATCCCATTAATCCAACACAGAATATTCTTGATTGTATGCTAATTGATACAGTCGACTATCTTGGCGTTTTTTTTTTCACATAATTTCTCTGTCCAAATCGGCCAAGCTATTAGAGCCCTCATTTAATAGTTTTTATGACATTCGGGGAGACATTTATTACTGCATTGCATGACTTAGTATGGGGTCATAAAGAGCAACTCCTCATAAAAATTTCGATGGAACGCTGTGCTGCTGCTGCTGCTGGCTAGTGAGTAACCGGGTCGAAAGCTCATCAACTCAGGTGTGTGAAATGTGCTTTTTGTTTGGAATTGATTTACGCGTATTAATAGTCAGTCATAAATTTTCACCTTTTGTCGAAATGAAGGTGGGGCCGTATTTAGCACCGATCGTATTTCCAGCCAACTAATTAGAACACGAATAGATATTTTTTTTTTACCTTATCTTATCTCGGACGGAAAGGTTTCTTTATTTTACCTCTTCGCTATCAAACTTATTTACTTTTGTCTTTTCGTTTTATACTGAACCGATAGAACTGACTATCGATTTTTTTTTATATAATAATTCCTAAAAGATGATATCTGCTCTATATTAATAAAAAAATATAAATCTATAAAATATTAATACTACCAAAAAAGATAAAAAAAAACACAAATCTACTTAATTAAGGAAAATTAATGGATTTTAAATGAGAACAAGAAATATTTATTCGGAAAACGATATTTTGACAAATCACGACAACAGAACAGAGTTTTTTTCTCTAATTTTTTTTTTTAATTGAACTGAAATTTTTTTGCTCAATAATTTTATTGGAGAAAAATTTTGATTTTTATTCTTTTATTCAAAGTTAATTTAATTGAGATTTTTTTTCATAGAAATGTAATTTGTTATTTTCTTCTATTGCCCTAAGATTTTTTGATTCAACACTTTTTAATACGACATTGAACTTCTCTCTGGGAAACTTTTTCGTTATCGCCATCTTTTCAAAAAGAATCTTTAATTGAGACTATAGACGACTAGCAATAATTTGTACTCTGACCTTCTGCTAGTCGTTTCTATCGTGAAATTTTCTCAGTTGTTTTGTATAAAATCGGGAACACAAAATACATAATAGGTATTATTGGCCATGAAATTCTAACTTCGAAATTCCTAAAAGACACTTCTATAAGAAATTGTTTGTTTGTTACTGAAAGACACCCGCACTATTTGTGAAAGACATCCATCCACAATATTGGTGGAGGTGTACATGTTGCGTTGGGTTTGTTGTTTTGCAATTTTTGAATACCTTCTAAATTTAATCAGTTGTCCAAGAAAAAATTGTTGATGACTAGCTGATTTGCTTTTGTAGTGTTTTATTCATTCTACATCAACAGAATGACTGAAATCTGAAAACTGATCGGAGGAAAAGCTTATTTATTGTTGGAATTGAGCAAAATTTTGAGGTTACGGTATGGATTTTGACGACTAAATTGACTTTTACCTTAGATCAGTAATAATAAAAGTGCCAAAAAATAAACGAGACTAATTTTTTTGTTTCAATAATTTCGTTTTATTTTTGTACGTCAATGTGAACCCCTTCAAAGTAGCTCCCTTTGGATAGCTATACATCGCTGGAGTCGTTGTTTTCACTCTTCCTAGCAGTTCTGGAAGGCTTCACCTGGAATCACCTTCAGATCCTTGACTACATACCTTTGGATGTTATCGATAGTAACAAGATAACATCTCTTGAAGTCGTTTTGGATTTTGAACAGCAAACAGAAAATTTTGATCAGGTGAACAGAAAACCTCAAAATATTCCTTTTTTCGACAAAAGCTCAAAACTGATTGCTACAGGAGGTGTTGTCAGGACAGAGCATCCAAGTGTCTTTAATGTCTGACATGACGCTAAGAACTATTTTTCTGGGCTTTCCAAAGACATTAATGCTAATTGACGGTTTGACCTCATAAGATTTTTCGATATTGAGGTTCTCATTGTGCGCTTTTCGTGCCTCATAGTCCTCCAAAAATTTAGTGATCGATTAGGTAAAGAGGAAGATGGTAGGATAGTCTGGATAACAACAGAAATATCTTTTTCCAACAAAAGCTCATTTATAAAGATGGCCGCGTGACAGGAGGCATAAAAAAATTGTATGACAGGAGGCATAATCTCATTTATAAAGATGGCCGCAATGAAATAAAATGCATAAAAAAAGGATGCGAACAATCCTTAAGCTTAATTGTTAATTGACGGTCTGACCACAAAATAACCTTAATTTTTTTCTCATTTACCATACATTAGTTTTTTAAGTTGCAGCCCACCCTGAGTGAGGTCCATTTTGCACTGATTTTTGTCCCTCCACAAAATGCTTTTTGACACTGAAAAACTTGTGTTCTTGGAATAGGCTGGATAACCATAGGAAGGTCTTTTTCCAATAAGAGCTCATTTATAAAGATGGCCACGTGACAGGAGGCATTGCCATTGTAGATCATGGAAGTGCGAAGGATCCTTTTTTGATGCGAAGGATCCTTTTTTTATGCCTTTTATTTCATTGCACATAAGCTTAATTATTAATTGACGGTCTGACTACAAAAAAGCTTTGATTTATTTCACATTTACGTTAGTTTTTAAAGTTGCAGCCCTTCCTGAGTGACGTTCGTTTTGCACTGATTTTTGGCCCTTAAAAAATTGCTTTTTGCCATCGAAAAACTTATGCTCTTAATAAGGAAGGTTCTCCATAGGCTCTTTGCTCTAAAAATTTAACTGTTCCATTTGAAAAAAAAAAACATTTGGGGAAGGCCTAGAATGGACTAAAAAATTTCGACTTTTTTTTCATAATGTTTTACAGAGTCGTGTAGTTAAAAAGTGAGGTTAAACCTTATTTTGCAAGTCCATCAAGGACTAACATACAAGCTTTTTCAGCAGTTTCGCCAGATTACAATCAGTGATGCCAGTCACCTCATTCATAGGATTTTTTACTCTAGAATGAATCAAAAAATCATCCCTAGAAATATTCACATCAAAGAACATAACACCCTGTGTTCCAAGTTTGCCTTTGAAAAAAAAAATAATGTCAATATTTTCTATAAAGTAAAAATTATTAAGAAATTTACAAATTAAAGTATTTTAATCGAACTAAAAGCCTACACAACTTGTTCAAATGTAGAGTTTCTCAGGGCAAAATAATTGTATTCAATTTTGAGCACTACTAATGCTCACTCTTCAGCAATTAATTGATATTTTATGAAAAGTTAATTTGTAAAATTTCCAAAATAATTCGAAACTGTTAAAATTTAGATTTAAATATTTTTATTATTTTTAAAAATTAATAAATTATTTGTTAAGTAGAAATTAAAAGAAAATCTTTGATTTGAGCGGAGCAAAGTTTTTGTTTCATTTCGAATTATTCGGTAAATTTTCGATGAATTTTTTTCTGGCTAAATTGTATTAATTTTTTTAGAAGAAAAATACCCAATTTAAAATAAGTGCAGATTGTCCAACTATCTATTTACTTAAAAGGCAACTAAAAGCTTAGTATTTTTTGTCAGAAATATTTAATTGCTCCCCAACATAATAACCGAAAGTGGAACTAAACTTTTTCAAAATTTATTACAGTAAATAGATTAAAAAAAAACTAGTAATTAGCATATGTAAAATATGTTTCGACAACATTTTTACCTCCACATAATTTTTGTGGCTCTTTTATGGTACTAGTAAAAGACTCAAAAATATGAAAATTACAAAAAAGTCAGACCATTCCCACCTTATCATCATAGTCCCAAGAGAGATTAATTAAAACAACGATGAAAATATGCTAATTAATTCATATTTTCATACAAAAAAAAAATGTTGAGAGTTTTTTTTTTTTGTTTCTTCTTTTAAATAATTTTTTCCATTCTAAAAACATGTGTCATGTTGTGATAATGATTGGATAAATGTGTGAGAAGACGATCTTCTAGTAGGGAACGTGAACATAATCAACAACGACAATGTCTATACTATTGCGGCAAAAGATAGAAGATAGAAGATAATTTTTGACTAAATACAAAATTTTTTTTTTTTTTTTTGGAGGCCAAAAATCTTATAAAATTTAGTCCATTCTACTTTGCATATGCACAGGTAAACTGATTTTTTGATGGGATTCATCATTATTTATTTATTATTTTATAAGATATTTTTCTGTTCTATATATTGTACGAGTGTCTTTTTAAACATGAAGGGATTTTTCCTTTAAACTATAAAACTACTAGTTAATTATAGTTAACCTAGCGCAGGTAGATAACAGCAGCAGCTAGTAAAGACAGTTATTGGTACGCTTTTGGGTGCACTAAAAATTATATGCCAGCATAAAAATGTTAATTTCCACAAAGAATTAGCATTTTTCGATGGGTGTGATGTGCCATTAAACGTTCGAGAGTAGACGAACATCGTAGACTTTGGAGCTTTGGTGGCATGGGGACCCAACGACAACTAACAATGATAGGATCAACTGCCCATGGATTCTGTCTAATTAAGACGTAGTCGTCAGTTGGCTGGCTAGGTGGTTGGTTGGTTGGTTGGTTGGTTGGTTGGTGTTGGGGCGTTGGGGTGTTGGTCTGGTTTTCAGGTCTTTGCCAGCAAACCATAATTTTATTCTTTGCATCATTTCTGAACCAAGTACAAGTTTGTATGCTAAGGCAGATAAAACTTAGATTTCGTTGGGATTCAACCGTTCGACATCGAAAGTACACTTTAACAGCACTCTTAGCTGGGTCATTATACACCATTTTATGCGACTACCATGGCTTCTCAAAAAGGGGAGCTTCCTTTTTTGTTCGACAGAGTCATTTTCTTTCTCCAGAGTGCCTTGGTCTTGTCCAATGTGATAGGGTATATTGTTGTCTATATTATTTCTATCCGCTAGTATGCGAAGGGTTCACGCTGGTTTATTCCTGGCCGTCCGAACAAAATATCAACCATTGTGTGAATAGTATATAAATTAGCACTTTTCAAGTTATTCTGAGTTTAAAAACAACTACTCTATTTATGAACATAAATATATTAAAGGCACAAGAAAGGTCAGGCAAAATCATTCTTGAAATTTATTATCGGGTAAGATGGTTGCTGTAATACTGTTAAAATTTTGTTATGTTTTCTTAGTCCTGCTAGACAGTTCTTATACTATAATGTTCGTTGATATTTCGACTCCTGTTCTCTAATATGGACTGTTGTTAAATTTCCCGATAATAAAAGTTTAAAGATCACATGATTAAGCTCTTCGTAAAATAACGAAAGTCGCTCGACCTTCTTCAAAGTTCATCTACTATTTACATAGAAAATTACAATAGCACAACCGTAAAACGAGTGTAAAAATAATGCAAATGATGTCTTGAAGTACATTGGATAATGTTTAAATTATGAGGTTGTTCTGGGTAAAGTTTACCCATTAAAACGAAACGTTCATTGTCGCTGATAATTTTTATATACTCGTATGCCAACATTTTTTACGCTTTACATAAGATAGGATTTTTTTTTCTCTACTCTTGCTCAAGCATAATTATTTACAATTTATAAAATTAAATAAAACAACAACAAAAAAAGGTGAAGAAAAAATTTTAAGAATAAATCAGAATTTTAATAGAATTGTTTTTTGTTTATTTTTCATTGTGTCTAATTAAAAGTGTAGGTTAATTTTGTCGTTTGTTTGACGGAAATTTAACCTTTTCTGAATTGGAGAATTTTGTATAAATTTCCTTTTTACATGTAAAATAATTTGAACTCTGACAGGAGAAGGTATTTTTTTTTTTTTTGGTGCAAATAATTTTATAATTTTTTATTGCGCTTTTTTTCAGATCATCAATAATGGTTGACATTGAAAATATCTGTCAAAAAATACTTCATAGTCATTTAGTCATTAAAAAGAGAAAAAAACATTTTAATCATCGTGTTTTTAACTATTAAAACACGTATTCTATAAAAATGACATTTTTTAATATAGCTATTAATATGAAAAACTAATTTTCATATTAATAGCTATATTAAAAAATAAAATTGTCGAATAAATCGGCCATTTTGAATGTTCAGTTAATTTTTGACAGCTGCTTTGCTTGCACGTGTTTTGGCTCGTCTTCGATTTTTGCCCATTCCAAAAAATGGATCAAAGAATCTGTATCAAATTTTGTGTGAAAAACAAAATTAATTGCGCGGACGCATTCCGAATGTAGACTGTGGCATATGGTGTAGCTACCTTGGAGCGAGGCAGCGTTTATCGGTGATACAAAATGTTCTCAGAGGGCCGAGAAGACTTTGAACGACAAAAAGCGTGTCGGACATTAATGAAGTGAAGAAAATAGTATTGGCCGATCGTTTAATCACTGTTAGAGAAATTGTTGTGGACTTAAACATATCGATTGGCTCGTGCCATTCGATTTTTACCAATGATTTGGGCGCGAGACGGGTCACCGCGAAATTCGTACTAAAATTGCTCAATTTCGACCAAACACAGCATCGCATTAACATTGCTAAGGAGCTGTTGGACTCTGTCCGCGATGACCCAAATTTGCTCCATAACTGGTGACGAATCATGGGTTTATAGTTATGACGTGGAAACCAAAGCTCAATCATCCCAATGGAAGCTGCCACACGAGCCAAGACCGAAAAAAGCGCGCCAAGTTCGGTCGAATGTGAAGGTTCTGCTTACAGTTTTCTTCGATTGCAGGTGCGTGGTGCATCATGAGTTCTTGCCACAGGGTAGAACGATCAATAAGGAATATTACCTGTAAGTTATGCCCAAGTTGCGTGAAGCAATCCGCCAGAAACGCCCGGATTTGTGGAAGAACAAAAATTGGCATTTGCACCATGATAACGCCCCTGCTCACGTATCGTTGCTTGTGCACGAATATTTGGCCAAAAAAACACAATAAAAAAAATGGCGCAGCTACCGTATTCCCCAGATCTGGCCCCCTGTGACTTTTTCTTGTTCCCGAAGCTGAAGATGAAAGGACGACGCTACGCTACGATTGAGGAGATAAAGACGGCATCGAAGGAGGAGCTGAACAAGATCACAAAAAATGGTTTTTTGAAGTGACTAGAGGATTGGAAAAAACGGTGGCACAAGTGTATAATATCTGGTGGACATTACCATAGATATTCATTAAAAAATAAATAATTTTTGAAAAAACACAAAATTCGCGATACTTTTTGAATAGACCTCGGAGCATTTTGAGATGGTATTTGGGAGTTTCTAGATGTAGACGGAGTATTTAATAACACCTTCTACGAGTTCTTAGAAAGGACGTCTTTACGCAAGGAAACTGAGGTTCCTATGATTTATTGGATTAGGGCCATACTTACAAGCCGAAAAATCATAACTACTCTGGGAAATGATCAGTAGCTATTAGAGCCGCTTTAAGGGTTATCCACACGAAGTGGTACTATCACCCCCACTTTGGTAACTTACCACTGATTACCCTCTTGTCAAACTATCTGCATCTAGCTTTGCAGTTCAAGGTTATGCTGATAACCTGGTCGTGATTATCAAGGGGAAACAATAAGAAACCATTTTAAGCCTTATATAGAGTGCCCTAAATCCAGTGAAAATTAATAACTTTTAAGGATTTATGCCTATTTATAACTAATATTTTACTATTAAGTCCTAAGAATCTTGGCAGAATTGGTTTGGTTTGAGATTTTTAAAAAAATTAAAATGGGCGTCACAAAGAGAAAAAAAAATGGCTACGTTTTTGGTGGTATTGATAGTGGACAAATTTATAAGAAATCCTTTTTTTTAACTCTCCGTCTTAGAATATCCTTTCTACTAAATTTTTTGAACGAGTTTTTGTGCTCTTCAATAATCATTTTAAGCTCAATAATCTTTTAGGATGGTCCTAAACCCAGATAAAACGGTTTTAGTTTCATTCACTAAGAAGAGTTGTTGGACGTTATTACCGTCTATCCAAGATCCTTGGTAAATGTTCATCTACTTTTCAGGCAGAATTTGGTGCTAGAAAAGGTATTAGAAGGAACCCACGTAATGCAACGGTCTACATTATGTCATACAGCTAAGTTGCATCCTCTTATCTCGTCTGATATTCAATCCAAGCTAGTTTAGGATATCCTGATTGCCCTAAACCAGCCGGCTAGACACAACCATGTAACCTTGAAGGAATTGTGGATAAAAAACTAGTAGGAAAACTTGCTGAAAGGCTATCAAAAATTCCGTTCATTGGATCAGAACCATTCTGCGGCAATCCAAAGGGCCACCTGAGGTCCATCATCGAGTCCTAGAAACGCGTGGTGAAGAGCTCACACTGGGACAACTTTTCCAAATTCCGGGAAAAGCTTACACTGGGACAAAGAATCAATCTAAAAATTTATTACTTTTTCTAAAAGCAGGGCGTAAGAGGTACTGAAGCTCAATAAGCCGGTCTACACACTGGGCACTACCTCTTAGGATATCATCTAATTAAAATGAGCAAATTAGACTCCATAATCTGTCGTCTCAGGTTACCAGCGAATATTATATTGAGGTTCGCTAAAAGCCTCAATATTACTATTATTAGTATTAGGGTTACTCACCACAAAAGACCTCATTGGTCGCGGTGGTTTGAGACTGTGTGCCTCTTGACAACTTCCATATTTGTTATTGTTATTAATATTATATTATTTTGGGATGGTAGAATTATTTGGCCATTCTTCTTCAAAAAGAATCATGAAGAGGTCATAACAGTGAATTTCTGTGGTTATACTTTCTGCGATAACATCGATTTTTTGGGCACTAAATTCTATGATTGAATAATCTTATGAAACGCTGATATGAATTGTCCGCAAAAATCTTGCAATTTGATACCATTCAACATTTTTAATTAAGACCATTGGAAAAGAAATTTGTATGCCAATTATTCAAAAATAATTTAAGAACTAACAAACAATATTCGACAATAAATTGAGGATGTTGATCTACTGTTTTTGGAAAAATCATCGAAAATTTGGACGCTCAGAATCATGCTTGCAAACTTGTTCTGGTGTCATAAATAGGTTTTAAGGATAATTGTTCGGTTAATTCTATAGAAAAAAAAGTTCTGTGATTGAAGGAGGGGCTCAAAATCTCAACCCATCCGAAGATTTAGCTCATTTTTGAAATTGGGTAGATGGATCTACTCTGTACCATTTATTTGTTAATATCTCCTAAACTGAAAATAATTCCATTCTTACCCTTTCCTTGGACATACCAGATGAAGAGTATTGAGACTGCCATCTTTGAAAGCTATTTGGCAGCTTGAAAGTTAGTCCTTCTTCGAGGTGAAGTTTAAAGTTTCTAATTCGTATGTTAACTACATGATCCTACAGAGCATAATAAGTGAATTTATATTTTTATAGTGCATTACGAAAAAATGAATACAGTGAAATTCCTAATCAAAAGCACAAAAATATCGGTGACAAAAAGGATTTTTGAAGCCTATAGTGATCATTCCTATTTAAAAGCAAAAAAAATTCGGTGAAAAAAAAATGATTTTTGAAGGATCAAAAAGTAATGAAAGGCGGACCTCGCTCAGGGAGGACTTCAAAATTGAATGCGGTATGAATAAGGACTATCGTAAGAAAATATTACGTCCAACTTTTTGTCTACTAAGTTTTATTTTTAATAAAAGAAATCCTTGAGAGGCTTAGGAAAAAGTTTCTTCACATCCGCTCGCAGATATTTGAATGGCTTGCACTTTAACAATGACCCCTGCCACGTGGCCTTCTCTATCAATGAGTTTTTGTTAGAAAAACTAATTTCTATCCTTTTCAAGTCTTTTTTATTTACCTTTATTTTTATTTTCCAAAAGCAAAAACCATTTAAAACCACCTAATATTGATACTCTCAATATTATTTTTATAGAAAGCCTGCGAAAGGGAACCACTTTTACGTATGAAAAAAAATTTAAATCAATCTCATAATTTTTCTGATACTTCCCACATAAACCTTAGATTAAAGATCTTACAATTTTTAAAACTATTTTATATAAACAAAAATTATAGAATTTTGACCTTATTTGTAGTAGTAAAATATTTCAAAATTTACATTGAGGTAAATATTTTCAAATATTACAGAACAGGAATTTATGCCATTTAACAAATTCTTTCACTCTTTGAAAATGGGTTAACATATTTGCAATAAAATACAAAATGTTACCCATCCATCCAACCTTGGTAGTGAAGGACTTGAAGATTTTTCTAACAGTTCTCATTAGTAAATATCTTCTCGTCAATAGTCCGAATGGGGTCATAATTAAAGGAAAAATTTCCTTTTAGAACTTTTCAACCAAACTACTATCCTTCTACAAGAAGGTCAAAAAAATCAATAATCCCTTCTCCGAGAATCATAATGAATACCATAAAGAATAAAAAGGTACTTTTAAAATCAAAAGAAACAAAAAAAAAACAAAAAAAAATACATAAATTCCTTGAAAGCAAGAAAAAATTATTAATCTTAAGCATGAACGATAATATTCCATTAGATGAACTTCAAGTAAAAGGACATTCCGCATAGCATGAACTAGTGCCATGCTTCAACTATCATAAATCACAAATGGTCCTTTTTTCTCCCTTGTTTTTATTTAGTTCATAAAAGAAAAAAAAAATTCGCAATAAAATTCTTGAAGAAAATCCACTTTCGAAATAAGAATTTTAATATTAGAAGATTTATTGCAGGTAGAGTCAGTCGATGAAATAATTAAGGTTTTTACATTACAATTTACAACAGCAACTAGGGTGTTATTAAAAAAAAAATGTAATTAAGGATATTTATTATCAGAATTGCTGGTAAATCCATATAAAATATTATTATTGTTTTATTTTTGTTTATTATTTTTATTCTAATTATATGAAAAGTTTAAGTTTATTACACTTAATGAAAATATAAATTAACATTTTGACGAAAATAGGAAGAAATGAAATTTTTCTTAATAGGACGAGTAGAGGAAAATACGATACGAATTATTATTTGTTTCCAAATCAACCTAATTGAAATAAAAAATAAAAAACACATAATCCACCAGCAGGTATTTTCTATTTTTGTGGATATTTCCATTTTAAAAAAATATAATTTCTTTTGGTTTTTTGAATATATAAATTTAATTTTTTTAATATTCATTATTCGATGTGATAAATTTGTGAATTTTATTAACGTGCTGAAAAACAATCTAATTAAAAAGGAGTTTTTCTTATTTTATTTACGTTTGTAGAGTACTTTTGAAATTGGTTTTTTGCATGGTTCAAGAGCCGAACAAACAAGGGAAGAAATTATAAAACAACCGAAAATATCAACAACAAAACAAATTACCATAAATTGTTTCCCCATCAAGGAACGTTGAAATTTATGAATTTTAAATTTTTCGCCACATTTTCAGTGAATTGTTTTTTTCCCCCCCAGTAAGTATTATTTTGTTTTTCATTAAGAGTCACTTTGGTTTCGGACGGACGTGCATTTACACCTTTTGAGGTTGAACACTGTTCGAAATTCTTTTCCTCTACGAGATAATATCATTTACAGGTTCAATAAAATTTAACGATTTGCGGTTTAATTCTGAAAACCGATCACATAATATTACCGGATTTTATGATATTTAAAAAACCATCATGTCTAAGAGATATTTTCTTTATTTTTTTCTGTAAACCAAAACAAAAAAGAATCTTCGACCAGTAAGTAATTATTCCAAATCGAGGCTTATGTAGATAATTTGTTGTTGGTTTTTTTTTGTGTGTAGATTTTGTTTTTTGGTGAAGATTTTATTTTCGGATCAATTTACTGAAATAATTATGATAGCAATCTTATGAGAACTTTAATGGATGAACGTAGAAATATTTTTACTAATAATATGTGGTTGACTTTATAAAATTGCTTCAGGGCAGAGAATATTTTTCCAATAAAAATCGTATTTTAATAAGATTTCTGATATCTGGGACAGTTATTTTAGAAGAGATTTTTTTGTTTTGGATCGTGTATTTAGAACAGAAAAAATATCGTTGAAATGAGTCATAAAATGTTAGGTACACACCCTTAAGTTGTTTCTTTATTGCACTGAAATAAAATAAAATAAACCAAATGAAAAGATACAAAAATCTTCGCTCAAAAAAAGTGTAAAATTCAAAATTGTTCACAGACAAATTTGCATAGAAATGAACGTGAAGATTTTCTTAATATTGAATAATATAGAATTTTTGTATAGATAAAATGTGACTAATATTTATATTATGCTAAAAATTTAGTTTTGTTAAAAATAAAATATAAATAAACAAAAAATAACTAAGTGGTTTTTAATAGAAAAATATTTATAAAATCCTATAAAAAGTGTGGATTAAATTGACAAGAAGTTGTCATAAATTTTAATAATGCTTAAGCAGTAATTTAGGGGGTATTTTGTTTGAATAAAAAAAAATTACATACTTACAATTTATAACTGATATTGAATATTTTTTTTGTATCGTTGATACTCTGTCTAACAATCTGCACAGCTTCTCGAGCAGCAAAACATTTGATCGTGTGCTGCCGAAATACTGCATGTCTTTCCTAAAGACTGGTGCGTAAGTTCCAAATAATAAAAGATTATCGGGCAACCCAATTAAATTTAACAAAGCCGTTCTTGGACTCGGTATGAAGTCATTATGAAAATCTTCAATAAAAACTTGTCAGTAAAAATTTGTAAGCAAAAATTTTCCGTAAAAATGTGTCAGTAAAACGTTGTTAGTAAAACTTTGTAAGTAAAATTTTTCAGTAAGAATTTTCCAGTAAAAATTTGTCAGTAAAAATTTGTCAGTAAAAATTTGTCAGTAAAAATTTGACAGTAAAAATTTGTCAGTAAAAGTGTTCGGTAAAAATTTTCACTAAAAATGATCAGTAAAAATTTTAAGCAAAAATTTGCAATAAAAATTTGTCAGTAAAATTTGTAGGTAAAAATTTGTCAGTAAAAGTTAGTCAGTAAAAATATTTTAGTAAAAGTTAGCCAGTAAAAATTTGTCAGTAAAAGTTACTCAGTAAAAGTTAGTCAGTATAACTTTGTTAGTAGAAATTTGTCAGTAAAAATTTGTCGGTAAAAATTTGTCAGTAAAAATTTGTAAGTAAAAATTTGTCAGTAAAAGTTAGTCAGTATAACTTTGTTAGTAGAAATTTGTCAGTAAAAATTTGTCAGCAAAAATGTGCAAGCAAAAGTTAGTCAGTAAATCTTGTCAGTAAAAATGTGTCAGTAAAAGTAAGTCAGTAAAAATTTGTCAGTAAAAGTGTTTGGTAAATATTTTCAGTAAAAATTTTAATCAAAAATTTGTCAATAAATATTTGCCAGTAAAAATTAGTCAGTAAAACTTTATCAGTGAAAATTTGTCAGAAAAAATTTGTCAGTAAAAGTTAGTCAGTAAATATATATTAGTAAAAGTAATTCAGTAAAAATTTGTCAGTAAAAGTTACTCAGTAAAACTTGTCAGTAAAAATTTGTCAGTAAAAGTTAGTCAGTAAAAATTTTTAATTAAAAATTTTTCAGTCAAAATTTGTCAGTGAAAACTTGTCAGCAAAATGTGCCAGTAAAAGTTATTCAGTAAAACTTGTCAGTAAAAATTTGTCAGTAAAACTTTGTCAATTAAAATTTGTTAGTAAAAATTAATCAGTAAAAATTTGTCAATTAAAATTTGTCAGTAAAAATTTTTCATTAACAAATTGTCAGTAAAAATTTGCCAGTAGAATTTTTTACTGACAAATTGTTAATGAAAATTTTTTACTGACAATTAAAATTTGTCAGTAAAAATTTTTCATTAACAATTTGTCAGTAAAAAATTTCAGTCAGTAAAAATATTGGGTAAAAATTTTGAGCAAAAATTTTCAATAAAAATTGTTCAGTAAATATTTGTCAGTAAAACCTTGTTAGTAAATATTTATCAGTAAAAATTTGTCGGTAAAAATTTGTCAGTAAATATTTGTCAGTTACAAAAATTAATGCTAGAACTCTGATGAATTCATTTTAAAGTTTGGAAAATATAGCCTTATTTTATAATAAATTTTAAATATTTTTATAAATTTAAAATAAAATTTCTATATAATGAAATTTGCCATTTTAAATTATTAATTAATTTATTTTTCTAAATTTTTTTTATAAATTAAAATTTTTTTTTTGCAAAAGTGGTAGTTCTGCCGTTGACGAATTTTGCGTTTTAAGAGGAGAATATTTGGTTAAGCTTATTTGTCGGTCGGTGGATACATTAATAAGTAAAATTTCCATAAATAAAGTTCTCAAATTTACGTTTTACTATAGAAAAGTAAAATGACTGTCTGGTGTACATTGTGGTTTGAGTTTCTTTAAAAATGAGGAACAAATGACTGTACTTGTCAATTCAGCCAGAGCTTTATGGCTGCATGAACCAACTTTTTTTTGGACCAATCTTAAAGATTTTCATCTAACTTATATATATATTTTAATAATATCACACCGTAAGCTACACAACATGAAACATTTTTGACTTAATTGCGCAAAAATTTCCTCAGGACGCATAATTTCGCGATTTGCTGTGTCAATTGGCCTTTTCAATTGACCAATTTAAAGTCGTTAAAATTTTTCTTATAGATATATATATATATATATACAATATATAATAATGTATTTAAAAAAATATTTATTTAACTTAAAAACATTTAAAAACCAACATCCCTCAAATAATGGCTGAATTAGGGTACGAAATGTGCAAAAAAGTCATTAAAAAAATTATCTTCAAATAATCTATAAGGTTAATATTTGAACAATCATATATTTAATATAAATGGCAAAAAATATTTAATACAATTAAATAAAATTATGGTAAAAATTTAAATTTTAAAAATATTTTATGAATGTTCACTCTCAAAAGTGCAAATTGGATAATCCCTTCTCATATACTCGTTATTATTTTGTTCTGGTTTTCTGTTTTGTTTTTTTTTTAAATAAAATTTATTTAAATAATATAAGTTTTTTTTCTAATATAAATAATTCTAAAATTTCTAGAATAAAAAACTTAATACCAATTTGTTCTCTCAAGTTGAGAAAATCAAATAAATTTGAAAACTTTCATCAAACTCAACTCTGAAGCGTTTAACGAAGCACACAAAAGTTAACCATAAATTCAAGGAGAATAAATGTTAGTTGAAAAGAATTTAGTTCTATTACTTTGTGGGTACAATACCACGAAAATATATAAAAATAAAAATGAAAAACGAAAAATATCTTAAGTTATTTATTGAGCAGAACAAGTATTGCCAGCCATTGGGATAGTTAAACTCATTACGGGAAAAGTTCTCCTGGTTGGCAAATGACAAAACCATTATGGAATCAAGGTCAATAGTTTTACTTGAATTCTACACCAGATATACAATTACAAATATCTGCAAAATTTTCACCCAAAACTAGTGGTATCCAAAAAATATGGGGAATAGAAGGGAATCAAGCAGAATTCTCTGGTTAAGTGCCATTACCCAAGGATAAGAAGAACAATTGTTCAACTCATCGGATCCTTGTATTAAATCAAATACTTTTCTTCTAGTGGTAAAATGCCAGAAAGCGAAGACAAAGTGAAGAATACATCTGGACAAGAATGATATGTATGCTCCCAATATGTTCTCACTGACACATGTGCTTGTGGCGAGATACCTCGGGAACATGTTTCCCAAATGTGTGTATGTGTATGTGTGAATTATCGCAGTCAAGTTTGGTTAAGTCGAACATAAAAGATGGAAAACACCACAATCATAACTACAAATGATAGAACGATTGTGTATGGGTCCGACCGGAAGGGGGGAATGTCGGGAATGCAGATAGTCTACATTGTAACTACTGAATTTACACAGAGCAGAGTGGAAATCAAGTGATAACCACTAGACCAAGCCATACTATACTCGTATACCGAATGGAACCGAGCTGAACTAACGTTTACAGAGCCTAACGTGGCCATGCCAAACTGCTTGAAGGCAACATTAGAGAAGGTGAAGAGCACTTAAATCGACGTAAATAACACGAGTTTTAAGTACATTGGAGCATCTGACGAAAAGAAGTGATTTGTTGCTGCTGGCGCAGTTCGATTCGGTCTACTATCGAAAACAATTTCCTTGGCAAAGAGTGCTTGATCAATATTCGTACTTGAATCAATTAGTATTGGGTAGGGTACCTACGGTCATTACTGGGCCGTATTGTCAACATGGATACCCGTGTGGGCTGTATGGCCCAGTAATGACCAAAACGTATTCTTTCTCCTTAACAACTAGCCCATCGTCATCGGTGGTAACCTTTCGTCTGGTGTGAATAGGTTTCCAATTTGTTTCCACACGCGCGTCTCATCAACATATAATTTTGTCATATTTAAGGAAGTTTCTGTAACAATTCTTAAGTTGAATGTTGACACTTTATTAAATAGGACACATATTTTTATACCATTTGATTTTTGTTTGAATAAGCTTTTCTCGGAATCAATTTTTCTTCTCAATATTTATTTATTGTAGTAAGCAAACAGTTGGTCTGAAAGTGTGCTTTAAATTGTGAAATAAATTTGATCAAACTTGAAAAATTCTCCTTCTTATTTAGTTTTAATGAATTTGATAAGAAATTTTTGTTTTTTTTTCTCTTTTCGTTTTCATATTATTTGATCTTTAAAAAAACTTAACTCAAATAGTATCCAAATTTATGCTAAAATAATATGAATTTTTACAATAGTTTTGGTTTAAGTTTTTGATATTAAAACTATTCTAAAAAAATACAAAAAAAAACATACAAAAAAAATTTGATACTAACACAGATTGATTGATTTATTTTAAATCTTTTATTGGAGTTTTTATTTAAAAATAAATAACTTCTTATTTTGTTTTGTCTATGGAAAATGAAATTATTGAAAGGAATTTTTTTCTTAAGTAGCTGAGTTGCCTGTGGACTATTCACGTAAAATCTTCCTCTTATGTGGACCCACAAAAAGAAATTAGGTTCAATTTGCGATAATTTGGGGAAAGAAAAGTTCTCAAACAATCTCCTTTGTTAGGGTTATCCAAACCTGCCGGACGTACAAACATTCTCTCTTGGATGCGACGCCCAAATGCAGTAATTTTGTTTATTTAAACTAATTATTATTGATTATAATCAGGTTAAATAATGCATGTCTCCCCTAAAAACGGGTGAGAAAGTTCCAAATAATAATAGATCATCGGGAAACCAAATTAAATTCAAGAACTTTGAGCCGTTCTTGGATTTGGTATGAAGTCATTATGAAAATCATCAGTAAAAATTTGTTACTAAAAGTTAGTCAGTGAAAAATTATTACCAAACATTTGTCAGTAAATATGTTCAGTAAAAATTTTCAATAAAAGTTTTCGAGTAACTAATAATTTTCAGTAAAAATTTGTCAGCAAAAAATTTTCAGTAACAATTTGTCAGTAAAAATTTGTCAGTAAAATTTTTCAGCAAAAATTTGTCAGTAAAAGTGAGTCAGTAAAAATTTGTCAGTGAAAAATTGTCAGTAAAAGTTAGTCAGTAAAAATTTGTCAGTAACACTTTGTTAGTAAAAATTTGTCAGTAAAAATTTGTTAGTAAAAATTTTCGGTAAAAAATTGTCAGTAAAAACTTGTCAGTAAAAATTTGTCAGTCAAAATTTGTCAATAAAAATTTGTCAGTAAAAATTTGTCAGTAAAAATAGTCAGTTAAAATTTGTCAGTAGAAATATTTCAGTAAAAATTGTCGGAAAAAATTTGTCAGTAAAAATTTGTCAGAAATTATTTATCAGTAATAATTTGTCAGTAAAAATTTTTTGTAAACATTTGTAGTAAAAATTGTTCTGTAAAAATTTGTCATTAAAAATTTGTCGGTTAAAATTTATCATATAAAATTGTTCAGTAAAATGTGTTCATTAAAAATTTGTCAGTAAAAACTTGTCAATAAAAATTTGTCAGTAAAAGTTAGTCAGTAAAACCTTGCCAGTAAAATTTTGTCAAAAAAAGTAATTCAGGAAAAATTTGTCAGTAAAAATTTTCCATAAAAATATTGGGTAAAAACTTTCTACTAAAAATTTGTCAGTAAAAATTTCTGGTTAAAACTTGTCAGTAAAAATTTGTCAGTAAATATTTGTTAGTAAATATTTGTCATTAGAAATTTGTCATTAAAAATTTGACAGTAAACATTTTGAATTAATATTTGTCAGTAAAAATTTGTTAGTAAAAGTTAGTCAGTAAAAATTTGTCAATATAACTCTGTCAGTAAAACTTTGTTAGTAAAACTTTGTCAGTAAAAATGTTCAGTAAAAATTTGTCGGTTAAAATTTGTCAGTAAAAATTGTTCAGTAAAATGTATTCAGTAAAAATTTTCAGTAAATATTTTCGGTAAAAATTTGTCAGTAAAAACTTGTCAGTCAAAATTTATCAATAAAAATTTGTCACAAATATTTGTCAGTAAAAATTGTCGCTAAAAATGTTCAGTACATATTTTCATTAAAAATTTGTCAGTAAAAATTTATTACAAAAATTTGTCAGTAAAAATGTTCGGTAAAAATTATCAGTTAAAATTTCAGTATAAATTTGACAGTAAAAATTTGTCAGAAAAAAGTTGTCAGTAAAAATTTATCAGTAAAAATTTGTTAAAAATTTGTCAGTAAAAAGTTGTCAGTAAAAATTTTCAGTAAAAATTTGCCAATAAAAGTTTGTCAGTAAAAATTTGTCAGTAAAATTTTGTCAGTAAAAATTTATTAATAAAAATTTGTCCATTAAAATTTTGTAAACAATTTTGTCAGGAAAAATTTGGCAGTAAAAATTTTCAGTAAACTGAGACTGATTCGTTTTACATTTTATTTTATTTTTATGCACCAATACAGTTCCATTTAAACTAGATCTCTTAAGCAGCAATTCATCGGCGTATGCGATGTTTACAGTCTTCCTAGTAATGCTGAAAGGCTTTAACCGGAGCAGGATACACCTCCTCAGCTGCACTACTTCGACAGTACCAAGATGACGTGCTTTCAGGTGTTTTCGATATCAATGAATAAAAAAGAGTCCATGAAAATTACATCTGGTTGAAGAGGGCGGGGAAAGGGGGTGGTTTCTATCACAATAATCCTTTTTCCGAAAAAAACTCGTCCTTTTTATAAAAGTCTTAATGAACAGTTAATTTTCATAACTTTTCGATATTGAAGGCATCCCTAAGCGAGGTTCGTCTTCCACTGCTTTTTGGCCCTTCAAAAATACTTTATGCCATCAAAAACTTATGTCCTTGGTAAGCAAAGTTCTTCAGAAGAATTTTTCGTAAGAACTATAAAAACACAGCACAACTTCACTTATTACACTCTGTATGGTCACATAGTTACCGGACAAGATTGAAACTTATACTGCATATCTAGGATGATCTAATTTACAATTCATTAGTTTTCTGTTACACATCGTAGTTGGTCGTATAGGCCTTGCCAGTTAGATATCAGCGGTGCCCATTTCTGCTAAATCTCATAGTACTCTGCGGTTTTGAATTCGAATCCCAGCTTCTTAAAAAGTCTAGGAGCATCTTGAGTTATCATCTCTAAAGCATCATAATTTCGTTAAATAATGTTAGAAATGTCCATCCTTTTCGAATTATTAATATTCACATGTCTTAGTAACTGATGACATTAATGTTAATAGTATTTAAGGTTTTTTTAAATGACTAAATAAAAATGTGAGGATTTGTTCAAACTTCAGCGATTACATAAGGGAAACTAGTCGAAATCCCATTTAGATTAATGTTAAAATCATGAATTGATAATAGAAAAAATTCATTTCATATGAACAGGTTTGACCTTTGTTGTTGATTGCTCAATGAAACATTTAGAATTCTTCACCTTTACTACTGACCAAATATCTTTTCCATTTTATTTAGCACATCTTCCAGAATATTCTTTTCTATACGAACAGAGGTATAAGAATCACTGAAAGAAGTGTGAATTCTTTCAAATGGAAATTTTTATAAAAACCGCACTTTGCCAAAGCGTTATTTACACATGAAAGCGAAGAGGTTTCATTTTTCGTGCCTCGTTTCATTTAAGAGTCTTCTTATGGCCGCATTTTCCATACTGTGTGTATTCTCTACAAATTGCGGAAATGACTGTACAGAATCACTTACTCATATGGATTGAGTGGAGCCATTTTAATGGTAATATGGAATTCCTTTAAGATGCTAATGTGTAAAATTACTATTTCGCATCTAGAATATGGTTTATGGTCCAACAAAAAAAAAATAATAATAACAATAATCATAGTTTTTTGTTACTTCGAATAAGGTGAAAATTCTAAAGAAATTCAAATACAATCGAATTCGACCGAATGAATATGTTAAAAATTCGAAAATAATAACAACTTTAAAGAAATACATTTTTTTGCTGAGATTTTAAACTTTGTTAATATTTGTTTTTTTTTTCATATTTTAAAAGTTAAGAAAAAGACTTTATTATTCGGCTTTCGTCTTAGTCAATGCTGTTTTTATTACGACTTATTATTTTTGGTTATCTGTTTAGGCAAATATTCTATTTAGTTACGATTTTCTTAGCAAAAGAAAAAAAATTACATTAGAAATAATTCCTAATTTCTTTTATTTGAGCTTTAAAGCTAATATAAAAAATTAATAACAGCTCAGATACCAGAAAATTTAGAAGAAATATCAATGATTCTTAGTAGCGCAAAAGTTTATCCAACTTTCGCTTTAAAAAAAAAGTTATTAAATAAAATAAATTTTATGCTCTGATTTTAATAAAAAATTTTAATATTTTATCTTACTTAAATATTACCATTTTATATAAATTTAATAATAGTTAAAATATAATATTATTGAAATGGTTAAGATAGGATTTCTCGCAGGGCTTAAAGGTAATTTTTGATGAAATTTTGTGCACATATCGGTGATTATTTAAAGGATGTTGATTTCTAAATAATCTGAAATTTAAAAACTATTTGCGTATTACTCCTGGGAATTTTTGCGCAATAACGTTAAAATTCTTATGTTTTGTGGCTGGAGACAGTAAAATTATATTACAATATTTTACGGGACTTATCTGTCGTTAAACATAAAACTACGAGTCGCCTACGACCATAGAGATTGAGTTACGTTTAATCAAGGCACCACCATTACTGGCAGTTTACAGTCAGTAATCAGTTACAAGTTGATTACTCCAACTGTTATTGGCGAGGACTATCTTAACCTCTACTGTCATAAATAGTGACAGTGTCCGAGATAATTGCAAGATGGATGTTGCCAGTTACCTCCCATCTGCGATCTGGAGACCGTACCCGCGATATGTGTATTAACCACAGCCACTATGTTACTGCCTTAGCGCCTCACCATTGTCGGGCACAGTGTCTTTTAACACCAGGGGGCACTCCGTCTCCCGTAATACCAATTTTTGTTTTAAGAGTACTTCGGTACCCTGATTGGGCTACGGTAAGGAACCTTAAAAATTCGTAGGCACCGCTAAGCCAGCTCAGGTACGCGAGTTCGCCAAGACCCGAAAGTACAACCAGCATCGACCTTGGTCTTTCACCTGGTTGTAGCTACCTTGCGTGCCATTTAAACACTCATTGACGCATCATTATCGCTCTCCTCTCAAAAAGTGCCACTCACGCAAATCCCCGTACAGGCCACACTCAATGAGAAAGTCCACAGCCAACCCACGCCTGTACAGGAACCCATGCATTCTGCCGTGTCCCGTTAGTAAATACCCAAGGTACAGACCAAATTCAAATCCATAAGTAGACGCAAAACACACATCCGAGATGAAAATGTGCGTCCATCTGCCATTTATACTCTCATCCCATCGACGTCGCCAAATTTCATACATTCTGTTCAGGATCAGTACACGCCGCTGGCGTAGCCTAAGATCCTAAATCTCTTCATTCATAACCGAACAACCATCAAGTGGTATGCCCCGCCGTTGACGGTAGTGAATGCTTCAACGCAGCACCTACAGATCCCATGGAATTTCTCCCATGAGAACCTGCATCGCATCGGTTGACAAGGTTCCACATACATTCAAACATGCATACAAAGCCAGACGCTGAACTGAATTTATGCCCACTCTTGCATACTGGTGGCGCATAATATCAGTCCCCATTCTTATGCCCACTCTTGCATACTGGTGGCGCTCTGGATCGAAGTCCCCATTTTTGCGAAATACTCGCACCAGCATGCCAACCCAACCGATCATGCGCCCCCTTTAGATGTTGCAAATGAGACCGAAAGTTCAGCCTCTCCCCGACCTTTACTCCAAGGTAACGTACTTCCCTCGCGTATCGGACCTCGACCGCCTCTAAAAGAATATTGGGCGGCAAAAAACCCTTCAGCAACAATCACTCAGTTTTCCTTTCGGAAACATTCACTTCCATTCTATTTCCACATTCAGACACCATCTGTATTTAGCGGCTTCTCGGTATCTCTACTGCAGACCTACCTCCGCTCCCCCCCTCCAAACAAAAGTAGAAGATCATACGCATATGCGATCACACCGCAATCAGCCTTCTCCAAATGCACCAAGAGACAGTTCATCATCATATTCCAGATGGCGGGGCCGGCCACAGATCCCTGTCGAACAACCCTTCCATTGTTTCCGCACACTACCGCATACCTTTCATAGAAGTAACTTCGCTATAACCTCGTACTTTCGTGCTCCAAACCGAACCATAATCTCATCCCATTCAAAGGGCAGGGGATACCTCCTGCGACGTGTGGCTGGAGATAAAATCTTTAAGTTCAGGCCGAAATAGTCCGGTTTCAGAATTAACAGTAACAGTCGCTACTTCTTCCTTTATTCAAAAAAATGACAAGTTCAGACTGAAATGTAATCACGTTTTGGTAATACAATGGCTTTTTTAAAGTAATTGGTGAATTTTTAGAGCCTTGCATATAGTAACTTGAGTTTTTGATACATCAACCGAATGAAAAGTGAGCATCATTATGACGATCAAATCACCTGAAACGCAGCAGAACGTGACCATAGCAGAAATGCCACGTTCATAGAAATTGTTTTAAAATTGAGAACGCATTGCTAAATATTCAACAAAAAAAAATTAATATTAAATGGCTAATTTTATTTTAAATAAATTTTATTTAAAATAATATATTTATTTAATAAATTACAAATTACAGAGTTATAATTTACGCACCTTAAAATGGATAATCCCTTAGAATACTAGCAATTATCCGTGAACTAATCTCTTTAAAATAGTATCATTTTCTTATTGAAAAAAAAAAACTTAGATATTAAATATGAAGAAAAGTATAAAATTTTAAATAAATTATTATTTTCGTACCTCCCCAAGAAATGTTTCGAGTAAAAAGATATATTATAGATACTTTAACGGTTAGTTGCTCTTCATTAACAGTGAAAATATTGATTTTTTTAAAATTTATCTAACGTCAAAAGTTAATATTTTTTCCCTATTCTTGTTCTTAAAAAAAAACTCCCAAAATAATAAAAATTTTTTAAAAAAATACTAAAATTATTTTAAAATAAAAAATTTAATTTTTTTCTTATCAAAACTCGAAAAAATATTCTTTGCACAAGTTTACGATGTATTGCAATTTTCGGAGAGAGAGAGAGAGAAAAAAAATATAGAAAAACACCCACCAAATTCTCTTCTTTCAGTTGCTTATTCTATACTGCATTTTAAATGAAAGTGCATTAAAGTCATTTTCGAAGTCAGTACGTATTAAAACGATTTCGAAATATTTTAAAATTGCTCAGACTCATGAATTTTTTAGATTCATTCGGTGCTCTGTGAAAATTCAATTCGAACATAAATAAAAGTAAATTTTTATTTGTTTTATTTTTTTTTGGGGTGGGGTGTTGTTATAGGTGGTTGGGGAGAAGAGTTGGGAGGGTATTAAAAGTTCTTGAATAGATTCGACATACAAACGTGGAATTGGTAACGACTATGATGATCTCTACATCCATTCAAGACCATTAAATATTACACAATCTTCGGGGAGAGTACAGAGTAAATAGTTCAATGGGCTGCTCCACCACCCGAAGGCACCCACTCCTACTAGACCGCGACACATCTATACACTGTCGGCAAATACGAGTATTTGTTTTTCATTTAGTGTTCATTACTTATTCCCAGCCATTATCAATTCTAATGCATCGTTTGTACTTCGAGTGTGCACAGTGCACCTTGACGCAATACTTGTGATCTTTTGTAAAGACAGCGCCAAGAAAACAAACACGCCAAAAGTAAATAACTCATCCGCTCAAGAGTGTAGAAGATACTCGTACTTTGTGCAGGCTTTATTTTCATATCCGATCCAATAGATACTCGTACAGTCCCCGGGCATGACCTGTGTTGGGGAACGGAAACAAAAGTGCTGAGTAGTACTGAGATGGATACACGCTAATGTTTATGGTCATAGCAAAGCTGTAAGTAAGTCTGCAAACTGTAAAATAGTAGAAAAGAATAGTAAGTACAACTGAAACGTTTGGAAGAAGTTATGTTCAGATTTGAACGTAAACGATAGCGAATACTAAGTCAAATGGACACCACATATTATATTCTAAGATCTCCAGAATCGTTTACGGTTAAGGATGTAAGTAGTCGTAACTAGCAGACTGTGTGAAAGATTTGAATTTTTTTTTGAAGAACTTAAATACCATCATCGATGGTGAGGTGTTTGTAGGTAAACAAAAGTGGGAATCTCTGACTGAAAAGTGCGAATTCTCTCACATTGGCTTATGTATGAGCTGCGGAATTCCTCTTTGAACGTACCATACAAAAGCCAACTAACGATATCAGAGTTTAGTCAAGAAAGGAATCTCTTATCCAGTTCACAATATACTGCATTAAATTAAGTCAATATTACTTCCAAACTTAGTTCCCACATCTCATAGTATTAAATATAAAATATATTTAGTCTCAAATAGGTATACACAAGTACAGGTAAATACCATTTTACTAACAGTGGATTTTCCTTCACGTAAGAATATTACTACTACCAAAAGGGTAAGAAGAATTTTAGTTGAAACAATGCAATAAGATATGGAATTTTATTAAATCCCTTAAGGATAATAAACTTATAAAAGTTTTTTTTTGTTGCTTTTTTTGAATACAAAAATTTCCGAGTATTCCAAATATTTTCGTGGTAATATTTGATGGTAGAAATTGTTTGAAATTTTGTGAAAATCATTGTCAAACGTATAGGAAACATTGACAGAATATTTGATATTCCTTCCGGAAATAGTTCAGTTCATTAAATATTTTTTAAATAAAATTTATCATAATATTATGAGAAAATTGAAAATTACAAATTTACTATAAGTTACTAAATTATTTATGTTTAAAAATTATTTAAAAAAATCTACTTATTTTTTGGGAGCAGAATTCTATTGTAGTAAAGGAAAATACAATTTACGGTTTGGAAAAAAAATTTCAAAATAATATATTTTTAATTTAATATTTGGTAAAATTTTTATTTTATAATATTATGTTAAGTTTGGCATTATTTTATGTAATAAAATATTTTTTAAATATTGATAAAATGATTTATTGAAGGGCTCGATCATTTTCTAATGTCCCTTTCGCACATTTCGGTCTGTATGTAATTCAGTCAACTACTTTACAAAGAGTTATTTTGTAATATTTTAAAACTTTAAAATTTCATACCTGAATATAATATTTTATAAAAGTTTATTTGAAAATAATTGGAAGACAATTGATATCAACCAATCTCGTAATTGCTCGTTGTCAGAACATTTCACACAATAAAACCAAAACTTTTATCATATTGTGTGGCTTATAATACCATTTTATTGAAATCACATATAATTTAGATTAAAATCATCAAGTTTGGATTATCACACGCACATAGTGCTCAGAACTGAGCAAAACGTTCTCTTCTTCTTCATATTAAAAAAATAGTCCTAATAACACTTTCAGACCTAAATGCATACTGCACTATTAGTTTTTATTAAAAAAATGGTTTCTTTATAGTTGAATGTGGTTTTTTAGAGCCCTGTATGTCTGGAAATTTTACCACTTTTGTGATTTTATAGATTATGTCGCTACGTATTAGCCTTTGTCCAAAGAAAAAATGAAAAAAATAATAGATTTTAGTTGAAATAAATTTAATATTTTAAAAGATTTTTATTTTACTACTATCCTAACGATAGGGCTCTACTTTCCAAACCACCATTTGTAAAAAAAATGCCCCAATTTAATAAAAGACGAATTTTAATCGATTTTTTTTAAAACTTTTCATTTACTTTTTTTCTATAATAAATTTAAGCAACATTTTATTAAAAAAACTGATTTTTAAATAAAAATTTTGTGATAGAAAATTTATTTAAGAAGATTTTTTTTTTAGCATTTTTCTGATTGAACAAAAATATTTTAGTCTAATCTGGAATAGTTCGAGATTTTTTTTTGTTATTAAAAATTATTTTTAAACAAAAGCTTTTTTTTATGTTAAAGAAAAATTTTCTTATATAAAATTAGGAGTTAATTTTGAAGAGAGGCTTTCAGTGTAAAAATATTTGTTTCTGCAAGCTTTCATAGCAATTTTTTTTATGGTTTTTGTTAATTTTCCATACATTTTTTATTGACTTATTATAAAAAAAGAGACTCATTGAAAATTTAAAAAAAAATAGTGTAATTCCTAAAAGAAAAGTTATTTCCTGACTTTTTTTATATTTGTATCTATATAAAAACATTTGCGACAGAAATATATATTTTGAAATTAAAACTTTTTTTTTTTTTGTGATAGAAAATTTGTTTTTATTTGTGTTAGTATTTTTTTATAAGAAAAATATAAGACATTGATTATTTTTGTAGAATTTTTCTGATTGAACAAAAATATTTCAATCTAATTTGGAATATTTCTGAAATTTTTTACTATTAAAAATTATTTTTAAACAAAAGCTTTTTTTGTGCTAAAAAAAATTTTCTCATATGAAATTAGGAGTAAATTTTTTAAGAGAGGCTTTTACTTTGGAAATATTTATTTTTTATAGCAAATTTTTTGGCTAACCTTTCGTAACAGTTTTTTTTTGGTTTTTGTTAATTTTCCATACATTTTTAATTGACTAATTATAAAAATATGGAAAAAGGCTCATTGAAAATTTAAAAACAAAAAACAGTTTAATTCCTATAAGAAAAGTTATTGCCTGAACATCATACAAAATTTTTCCTCTTTTTTATATTTTTAGCTTTATAAAAATATTTTGTGTAAACAAAAATATTCATTTTAAAATTAAAAGTGTATTTTTTTTATTTTTTTTTGTGATAGACAATTTAATTTTATTTATTTAAGAATTTGTCTAAAAGAAAAATTTAGCACACTGATTATTTTTTTTAGTATTTTTCTGATTGAACAAAATTATTTCAGTCAAATTTGAAATATTTCTGATTTTTTTCCTATTAAAAATTGTTTTATAAAAAAGCTTTGTTTATGCTAAAAAAATTTTTTCTTATTTAAAATTAAGACTACATTTTTAAGAGAGGCTTTTTGTCTAAAAATTATTGTTTCTTTAAACTTTCATAGCAGTATTTTTTTGTTTTTTGGTCATTTTCCATACATTTTTTATTGACTAATTATAAAAATATGAAAAAAAATCATTGAAAATTTAAAAAAAAATAGTGTAATTCCTAAAAGAAAAGTTATTGCCTGAACATCATACAAAATTTTTGCTCTTTTTTTATATTTGTAGATTTATAAAAATATTTTATATAAACAAAAATATTCATTTTAAATTTAAATCTGTATTGTTTTTTTATTTTTTTTTTATGATAGAAAATTTTATTTTATTTGATTTAGGATTTTTTTATAAGAAAAATTTATAACATTGATTATTTTTTTTAGTATTTTTCGGATTGAACTAAATTATTTCAGTCTAATTTGGAATATTTCTGATTTTTTTTGCTATTAAAAATTGTTCTATAAAAAAGTTTTTTTAATACTAAAGAAAAATTTTCTTATTTCAAATTAAGAGCAAATTTTGAAGATAGGCTTTTAGTCTGAAAAATATTTAATTTCTTCAAGCTTTCATAGCAGCTTCTTTTTGGTTTTTGTTAATTTCGTTATAAAAATAGAGGCTCATTCAAAGTTAACTTTTAAAAAAAAGTTGAATTTATAAAAAAAGGTTATTCCCTAAACATCATCGAATATTTTTCCCCTTTTTTATATTTTTAGCTTTATAAAAATATTTTGTGTAAACAAAAATATTCATTTTCAAATTAAAAGTGTATTTTTTTTATTTATTTTGTAATAGAAAATTTGTTTTTTATTGTTTTAGTATTTTTTTAAAAGAAAAATTTATAACATTGATTATTTTTTTAAATATTTCTCTGATTGAACTAAATTATTTCAGTCTAATTTGCAATATTTCTGATTTTTTTTTGCTATTAAAAATGGTTCTATAAAAAAGCTTTTTTTATACTAAAGAAAAATTTTCTTATTTCAAATTAAGAGTAAATTTTGAAGATAGGCTTTTAGTCTAAAAATATTTTAGTTTCTTCAAGCTTTCATAGCAGTTGTTTTTTTGGTTTTTGCTAATTTCGTTATAAAAATAGAATCTCATTAAAAGTTAATTTTAAAAAAAAGTAGAATTCATAAAAAAAAAGTTATTCCCTGAACATTATAGACCATTTTTGTTTTTTTTTTATATTTTTAGCTTTATAAAAATATTTTGTACAAACAAAAATATATTAATTTTGGAATTAATACTGTTTTTCTTTTCTTTATTAAATTGGTTTAAAGAAAAAAATTATCATAATTTAATTATAATAATTACAAGAAAAAATACGAAATCATTATAAATCGTATATCTGAAAAAAAAACTCATTAGATCGATATTAATTTAATTAAAAATACAATAACTTTTTAATAGTAGTGTACATGGATGGATGGTATTGTAAAAATTTGTTTAAAAAAATTATTATTTAAAATATATTGAAAAAATCCATATTGCATATCTGTTGGCGTTTTGAAAATGATTCATTTTCTGATTTACTTTTGTAATTTTACACCTGTTTTTATGAGATATTTTTACTATCAACCGTCACCACACCGGCCCCAAAATACAACAAAAACAGAAGCACTCATAAAAAAACACCAATTAATTTTTATTTTTATATATCATTTATTCTATAGAAATATACAAACGGATTTTAATCTTTTACAAATGCAAAAAAAAAAAAATCATACTAAAAATACCTGAATGCGGTGCAAAATATCTATAAAAATAGTGGGCAAAAAAAAAATTCCTTTTAAAGAAAACTGAATTTTAATATTTGTTGTTTGGTGGTGGTTGCTCTTTTCAGGATTTATTGTTGATCGAAAACAACCAAATAATGTTTATAAACTTTTACCCAAAACAGCTTCTGATGTTGTTATTAACTTCGAAATGCAATCGAAATGCAAATCGTATTTTTTATTATAGTTCGAAATATTTTTCTTTTATTTTTGGATAGTAGAGAAAATGGCTTTTTCCTGTTGTTAAAACTGAGATTGAACTGATGCGGAGCATTTATTTATTGTATAGGAAATTTCACGTACCCGATATGATGGTTAATTAATTTTTTTTTTGGTGAATAAATGTTGCAAAAAAAAAACTTTTACACCTGAAACAACACAATCCATGACGGATATGAGAAGCGGCTCTGTTAAAATTCTGTCAGAATATCCCATCGCAATTTTATACTCAGAACATTGAGCATTTCCTGGTATAACTTTAATTGTACTACATTTTCTGTGTTTGGAAATTTTGCATTAAATATTCTTAAAAGCATATTCATGCAAATGTAATTCGAAATTTTGGTAATAATTACACCCTGAGGTGTTATTTCGGTTCGGCAAAGTTGACAGTTAAATTCTTTAGCAACACTTAAATAACATCCGCCGATGATAAACTGCGTACATTTTTATTTTCATTTACAAAATAACGAAATTTTTTTATAGCAAAATAGGCTGTGTGTGCGTGTACTGAGAAAAAAAAATATTATAAAATTCAAATGGTCAGATAGTAGGTAGTACATAGGCAGAGACTTTCTTCCCCTTAAAACTTTCCAAAAACTCTCTGATCACAAGGGAACAAACGCACAATAATGAGGATCATAATTAAAATGTCAGATTATTTTGACATACCAGCCAAATTTTTCAATATTACTTTTCTTTTTTGCAATTTTTACCATTTAGATATAATAGGTTAGGGGTTGTTCTATGTGTTGCGGATAGTAATAATAATAAAAAAAACTAAAATTACTCCTGATTTAATTTTTTGCATTATTTCTGATGAAAAAAAATACCGACTGTACACACACACATTATTGTAATGGTTTTTAGGGTAGAAAAAAATAAATAGCACAAACAAAATATACGTTAAGGTTTTTTATTGAATAGCAGAACAAAAAAATAAATAAATGCGAATACCGACTGGACTTGACATAGGGTGTAAGGATTAAAAAAAAGGGATATATTTGTACTAAGAGCTATAAGCTGTGAACTGGGGTAGATTTTTGCCTTACTGTGTTGTACGATAATCCTCCAGGGAAAGTATTACAGATTTCGGTTTTAGATATTCGTTGAATGGTATTGTATGGCGGTGAAGAAAATTAGTTTGAAGAGCCGCAGGATACACACATGGGATCGTGCTATTTTCACAGCCATTGTTGTTGTTTCTAGCAAACAATATCTACTATACTCAGTACCAAGGATAATTGTGGTCATAATTGATTTTCATTCTACCATAATAATAATTGAAATGCAGGTATTTTCCCTATTCTAATGTTTTCGAAGTTTAAGTTAGAAATTGAAATTTGGATTTTCTATAGTTTCTATAGTAAATAAAGGCGCTGAGAGGAAAATAATATCAAAACGACCGAGAAATATAATTTGATCAAATGGAAATGAGAGGAATTTTCAAAAAAAAAAAAATTTTTCCTATTAACCAAAATAATAATGAATATTTTAAGCCTTTTTTAAATTAAGTTAAACTCTTTCAAGCACTCTTCAACATGTGTAAATGGAAAATAAAATGGATTTTATTCTGGGAATATCCTTTTTTTCACATACGTACATGTAAAAATTGAATTTAAAAAAAATTCGGATATTATTCTATAAACAATATTTTTGATTCTATTGAAAATTTTAAAAAAAATGGAAAAAATGTACCCTTACCATTGAGATTTATTTGATTAAATTAGTTAAAATTTTTGGATTATCCATTTTATAGTTTAAAAAGTATAATCCTGTCAAATAAACAAATTTTCAATTAAAATATTATTTTAGATAAGAAATATTTAAGTCTGTATTTGCCATTTAATAAAAAATTTAATTTTATATTTGTTTAATAATATTATCAAATAGTAAATTAGTTTTTACAGAAGTGGTAGTTCTGGTGTAGTTGTGTTTCACATTTTAAGAGCAGATTTTATTTGTCAGGAATTAGGGTAATTTCTAGCTAGATAAATAATATGCCAGTAACTATAAAAGCCTTTGACTAACTGTAAAAAAGTTATTTTATGTTCGAAAATTGACCGTCTTGAGTGAAGATTTCGGTCTGAAGGTATTATTGGACTGCATTTTTTTGAAAATGAAAAAGGAGATTTTGTTATCATTAATTCTAAGCCCTATGGTAGTTCAGCATAAAAGTTATATAAAATATTGTATTTAAACAAATTTTAGATTATTTAATTTATCATTATCCATCAGGTATGCAAAAAAGCCACCCAAAAAAATATGCAAAAAAGCCACCATAAATTATCTCAAAAGGATTGAGTTCTGCAAAAAATTTAAACATATTTAATTGTATAATGCCAAAATAAACGTAAGATTAAAAATTAAAAATTAGATCAAAAAATAAATTTTAAATTTATTTTATTTAATTTTACTTTTAAAACCGCAAATTGGATAATAATTTAAAATTTTGTTGATATTGTTTTCTAATTTTTTTCTTAATTATCTATCATCTTTTTTAAACTACGAATATTTTTTATTTTTTATTTTAATGCCTATTTTTATAATAAATTGCCACATTTTTTTTTTCTTCCTTATTTTAAGTAAAATATTTGAAAAGCAAATTATGATTTTTCTCGTATGTCATTTACTAATTTCTGGGTGTGTCGTTAAACGATGAAAAATTAGTTGTTAAAAAGCTTTGAAAATTATTGTCTAAGGTCAATTTTAATGAAAGTTCCACCCAAACCGATGTGTTTATTGCACTTTCTCCAAAATGTAGAAAAAAAAACACATTAAAAAAAATTAGGCCATTTTTAATTTCATAACATACACTTTTAAATGATGTAATTTTATTTCTTTCCATTGTGTGTGTGTGCGTGTGCACAAATTATTATCAGAGAATTTCAATTAGCACAATTTAAAAATTTATTAAAAAATTGCTCTCCTTTTGAATAGAAATTTAATTTTTTTTAAATTTGTTTATTTATTAAATTAATTCATTTTTTGAGCTCTCAAATAATAGTTTTTTAAATAAGAAAATCTCTCTGAAAACGTTTTTTCTGTCAAGGGAAGAAAATCTTAGCGAAGCATAGAAGAGAATATCCTTTTTAGGATATAAATTTTTATATTTTTTTATAATCACTATTTATAGAGTTATTATATAAAAACTTTTTTTTTTCTTCGTATTTAGAGAATTTGGAGAAAAAAGATTTGTTTCTTTTTTTTTATCCAAAAGAATTTGTTTTTTTTTATTTTAAAATATTTTTTTTTATATAATTTTGTTTTTAAATAATTTTTATTGATTGTTTCTCAACATTATTGACTAGTAAAGTTGTTGGTTTTTTTTTAAGCTTTTGGTAAATGAGCACCCTCTGGACGGAAACCATTTTCATCAGCAATGTAGTTGAGGGTGATTAGTTGACCATCGGGAGCAACATATGAGATAGTACCACGAACAGCAATTGAGGGAACTTCACCACCGGCATCCCTTAATTCACCTTGTTCCTGGCGAGAAGTACCATCGCTTGTTTCGAATCTAAAATAAATAAAAATATTTTTACCAATTTACAATAAAAATTTATCTAAAATTATTATTGAAAAATTTGATGAAATTTTTAAATTTCACTAGAAAAATAAGTAATTTCCACTTAAAGTTTTTTAAAACGAATTTTTTTTTTTTTTTTGTTATAAAAATATTAATTACTGATTGTTATTATTTTACTTTTTATTTTTTTAAATGAATAGAAATTTTCTTACGCGAAATTATATCCATCAACACCGATGTTATTATTGTCGTATTTAAGGATTTCAGCATGTCTAGAATCGTCAATTGGTGCAGCAAATGCAATACCGACAATTGCTAAGAAAACTATGGCAAATTTCATTTTGATTTCGATTTTTTTTTTTTAAAATAATTTCGAGAGCACAAAACACAGATAGCTAATGTGATAAGCACGATACAAATTGTACAACTGTTGATGTTATATTTATATTATTAAAAGCTTTCTACTCCGACAAGAGCTTAAGTGATACTGATACTGATGCTTGATGCCCAAGTGTCTTTTATACTTATTGTGCAGTGCTCAATGCCACCGAAAGTGAATCTGGACCAATATTGTGAAACCCCATTAAATGTTATGGCATAAATTAGCAAAAATTTTTATTACCATCATCAACACATATCTTCTTACCCATCCACTATTTCTGTTACTCTCATCATCTTCATGCAATTCGATTACTCTTGGGACAAAACCAAAACTAAACACCAAAAGCCAAAAGCAAACAACAACAACAACAACAACAAATAAAACGCTCATATTATATGGATGGGCACACACCACTAACAAAAATCCGAAATCACAAATATCTAAAAAAAAAAAAAAAAACCAATCTCCACCTTTTCAGGTGTTAGCGCAGCTATTGTTGTTGACATTTTTTTTTTAAGGAAAACTTTTTTTAACGATTAACACTCAAAAGCTTTACGGGATTGTTCCGAAGGTGCCTGGGTTGCTAATCGGTATTTGTAGGCAGTCTGTCCCAAAACATCCACTATAGTGTTGAGATGCGATAGTACGTGCACCTTTAGTGGTAGGTAGACCATCATATTACCTCGCCTCTCCGGTGTACGCAATTATTGCAAGTGAATCGTTTCAAATTTAGTAATTATTATATTATTGACTGACTTACATACATACTTGTTAAATGTTTATTGTAAATTCAATAGATAAATTTCAGTGATTGACACATCATTAAATAAATTTTGTGCATTTATTGTTAAATGCTAACAGAGAATGTTGCTACTATTATTTATTTATATTTTCTTCCATTTTTTTAAATTTTTTTTTGCTTGATTTTTTATTAAATAACACTAAAGAGAATAGGTAGGAGTTTAATAAAGAAGAAAAACGATTTTTTTTTCTCCTTACCTATATTGAAATTGGCAAAAAAAAACCAAAAAGATTTTATGGAATTCAATTGAATTGAAAAAATTTCAAATTATTTTGCAAAAGTACAAAAGAAAAATCGCATTTCATGTGACGGAAGGTGTTCGTTTGTTAAAAGTTCAGTTAAATTGCGGAATTATCAAATTACAATGTTTTCTTCTTCTTCTGTATTCGAATGGATTGCAATTATATTAAAAAATAAGTTTTTACCTAATTGATTTAACATTTAAAATTATTGGTTTTATTTATTAAGAGTACATCATCATAGGTACATATAAGCATGTGCAATTAATTTAATTATTATTATTATTATTATTATTATCGAAATAAAAAAGATAGTTTTACGATTACAGTGTCGATATTGAGATTCTGTTTTTTTTTTAAATTATTTTTAAGTTTCTTTTATGAATTTTTATAAATACGTTTTTATTTTAATACAAAACAGTCAAAAGTGCGTAATGAACTTAAGTTGAATAATAAATTATGGAAGAATTATCCTTAACTTAAGAAGTCAAAATATCAATTACCTCATCTTAAAATAAGAATTGTGCAATTTTGCATAATTTGACATTCGGTTTTTTTCAGTGTTTTTTTTCCTTTTCTTTTTAAAGTTTTATTCTTACTTTAATTACTATAATTAATAAAAAATTTTCATTTAATTATAAATGCTTATTGTTATAATAAAGTGTTGGATTTATAGATGTTTTTTTTTATATTTTTAATTTATTGATTATTGTTTTTTTTTGGACTTTTAAAAATAAAAACAAATGTTTTTTTTTTAAAAAGATTAAAATTTTTAATCGATATATTTTTTTAAGTAATTTTTTTAAGATTTTGGACAAATTTTTTCGTGTTTATTAATTTAAAAAAAATTGAAAATTCTTTTGAAAATTGAATGAAAATATTTTATTATTGAAATTTATATTTTTTAAGATTAATTACTTAAGAGCAATTTTTTTAAATAATGTTTAGTAAAATAACACGTTTACAAAAATTATTTTTATTTCTTTTCCATGAAATAATTTACTAAGAAAGTTTCTAGAATTTTTTTGTTTCGGTTTTTTTTTTTTAATTTAAAGAAAAAATATTTTAAAGTTAATTTTTTGATTAAAATGGAATTTTTTTAAAATATTTTTTTTTAAATTTTTTTAAATCGTTAAAAAAAAATTTATCAATGAAAAATTAAATCGTCTTTTAGAAATTAATTGAAAATATTATAAATTTTGGAAATAAATTTTTTTTTTAGATTTCTCTTGATAAATATATTTTTTTTATAGATTTTGGTAATTATTGCGTTGTGACTTAAAACGAAACTTTTAAAAATATGCTTTTTGTTTCTTTTTTTTTTAAATAATTTTTTAATAAATTTGTAAAAACTCTTCTAATTTAATTTTTTTTTAGTTAGAAATCGAAAAAAATATTTATTTTTATTCGATTTCTAACTAATTATCGTAAACATTTTTTACGATAATTTTTTGGTCGCAATTTTAAGATTAATAACTTAAAAGACTTTCTTTTTTTTGTAGATTTTTGTGATTATTGATTTGTGACTCAAAATAAAACTTTTAAAAATATGTTTTTTTTTCTGCAAATATGTTTTTAGGAGATTTTTAAGAACTATTTTAATTTTTTTTAAATAGTTCTTAAAAATAGTATTTTTTTATTTAGTAAAACTGTTAAAAATTGATTGTAAATATATTTTAAACTCAAGAAATACATTTTTTCAGATAACTTTTTGATCGAAGTTTAAAGATTAATTAGTTAAGAGACCTTCATTATTTTTTTTATAGATTTTGGTGATTATTGCATTGTGAATTAAAATAAAACTTTTAAAAAATATGATTTTAATTACTTTTTTTTTGTAATTAATTTATTAAGAAATTTTTAAGAACTATTCGATGCTTTTTTTAGTTAGTAAAACTATTAAAAATAGTACGAAAATATTTTTTAAACTCAAAAATTAAAGTTGTAAGATAATTTTTTGAACAAAATGTTAAGATTAATTACTTAAGAGACATTTTTTTTATTGATTTTGGTTATTATTGATTTGTGACTTAAAATAAAACTTTTAAAAATATGCTATTTTTTCCTTTGTTTTTGTAAATAATTTATTAAGAAATTTTTAAGAACTATTTCAAATTTTTTTTATTTAGTAAAGCTTACAAAAATTGAATGAAAATATTTTTCAAACTAAACAAATAAATTTATTAAGATAATTTTTTTGTCAAGCTTTTGAGATTAATTATTTAAAAGCTATTCTTTTTATAGATTTTGATGATTATTGCTTTGTGACTTAAAATAAAACTTCTAAAAATATGCTTTTATTTTGCAAATATTTTTTTAAGAAACTTTTAAGAACTATTTTTATTTAATATTTTTTTAGTGAGTAAAACTGTTAAAAATTGCACAACAATATTTTTTAAACTCAAAAATTAATTTTTTAAGATAATTTTGTAATTGGAATTTTAAGATTAATTCTTAAGAGAACTTCTTTTTTTATAAATTTTGGTGACTTTTGATTTGTGACTTCAAATAAAACTTTTAAAAATATGCTTTTTTTGCAAATAATTTATTAAACAATTTTTAAGAACTGTTTTTATTTAATATTTTTTTTAGTGAGTAAAACTGTTAAAAATTGCACGACAATATTTTTTAAACTCAATAATTAATTTTTTAAGACAATTTTGTAATTGAAATTTTAAAATTAATTCTTAAGAGAACTTCTTTTTTATAAATTTTGGTGACTTTTGATTTGTGACTTCAAATAAAACTTTTAAAAATATGCTATTTTTTCCTTTGTTTTTTACAAATAATTTATTTAGAAATTTTTAATAACTATTTATTTTTTTTTTAGTAAAACTGTTAAAAATTGAATGATAATATTTTTTAAACTCAAGTAATTAATTTTTTAAGATAATTTTGTAGTCGGAATTTTAAGATTAATTACTTATCTTTTTTTTTATAGATTTTGGTTATTATTGCTTTGTGACAAAATGAAACTTTTAAAAATATGCTTTTTTTGCAAATAATTTTTAAGATCTCTTTTAAATTAGTATTTTTTTTATTTAGTAAAACTATTAAAAATCGATTGAAAATATTCAATCTTGAAAACTCAAGAAATTATTTTTTAAGCATAATTTTATTGTCAAAATGAGTTTTTTTTTCAAAAATTACTTAAAAGACTTTTTTTTGTTTCTTTTGATGGTTTTTTTAATATTTTTTTTTTTTAAATTTGCATGTACGAGATTTATATTAATTAAAAAGTTCAATATTCTTTTAAAAATTATATGAAAATATTATTTAAATACAAGAAAATAATTTGTAAATATAAATTTTTGGTTCAAAATAATTAATTTTTAAAAATTACCTAAAAGACTTTTTTTTAAACTAATTTTGGAAAATATTTACTACAAAATTTTTTAAATATTTTGGATGTTTGAGATTTATTTCTTTCATTCTTAAAAGCGTAACTTATTGAAAATTATTTTGAAAATTCAACAAAAACACTATTTAAGTTTAAGAAATAATTTTTTTTGTTGAATTTTTTTTTGTGTACAATAAAGATACTTATAAAAATTACCTAAAATGCATTTTTTCTTATAACGTTTAGTAATTATCGCTTTGTGATTTAAAAAGATGATTTTTGTTTATATTTTAATAAATTTAATTATTATTATTTAATAAAAATATCTTTTTTTTAAATAAAATTTATTTTTTTTTGCAAAAAAAAAATACTTAAAAATAATTGTGTGGATATATTTGAAGAAGGCAGGTTTCTCGGACATATGAAGTTGTGTCTAGACCTTGAGACCATTTGCCGACTACAACCATATGGATGGAATCGGTTATCATAATCAGAAACTTCGCTGACTTAGCAGAAAACAATGAAAATGCAATAAAAAGTTAATTTTGATCAACTTTTTATTACATTTTATTGCCCAACCCTTGCCATTATTTCGGGTTATAATTTATCTATTGTTTGAAGGATGCTGGTTTTAAAGTACTTTAAAATTGATGAAGAGTTTGCATAAAAAATATATCACAAGATCTTGCGGGTAAGTGGCATTACCAAATCTTCAATTTACCAGTTCTAAAAAATGCTTACATAATAAAGTCAAAATTTGTCGTCTTGTGAGGCTTATGATACCATCTAATTAAAACCACAAATAATCCAAATTGGAATTTTCAAGTTAAGGGAAAAAATAAATCAGTTATCAAACGGTGACGCTGTTTTATTTTACATATTCAAATGCGATCAAAATGTTCGTGGACACAATGGCTTCTCCAAAGTTGCTTGAGGATTTTCAGAGCCACATATAGAGTAATTTTCATTATTGACATATCCACCGAGCAAAAAATGAATCTCATCGTGAACAAAATTTGGTTGGAATAAACATCATTAAATGCTTGTTGTTCCAGCACCGAATTGGTGGTTAGCAGGAGATCCTTTTAGAGTTGGGAAGATGGTTCATGACATGATCAATTTTAATAAGTGATGAAGAGATTTTTCTATAATATTTATCTACCGAATAATCAAGATTGGGGTGCTCCTATAGTTAATAATTGGAGATACCGGATTTCGGGCACCCTGATACTTGTATAGAGTTAAAAAATAAGGTAGCGTACCATTTAATAGGATAGTCGGCACTCCGATATTGAGCAAACAATTCCATTATTGATCTAATATATTTTTTTTTATTATTTCAAACACTCTCCAATAATTTAAAGCCAAAACGGTTTTTTTCCCTGCCCTTCCATACTATATGTTATGAGGAGCATATACCCAATAACAAGAAGAAAATTCCTACCAAGTCGTATGTCCTTATCGACTTATTATCCTTGGAAAGGGTGTTGTCGATTTCATCTAAAATTCTTCATGGATTTTCATCTTCCGCTTTTGTCACATTTTAAGAACGTTTCATTTCTGATTCGTTCGCAGAAAAGTTTGTTTGTTTTTCCAACTCGATTTCATTATGTTTTTTTTTTCCTGCTCATATTTATTTATCTTTTTCACCAGTCTAGATGGTATTCATTTTACAAATTCTTCTTGGCTTCGATTGAAAGATTGTCAATGCCAAATGGCAAAAAAAAGTGTATCTTGTTCATAGAATTCAATTTTCAGGTATATATCCTCGAAATCCTCTTCTACGACTGGAGTATACTATACTCATTCGAATTTCGTTTATTTTCATTTATTTTATTTTATTTTATTTTATTTTATTTTTTTTTTCAGTATAGAGCTGCGCTGCTATTATATATAAATAGCTTGTGTAAACTGATGGAATCATTTCGAAGTGTTCAACCTTCAAATAATATCCAACAATAACTGCTTACAAGGAATAAAAATTTATCTTCAGCTCGTCTCCTGCTGATACTTAAATTGTTATTCCAGATCCTTTAAATGTTTGTTATTGTTTCTGTTGTTGATATTGTTACCTATGTATGTATGTCGTTATTCTTTTACTACTTCCCTTATTTTTGCTTTGCCATTTTTATATTACTCGCGTACGCGTTCAGTATCAGATCCGTATGGGCAAAAGTCGTTTTCATCCTAGCAATTTTCGAATGACAATGGATTACTTTCTGACAAAAGGTACATTTTCTATATATCTTTAAGAAATTTATTTTCGTTTTTCCTTTTCGTCATATTTTACATCTATTTTCTGTATAGCTGAATGTCCTTTCCTATCACCTAATGTCCTTCACTATAATTGTTCTATTCGCTGCTATGGCAACTTTTCCTTTTTTTTCTTCTTACCTGAATGTGATTTTCATTCTTTTTTTTCTTAAACTGCTCAAGATACTATATGTGTTTATGGTCAAGGCTTTGGGGTGAAAAAAAACTAAACCAACTCACGTTTAAGGACTAGTCAAAATGCAATTATGGCTGCATTATGGTCACAATCGTATCCTTTGTTGGCACTCTCTGTGTGTGATTTATGATGGCATTGTTTGGGCCAGCAGTCAATATTTAATAAATTATCGAGAAAGAAAATAAAAAGCTCACCAGGTGGTGGTCAGCAAACTAACTTCTAGTCAATACGGTAGGTATCAGGAGGATTGGTTTGATTTTTATAAAAATGTCGATGGTGTAAAATTGAATGTATATACGTAAAATGATTTGATAAGTTAAAATAGTATATTTGTGGATATAATAGTTTATAGGGGAAAAAAAAAAACTAAAACTAGGTGAGAGCTATTAGACAAAAATATTATCAATAGCAGATATGTTATACTGGAATTTCTGGTAATTTTGCAATGCGAAAACAAAAGGCAGGCGGCGAAATGATGCTAGGCAATAAACATACCTTTTATACCTGTAAGGACACAAAAGGATAAAATTTTTATCGTATTACAGACTCTTGTGAATACGAGCATGGTCAGCATGTTGATTGGATGGCTGCTAACGCTATAAATCTGTCATCGTAAAAATTAGGTCGCACCTCTAGAAACGACTCTAGAATGCTGACGAGACCAGTAGTCATTCTGGTTTTTTTTTCTGCCTTACTATTAAATCTTCAGTCAAAAACAAAAACTTATAGAGAAAAAAAATAATTTTACTTTATTGGTGACTTATAAAAAAAAGAAAAAAAATTTAAAGTAGATAAAAACATATAAAATCTAAAGAAAATTTCTTGGCAAACAAAAAAACAATATTTTATTTATCTAATACTATTTATACGAGTATATAATAGTTTTTTTTTTGCTAAGATACTATAATCCTTAGAAAGCCTATTGTTGGTTTTTTTGTGCAAAGAATTTTCCAATTTAATGGAATGTCAGATAAACAAGATATCAAAATAGAAACTATTGAACTAGGATGAAGGTCAATAAAAGTTCTCATATATTGGGTTGTCCGGTAAGTAATATCGTTTTTTTTATTATAAAAATGAAAGGTGATTTTCTTATAGTGAATTAATATTTTATTCAATTAAATATTGTCCAGTCTGATCCTGGACAGTAGCAAGATTCAACGCTCATAAAATTTTTGTTCTTTGCTGGCAAAAAACTGATCCAAGTGATTTTTGACCTCCTCATTTGAATTAAACGTTTTACAATCTAAAAAGTTTTGTAGAGATCGGAACAATAATAGATTCTTGTTTTTGGAAGGGAAAACGCCCGGCGAAATCAAAGATCGCTTGGATGCTGTGTATGATGACTCTTTTCCTTCGATGGCGACCTTCAAGAATTGGTTCAACGAGTTTGTTCGTGGCCGCACGTCGGTTTTTGATGAGCCACGCCCAGGTGCCCCAAAAACGGCTGCTACGGAGGAAAACGTTAAAAAAGTCCACGATCTCGTGTTGGCAGACCGTCGATTGAAGGTTCACGAGATAGCTGGGACTGTGGGCATCGCAGTAGAAATGGTGCATCATATTCTACACGAAGAACTGGGCATGAGAATACTGTCAGCGCGATGGGTGCCGCGTTTGCTCACACCGGAAAACAAGCGCAACCGTGAGACCACATCGGCGACGTTTTTGGCGCTGTTTTAGCGCAATCCAGCGGAGTTCTTGCGTCGTTTCGTGACCGTCGACGAAACATGGATTCACTTGTACACACCAGAGACCAAGGAACAGTCGAAACAGTGGACTTCACCCGGCGAACGTGCTCCGAAGAAGGCGAAGACTGTTCGATCGGCCGGAAAGGATATGGCCACCGTTTTCTGGGATTCACAAAGTGTGATCCACATTGATTACCTCGAGAAGGGTAAAACAATCACGGGGCGCTACTATGCTGACTTATTGGGCCGATTTGACGTCGAATTGAAGAAAAAGCGGCCCCGCTTTGCGAAGAAAAAAGTGCTGTTCCACCACGACAACGCGCCGGCTCACACCTCCGCCTTCGCCATGGCCAAATTGGCGGAATTGCGCTACGAATTGCTGCCCCATCCACCGTACTCTCCAGATTTGGCCTCCAGTGACTACTTTTTGTTTCCAAACCTGAAAAAATCACTCGCCGGGAATAGATTTGGGTCGAATGAGGAGGTCAACGTCGCCACGGAGGCCTATTTTGCTTCCCTAGACAAAATGTTTTTTTTGGACGGGTTAAAAAAGTAAGAGCATCGCTGGGCCAAGTGTATCGAGCTTGAAGGAGATTATGTGGAAAAATAAATTGCCACCTTTCCAAAATTTTCGTTTTCTTTTGTACTTGTTAAATGACCCTCGTACTCTTCAAAAATGGAGACAAATTTTTTTCCGTCAGAAGATGAGGAACCCATATGTCGAGCTTCGAGATTAAACCTAGCCATTTCAAATAATCACGAATGATCGAATTCGATAAATTTAGTCTCTCAGCGATCTCACAAGTTGTTATTCGCCGGTTTGCATCAATTAATGCCTTTATTGTGTCGTCATCAGCTTCAAATGGCCTTCCAGAACGTGGGGTGCATGTTCGAGATTAAAATTGCCGGATCGAAATTTTGCAAACCAATTTTAGCACTGGCGCTCACTTAACACATCTTCTCCATATACATCGGATAATTTTTTTCTTGCTTGAACAGCATTTTTATCTTTTCTACAGCAAAAAAGTAAAATATGCTGAAAATACTGTTTTTCACATTTCATATTTAAAAGGGTATCAATCAAAAGCTACTTTTCGGAATCAATTCAATTTATTCACAAGTAAGCTTTGCTGTGTCAGCTATCAAAATACATATGCGGCTTAAGTGTGAAGTTGGTTATGAAAAAATACAATTAAATCCTCTCTTGGAAATAACGCAATTACTTTCCGGACAACCCAATAAAATTCGCAAATAAAATCGAAAAGAATTTTTAACAAAAATACCATCACATAGAAAAAAACACTCTCAAGGATATTTTTCCAATGTCATAGCATGTTTAGGTTAATTTAATTTTTATTAGTACTACAACTTGATTGATTTTAATTTGATATTCGAAAATATCCAAACAAGGTAATCGATAGATATATTCACACCTAATGAGATGTTTTAATTAAAAGAAAAACTTAAAAATTTTAGTATTAATAATGAATTTGCGTATTTTGGCTAAAAAGCCATAGCATAAATAGAGCAACAGTTTTAATTAAAAACTCGAAATAATTTTGACAAATTAAGTAGTACTAGACTGAATTTAAATGAGATTCTTTTCCACATCCATATTTATCTACAGAGAATTAATAAAGTTTTCGGATTTTTTTTTTATAGTAGAAAATAAAATGCATTTGCATATTTTAAAATTGCAATAAGAAAAAAAACCATTAAATCTACAATAATATTTTAATGGATTTTCTTAATTTTTTTTTACTAATTAATATTCAACAATATAGATTTTTTGCTCATAAATACGTATGTTGTTACATGGACTTTGAAAGTAATTCCAGAATGTTTCCAGACAACTTTTGTTTTGTATTTTAGTTGTTTTTTTTTTTTGGCAACAGGTACAAATGAATAATGGAAAATGATTTTTTTTTAAAAATTTTATATAAAGTTGTTGAAAAACAATTTAATCTTCCATTTTTATAATAACATCATTAATAATGTGGCGTCTTCTTTTTTTAGTCAAAATAATACTATACGAGATCATCTTGGAAATTTTTGCTTTTTTTAAGATAAATACCATATATTTTGATATTAAATTTACAATATCAAAAAAAAAATGCAAATATCTCGATTGGAATTTATTTAAATTCAAATCAATTTTTATAACCAATTAATTGAATTTTATTTGTTTTGTATTAAATAAATTTTGATCGTAAAATTTTTATTAGCTTTACTAAATTAAAAACAATTAAAATTTTAATAGAGAAAATCCTAGTAGTTTTTGTATGATTTTTTTTATATCTAATAATTTTCAAATAAAATACAAAGTTTAATAAAATTAATTTTGAAATGTCATGTAAAATAAATATAAATTAGCTTACCCAAAATGCTGGTACTTTAAATAATACGAATTGACATATTAATCAATGTATATATTTTTTGAGTTATCTTTGAAATGAGTCTACAAAAAATAGACTAAATTTTTCTAGGAAAAATGATTTCAAAAAAAATATATATTCCAAAAATACTTTTGGACTTAAGGACATTTTTTGTAAGGACATTTTTTTCGTACATAGCCTTTATATAAACAATTAGATTTTTGATGATTATTGTGATAAATAATATTTTTTAGTTTTATTGTTATACATATCCTAATAGAAATTGTCCTTAATTTATGGTCTAATTTAAGAAATATTTACCTTTTCTTTTAAAAAAATATGAATAATTTTCCAAAGGGTGAATAGAATTTTAAAAAAAATTTTTTTTTTTCATATGGAATCTAAAATTAAGTCCCCACACTCGCAAAGAAAATCTATTATTATGTATTTTTAGACCTTTTATTTTAATAGAAAGGTTATTTTTCAAGTATTTTCAAGGATATGTCCTACTTAGTATGGCTACAACTAATCAAATATTTTTATTCTGTGAAGTGCGTTAACTTTGTCCACAACGATGAAAATTTATTCTAAAAGGTGCACCAGAAAAGTAATGAGAGTGATCTGGCAACAGTGCAAAGTGTCCAACCACATAATTTCCTAAACTACACAACAAATTTCCGTCTTATCTGATCAGTTTGTGACCCTTTGTGAAGGGCATTGCGAATAATGGAACAGCAAAATTTTAAGAAAATATTGAGGATTCTGCAAGGTTGATTTATGAAAAGGATCAAAAAGCTTATAAAAAAAATTCCTTATCGACAGTACAAGATTCTTGATAGCATAAAGTATTTTGTGAGTAGCGAGAAATAGTGAAATACGAAATTCGCTCAGAGAGGCCTTCGTCATGAAAATAAAGAATGCATGATGGCTCTTGTGCTTCCTAAACATTTTGCACTTTTGCCAGATTGGTCTCATTATAAAAAGTAATGAGAGTGATCTGGCAACAGTGCAAAATGGCCTCCCACTAAATTTCCTAAACTACAAACCCAATATTTCCTCTAATCTGATCAGTGTTTGATCCTTTGTGAAGGGCATTGCGAATAATGGAACAGCAAAATTTTAAGAAAATATTGAGGATTCTGCAAGGTTGATTTATGAAAAGGATCAAAAAGCTTATAAAAAAATTCCTTATCGACAGTACAAGATTCTTGATAGCATAAAGTATTTTGTGAGTAGCGAGAAATAGTGAAATACGAAATTCGCTCAGAGAGGCCTTCGTCATGGAAATAAAGAATGCATAATGGCTCTTGTGCATCCTAAACATTTTGCACTTTTGCCAGATTGCTCTCATTATAAAAAGTAATGAGAGTGATCTGGCAACAGTGCAAAATGGCCTCCCACTAAATTTCCTAAACTACAAACCCAATATTTCCTCTAATCTGATCAGTGTTTGATCCTTTGTGAAGGGCATTGCGAATAATGAACAGCAAAATTTTAAGAAAATTTTGGCGATTCTGCAAGGTTGATTTATAAAAAGGAGCAGGAAGCTTATAAAAAATATTCCTTATCGACAGTACAAAATTCTTGATGTCATAAGGCATTTTGTGAGTACCGAGAAATATTAAAACACGAAATTCGCTCAGAGAGACCTTCATCATAAAAATGAAGAACGCGTGATAGCTCTTGTGCTACCACGACAAATTATAAATCAAGATTTTCGAAAAAAGTCCTTGAAAGACTCAGAATAGGGCTTTCCTTCTTATTAAATCGGACATTACAGACATTGAGATTCTCCATTATGACAACGCCTGCTGTCACATGGTTATCTTCCTTGAAGAGTTTTTGTAGGGAAAATGTATAACTGCGTATTTTCAGTAACCCTGCTCACCTGATCAAAACACTTTTTATTTTTATTCTATTTTAGAAAAGAAGAAACACTTGTTAGAATTTTTTCTTGCTACTCTCCATAACCTTCAAGGTAATGTCGCCGCTTAGTATAGTCCATATAGGAAAAATTTGTTTCAGAAATCTCGATTAACAATGAGATATTTGGAAGGCTCAGGAGAAGGGTCCTTTGCTATGAATAAGACATTGCAGACATTTGGATGCTTTAGCACGCGGTTATCTCCACCAATGAATTTTTGTCGGAAAAAGGTAGCTGCGGCACTTACAAACAACCCCTCCACCCTTTTCAAAAGATATTTATCCGAAAGGCATTCTTTGTTCCCAATTAAATGAAAACATACTTAAAAGGATGTTTTCTTGGGACTCTTGATAAAATTCTAAGGTGTACATATATTCGAGGAGCTGAAGGCGATTCAAGTTTGAGCCTTTCGGGGACTACTCCTAATAATGGAAACAACCCTTCTGTGGATGTATTACTGCCTAAGGGAACAATTGTGAAAGGGATAATATTAATATATAAAAATAAAATAAAATTATTGCAGAAAGGGTGAGGGTCCTTGAGAGGTCAGACCATCGATTATAATTGACGATTTTCGAAGGCTCAAAAAAAGGATATTTTGCCTTGGTCGCGCGGTTATCTTCACTAAGGAATTTTTGTCGGAAAAAAGGATTGCTACAATTCCTGCCCCTCTTTCTTACCTGATATTTTTCCAAAATACTTTTTTGCTGCCAAAAATCAAAAACTATCGAAAAGGATATTTTCTTGGTACTCTCGATGAATTTCTACGCTTTGTATTTAACGAGCTGAAGGCGATTCCAGTTCAAGCCTTCCAGACTACTACCAAGAATGGAAATTACGCTTCTGTAGATAGCTGCGTACGAAAATAAAAAAAAAGTTTATATATTTTTTTAACATATAAAAAAATGATTGCAGAAAGGATGTGAAATCATGTAAGGTCTGAAAAAGAGTTAATTCTGTTACATTAAAGTTTTTGTAAGTTTCTGAAAAAGGGTTCTGCATGTTAGTCCTCCAACCCCCCTTCAACCTGAGAAAAGTCTATGAAAATTTACTTTGTTCCCCAAAAAAAAAAATACTTGAACGCATGTCTTTTTGGTACTGTCGATAACAACGCATAAGATGAAGGTGATTCTTGTAGAATCCTTATGGCACCAAACTCTAGCTGACTAAGGCAACTACTTTAAAAGGGATAATAATAATGTATCAAAAAAAAAAAATCGCTCTCCACAACTCATATATCCTTTTACCTTTTACAGCGAATCTTATAAATTAGAAATTATTTTATTCAAATGAAAAATTTTATCTTAAAATTAAAAATATAATTTTTATTCTATTGTAATTAAAATTTGAATTTTCTAAATCAATCTTTTGAGCTTTTATAAATAAGCTTTTATTTTTGTATAAAATATTAAGAAAATTAGAAAATTTTGCGGTTAAGTCGTTGGAGAATAAAGTTTATTTTAAAATTAAAAGAAATAAAAAGTAAATGCTCTAAAAAATTTTTATTAATTAAAATTTTACATAGCTAATAGGCTGATTAAATTTTCGAGTCCTTGATACTTGGAAATAGTGAAGAAACGTTTTAAATAATTGTGATGATCACACAAATATTGAATATCGGAATTGATCAATATTTTTTTGTTTGTAGATTAATTTTCTAATTAAGTCTAAAATGATTGTAAGGTCATTTCGATAGAAATAATATTGTTTAAGCCATCGTCTATCATCGCTAGTTACCAGTTACCAGATTGAACAGGCATTTTCTGTACAATTATTTCACGTTTTCGATATTTTCGTAATAATTAATGAAATTAAACGCGTTGACTAGATTCGGATCGATTTCATGAATTTTATATTATTTTATATTTTTCAATCAACAATTCAGTATGATTGCAAAAAAACTTAAACAACTCTTACAAAAATGAAACGAATTTTTTAGTAATTATATGATCACGTTTTGGGTGGGTACCAAAAGAAAAAGAAAAGCTCCTTTTTTATTTTTTAACAGATAGTCAATAATTAAGTGTAAACTTTAAAAGATATAATAAAAAAAAACAATAATGAAAGCAAAACGCATCTGATGGATGGTAAGTAGTATAATTTAATGGTTTTCACTTTTCAAATGTTAACCTCATTCGAGTCAGCATTTTTTTTTAAGATCTTCTCAATTTCGTTGAACTAAGTCACCTACCCAAATGGTGTTTGTTAGCTTCGGTATTTATTTTTGCTGTGGTTAATGATATACGACTAACTTAAATTAATATATCAAAAAGAGTTTTTAAGAATAAAAGAATTTATTTAATAGCAAATTAATCTTAATTTAAATAAAATTGAAAAGAATTGATTTGTTTGTTTTTTTTTTTTTTGTAGGCGACGACGCCTAAAATATGATGACCAGAGCGAAACAAGGTGATTTTTTGTTTGTTTTGTCAAAGAATTCCTTTCAATATGAAAATAAATTGAATTGTTGACAGGTAAAAATTTTTAGAATTGCCTTAAATGCATTTGATTTGGTCTGAATTTGTATATTTTTCTTTCATTTGAATGTAAAAGCAAATAAAGGTCATTTTGCGAAGAAAGTGGGCACGATCTTCTTTGAAGAGCAACAAACATGAAGTTGATGGTCACTTTTCTTTTGAAAAATTTATTTATGAACGCAATTTGGAGCAAACCATTTTCTTTTAAGTTTTCCTAAAGAAATTTTATCCAAATAACTCTTTTGTAGCTATTATATAAGCAAATAGTTTCCAAAAAGATTTTTTTTTTAGTTTTGTTTGTTGAAAAGTAACGTTTTTAATGATTTTTTTTTTTTGGGAAGTCATATCTACAAAGATTCACTTTCCTATGGACTTGTTTTTATGACATTTTTATATCTCCAATTAAATAATGTAGATATGCGAACTTTTTATTTAAACAACATTATAAAAAAATTTTATTTTATTACTAATAAAAATATATTATTATATTTATTTAAAAAAAAATTTTTTATCACATTTTAAAATTTTAGTGCGAAAAAAAAATAGAAATTGTGTAGGTGTTAATATATAAAAATTATTATTATTGTTAGATTATTTAACACTTAAGCTAGAGGTCATTATTCAAAAAAAAAAAAAAAATTAGATTAACAGAAAACTTATTTTATTTGCAATATTTTGAAGGATTATAAATTTTTTCTTAAAAATAATTAAATTAGTTTTATTTTAAATTGATTTAATTAATCAAAAGGTTGTTGATTGGTTCAAATGACGTACTTTTATTAGATTTTTTTTGTTTTTTCGTTTTTTTTTTTTTAATTTTTATAAATATTTTTTTATGGTATTTTACAGAAAAGTGAGTAGTTTTTAAAAGTATATAAATGGATAATTTTGACAGCAATTTACAATTTTTAAATATTTTTTTTTATGACTAATATATTAGAAAATATTACAAAATAAAAGAAAACATTTTGTTCCAATTTATTTTTAAAGAAAACCTTTACAAAAGCACTTATTGAGGATTATTTAAATAATTTAGTTTAATTATTTTAATGAAATTTATAATTAATTTTTTTCATGAATTTTGCCATTACGTTATTTTAAGAAAATATTGGAATAACTTCCAAAAAAAAACAACTAACAGAACCCGATGCTTTTAACGTAATTTTTAACAATATTTTTTGTATATTTAATTATTTACAAATTTACATTAACTAAATTTTTTACTTAGTTTTTTAATAAAAAAAATCCAACAAAGTCAAATAACACTGAAAATTGATATAAAAAAATTTCGAAATAACATATCCTAGGAATATTTTACGAAATAAGGCCAATATTTATCATTTTGTGTTGCTTGAGAGGTACGGTTTTCTTAAAACCACATACATTTAAGTAACAAAATAACCCAGTTATTGTGTGTCCAAAGTAATCAGAATATTCTAAGAATTGCGGGTTAATGAAATTTTCAAAAAGAAATTCATATTTTCGGCAAGTACAGTTATAATGTATTATATAACGTGACCTAGTTGTCTGTAACATAAAAGCACGAGTCGCCTTCGATCATATGGATTGAGTTACGCTCAATCAACGCACCACAATTACTGGCAGTTAACAGTCAGTAATCAGTTACATGTTAACTACTCCTTTTGCTGGTGGCGAGGACTACCTAAACATCTACTGTCATTAGCAGTGACAATGGCCGAGATAATTGCAAGATGGATATTGCCAGTTACCTCCCATCTGCGATCCGGAGACCATACCCGCCACCAGCAAAAGGAGTAGTCAACCACGTTGCTGCCAAATGGAACCTCACCTAAATCGGGTACAGTGTGTTTCCACACCATGAAGCACCCCGATTCCCGTGCTACCAATTTTTGTTTTAAGAGTACTTCGGTTTGTACTCCGCTCATTGAGCTACGGTCAGGAATCTTACAAATTCCCAGGCACCGCTAAGCCAGCTCAGGTACGCGGGTTTGCCAAGACCCGAAAGTGCAACCATAATCGACCTTAGTCTTTCACCAGGTTGTAGCTACCCTGCGTGTCATTCACATACTCATTCACGCACCATTCTCGCTCTCCTCTCAAATAGTGCCACGGCAAAACTGTTAAGACATTCAAACCTCTCTCTCACACCCAACACACCACCCACATCCACACCCTCATCATTCATCACGATTCCACATGCACCTAAGTCACGCAAATCCCCGTATAGGCTACACTCAACGAGAAGGTGCTTGGCACTCTCCTCCGCCACCCCACAAAGGTATCTAGCCTCCGCAGCTAGACTTTCGGCAGGTACAACAGTTTTCTATATTCACTTGTGGGTTTTTAGAGCCATTTAAATGGCAATTTTGCTTAGTGATGTATCCACCAAGAGAGAACTTAGCCTCATACCTCATGACCATCCTCTCCTGTTATAGCGCGAAATGTGGCTACAGCAGAATCACCACATTTTTAGAAACTTTCTTCAATTTTAACGCATTTTTCGGCAGACAACTGATCTATAATATAAAATATCAAAGTTTTTTCCAAAACAAATTTAATCTTTAAGGACTTATATAAAGGACGTTTGTAAAATGACAAAACCCGGTACATATAAAAATTTATTTTAAGATCCCGGTTAGAAAATTCAAAATAGGGAATTTCTTTTTTATCCAAATAAATTATGTAAAAATCTTTTTATTAAGACTAATCTAACTTTTTTTTGAAAAAAGTTCACTGTTTTTGAAAATAAATTATTTTAAATTCAAAATTCAACAGAAACCTGCAGAGGTCTAAAGGGGACCACCGATTATTACCAAAGGTCCACCGATTATTACCAAAAATAGACCACCGATTTTAACCAAAAATGTAGAAAATTTTGTGATTAAGTCGTTGAAGAATGTTTTTATAAAAATATAAATATTATTTTGAGACCGCACTCAGAAAAGTAGGAAAAAAAATCTATTTTTAATCCAAATAAATTATGTAAAAATCTTTTTTTTAAGACCAATCTAACTGTCTTTGGAAAAAGTTCACTGCTTTAAAAAAAAATCATTTTAGCTCCAAAAGTCAACAGAAATGTCAAGAGGTCTAAAGAGGACCACATATTACTACCAAAAGCCATTCAATAGCTTTTTTCAATTCAATTAAAGCTTATTTTTGTATAAAAAATTAAGCAAATTAAAAACTTTTACAGCTAAGTTATTGCAGAAATGTTATTATAAAAATATAAAAATTATTTTGAGACCCCACTCAGAAAAGTAGGAAAAAAATTTATTTTTAATCCACATAAATTATATAAAAATCTTTTTTTTAAGACCAATCTAACTGTATTTGGAAAAAGTTCACTGCTTTAAAAAAAAATCATTTTAGCTCCAAAAGTCAACAGAAATGTCAAGAGGTCTAAAGAGGACCACATATTACTACCAAAAGCCATTCAATAGCTTTTTTCAATATAATTTTTTTTCAATTCAATTAAAGCTTATTTTTGTATAAAAAATTAAGCAAATTAAAAACTTTTACGGCTAAGTTATTGCAGAAATGTTTTTATAAAAATATAAAAATTATTTTGAGACCCCACTCAGAGAAGTAGGAAAAAAATTTATTTTTAATCCAAATAAATTATGTAAAAATCTTTTTGTTAAGACCAATCTAACTGTATTTGGAAAAAGTTCACTGCTTTAAAAAAAAATCATTTTAGCTCCAAAAGTCAACAGAAATGTCAAGAGGTCTAAAGAGGACCACAGATTACTACCAAAAGCCATTCAATAGCTTTTTTCAATTCAATTAAAGCTTATTTTTGTATAAAAAATTAAGCAAATTAAAAACTTTTACAGTTAAGTTATTGCAGAAATGTTTTTATAAAAATAGAAAAATTATTTTGAGACCCCACTCAGAAAAGTAGGAAAAAAATTTATTTTTAATCCAAATAAATTATGTAAAAATCTTTTTATTATAACCAATCTAACTTTTTTTTGAAAAAAGTTCACTGTTTTTGAAAATAAATGATTTTAAATTCAAAATTCAACAGAAACCTGCAGAGGTCTAAAGGGGACCACCGATTATTACCAAAGGTCCACCGATTATTACCAAAAATAGACCACCGATTATTACCAAAAATGTAGAAAATTTTGTGATTAAGTCGTTGAAGAATGTTTTTTATAAAAATATAAAAATTATTTTGAGACCGGACTCAGAAAAGTAGGAAAAAAAAATTATTTTTAATCCAAATAAATTATGTAAAAATCTTTTTTTTAAGACCAATCTAACTGTATTTGGAAAAAGTTCACTGCTTTAAAAAAAAATCATTTTAGCTCCAAAAGTCAACAGAAATGTCAAGAGGTCTAAAGAGGACCACATATTACTACCAAAAGCCATTCAATAGCTTTTTTCAATTCAATTAAAGCTTATTTTTGTATAAAAAATTAAGCAAATTAAAAACTTTTACAGCTAAGTTATTGCAGAAATGTTATTATAAAAATATAAAAATTATTTTGAGACCCCACTCAGAGAAGTAGGAAAAAAATTTATTTTTAATCCAAATAAATTATGTAAAAATCTTTTTATTATAACCAATCCAACTACAATTGTAAAAAGCTTACTGCTCTTTAAAAAAAAATAATTTTAACTCCAAAAATCAACAGAGACTTGCAGAGGTCTAAAGGCGACTACAGACCTTACCAAAGCTTAAGAAATTGAGTTAGTTTATTTTTAAAAGATTAATTTTAAATTACTTTTCACTATAAAAAATATAATAAAATTAAACCTTCGATTAATAATTGTCTTCACAAGAATGTATAACAGTTAACTAAAAATTATTCTAAAATTTAAAAAAATTATAAAAAATTCATGGTCACACTCAACATAGGATGACAAAAAATTCCACATCAATTAGTATACCAAAATTGGATTTAATTTGACTTGTTCACTTTTATTATTTGTATCGATTAAATTTATTATTACACATTAATTAAGATGACCAGTTAATATATCACCGTTAAAATTTAACGTAGATTCTCACATTCGAAATAAAAATAACGTCACAGTTGTTATATGTCATTTAGAATTTTCGTTAACTTTGGTTCAATGTACGAATATATTTTGTATCTTACAAATTCGTCGGCGTCAGAAAAAAATTAACTTAATTATCATATTCGAAATTTAGTGGTCTTGTTTGTCTTGTTTTCAATTTTCATTGGAATTACTTAAAATCGGATAGAGACATTTGGATCCCGGACACGGTAGGACTAATAAATAAATTTCAATACCATTACAACTACAAAGAATATCCATTGAAATAAAATGAAATGAAGTAGATATAAATAAATTCGAATAAGGAACATGACTGCCAGCTAATATATCACATTCTCCTGACAAATCCTACTACCTAAAACAAGATGAATAGGCTAAAGATTGATATTCAGTAAGAAATGCGATGAAATTAAAATGTTACATTGAACAACAAATCCCTTCTCATCATTCGTAACTCGTTATTTTCTTATACCTCATATTACCAGTATAACATACCTGGTATCAAACAATTTAGAGCCTAATACTTATTATAGTCGGCAAAGACCCAATCCACAGAACATGTTCACGTCTAATAAAATATAGTCGTTAGAACAGTCAGTAACTTGTGCCTATGCAAGTGGAATTTTGATATTTTTCACCATTTTTCTTATTACTATTATTGTTGATGAAGATGATTTTAGTATTGGTGTTGTGTTAGGATCAGAAAGCTTATTTCACCTTCTAATGATCCCATACGTTCTAGCTCGCTGCCAAAAATGTTCATGTTCACTTTTGATTAATCCATTTATATTTCTGACTAACAAGTTTATCTGCAAAAACAAACCACCTGAAAATAAAATAAAAATAAAAATACTTTCAATTCTATTTCATTCCATTTTGGTTTCTCTAGGCGTGAAATAAGCCTTATTAGTCAGGTTGGTGGGCTATCTTCTCTCAGTTTACAATCTTTTCCAATGTTTACTTTTATTATAGCAAAATTATACACGGTGTCAGTTAATGTTATATAATATTTTGTCAACATAAGAAAAATGTAATTTTTCTACTATTATCTTGGAGATGATGTACAGTGTAGGTAGCTTCATTGGAGCCGAATAATTGATTGTACAAAAAAGTTCGTTAATAAAGAAAATCTTATATTATTCATAACCTTTTTTTTTAATAACAGATTATCCATTTTGTATTTTGGAAAATATAGCCTTGTTATGTAATAAGTAATTTTAATATATATTATTTAAGATTAAAGTTTCTTTAGTAAAAATTTGCCATTTAAAATAAAATTAAATTTAATTATTATTTTGTATTGTAAATTTTTAAAATTTAAATTACCAAATAACGTGTTAAAATTGTGAAACAAAAATTTTGTTTCTGCCGTTTAGCCACGTTGCTCGCAAAAATTTTTTTTATCAGTGAGGTAAAATTTATCACTGGGTTATTATGTAAATAGGAAAAATTATACAATAATATATGAGGCTGTGAAACCCAAAAGCGACTGAGGACGAGAAGCCATTGTATCTGCGAAAGGTGTCTGTCTAGTAAGCATTTTGGTCTGAAGTTGTCATTGATTTTTAATTAAATTTTATTTAATTTTTGAATTTGAATTTTTTAAATTCAACAATATTAATATTTTTCAAACTTTTAATTAATTTACTAGCGACAAAAATTATTAATTTGCAAATGGAAGAGAAAAATCAACTAAATTCCCATGTTAATTTATGAAGTATTGAATTATCCATTTTAGGGTTTGGAAAATACAGTTATAATATTTAATAAATTTTATAAAAAATATTATATTTTTAATTTGAATTTAGTTATTTTTCAATATGGCATTTTATATATTTTTATAGTTTTGCTATTAGCTATTATGTTAAGTTTGGCAAAAATTTTCTACAAATTTTGTGATTCTGCCATAGCCACATTCCGGGTCTATTCAAACAACATTGTTTTTAGCGATGAAACTTCATTACTTTCGCATTGGAAAATTTTTGTATATGGTATATTAAAAAATGTATAAACTAACAAGAAATAGTGAAAAAGCCATTATTTACTGCAGAAAGTGACTTTTTGGTATGCAATTCGGTATAAAGTTGTCATAAAGCATACTTTTTTTTAATTAGATTTATTTTCCTGCTATGCAATTCGATGTAAAAGTTTAAACTAGAATTTTAAATAGTGTAAATTGTTTTTCGAAATTATCATTATTTTTATATTTGGTTTATTAGTACAAATATTAATAATATGTGTATGTAAATGGAAGAGAAAATCAAAGAATTTCTTTAAATATTATTTTATCCATTTTAAAGTTTGGAAAATAAAATTGCATTATTTCAAAAAACTTTCAATTAATTTCTATTTAAATATTTTGTTTATTTAAAAAAAATATGGCATTTTATTTTGTGAATTGCAATATTATCAAAATATTTTTTCAAACGTGCAAAAACTCTTTAAATATAGTGATTCTGATGTAGCCACGAGGCTCATTTATTTACTTATACCAAAATTTTTCTCTCCTTCTCTATATATATATATAGACCTAAAAAGTTATAAGTAATTATAGAAAAGCCATTGTATCTGCAAAATATTACTTGCTAATATGCATTTTGATCCGTATTTATTTAAAAATTAAGAAGAAAAAATCGTTAACAACAATTTTGGGTGTCACCAGCCACATAACATGATAAAAATTTCTCTCTATTGCGTGAAAATTTCCCAAAAAGTGTAATTTCTACAGTTGGTGGTGATAGAATTTGCCCTTCTAGATCAAAATTGTTAGATTTTTTATTATAAAACTATACTAAAAATAAATTTAAAATTTAAGAACATTAAAAAACCAACATCCGTCAAATAATTACCGAATTACATCCAAAAATGTGCGAAAAAGCTATCAAAACTAATCTTAAAAGTATTAAATCCTATAAATTGTCTATTTATACATAATGGCATAAATAATAAAATTTAATAAATTAAAAATTTTCTTAAAAATTAATATTTTATTATAATTTTAAAAAATTTTACTTTCCAAACTATAAATTGGATTATTCTTTTATTATTTAATTTGGTTTCCAAGAAGATTTTTTTCATTTTTTCACTTCTCTAATAGATATTTTTATACTTTAAAAACTAGAATTAAATTTTGTTATTAATCAAATTAATTGAAAACCTATTTAGCCCAAAAAAAACAATCAATTTACATACTCGTGTAATAAAGTGAAATTGTGTAGTAGTTACGGAATTGCTTTTAATTTACGAAATTCCACTGAGATTGTATACATAATTTTGATAGTATAGTAGGCAATTTATAATATTTACTGATTATTGGACTCGTAGGATTTGTACCACATTCAATAAACGAAACTATTGATGTTAGTTTCCGCAAATTAGAAACCGATCAATGTCGGATATTATGCCAGATCACGAACTATTCGTTAATAAACACATTTCCAGTCGGATTATACTATTGTAGTACCAATGGTGGTAGTGTATTTTTATTAATATTCAAGTATTCACAAAGGTAATATAAATAGTATAGAATTGAGTATTCGTATCGTTCATCGTTCAACTATGTGCCAATCAAAGAGAATTAAAGATTCTCGTTCCATAAATGAGGATATTCTTCCATTTCTTTATCCACCCTTCCGGCACAACCCTCACAAATCGTATCATTTCGGTAAAAGGGAATAAAATTCTATGCTTGAATTTCCTTCTTTTTGGTTGATTTGCAAAAGCATTCCGGATTCCCTACTAGTCGGGCGTCATATTATATCAAATGATGGCAGACTGCATCGTATTCGTAATTATGATCCATACACATTCGAACTTGTCAATAATTCAGATGGTCGTCGTAAATTACGATAACAAATCGATTTAATTCAATACGGTCGACGTATTAAATTAAATTTCATAATTATTTTCCGATTGTTCGACGGAACAGGATCCTGGACTGGGCGCACATGTAAAATGACACTGGTGCAGGTCATGCATATCAGATGGTTAACGGTGGCAGGATGGCCGACTAACCTTAGTGCAAAGTGCTTAATGCATGCACACTTCTCAGCGGACATTTAACAAGATTCAGAATGGACACGCAACTTGGTCGGCAAATGACGCAATCATTTGGTGGTAGTGTTGGTATTTTTCCATACTATTTATCTTATATGTAAGTATTTAGGCTATTTCGTACTATTGAGTACACGTGCAGCGCAGAAGTTGAAAAAATTCCTCTCATGCATGCATGCATGGTCTTGATTCGATCGACCACACCACCCCACATGGTATTTCGCATGCCATGTAATTTCGCTTAAGACCAAGAAAGTGCTATTCAGGGAGTAGCCAATTGCCCATATGTGCTCCCTACAATCATTTCTAATTCGTATTATTCTGTTGCGGACGTAAAAAATCTACCATAGCTTAGACTTAGCTGAAGGACCTTTCCATCCAAGATAGATGAAGCTCGGGGTATATTGTGTACGAATATTGACGGAAATCATATGAGACCTATTTTATGACTGGTATTCAAACTGAAGACGGCGGATCAAAATTTCAGTGCAATTGTCAGCGGCGGCGTTGTGGAGGAGGGCAAGAGATTATGGCCTAGCACACTGCTGGTGGCATGAACAAGTCCTTTGGGGTTTCCATCAAGCCGGATTTTCATTTTTATTATTTCGTTTTCCATTTACACTAGATTGTACGCATACACTTTCCATGTGGAGATGTAATCATAGACGTTACTTCTCCCATTTTTAAATGCATACACTAATACAATCGCATTTATACCTTCCTATGTGTAGTTATATAAACCCTCAATTTTTGGCTGACAATCGAGGGGTTTGCGGTATCATATGGCGATAAGAGCTCTTGTGCATGCAACAATGCATTCTTCTATTCATTTTATTGATCGCTGAAGCGAATTAAAACCACTTTTTCCATTTTTCAGTTGTTTTCGACGGATTGTCCTGATGATCCCCTTAAGTCCCTTTTTCCGAACGGTCTTGTTAGACCTGCTGTAATTTTACTGCTTTCGCTTATACCATATACGGATAGTCAAAAATCTATTCATATAAAATAAGATAACATCAATGACTTTGAACGTGCACTCGTTTTGAGATCAAATTGCGATATCGACTTAGCCTAGCAGGATGGATGGGGTTTTATTTTTGCTTGTTATTCGGCGGTAATAATAAATTTGATTGGGCACGTTCTACAATTTTGATTGACTGCAAACGTTAAATTTATTTTCACAAAAAGGAATATCAAATCAAATACAACTCTGAGTGTATGTACTCGTATATGCATGAACTTTGTTTGGAAAATTTATAATGTTTTTAAGAAGAAAGGAACTTTCTTTAACTTTTATTTGTGGATTTAAAAAAAAAAAAATTTAATCCAGAAATTGTTTTTTGCGTGATGTCATCGTTTAGTAGATGGTAAGAGAGTTTTTTTATTTACATTATTTCCAAAGAGATTATTTTCAAAAGCAATTTATAATATTTACCATTTAAATAACATGACCTACTCTACTTGACTTTAATCTATGTTAGAACACTATAAAATTACTAAATTAAGTTTGCATGACAATAAATCGTTTCCGTTTATATACAAACGATAAATTATACTAAACTACATTGGTAATAGGACTCTTGATTATTTTATAGAAAAATGTAAAAAATGAATTATGTGAAATATTGTAAAAAAATATGATTTTAAATTCCTTTCTTATTGAGGTGAGATTGTAAAAAATCGATGGTGTTTTAAATTTACTAAAATACGAAAAATACATTTAAATTAAATTTATTTTTATTTTTTGAATATAATTTTAATCGAAAAGGAATACAATTGAATGATTTTCATTACCACTTGCCATTACGATTGTTGATTGATTGACATTTTTGTACTATTGACATTTATCGAAATGCTGCTATTGACGTATCACCCCCAACCCCCCTTATAAAAATCCAGTTTAAACTAATACCAATACTTGATGTACAAAGTTTACATTTCTTGTGCCAAATTGTGCAATAACTGTCATCCTGATATTAGAAAATTATATAAAACATGAGCTTTTCGACGTGTATACTTTGTAAAAAGTTTCTTCATATACAAATGAGTTTTATGCAATTTTATAAATATTAGTACACATATAATTACCAGGTGTATGAGCTTAAATCCCCTGTTTTTTTTTAAACCCGTTTTCTTTCATAGAAATCAAAAACAAATTTATTAAAAGTACTTGCTCTCCCTCGCTAGCTACACATTTTTCCCATCTCTCGGGCAATTTGTGGATACCACGCAAAAAAAATTTCTTCTCTTTCGAGGCAAACCACTCATCAAGCTATTTTCAGACGTCTTCGTAAGAATCAAAGTGTTGCTCAGCGAGCGCGCGGCCCATCGACGAAAAACATCAGCTTGTCATGTCTTTATTGATAATTCGTCCTTTTTTCAGGCAGAGCACTGTGCAATTTAATCAGCTGTTAGTGGTAGCGGTAAACCCACGATTTCTTGCGTTTAGGATTCTTGAAATATATCCATTTTTCAACGACTGTCACAATCCGATGCAGGATCGACTTTCTTTTTTGTCTGGCGAGCAAGATTTCGCATGTGTTTTGGCGTCGCTCCATCTGACTATCGTTCAATTGATGCAGCACCCATTTTCCGATCTTTTAATCTTTTCTATGGCACGCAGACGCATGGAAATGGCTGGTTGAGTAACACTCAATTAATCCGCGAGCATTCGATGCGATTTGGCAGCCGATTTCTTCAAATTGGAGCAGAAAAGCAGAGCTTCGCGCATATGCTCTTTTTCTGGCACAAAACTAGACATGATTACCAAAGGAAAAATGTATGTTGTTGTATTAAATTGCTGACAATGTGCGCTGATTAATGTTTATAAATGTCAAACACATAAAAAAAAGTATGGCTTAATAAGCTCACTCACGCCATTTATGACCAAACAGCGGATTTAAGCTTATATACCTGATATTTACTTTCTTTATAATTAAAATAATTTCGCTACATGACCATAGATAAGACAAAGCATATTCTTAAGCGCTTCAAGATTAAAAATATAAGCTTAAGTCTAACAAATGCAAGCAACGTGTTCTAAAGATAAGTCGTCAAGTTTAATTTAATGGAATTTTAACTATCTATTATCTTATGAATTGATATTTATAATTTGCAGAGAATAAACATATAAAAAAAATTATATAAAAATATTATATAATTTGGTAATAATTTTGTCATTTATAATTTTGAATTTGAAAGGGATTGATCAATCTGACAAGAAATATCATGGATGCAAATATTGTAAAGGATTGGATCTAGGACTCTTCCCTGAGGTACACCGGCACATATACGATAAATGTCGGAATAATCAATATTTGCAGTTATTTGAGAAAATATCGGTCTATATAAAGATATAGGATTTTTTAGGATGTGGAAATAAGCAGAGGGTAGGACTCGCTGCAACTACCAAAACAATCGAGCATGCCATACACGGTGGAAAGGGTGCGAAGTGTCAAGAAATACGTCTGGGTAGTATTCCTTTACCATGTTATGTAATCGCCTACACCATGACACTGCTGAATAGTTTGGTTAAATTAAAAAAAAACTATTCCCCCTACTCAAAGTTAATTGATCAATTTATTTAACTACGGCGAATCTCATGGCATTGAGACTCAGGACTGCTCGACTTAAAAGAGCGGTGAAACAGGCACGGCGCACAGCTTTGAATAACTTCACCACCTCAATTGATTCCCGAACTTCACCAAAAGAAGCATGGAGAAGTATTAACTGCATTCTTGGTCGCTAAAAAAATGGGATTATCCCATCTATTGAGCCTGTGAATGGACTTAAATCCGACTCGACAGCTATCGTTGTGGAACTGGGACAGTCGTGGATCTCGTTTTCATCCAACAATCATCTTATTGATAATAATACTTCACGGAAAATTTCTCGACTATTTCGAAGATCCTAATCTTGAACCACCCAGTAACGCTTGCGCAGTTCAACTTTTCGTTGAATTCCTTCAAGGGAACCACAACTGGCAGGGACAAGGTTTCTTTTAAAATGATTAAAGAAGCACCTTCGACTTTTTATATTAGAATTGTCAACCTTTTTAATAAAATTCTGGAAATATCTATTTTCCCGAATTGCTGGAAGGTTAAAACAGCCATTCCAGTTCTCAAGAAAAATCTTTGCCATTCTTCGGCTAACAACTTTAGACCAATTTCATTATTGCCGTATACTTTCAAGATCCTGAAAAAGATCTTAGCCACAAAGATCTTAACCACAAGGCGCTTGACAATAGACTCAATCACCAACAAGGGAAAGTCTGAGTATGCTACTTAAATTGCTGCAAACAGAAAAGGCGAATGACCGAATTTACCCACGTAGGATAGTCTTACAGCTGGCAGAGTGGGGAGTGAACTCTGCAACATTTGGCACTTTTACGTTCCTATCTAACTGGTAGAACCTTCACGGTACGCGCCAACGGTCATTTTTCATCAAAACGCGAAATTGAAAATGGCATCCCACAAGGATCCCTTCTATCTACGATCCTATTCTTCGAATGGTTAAAATTTTAAAGTGAGGCAATTAGAGTAACCAACGCCCTTTTAGACGGAACCTTAGTCTATTTCCTCACTATATGCGTCAGTGTGTCAAAAGCCGGGGAAAAGTTAATCGAGGCAACGCTAAACCGTTGCATTAGATTAGCCATTAGAGCATACCGGACATCTGCGGTGTAGTCTATACTGATAGAAACTAGTCGAAAGCCTTTCTCTTTCTATCTCTTGAAAAGCTCGCGTAAAATATAATTTACAACAACCTCGGCCTTCTAAATTACCCCCCTCCCCTGACACTTTAATCAAAAATATTATCATCTCCCCCAGTTAAAAAAAGAATTCATTATCGCTATCCTTATTAATACCCCACCTTGAAAGCAAATCCTCCATCTTCCCTCTCAATTTCCAAACTTCCCTTCCACACCCAGATTGGAAACCTTGCTTGGGAGTAAAGTTGAAAGTGTTTGCTTCTTTTAACAGGTTTAAGAAGGCTAGTACTGATCCGTCCACATATAGGAAACTTTTCCTTGACCAGTTTTATTTTTATTTGACAGGTTTCATTTTTACATTATACATTATACACATAGTCATGAGACACAGTCGCTCCTATGGAGCATATAGCGGCACAGAGAATACACGTCTCTAATTGGTGGTAGAAGGCTTCTTTATTGGCGTCATCCTCTACTTCAGTTTGGGGCATAGCATTGCACGATGGTGATGTTTCGGAACTTCGAGTGGAACCTGGCTATCAGAAGGCGGTCGGAGACCGGTTTGTAGCCCATGAGAGATCTCTTTGCGTTGTCTGATAGGATTAATCCGACTCCACAGTGGTGTCCACTGTCGTTGCCGCTGTAGATGAAGTGTTCACCCGTCTGCGTTGCGAGGATTCCTTGATGTTTCCACCTTGTTTCGGAGATTCCCAGTATGTCGAGATTGTAGCGTCGCATTTCCGAAGTAGCTTGCGCCAGACGAGAAGTTTGGGAGAGAGTCCGCACGTTCCAGGTACCCATTCGAGTTGTTCGGTGAAAGCCAAATGTCGTTTTGCCTGAGGTATTGTCCGGATGATTACTCTTGTGCTGTTTCATGATAAGATGTTTTTTATGGCTTGCGGCTTATCAGGCCAGCGAAGCAACCCCCAGTGACGTTGGAGGACCCTACGGACTACATATGTAAGGCTTGTAGTCGGCCTCTAACCCCGGCACCAATGCCGAGATGGCGGCAGCGGGAATCGAACCCGCTACCTACCTGCGACACGCGGTTTTCCAAGTGGTCACCCATCCGAGTACTAACCACGCCCAGTCCTGCTTAACTTCGGTGAACTGACGAGATCCGAGTACTAACCAGTTGGACGAATTAAAAGATCGTCGACTAAAAGATATTCTTCGATCATCGAACTTTTTGGCTGCAGCAACCGCGCACTATATTGTCGAATCTTCCCTTATACGGCAACTCCATATTACGGGGAGCTCTGGGCCATCAAAACAGCAATTGAAATTGGCACCTATATTCCCAGCCAACGGAGCCTTATTATTTTTAGCGACAGCCTTGCCGCCCTTAAACCCATTTGTGGCCCATCGAGTGACGCAGTACTTAGCGCAATTCGTCATAGCCTACTTACCAATCGAAGAGTCGAGTTGCAATAGGTACCGGGGCATGTGGGAATTATGTGCAATGAAAGTGTTGACATGTTGCCTGGAGAAACACTCTGTCGACTAGTGGTCACAGTCATTCCCAATCTGCCTCGCCTACTCACAGAATGCCAACTAACTCCATTAGCCATCCGCAGACACGATGACTGGACCAATAGTCGTCTTATTGGATAACCACCAATAATTCCACACCAAAATTCTGGGTGCGGAAGCTCCTCAGAATCCGGACTGGACAAACTGCTCTTATTCATAACTTCCTTTTTGGTTACACCAATTGTCCCTTATGCCAATCCTGTGGCACCCATTTCACTATCATACATATTCTACAGGAATGCCACATAACCAAGAATTACTTCGCGACTAGGCCTCCTCCCATTATGGAGGTCCTGAACCCAACAACTCCATTCCCTAGTTCCCTATTCAAACTTCTATAACAAGGATGGGACTAAGTTTACTCCCTTGTGGAACCATAAAAAAATTTCAAATTTCAAATTTAGAAGTTAGACAAAACCTTTTTTATGATTTCTCGAAGGGATTGGATTTGAAGAGAGTTGAAAGGCTTGGTTGAGTCCCAAAGTTCATGTGCGTAAGTCCATATTGAACAGTTTAGAACGTTTGTTGAAAAAACTCTATTTATTGTAATTATAGTCTCCCATTATGGAGGTCCTGTACCCAACAACTCCATTCCTTCCCTAGTCTCCTATTTAAACATACTAATCTGCTCCACAAAATATAACAAAATTCTCAATATTCTATACTACTAACCACAGACCAGTCTCTGTCACACCTCACGGTCATGGCGCTATGAAGTGGCTCCTGACACATATCTAAGGGACCTTAAAAACAAAACAAAACAAACGAATTTATTTAACTAACCAAATAAGAATTAAATAATGTGGGGTTTTCGCAGACCTTTCGGCGATAGTGTGTTATTAATAACGCCATCTACATTTACAATGTAAAACCACCCCTTTTTTTTGTTAAATTTAATAAAATATTTTGAAATGAAAGAGGTTTTTCATAAAATTTTAATATATTTCTTATTTAAAAAAAAGGAATAAAATTTTGACAGTGGATTGAAGGGAAACGATTATTTGATCAAAGTCGACTACGATAGTGAATTGACTCAAAGAAGGAGATTTCCTTAAAAGAATTGAATCCGAATTGCAAAGAAACGATAATCGTAAAGCACTAATGAAAACTTTCCGTTCAATAATGGAAATAGTTTCTTTTTTGCATTAATTTCCTGAAACATGGTTGTTTCTTGCAGCTCATTGTTGTCGTTAGTTAAATATCTGTCAGGCTAGAACAGACGAAACAAAACCAACTGAACTCTGTGCACACTAAGTATTCGTATTATTTCTTTGCGGAAAGAGAATATCTTCTGTTTGCGGCACTTGTCTCAAAGGTAATTTATCCAAAGCTCTTTCGTCCATGCTGATTGCCGACAAATGAAATTGTCACCTTGACAAGGTAGGCGAAGATCTGGCGAACATTGCGTTCGTAATTGTAACACCAATGATGGAATACAAATGCGACGATAATGATGATGATGATGATGACGATGGTGAAGATGACAAAAAAAAAAAATAGCGACAATAGTAATAGTAACAACGAGATGGATAAGGTGAAGAACTAACGTTACGCTTGAGAAATCTTCATTAAAACCGACCGACCCACTTACCTTGGCTTTGAAAATCCACGTACCTTTGGCAATTTGCTTCTGCTCCACAGACACCAACTAACAATGGAATTTCTTTGTGGCGAAATTCGATAAGATTTCATCCATCCAGTTAAATTAATAATGGGCTCCAATGGTAGTTTCCACAATTCACAGTCATAGTTTTCTCTTTGCGTTACTATAATTATAATTATTGTAAAATTCCGTACGAGTTTCGTTCAGTTCAGGTGTTTTTGTTTTTATTTACTATCGAAAATTTTCGCCTTTTTTTGTTGCTTATTTTAGATTGTATTCGTTTATTGCAAAAACGAGTGGTAAGAGAAGTGTTGGCAAATGTTTGCGGCTAAATGATTATATTTACTATACTACCTGTTCCGATGAACAGGTAGTATCTTGACAGCAAAAGTAGAAAATTATGCCCAGCTAAAGATGTTAAGGTGTATCTAGTCAATAAGAAACCATCAATTTAGTTAGTGGAATTTCGCTCCACTTCTAGTCGAAATGGTACGATAACTACTAGCTAGGCTGGCTGGAGCTACTCGTACTATAGTCATTTGCAAAGCATATTATTACAAATATAACAGCATGAGAGTTTTTGCTCGTTCATTTTGCTAACCAGTCGGTCATATGAAAACTTATGCATCCATTCAGATAGTCTATCTAGAAAGTTATGGACGTCCTACCCCTTCCCTCCCCCATCCACAAATCCATCCATGGTTCCAATCAACCATCGCATCATACTGCATAGCGTCAGTATAATAGTCGCATTTGAATTCAACATTCTTGAATTAGTACGTATAATTGAAGCGCAAAAGTATAGCCGTAGCCTTGGTCAGAAGAAGGTCCAAAATGCCACTCTTATTATTTGCATCTCATCTAACGAAAATGACAAAAAGAAACCAGTAAAAACCAGTAAAAACTGTTCAGAATATTGAAAAAAAGGAACTGTTAAAAAAGTGCCGATGAATCTATGCAACCACTTCTGCACGAGACCGCACAACAAATCGTACGGCTTTGGTTTTTAAAGTAAAAACCTTAGCCCATCTGCATATTAGTGCAGGTTGATCATCTCGTTCATTCGAAAAATTGAATATTGGACACCGATACTTATCCCTTCGTGGGCATACTCGTCGTTGGCAGCCATCTGCGAAGTGTATCCAACCGTGGCCTACCACATGGAATGTATTAATTCTGGCCAAGAGTAGATTTACATCTTGGCTGGAGTACATGAGTCCGCAGGGTCCGCGTTTTTTTGGTTCTTCCACGAGTGCTAACAAATGGCGAAAGGCGAAATCTGAAAATAGTGCATCGGCGAATGTAATGGCAGCAAAAACGTGCTGGAGATTTTCTTTTGTTGTAATGCAAAAAAGGCCAGAGTTAAAGATATACATTTTCAAGTACTCGAGGGTACATTTTATGGTCGAGACCTTAAAAGATTCATTCGTTGCACCTGCTGCAACATCGTTAATGTAAATGTTTTTTTTTTGTTATTTGTTGTTCTTCCTCTGCTCGCCCGAAGGTAACCCGAATTCTTATTGCCACAAGTTTTCATTTTCTTTTCGGAAATCTTAAATGAATCTTACTTGCCTGAAGAGTGTGTGCAGTTATGGTTTTTTTCTCGCCCGGCTCTGTGCAGTTGCTCTTGTTGATCGATCATATGTACATGCAAAAGTGCAGATAGGTTACCATCGTTCCGGGGGCATTCCGGATGCACTTTGCAATTGAATGAGAGCTGTGGCCAAGATGTATGCACGTGTATGCATCGACTATATCTTCGAATTGGAAACAGGCATTCGATTTGCACTTGCATGTAGCCACCGGACTACAGGGATACCTACCTTGGAGCAGTTTCGATTTCAAGATTTGAAGATTACTCTTCTGTGGTTACTCGATTTTCCATTCGATGGTTTGATATTTGAACCATTTCCGCAGTTGTATTGGCCACTGACCTTGTCCTCTGCTAAATATCATGTACATAGTACGAGTATACCTTAAGGGCTCCATGCTTGAATCAACTCGAATTCGAGTACATTACGTCGTCTTATACTGACTTATTTAAAGGAAATATTTTAAAAAGGATTTTTTTTTTGTGTATGTTTTTGCGGTCAATTGAAAATAATTGTTTTTCTAAGCCTATGAAAATAAATAAATTTGATATTTGTAGGTAAATTATTTAATGAAAGTTTTAGTGAAATATTCTTTTTTTAATAGTGCCAATAAAAGCATCAATTTTCTATATTAAAGTTTATCCAATTTGCACTTTGGAAAGTAAAGTTAAATAGATTAAATTTTAAATATGCAATTTTATATTTTTTATTCATTATTTAATTGTATTAATTATGCCATCTAAGAAAAAATTTTAATAACTAACATAAGATTTCTCGCCGAACTAAAAAAATTTTTATACTTACTTATTTAAAGCAAAAATTTTCTTATCAAAAGTTGCTCATTCTTAAGGACAATTTGTTTTTGTATTTTTTTGCGTTCAATTGAAAATAATTTTTTTTCTAATTCAATGAAAATAAATAAATTTGGTATTTGTAGATAAATTATTTTATGGAAGTTTTAGTGAAATTTTCTTTTTTTTATTAATGTCAATAAAGCATCAATTTTCTATATTAAAGTTTATCCAATTTGCACTTTGGAAAGTAAAGTTAAATAGATTAAATTTTAAATTTGCAATTTTATATTTTTTATTTATAATTTAATTGTATTAATTATGCCATCTAAGAAAAAATTTTAATAACTAACATAAGATTTCTTGCCGAACTAAAAATATTTTTATACTTACTTATTTAAAGGAAAAATTTTCTTATCAAAAGTTGCTCATTCTTAAGGACATTTTGTTTTTGTATTTTTTTGCGTTCAATTGAAAATAATTTTTTTTCTAATTCTATGAAAATAAATAAATTTGATATTTGTAGGTAAATTATTTAATGGAAGTTTTAGTGAAATATTCTTTTTTTGATTAATCTCAATAAAAGCATCAATTTTCTATATTAAAGTTTATCTAATTTGCACTTTGGAAAGTAAAGTTAAATAGATTAAATTTTAAATATGCAATTTTATATTTTTTATTTATTATTTAATTGTATTAATTATGCCATCTAAGAAAAAATTTTAATAACTAACATAAGATTTCTTGCCGAACTAAAAATATTTTTATACTTACTTATTTAAAGGAAAAATTTTCTTATCAAAAGTTGCTCATTCTTAAGGACATTTTGTTTTTGTATTTTTTTGCGTTCAATTGAAAATAATTTTTTTTCTAATTCTATGAAAATAAATAAATTTGGTATTTGTAGATAAATTATTTTATGGAAGTTTTAGGGAAATTTTCTTTTTTTTATTAATGTCAATAAAAGCATCAATTTTCTATATTAAAGTTTATCTAATTTGCACTTTGGAAAGTAAAGTTAAATAGATTAAATTTTAAATTTGCAATTTTCTATTTTTTATTTATTATTTAATTGTGTTAATTATGCCATCTAAGAAAATAACTAATATAAGATTTCTTGCCGAACTAAAAAATTTTTTATACTTAATTATTTAAAGGAAGTATTTTCTTATCAAAAGTTGCTCATTCTTAAGGACATTTTGTTTTTGTATTTTTTTGCGTTCAATTGAAAATAATTTTTTTTCTAATTCTATAAAAATAAATAAATTTGGTATTTGTAGATAAATTATTTTATGGAAGTTTTAGTGAAATTTTCTTATTTTTATTAATGTCAATAAAAGCATCAATTTTCTATATTAAAGTTTATCTAATTTGCACTTTGGAAAGTAAAGTTAAATAGATTAAATTTAAAATATGCAATTTTATATTTTTTATTTATTATTTAATTGTATTAATTATGCTATCTAAGAAAAAATTTTAATAACTAACATAAGATTTCTTGCCGAACTAAAAAAATTTTTATACTTACTTATTTAAAGGAAAAATTTTCTTATCAAAAGTTGCTCATTCTTAAGGACATTTTGTTTTTGTATTTTTTTGCGTTCAATTGAAAATAATTTTTTTTTCTAATTCTATGAAAATAAATAAATTTGGTATTTGTAGATAAATTATTTTATGAAAGTTTTAGTGAAATTTTCTTTTTTTTATTAATGTCAATAAAAACATTAATTTTCTATATTAAAGTTTATCCAATTTGCACTTTGGAAAGTAAAGTTAAATAGATTAAATTTTAAATTTGCAATTTTATATTATTTATTTATTATTTAATTGTATTAATTATGCCATCTAAGAAAAAATTTTAATAACTAACATAAGATTTCTTGCCGAACTAAAAATATTTTTATACTTACTTATTTAAAGGAAAAATTTTCTTATCAAAAGTTGCTCATTCTTAAGGACATTTTGTTTTTGTATTTTTTTGCGTTCAATTGAAAATAATTTTTTTTCTAATTCTATAAAAATAAATAAATTTGATATTTGTAGATAAATTATTTAATGGAAGTTTTAGTGAAATATTCTTTTTTTGATTAATCTCAATAAAAGCATCAATTTTCTATATTAAAGTTTATCTAATTTGCACTTTGGAAAGTAAAGTTAAATAGATTAAATTTTAAATATGCAATTTTATATTTTTTATTTATTATTTAATTGTATTAATTATGCCATCTAAAAAAAAATTTTAATAACTAACATAAGATTTCTTGCCGAACTAAAAATATTTTTATACTTAATTATTTAAAGGAAGTATTTTCTTATCAAAAGTTGCTCATTCTTAAGGACATTTTGTTTTTGTATTTTTTTGCGTTCAATTGAAAATAATTTTTTTTCTAATTCTATAAAAATAAATAAATTTGATATTTGTAGGTAAATTATTTAATGGAAGTTTTAGTGAAATTTTCTTTTTTTAATAGTGCCAATAAAAGCATCAATTTTCTATATAAAGGTTTATCCAATTATATTCAAAATGCAAATTTTTATATTTTTTAATTAACACTTAATAGTTTTTATTAGGCCATATTGGAAAAAATTTAAGTTATTGCCCTAAAATTTGTTTAAAATTTCAAATAACTGCCGAATTAGATATTTTTTAAGGTTTATTTTTAATGAATTTTTCGCTTATTTCGGTCGGTAATTCAGCCCTTTACTTATTGGAAAAAGTTAAATTTTTATTAAATTAAATTTAGATATATAAAAATTATTAATATTTTTAAAGAAAAAATATTAAGTCTTTAGATATTTAATGTGGAAAAGTTCAATGGCGTCAAATAAAATGCTGTTGGGGGGTTAATAGGCATCATCAAATCTCGAAATCAAGCATCTTAGAAGTTTTTTTTTGGAAAATAAACCTGAAATTCGTTGTGTTTTATGTTTTATTTTAAAGTACATATGATCTAAATTGAAATCTTTCACTTTAGACTAAAAATTTTTGAGTAATCATATGGCATAGCTTAAGGCTCAGAATTGACGCAATCGGTATCACATTTTCTATTTTCAAAGTAATCCGGGTAAATTCAGTCAAAAATTGCATATTAATCAACACTTTTATGTTTATACAGTGCCTTTTCCATAATAAATTGTGGGTTTTCAGAGCCTCATATATAGTATTTTTACTTATTCATGTATCCACCGAACGAGTAACTAGCCTCATCGCTGTAGACAATTTTTGTACCCTAATACACGAAACGTGGCTACAACATAACTATCTGATTTGTTAAAAGGCTACTCATTATTTTATTATAAAATGGCAAATAATATTCTAAAAACTTATATTTTATATTATTTATATAATTAACATATATTTAATGGATGGATTCTACTTTCCAAACTAGAAAATGAATAATTCTGTATTTGACAAGCGTAAAAACTCTGCTTTTAAATTTGATGATAATAAAAATAGCCTATAAAACTTTGTTAATAATTTACTTTTATTTTTTTTTTTTTTGATGAGAAGAACAGCTTTTATCGATATTGTTTTATATATTATGATGAGAAATATCATATTTGACAAGTGATGTTGATCGATCGATGATTTTCGATTCGTTTTAAACTAATTGATTAGAATTTTTGGACTTGTCGGCCGGTTCGAAGATGGACTCGGTCAAGTTGGCTCTTCTTACGCATACCTTTTTACATATACCAAAATGTTTTTGAATATTAACCAAATCATCATCATCTCCTATATGTATTTACGCGAACAGAAGAACCTTCTCATTTCGTCATATTCAATTTAGAATCAGCCGTTTGCCGTCAGTGTTTCCGTTTCAACATTAAAAGTTAATCGATTGCCCCAATCGCATCGTCTTGTGTGTTGAAACCTTTTACAATGATTATCGAGTTAAAAATGTTCAATTAAATATGCCAGAAAGTTAACATGGAAAGGCAATTATTGCGCGAAAACCTATTCTAATCGATTCGATTGAATTGAATCAATTTCTAAACGCCATTGATCTAACCATCATGATAAGATGGACATTGGAAATGGACGATGATGCCGAAGTTTTTGTTTGATCAACAAAAATTGTTGAACGTTGCTAATGTCAACGATTAGCAACGACAACCAAGATACTTGCCCTGATTAGGCAGCTTTTGAAGCTTTTCCAAATAGACTTTTGCCTAATATTGTTTTGTTTTTATTTTTGAGTTTTTTTTTTCGGTATCACATTCCTTTTATAGTTTTTATTTTCAAGCTTTTACTTCTACTATTTTATGACTACATATAAATTTGGTTTGTGTTTTCTTTTGGGTTTTATTTTTTTGAAAAAAATTTCAATTAAGCTGTCAGAGATTTTTTGTTGAAATAATCAAATGACCTGGCATTCTAGTATAAAGATTGGCCATCAATCGTGGCCAGGTATATTTATTCATCGAATAGTGAAATCGTGTATTGATTTAACTGAATCAATATGAGACGAACCCCATTTTCTATTGGTATAAATTTCAACTCTAAATTTAGGCGTCTTCCCCTTTTTCTGTATTGATTTTGAATGTATGCCTTATGAATTTATAGTGTGGTGTGTGGCCATTGGGTTTTGATTGACGTTCATCAAAATTTAAATTAACCAACCTAGAGGCCATAACATTTGCCACATCAACTCGATTCTATTCGATCGTATTCCGTCGTAATATCTTGTTGCCGATGGTAGTAGTAGCATCAAATTGATAATTAAAAAAATCCTTACATAGCTGTCTGCGCTTCTTTATGCCTCCAAAAATTGATTAGCTGATTAATAATTCACTTTATTGATAAATCGAACATTTGTTATTAAATCATAAGAAATTAATTTCTCAATTGAAAATTTCCTCCAATCTATTATGTATTGTAGAAGTTATGAGGGGGAAAAATTCATTTTCATAAGGAATTTTTGCTATATTTTTATTTTGTTGAGCAAAAATATTATTAATAATAATTAAAATATATATATTTTTTTTGGTAATAATAAATTATAAATAATTTTACAAGAAAGATAACAAAAATTCTTATAGAAAAAAATATATTGTTTGTAGTTATTGGGTTGTCAAGAAAGTAATTTGGTTTTTTTTTTATAAAAATAAAAGACGATTTTCTTATAGTGAATTAATATTTTATTCAATTAAATATTATCCAGTCTGATCCAATATCCTTTGCAATTTTTCTGGCAGTAGCATGATTCTACGCTCATAAAATTTTTATTCTTTGCTGGCAAAAAAGTGATCCAAGTGACTTTTGACCTCCTCATTTGAATTAAACGTTTTACCATCTAAAAAGTTTTGTAGAGACCGGAACAAATAATAATCGGAAGGTGCTAGGTCTGGACTGTATAGTGGGTGCGGCAGTATATCCCATCTTAGCTCTAAAAGCTTTTGCCGAGTGGTCATACTTGTATGTGGTTTCGCATTATCCTATTGGAAGACTATACCTTTCCTATTGACCAATTCTGGCCTTTTTTCTTTAAGTAAATCATTCAATTTGTCCACTTGATGATAGTACACTTCAGAATTGATCGTTGTATTACTCGGTAGAAGCTCAAAATAATCGATTCCTTTGAAATCCCACCTTTTTTTGATGAATATTGGCTTTCGAAGTACTTTGGCCCGGTCCATTTTTTCTACTCCAGGATCTTTTGCGCTTAACATTGTTGTAGATAACCCATTTTTCGTCCCCACTGATGATACTCGTAATAACGATTCCTGTGGTGTTAATTCTTCAAAAAGTACACAAATCAATTTTTATCGTTATCAGTGGAAAGTATTTATTTTTATTATTAGTTTATTCTTCGAAAATAAATAAGGGTGAATTTTTTCTAAAATTTATTCTTTGTTAAGTAAATATACACTGTTGATATTAAGTTCTTAGGTAGATGCACCAAAATGAAATAAATTTCATTCTAGAAAATGTAAAAATAAAAATAAATTCCAAAACCTAAAGCCCCCTTTCTTTTTTTGGTATAATAAAAAAAATTTTGCAATTATTTTTAATAATATGTATTTTTTTTTTTTTTTGTAAAATTATTTTGGAGAAAAACTGTAAGGTAAAAAGGATTTTTTTTGTATTCATAGTTCATGATTGACTCGAATATAAGATCAGGATATAGGAGAAAAATAATGAGAGTGATTTTATTTTTGTGCAACAATTTTATTTTATTTTTATACAGCAATTTTATCCCTTTCAAAATAGTTGCGTTGGGCAGCTATCGGCGGAGACGTTATTTCCACTCTTCATAGCATTATTGGAAAGCCTCAACTGGAATCGAATTCAGCTCATCGGTCACAATAAATATTTTACTATTTGTAAAATAGTCAATACTTCTTTTTATTTATGTTAATGTTCCTTTAATTCGTGATTTGTTTATGCAACATTACAAAAAAAATCCACGTCTGTTTATCCAAATATATTAATCCTTTTGTAAAACAATTTATCCTCACTTACCCATCGCCATCCTCACTTACCCATCGCCATTTTGACACAAAAAAGTACAAATTTTTGTACTTACTATCTTCTATGATGCGATAAAGCGATGGATCATTTTCTTAGCGTTTGAGAAGCAAATCACAAACGTCAATGCGACGGCACAAATTTTTTTTCCGTAAGAAGATGAGGAACCCATATGTCGAGTTTGCATCAATTAATGCCTTTATTGTGTCTTAATCATCTTTAACTGGCCTTCCAGAACGTGGTGCATGTTCGAGATCAAAATTTCCGGATCGAAATTTTGCAAACCAATTTTGTCACTGGCGCTCACTTAACACATCTTCTCCACACACATCGGATAATTTTGTTCTTGCCTGAACAGCATTTTTATCTTTTCTATATTTAAAAGAGTATCAACGAAAAACTACTGTGCAAAATCAATCGAATTTTTCACAAGCAAGCCTTGCTATGTCAGCTGTCAAAATACATATGATTGTGTGGCTTAAGTTTGAAGTTGGTTGTGAAAAAATACAATTAAGTCCTCTGTTGGGAAATAACGAAATTACTTTCTTTATAACCCAATATTTTGCATAATTGATTTTATATTAAACACAAATATATAAAAAAGCACTTTTACACATGTTTGTGTGGGATTGGATTTTTTTATTAAAAGTATTTTTTTTTATGAAAGATTAGAATTTTAATTGTGTTTTGCTGAATATTATTTGAAAATTTATTTTTTTTTTAATTATCATTGAAAAATAAAATATTTTTTTTGAAAATTTAACTTCTCCTCAAAATTGCTTGCTTCTTCGCTGGTTATTTAGATTATAAATGGTATTTTAAGGGTATGTAATTCATGGAATTTTTGTTTATTATAATTCTGTCAATTGTTGTTTGACAATCCTGGATAATGCAGAGGAAAAAATTATTATAGGGCACAATAACTTTTGTAAAAAAGATTTTATGAAAATAAGCCATAAATTGCTGTAAAGCTTAGAGAAATATATAAAAAATTAAGTGAAAATAAGGTGTCTTCAAATACTATTGTTTTTTTTGTATAGTGCATAATTTTGAAGGAAATGGCTCAATGTAGATTAAAGCTTGGGCCACTTTTAGAAACGGATGCTAAATTTTTTTAAACTGTTGTGTGGAATATTCTGCATAAAGAATGCATTTATACTTATAAAAAATTTAGGTGATAAAAGAATGTCACCGTACAGAGATCATATGTGTCTAGAAATTTTTAGAGCTCCCCACAAATCAAATCTTGAATTTTACATTCAATTCATAGTGAGTACCAAAGCGCATTTTAACGTAAGTGGCTTTATTAATAAAGTAAATAACTAATTCTGGGGACTTGAGAACTCAGACACTGTATGGTGTGGTGTTTTTACCGAAGGTGTCTGTAATTCTCTGACTACGCTTCTATCAATAATGTCACAGTAACTTGGGAGTGATTTATAAAAACACTTCAGAAATTTTTGTTGTGTGAATTGGACCAGTTCGTGTTAAGTGATATGTGACTCCAATAAGAAGACATCTAGTCACACACTATACTTTCTACAATAGAAATTTTGTGAATAATGTTATTTTGATCGAATTATGTAATCCCAAAAATGAGTGTTGAAAAGGTAACTTTTTTCTACAACATCATAGACGTTTATATTAAATATATTATTTATAATTAACTGCTAAGTTTATATAAACGATTTTAATCTATAAAATTAGTATTTTTTACTTTAATCATAAATTATTTTTAAAAACAAGTTTAATACTTACGAGGCCTGTCCAAAAAGTATTTCGAATTTCGAATTTCCGCGGGTTACGTACATTCCATTTTTGATTTTTTTTGTGGCGTTATGTTGGTACTCATGTCTCTCACTTATGCCGATAAGTTCGGCCATTTTAAATGTTCAGTAAATTTTTGACACCTTCTTTGCTAGCACGTGTTTTGGATCGTCTTCGATTTTTTCCCATTCTAAAAAATTGATCAAAGAATACTTTTTGAACAGACCTCGTATCTTTAAAACACCCTATATAATTATGAACGAACAAAAAACACAATTACTAGGTCTGTTCAAAAAGTATCGCGAATTTTAAATTTCCGCGGGCTACGTTTATTCCACCCAAATTTTCTCCAGAGGGTCATAGCTGGTGATAAATCATGGGTTTATGGTTATGACGTGGAAACCAAAGCTCAAACATCCCAATGGAAGCTGCCGCACGAGACAAGACCGAAAAAAGCGCGCCAAGTTCGGTCGAATGTGAAGGTTTTGCTTACAGTTTACTTCGATTGCAGGGGCGTGGTGCATCATGAGTTCTTTCCACAGGGTAGAACGGTCAATAAGGAATATTACCTGCCAGTTATGCGAAAGTTGCGCAAAGCAATCCGCCGGAAACGATTGGATTTGTGGAAAAAGAAAATATGGCTTTTACCATTTTTGGGCAAATGCAACACACTGAAAATGCCATAGCCGCCGTATTCCCCAGATCTGGCCCCCTGTGACTTTTTCTTATTCTCGAAACTGAAGAGCCCCAAGAAAGAACGACGCTATGCTACAATTGAGGAGATAAAGACGGAATCGAAGGAGGAGCTGAACAAGATCACAAAAAATGATTTTTTGATGTGCTTCGAGGATTGGAAAAAACGTCGGCACAAGTGTATAATATCTGGTGAGGATTACTTTGAAGGGGACAAAATAGATATTCATGAACAAATAAATAATTTTTGAAAAAACACAAAATTCGCGATACTTTTTGAACAGATCTCGTATTTAGTTAGAAAATAACTATTATTTTACAATTTAAATAAATAATTTCTTAAAAAGTTTAATTTCAAAATGAATTTGTTTCATAAATTATAAAAATATCTTCCACTCGATTTGAATGGGTTTTTGGGTGTAAATAAAACTCTTAATACAATATATAATTGGCCTATACGCTAATCATTCTTAATTATTTTGTTATACAATAATTTTCAAATATATTGTAGCTTAGATTATTTTTAGTATATTTGCCAATTTAGAGTTACATAAAACATACGTAAATATTTTTTTCCTGTAATTATATTCGTAAAACACGTAAGATACACGATTATATTTTGGAGATTAAAATTGGAATTCTTTTCGAAAGACTCCCCGGAGGGTGATTTTCCCTATACTTGATTATCGTAATTAGCACTGAAGCTGATATAATTCGAACAAGAACATTCAATTAGTACAAATAGGAATATTTTGTTAATTATTTGTTACTAAATGTTTCTCTGTTATACTCGTGAGATGTTTAAATGTTTGTATCTATTTGTATGTAAGTCAGCCCCACACGTGCATATACAGTAAATAGAGTACAAGTACAGATTGTATGGAGTAGTATATCATAAGATAATATTGTATATTATCAGAATATGCTATTAGAATTAATAAATTATTTATTCACAAATATTTCTCAACTGGCTAATTAGGCAACTGACAACACCGAATTAATACCAAACAGAATCTGTTTGAAGTTTTATCGCATAAATTAAATAATCAAATCAAATAGATACATATGTGTATGCTTTCTCTCATAGCACCTCGTAAATTGGATATTTACGATTATTATCTGGTTTGGTAATACAAAAAAATTTTTAATTGCTTATTTGAAATCTAATAATTTACGCCATTGACAACATAATACGACCGCACGGATATTAATAATAAATATGACCGATACGACCCCACATGGCAATGTTTACTTCTTTTCGTTAATTAATAAATTTGTCGTTTGCATGGAGGTATTTACTACTTGACAGATCATCAAATAATCCTTAAAAGGATTAGGATTTTATAACCTATTTCGGGATGAAGTAATATGATTTTATATAGTCATAGTCATTTTGCCATTTAAAAAAAGTGCTTTTATTTTTTTCCGTTTTTATTGTAATTTGTTTATCTTAAAAAAGGTAAAACAAGGTGGTTAGCGAATGTGACGTTGTTCTAACGGAGCCTAGATTATCCAATTTAAGCTCTGAAAATAAACTACAATTTAATAAATTAGGCATTTTGTTTTTGCCATTTTGAATAAAATATAAAATTAATTAAATAAATGTCACAAAATTTTTTAAACGACTCAATCCTTATAAGGTCATTTTGAAGAACTTTTTTGCATATTCCGGTTTGTAATTCGATGGATATTGGTTTTTAAATGCTTTAAAGTTTGATATACATATATAGACTTTTTTATATGGCATTACTAAAACTCTATCCAATCGCACGTTCTTGAAAGTCAATTCATATTACTAAACTTGAATTCACGCATGCTGTGAACTTTTCGCTCAATAAAGCTAAATTATTTCGTGTTGTGTGGATTGTATTGGGTGTATAACTTAAAAATACGGGATTGACACCAGATGCATAACTTTTACACATGGTTTGTGTTAATAATAACTCATATGGCATTTTAGAGGTTAAACATCTGTCATTCATTCTCGATTAGTCATTGAACGAAATAGTGTAAACAACAAAGTCGCATTTGCGGGAAGTGTTGATTTACTTCTTCAATTTGAAAAAAAAGTGCAGCTGAAGCACATCGATTGCTCACCGAAGCTTCTCCTGAATATGTTCCATCGATTTCAACGTGCGAGAGATGGTTTGTGCGGTTCAGAAATGGTGATTTTGACACGGAAAACAAAGAACGACCAGGTCAGCCAAAAAAGTTTGAAGATGAAGATTTCGAGGCATTACTCGACGAAGACTGTTGTCGAACTCAAGAATAAATTGCAAAATCATTGGGAGTCACTCAAGCAGCCATTTCAAAATGTTTGAAAGCAGCAGGATTCATCGAAAAGCAAGGAAATTGGGTCCCATATGAATTGAAGCCGAGAGACGTTAAAAAGCGATTTTGCATGTCGGAAATGCTGCTTGAACGGCAGAAAAAGAAGTCATTTTTGAATCGAATCATTACAGGCGACAAAAAATGGATTCATTACGACAGCCCAAAGCGCAAAAAATCGTATGTGAAGCCCGGCCAACCAGTCAAATCAACGCCAAAGCCAAATATCCATAGCGCCAAGGTAATGCTCTGTATATGGTGGGATCAGAATGGTGTGATCTATTATGAGCTATTGAAATCGGGCCAGACGATCACAAGCGACCTCTACCGAACACAATTAATCCGTTTGAAGCGAGCATTGGCCGAAAAACGCCCGGAATATGCGACCAGACACGAAGCCATAATTTTCCATCATGACAACGGTCGGCCTCATGTTGCAAGACCGGTTAAAAATTATTTAGAAAACAGTGGCTGGGAAGTTTTGCCTCACCCGCCTTATAGCCCAAACCTTGCCTCGTCCGACTACCATTTGTTTAGATCCATGCAAAACGCCCTCACCGGAATACGCTTCACTTCAGAACAGGGCATCAAAAATTGGCTCGATTCATTCTTGGCCTCAAAACCGGAGCAGTTTTTTTGGCGCGGAATCCATATGTTGCCAGAAAGATGGAAAAAAGTAGTGGCTTCCGATGGACAATAAAATATTTTGTAACAATTTTTCAAAATAAACACTCAAAGTTTGCCAAAAATCCCGCATTTTAAGTTATAAAATCCCGCATTTTTTTTTAAAAAACCACGTGTAGTCTGAATTAAAATCTTTAACTTAAGACAGAATTTACGGTAACGGTCTCTTCTTCTTTATTTTCAAAGAATTACCTGCGAAAGACATTTTCAGATCATAGTGCACACCTTTTCGCAGATACAACAGCTTTTCTATAGTTATTAATAAAATTTTGAGTAATCCAAAACCGATATTTTTATTTATTAATGTATCCACCATACAGGAAATGAACCTCCTTAAATCCTGAAAAAAATGGTGTTTTGGAAAATTGCTATCCAAAGTCTATTGTTCCAGCAACAAAGTCTGCGTATTTATTTTGTATTTTATAGTTTGTTAAACAATCCATAATGCAAAATGGCAAGTTTTAATCTAAAGAAATATTTTCCAGCATGATTTATATATATATTTGACAGCTGTCAAATGACAGGGCTGTACTTTCCGGACCAAAAAATCCGATAGCATCATGGTAGCAATGGTGTGGTTAGTAAATATCAGCCAAAGTCTTCTCATATTCATATTTCAAAAAATTTAGGTTTTTCCATAAAGAGCTAATTACACAAAACCACTAATCAAGATAAAGAAAATATTTGGAGAAGAACGGAAGAAGAAATACGGAATAATTTTGGATGACACATAAAAAAAGAATAATAATAAAAGAAAAAAAAACAGGAGTTCATGAGCAAAACACCAACGAGAGTAGTCCAAAAATAATAAATCGACAAGGAAAATTACTCCAATACCTCCCATGGTACTCTTGGACCAATCGTTTGGAGGGCCCTTTTTATTTTGGTGACATTTCCTTCTTCAAAAAAAATTCAGCGGTCACCTGGCTGGGAGCTCAGATGAGAGGAAACCTTACATAAAAATAGATTTTTTGAATTTTAATTTGATTAATTTCCTTGAATAAGCATTTTATTTCTCTGATTTCTTATCATACAAGGTCTGTTCAAAGATTATAGCGAATTTTGAATTTCCGCGGCTTGCGTACTTATGCCGACAAGTTCGGCCATTTTAAATGTTCAGTTAATTTTTGACAGCTGCTTTGCTTGCACGTATTTTAGCTCGTCTTCGATTTTTGCCCATTCCAAAAAATGGTTGAAAGAATCTGTATCAAATTTTGTGTGAAAAAACAAAATTAACTGCGCGGACGAATTCCGAATGTTGACTGTGGCATATGTTGAAGCTACCTTGGAGAAGGCCGAGAAGATGTGAACGACGAAATGCATGCCGGACGCCCGAGTACGTCAAGAACAGACGAAATCATTGATGAAGTGAAGAAAATAGTATTGGCCAATCGTCGAATGATCTTTGGAGAAGTTGCTGAGGACTTAAACATATCGGTTGGCTCGTGCCATTCGATTTTTACCAATGATTTGGCGTGAGCGGGGTCGCCGCGAAATTTGTACCAAAACTGCTCAATTTCGACCAAAAACAGCATCACATTAACATTGCTAAGGTTTTAGCGACGACCCAAAATTGGACTCTGTCCGCGACGACCCAAAATTTGCTCCAGGGCGTCGTAACTGGTAACGAATCATTGTTATGATGTAGAAACCAAAGCTCAATCATCCCAATGGAAGCTGCCACACGAGCCAAGACCGAAAAAAGCGAGCCAAGTTCAGTCGAATGTGAAGGTTTCGGTTACAGTTTTCTTCTATTATGGAGCCGTGGTGCAACATGAGTTCTTATCACAGGGTAATAATGGTCAATAAGCAATATTACCTGCAAGTTATACGCAAGTTGCGCAAAGCAATCCGCCAGACACGCCCGGAAGAACAAAAGTTGGCTTTTGCACCATGATAACGCCCCCGCTCATGCATCATTCCTTGTGCGCGAATTTTTGTTCAAAAACAACACACTCATAATACCGCAGCCACCGTATTCCCCAGATCTGGCCACCTGTGACTTTTTCTTGTTTCCGAAACTAAAGAGCCCCATGCAAGGACGACGCTACGCTATGATTGAGGAGATAAAGACGGAATCGAAGGAGGAGCTGAACAAGATTACAAAATATGATTTTTTTTAAGTGCTTCGAGGATTGGAAAAAAACGTTGGCACAAGTGTATAATATCTGGTGGGGATTACTTTTAAGGAGACAAAATAGATATTCATGAATAAATAAATAATTTTTGGAAAAAAAAACACAAACTTCACGATACTTTTTGAACAGACCTCGTTTATTAAAATAGATTTTGTCTCAAAAAAATTTCAAACTTATTTTTATAGACAAATAATCAGAATATAAGCGTTTGCTCCCTGCCATCAAACATATGAAATTCCAGAAAGATTAAATAAATGAACGCGTAGCATAGATTTATACGAAGGCGGGATCTTTGCTGTAAAGGGTCAAAAGTATCTGAAACTGATTACGTAGTGACAGTAGATAATTCGATTGAAATTCCGTTACTAAGAGCGGCTCCTTTGGGGAATCTAGTGTTATTTTCAAAGATTCTCTGAAAAATGTGAACTTTTAGAATTTTCCGAACAATAATAATCTTCTGGGATAAAAATGATAGGCATTAACTGTACATAAAAAAATCACGGTATTTGCAGAAGGATCTGAAAATAACCCTAAAGTCTTGTTCTTTTTCTCGATATTTTTTGCTCCTTATTAAAAGATTACTCTTATTTATTCATTGAAATCATCACTCAAGCATTATGTCCTAGCATATCTTCTGCTACAGAATCCAGAAGAAAAAAAATATGTCAAATACACCTTGTTTAAAATGTTGATGTCAAGTGCAGTCAAATAACTCGTTTAGATTACTATCATAGGGCGGGCAGGTAAAACCATTCTTTTCGTCATTGATGAAATTTGACTAATTAAATTTTACATTTTTCTACCATCATCTGTCTGAAATGACAAGATTTAATTGAATACTCGTAGAAACATATTTTTTTTCTATTTTTTTTTTGCCCATTTATTTGAGAAAAGTTAATTTTTCCCACAGTGGATGTACGAGTATGTCTGCATGCACCTCGAACGCTTACAGGTGAGCATACTCTTAATTGAGATTAATTGGTGACCTTTTGATGATACCGACTTTAAATAAAAAAATTGCATGAAAATTAGATAAAAATTCTAATCGAAAAAGGTTACCTTACCTGGGAGAATAATAATGTTGAAATATTTTTTACTTCATTGATGAATGTCGTAGTTGGAATTTTTGAAATTTCACAAGATAAATCTGAGTAGATGCTACGTCAGCAAGTCTTTCGTTCCTGTTTCATGCTAAAAATTAGCCTTTTTTTTATCAGTGATAAATTTCTAATGGACATTTTTCAAGGATATTCTTTATTTTTCATTAAGTTAATCCCTTTTTGATTATTTTCTGACACATCGTATAGAGTTTTCTGGACTAGTAATGGTATTTTCTTTATATGTCAGCCATTTTAGATTTAACTGCAAATTGTTTCAATGTTGTTTTTTTTTATATAGAAACAGTAGCAATAAAATTATTTGCACATAAAAAAGGAATTTTTCTTCAACAATTTTTCGATTTTTTCCAATTTGTTGCTAATTTTTCTTTATAAATTTTCTTCGTGGGTTTTACTCAATTAGCAGCAAACTTACTTTGTTAAATGCATTTTTTTCAACATAACATTTACTTGAAGAAATTTTCTTTTGTTTTATTAGAAAAATTATCGTTTTTTTTTGGTAATATTTTATATGTAATATTAGATAAATATTTTTTATATAGTTGGTATTTTTGTTTAATTGTCAGCAAATTTATTTTGACTATTATCTAAGGCATAACTAATTAAAATTTTATGAAAAAACTTTTTACTTACTGGCCGTTTGCGTCTAGTTTGCAGTGGCCTTGAGTTCGAATATAGTTATCTAGGATGGGTGGTCTTTAGTTATCGCTAAATAATCCATTAAAGTGACGCATATTGTATCAATGTCAAGCTGAATGCTATATAGATATGCCCCTGAAACGCGCATATTCGGTTAGAAATTAAGCTATATTTTTATCCAGTTTTCTATGACACCTTCCGTCCCATGTGGCTTCATCAGAAATGAGGTGATGCGTCCATATTTCTTTAATCGATAAATCCCAATGTTGTTGCCATCTTGCAACTGTCTTGTTTTCGTTTCTCCATTTTAACGATCCCCTGTTGAATTTTATTTAACAACTACCCTCCTTATGCAACATCGTGATAGATCCTGGCTCTATCATAAGCCGAAAGCTCGATTGGTGACTTGCTAGCGATTATACAAGTTATACGTTTCTCGCCGATTATTTATACCATAAATCGTGGCCCTTAAGAGGATATGATCCGCGTCTTTAATTGAGGATTCATAAGTGGAACATGTCCTGAGGCACTCATACCCTATACAAAATTAGGCCATATTATGGTCCACATGTCGATGGTATTTTCCGTTCGCTACCATACTCGACGATAGGTCCTGTCTCTCTCATTCGTCGTAAGCTCGATTTGTGGTATACGTGTATTAGCGACTACGGATTCACTGTCATATATCATACCATCTGCATAGCCGATTTTGGCAAAATAGGGATTGCGTAGAGTAAAATAAAACTGAACTCGGCTCTGCCTGCGCCGTCTACTGTCAGGCGTGGTCCTTGCTAAGGTACAAAAAACCAAACTTGCCATTTTAGCAGCGACTTTTAAACTTTTGCCAAAACTGAACCTAGCGTCTATCTGAACTTCCGCGTATCAAAGTCACCGATGTGAACACTTTCCTGTTGATCATTAGTATTTCCTCAGCAAGTTACAGGTCCATTGGTAATCGCCTATACCGGATAATATGGACTGCATCGTTTGCGGTTTTAATGATCTCATCTAGGAATTAACCAACAGTAACCACTAGAGTGCTTCCCAAAATCAACCATTTGGCATAGGGACTTTGAGCGGCTCATCATACATGACATTTCAAAAACATTGGGCCGAGGATCGAGCTTTGTGGGACTCCTCCTCCACTTCTGTTGTTTACTTTTATTTCTATTTCTTTATTAGATGTCAGCAATCTATCGGTGAGGTTGTCTGCGATTATCATTTTAATTTTTAAACTTTCAATAAAACTCGAGTTGTTATTAATACTATTAGAACGAAACTTAAAATATTCTTTTTAAATTTATATTAACTGCTCAACTGTTAGCAGACTTTTGTTCAACTTGGAATTTTTAAAATTTCTATCAAACCTGAGTTATTATTAATGTTATTAAAAGTTAAGTCAAAAGCAATTTTTGTATACTTAATAATAACTGCTCAATTGTCAGCAGACTTTTGCTTAATAAGGGATTTTTAAACTTTTGGTAAAATTTGAATTGTTATTAATGTTATTAGAAATTAACTTAAAAAAAATTTGTTTCATTTAAAAACAACTACTCAACTGTCATCAGACTTTTTTTTGTACTCAACTTGGAAATTTTAAACTTTCTGTAAAATCGGATTTGTCCTTAATGTTATTAGAAATTCACTTAAAAAAAATTTGCTTTGTTTAATAATAACTGCTCAATTGTCAGTAAACTTCTGCTTAATTTGGAACTTTAAAACTTTCGGTAACACTTGAGTTGTCATTAATATTATTAGAAATTAACTTTAAAAAAATTGTCGCATTTAATAGCAACTGCTGAATTGTCAGCAGACTATTGCTCAACTTGGAATTTTAAAACTGTTGGTAAAACTTGAGTTGTCATTAATGTTATTATAAATTAACTTAAAAATAATTTTTGTTCATTTACAAATAATAACAACTGCTCAATTATCAGCAGACTTTTCCTCAGTTTGGAGTTTTAAAACTCTCGGTAAAACTTTAGTTATCATTAATGTCTGTAAAAATTAAGTTAAAAGTAATTTTGTATACTTAATAATAACTGCTCAATTGTCGCCAAACTTTTGCTTTATTTGGAATTTTTAAACTATCGGTAAAACTTGAGTTGTCATTAATATTATTAGAAATTACTCTTAAAAAAAATTGTCCCATTTAAAAACAACTGCTGAATTGTCAGCAGACTTTTGCTCAATGTGAAATTTTTAAACTTTCTATCAAACCTGAGTTGTCATTAATATTATTAGAACTTAACTTAAAAAAAAATATTTTTACTTATTAATAACTGCTCAATTATCAGCAAACTTTTGCTCAACTTTGAATTTTTAAACTTTTTGTAAAACTTGAATTATCATCAATGTTAGTAGAAATTAAATTAAAGGCAATTTTTGTTTACTTATAATTATAATAACTGCTCAATTGTCAGCAGACTTGTGCTCAATTTGGAATTTTTAAACTTTTTATTAAACAATTTTCAATTTTAATTTTTATCTATTGTATGAATTATTCACGAATGCTATTTATTTAATATTAAACTAGCAGATTTAACTATTTCCGAAAATAAAATTATAAAAATGATACACCAAAAAAAGACTGATAATCCGTATCGATGGTTTAGTTTTTGTATAAATTTCTCTAATAAAAATCGTTCGAATGTGAATAATATGCAAATATTGAAGGAGGGAAAACTAATCCTATCAACTATCACCATGATAATATCTTTGGCTAACAGAATCGATAGAATTGTTTGACAAACATCCAATGTTCGATTTTTGTATTTTAGATAGAGAACAGTGGGAAAAAATCTTAATTATTGGCATCAGGTATTCATGGTAAATCCTTTCTATTTTGATCATACAAATGCATATACTCGTCTATAGTTCGATGTGAAATAGAATGTAATGAAATTCTGATATGAATTTATTTTAATATATTTTGCAGGAATTGTGAAGGATAAATACATGGATATATTTTCGTTACATGCATACGGATAACGGTTAAATTTATATAGGAACGATGATTTTTATTATTTGGCATTTCTAAAATCCTGAAAATAAATAAAATCCATTTAACTGGCAGTCGGCTTAAAACACTAAAATTCGTCGTTCTCAAATGTGAGAATCCGTTTTAGTTGTGTAGCCATTGTGCAAGCGGCAGTGGTAAAATCGAAACTAGGCGTAATCGTATAACGACACGAATATAGTGCAGTAGTTTTTCGGATTTCCATAAATCGGAATTGAGATACCCTCATGAGAGTTCCACCCTAATAAATATTGATAATTGTCACTTTGACGGATCACATATGTACGGATGGATTTGTACAACAATTTTGACCATTGAAAGAATTGTCTGTGTACGTAATGGATTTTGTCAGTAGTGCATCAATATTCGTGCTGATGAAAAGGGATCCGCCGAAGCTAAGGGTGGTTCATATCATGAAGCATGGAAAACGAGTACAATTCTCAATTGCATAAATTCATAAAATTTTTCGATTCATTTTCATTTGTTATGGCCCAATAATACTGTTGCAACATTTATCAATTGATTTGCAAGCAGAAAATTGTGAAAAATTTATGGGCATTGCAGGAGATTTTCTGCAAAAAAGCAATTCAATTTTTTTCTGAGCATTTATTTTTCTTTTCCTATAACGGAGGAAGCCTTTTGCTTGGCGCTTAATTTCAATTGATTATTCTTGTTAGTTTACGCAAGAGTGTACGAGTATTAGCTAATAGCTGTCGACGTATTCTACTAATGTTCGTCTATTTTCATTTACACAAGATTAGTTACATTCTCGTCGAACGAAATTTTCTATCCGAATGGATCATATAATGTCAACTTGCAGATTTACCATGTCAACATTAACAAAATAAACAGAGGGTGATATTATAGCCACTGGACTCTTTTGATTATTATTACTTTTGTGCCCTGCTTTTCCTTTTTAAACGCAATTGCTACAAAAACGAGGGAGTGCACTTATGCAGAAGTGGCACACTTGCCCAACTATTAATCATACTAAAAAGATGGATTGAAATTCTTTTTTCACCCATTTCCATTTATAAAACCATCCCAAATCGGATAACAATCTCACAACATTTTATGCGCCACTTCTCATTTTCACACCTCGTTTTCCTCCTTATTTTACCATTTTGAATAAATATTGTAAATAATTGTTTTTTACCCTGGTTAGGAAATGTTGTAATGCAATCTGTGGCTTCACAAAAATATTCCAAATTAATGGAATATTTTTGTGTCTCAAACGGTTACTGTTCCTAAATTATGTCTATCCGGAGGTGTTGTGGAATAAATGGTAGCTGGGATTTACTCGTATTTATAAGATTGATTGAGAAAAAAAAAATATAATTAAAATTACCACAAATGTAATAAATCATTTGCAATAAAATTTAAAAGGTTATAATTATTGGAAAATTTTTAAAAATTCATATCGAAGTAGGATTTGTGATGTGATAAATGTTAAAATTGGATAAATAACAAAAGTTTCTTTTTGTTGGTTTATTTCTTTTGATATGACGTCCATATAAAAGAAATAAATCATAGAATATTGATGGAAGAAGAAATGCCCATCGACGATCCTCTTCCTGGCAGCCTTAATAACATCTATAAAATTGTTTAAAATATCTCACAAATAGTTTCACTTTTACCGATGATGGGCAACTTTAGAAAGGATAAAAACGATAGTTTATTTAGAAAAGGGTTCAGATATCCAGATAAGTAGCCATGAAAAACGTTAGGGCAAAAAAAAATGAGTATTGACAATTTTACGAAAAATTCCGAGGACTGTAAAAATTGAATCTGGCGAGAGTTGGAAAGCTTACCTACAAAGTTTGAGTCCATAAGGCCACATGGGTTTAAGTATAATATTACATATTTATGATTTTTTGTTTATTAATAATTTGGATCATAAGTCAAGGTTTATACATTTATTATTCTAGGTTCCTAGAGACATTAAGAAGGTAGTCGAGACTACTAGCAACATTGTAGTATGACAGTCTCACAGTCTTAGACACTATTCGTGTATCATCTACTCGACAATCGGGGTCTGGAAACTTCTCAGCATTCGAACGACAATCGGGGCCTGGAAACTTCTCAGCATTCTTGCCATACCTTTATGTACAAAAACACTATACTCGTTATATTGTGAAGCTCTAGATCCCTTTACTTTAACGAAAGAATTTAATATGCTCTATAAAATTTAACGATTTCTAATTTATCCATCCAAGCTATGTTCATTATGCCACCAAAAAGCCTCTACACATGACTGAGAGACGTGAAAGATAAGTTAAGAAATTGGCTTTACTAAGTACAATTTGGTAAAACTGCGGTTTTTCTCTGTGCATAGTCCCTGTTACATATTAAAAACAAGTTTCAATCACTCGAGTTCTTAGATCATATCCTGAATAAATACCACTTAACTCAGAACTTATTTTCACATAAAACGCCTTCGAGTATGAAGTTTCTAGATCCAACAACTCCTTTCTTATGTTCTTTTTTTAGTATTCTAAAAGTATGTAATATGCTGTATTCTAACTTATATTCGACCAGTTTATCTAGTTAAGTTTGTAGTGTCTACCCACACTGAACATGATGTTGCTAAATAGTCTCATGTGTGTGGCGCTACTGGCACAAGTCTAATATATAAAAAAAACCAAAGTCCTAATTAGTAAACTGAATATTTTCCCGATAGTATGCTGCCCTTAAAGAGTACTGAAATAGGCAGCTTACAGCGAAGAGTAAAAGTAAAAGGAACACTTTTTTGGCGCATATGTTTTTTTAATCTAATTTATTATTCTTAAAATTTTATCAGTTTCGGGAACAAGAAAAAGTCACAGGGGGGTAGATTTGGGGAATACGGTTGTTGGGGCATTATTAGTGTGTTGTTTTTGGACAAAAATTCGCGCACAAGCAACCATGCGTGAGCAGGGGCGTTTGCATGGTGCAAAAGCCAAATTTTGTTCTTCCACAAATCCGGGCGTTTCTGGCAAATTGCCCATAACTTGCAGGTAATATTCCTTACTGACCGTTCTAACCTGTGGTAAGAACTCATGATGTACCACGACCCTACAACCGTTCATATCTTCTCGACCCTCTGAGAACATTTTGTACCACCGATAAACGTTGCTTCGGTCCAAGGTAGCTTCATTATATGCCACAGTCAACATTTGGAATGCGTCCGAGTAATAAATTTTATTTTTCACACAAAATTTGATACAGATTCTCTGATCCATTTTTTGGAATGGGCAGAAATCGAAGACGAGCCAAAACACGTGCTAGCAAAGCAGCTGTCAAAAATTAACTGAACTTTCAAAATGGCCGAACTTTTCTGCATAAGTGAGAGATATAAATACCCAAATAACGTTACAAAAAAATCGGAAATCGAATACACGTAACCCGCGAAAATTAAAAATTCACGATACTTTTTGAACAGACCTCGTATGATGCTTCTCTGAGGAATACCAGATTTAATAGAAAACTATTCTTTATTTTCATAAATTTTTAAGTAACATTTTTTCAGATACAATTTAATCATCGAGTACTCTGGAGTTTCCAAAGTAATCCAGAATGCCAAGAGTGGTCGAAGGAAGGTCTGTGATGAAAGGTATCGATGATTATTATTCTATATTAGATTATTCATAGTGGAAATTACAATAAATAAATTATGATATTTTGTTTTTAGAAATTTTTTGACCCTAAGAAGTAAATAATGTTCAATTTTTTGAAAATATTTCTACTCTTTCTAAACTCGATTGTAACAAAAAATATTTTACTAATTGTTAAAACTTTTATAAAAATGGTAGTTTAAGTAATTTATAATAAAAATTAGTTCCTTGTACCCTTAATTAGTTACATGTTAGTTAAATTTAACAAAGAAAAATTGACTAACAATAGTACTTAAAGGACTTGTTCAAGAAAAGCACCAAAAAAAAAATAATGCTTATTATAAAATACAATTTTATCTGAATTATTTATTTCACTTTATTCTAGATTAATATTCTTTTTGGGGGGAGGGGGGGTGTAAGGTTTATAAATAAAATAAAGGAAAGTTATTTTTTGCAAATAGTTTCAAGAGTTTTTCTGTCGAATCTTTTTTAATACAACGATTAAAAGTGCTATTGTTCATTTATTCAATACCATATTTTTTTATATATAATAAAAAGCATAAAATAGCATAGAATATAAAAGCAGATAGTCTCGTATAAAAAGGATTATCAAAAGAATTTAATTATTATCGCAATAGCACCATCGAAGCATATTTCTGTAAGAGAGAATACGTTAATTCCGATAAATTCCTATCAGAATTAGTCCATAAATTTTAATTCAAAAATTTCACTTGAAAACAAAAACCGACTTATGAATGGTGGTCGTCGTTACTGTGTTCTCGGTTCTCTGGTCCCTATTCTCGATTGTGGCTAAAGTGTGGTATTGCCATCAGAGTTTAAGGCTTATAGCCTGACTAGAGCTGATGAGTATGAAGCGGCATTGGTATATGAGGAGGAGGTTGGTGAATTTTGCTCCTTTTGTAGCTAAAATATGGTGCTTTATGTGGTGTAGAGCTCTTAATCAAAAAACACCAAGTTCCATCGGGACAGGAGTGTATAAAAGTAGAGCCAGTGGAATCGAGTTGAGTATTTTAATAAGTTTCTGCATCTTAGCTGGCCATTGTTCCTTTTCGAATGGTGCACTCTACGTACAACGTGGAGTGTATTGTAGGGAATACTCGGTAATGAATTATGAGTTTTTATCCCTGAGAGTATGTAGTAGTCCTCATCGCGATCGCATTGTCGCCTCTTGTTAGACTCAAATGCTATAACTTACAACCGAGTGTGAATATATCATTTTCAGACTTTACGACAGGGTCGATCAAGCCAGCCCACATGCATATGCATATATTGGAAGGGAATTGTCAAGGGTAACTAGTAAGAGGGTATACCTAATCGGGAGTTTGGTTCACCTTACAAAAGGCTGTTAATTACAAATTGCCAAAGGGACGAAAGCATATTCTTCTCTACTACATAAAAGATTGCCTTTTACCATAAAATTCTTTTATTTCCCAGTTTTTCTAATACAATAAATAATTGCACTTAACATTAGTGCAGTATAGCTTCTGATTATTGAATTCTCAAAGAACTAATTCATTTTCCTTTTCAACACCAAAAGCCGAATATATTTTCACTAGAATTGCCAGTTAATAGTCACATCTGAGACTAATGGCCGTACATTATTTCGTAGAATGTTCATTAGTGATTAGACATCACACCATTTAGATAATTTTAGTATTTCGGAAAAATAACGCACACATTAATTGGGAATTTTATCAATAACTACTGAATGAACAGCTATAATCGCATCCATTTATTGGGCCAACATATTACAAATAATCCCATAACGTGTGCATATGAGCTCAAATTTACCCTAAACTATAAATTTCATAAGTTGATGACTATGAAAACTTAATAATGACCACCACCGACTAAGACTATGCAGTCCAACAGATGCTCAGTACTGGAAAAAATTAATAGTTTTCCAAGATTGTTTTGCGTTCGGAAAAAAATGCAATATGGCATGGCGTGGTCAGCGGCGCACTTGTGCAATCCTTACCTAAATTTGGAGAATCCAACTCGATGTAAGTAATGATTTCGTTAATTAGTTTGGAAAAATTCAGCCAAACTATCCTTATCACTTCAATGGATCCACAACGAATGCGTTCAATCGAGTGTAAGGAACAAGCCAACTGTCGTCGATTGTAATTAATGTCCACTCGAACGAAGGGTGGAAAATGACTACATTTTAGGGTAGTCTGAAACTTCTTGTTTTTGGAAATTATTTGTTATTTTCTAGGATATTTCATCTGAATATTAGTAATAGTATAAATTCACTTCCAATCACCCTCAGTCTTTAGGTGACATTTTGTACTGAAGAGAAAACATTTAAAAATTTTATGTCCCTTAAAAAAAGGTTACGTTTTTCTTTTAGTTTTTTTTAGCTTTTATTTCTAAAGTTGATTGTTGATTTGTTGAGAATCTGAAAAACTCTTCGTTATTGTGTTGGGGAAAAAAAATCTATTATATAAAAGTACTCGAAATGTTAAGAAATATCGAAAAGTTACCAAATTGCCAGATGTGTGTTTTTCTGAACAGCATTAAAGTTTAGATTAAGGACGAAGTACAGAATTGTTTCGGTTTTGTTAAAAATATTTCTGACTTTTCGTCTTCTGTTCAGGATATTGATATTTTTGAATAAACATACATATTTTCTTCAAAGACTTTTTTTTTTGCTATAGTTTTTAGTTTGTTATTAGTTTTGAACGTCTGCAGATGACAAATGGAATTATTGTTTTCTATTAAGAATAAATGAAAAGTATAGCAAAATTCTTCAACTTAATATGAATCTGTAAGGATATTTTTCAACTATTGTTTTTTATTTGATTTTAAAAATTGATTTTCTATATTTTCTATTAATGATTTTATATAAAAAAAATATATTTTTGATATTTGCTCAGGATTATTTACTATTTAAAATATTATTTTTGCTAAATACTATGTATGAAGTATGACAAAAAAGTAATGCAACTATTTTTTTTGTAAAATTCAATAATTTACACATTAACATTATCCTCTTTAAAGTACAATAGTTACTTAGTCTTCAACTAGATGGATTCAACTGTAATCACCTTCAGCTCTTAGAATATAATTTTTTTTTGTTTTTTTTCTTAAATAAGAAGTTGACGTCCTTTCAAATTATTTTTTTATATCCGGTTACAAAAAAAAAATTATTGGTGAGAGGGGAGGGAAGATGGTAGGAGATTATATAAAAAAACCACAAGAATTTTTTCACCTAACAAAAAAAAACATTGATGGATATTGTCGTATAAATATCGAAAAGTTACCAAATGTCCGGTCACTTTTACTAGCTTCTCAGGGACTATTTTTCATACATTGACAGTGTGTACTGATATTAGGTAAAAGAGTCCTTATGCTCTAACCATTAAGCATGGTTCACTTCTTCTAGGCCCTCAAAAAATGATTTATGCTATCAGAAAGCTTTTTCTATTTATATAGAATATTTCTCACAGGCTCATTGTCAAATTTTTTGGATCCTTTCTTACGACAGATAGTTGTTGATGGACTCACTCATCAGCTTAAATAATAATCGACCGTCTGACCTCACAGGAGCCCTAACCCATTCCAAATTTATATCACTTTTCGTAAATGGAAGCCACCCTAAGAGAGATTCCACTTCCACTGCTTCTCGACTTGCTAAAAATATTTTATTTTACAGAAAAAATTTAGTGGCTAGAAAATAAAAGCTTTTGAGAAGTTATATCGTAGATTCGTCTTTATAACTGTAGAATTTGTTGCTCCATTTTTTGTAATACACAAAAATTTACCGAAACGTATAGGTCAAGTATTTACCAAACAGCACGTTAGGATAGACTGCCATCATTGAGATAGTACTGCCAGATTGCTCTTACTGATACCAGTCTTATTACTGCAGAAGAGTAGCTTTATGGGCAAGGCACTGAGTGCAAAATGTTCTTGTGACTACTCCAAAAATTATTAAAAAACATTTTATTTGATATCTACAACTACATAAACATTGTAACGAGTAGATTTTCTAACAAAAACGCCAAAACGCCACAATAATAGGAGAGAAACATCTAAGAGGAAACGCCTACCGGTGTTTCTCTACCAAACGAGACATATTAACGCTTTAAGAAACCTCTGCACTATTTTTCTCTTTAAATGGCTATTAGAGGTTATGGAAAAAATAACAGAAATTAGTTTTTTTTAATAAGACGATTATAGTGGTACGACAATCGGGAATGAAACTTTTTATAACGAGGAACATACAAATCATGCATAAAGGGAAGGTACGATGAATAACTTTATTACGAACATAATCGGGAGCATTAAGAATTTTTCACAGGATTTTGCATTGAAAAGATTGGTTTTGAGAGAAATTAAAACGCTTAGTATGTTAGAACTCAGGTTGGTTTTAAAAACCAAAATGTCCAGATTGGTTTTAAAACTGTGTTATTGATTAAAAGTTAATTTTGATCGGTTGTCCAGTATTATAAGTATGAGGTCTGTTCAAAAAGTATCGCAAATTTTGAATTTTCGAGGTTTACGTATATTCGATTTTCGATTTTCTGTGGCGTTAGGTTGGTACTAATGTCTCTCATTTATGCCGAAAGGTTCGACCATTTTGAATATTTAGTTATTTTTTGACAGCTGCAAAACAGCATCGAATTTTTGCCCATTTTCGACCAAGCAAAGCAGCTGTCAAAAATTAACTGCACATTCAAAATGGCCGAAGTTGTTCGTGATAATTTTTGAACAGACCTTGTATTAGTCGATAATATCTGTTAATTTCGAGTCTTTTTAATCTCGTGTAGAGGTCTCAGGTAATAGTCCAATATTATAAGTAGTAGTCGATAATATCTGTTAATTTCAAGACATTATCGACTACTATTAATATATAATATCCTTGTGGATTCTGGTGGAATGATATTGCTATTAAGATATATAAAAATGGGTGGATTTTTGGAGAGGGTAAATACTCTTCTACACAGTTACTTTGAACTATCACGTAAGTTAGTTTTGGAAATTTTTGATATGGGATTGTAAACTATTGGAAGCTATTTGGATATTTGATTGGGAAACAAGGATAGTGGTATTAAAGGTATAGAAGGGGACTAAGAGTACATCATTGAGGAACACCAATTATGATAGGGGATATTTCAGAACAATCAGTATTAACTGTTAGTTAAAAATGGCTTTGGATAAAAACATACTCTTAAAATAAGAAATTACATGGATGGAGAGAAGCTCTTAAGTTTCCAGTGCAGTCTAGGATGCCACCTACTATCAAAGACGTGTGTCTTATGAAAAAATATATAAATTCGTTAATATAAGATTAACTTTCAGAATTATTCTGATTTATAGGGATGAAATAAATTATTATAAATTTGGTCCTGATTCAGCAAGTCGTGACCCTTAAATTTGTTTTTACTTACCTGGTCTAGGCCAAAATTTGATTGTTGGTACAATTATAGACACAGAAACATTAAACATAAAATGTTTATTTTTCGATTAATATGTTTTGTTATAAAAGAAAAAAGAAACAGTTTTTCCCTTTACACTAATTATTATAAAATCTGGAAAAAAAATCGAAACTTCTTCATCAAAAGTCAATATATACAAAGGATTCGTAAACAACATGTGGATTGTTTGTAACTGGGAGTAACTACCTTATAGCAATACACCTGATACTATTAATCAAATGATTGTTATGATATTGTAAATAAATGAACGGTTACCAGGACGTGAACTTACAATATTGTCGAATCAGGTCAGGTGTTTTCCTATCACAAATTTCCAATACTATCTGCACATGCATTTCCACTTCAACCCTATTTAAATGCTACCAATTTATTATTGGTTACCGTTTTTACTGAAAAACATACAAAATTCCCCTTTTATTTTTCCTCAATTTATTCGATTTGATTTACTATTTCCTATTTATGTTAGCTACTCCTAGACTATTTTTGATTTAGCTCCAAGGCAGATAGTTAGAAGGGTCTTTCTTCGTTTAATAAATTGCTAAATGCAATCGATTTTATTTATTGCCAAAAACGAAACTATAAACACAAAATATTTCATTTTCTTATATTACTCTATGTACTAGAAATTTATTATATATATCTACATATGTATGAGTATAAGCTAAAGTTAAATACGAGATAATATTGCACAGGAATATTTGTATTTAGAATAAAATAATTTCCATAATTCCATTTCGTAAGGAAAAGTGTACAAAATGCCATCTGATTCGAGGTGGAGCTCTCTCATAATTCGTAGTCTGAATTTTCCGAATAAACTAAATCAAGTAAATTTTACAACTTCCTTTTAATAAATTCCAAATTGGATAACTTGCTGGCTCTAAATGGCTAGAGCTAGATGACTGTGGCTAGGTGGTTGGCTAGTTGATATTCCACATTTTACGGCCGGAAAGTAAATTAAGCTTTTCAAGACATTAATCAATAGTTAAGACGTAAATAAATTTATGTATTTTTTTTTTGTAAGCTTTCACTACTCGAGGACGGATTGCATTTCAAATATTTTGTGACTCAATCTCTACAGATCCATCTGTAAAAAGACCTTAAAAATATTTCCGAAAAAATAAATAAAAATATTCTGACCTTTTCCATTGCTTACCATCATTTTTGTCATCGTATTTAACACCTCCTCTTTTTAATGTTGCAATCTTAAATACAAAAAAATAAAAAATTTCTTACTAGAAGATTTTCTATTCCTTTTATATCGTAAGCAAAGCTATAAAATATACTCAACACCGTGAAGATTTATATTTTCATAGCATAAACGGAAATGCACAATTAAATTATGCTGGAATATTGAAATTTTATATTATTTACCGAATGGAATATCGAATACCCGTTGCACATCAATAAATCACCAACTCTCTATATTTTCATTGAAATTTATTGAAAAGTTTATCTTCGATTTTTTTTTTAAGCTTAATCGAAAACCGATCTTAATGTCTGTCAAAATCGAAATATATGCACATGCTCTCGTTACTGTATATTTTCTACCTTTTTCTAAATTTATTTCTACAATATTTTTTTTTATTCTACCATTTTTGAGTGCGTTTTTTTTCTTTAAAACTAAATAAGACCAATTGGTTAAGAATAGTTTTTTTTTATTATATGTGCATTAGTAGGAGCTTGTGTGCTTTTTCTTTGGTATAACTTCTAATATTCTTATAGGTAAATACATCTTTGGTGTTGTAAGAAACTTTACTCTTCATCTTGAAGGTCGGTTACAATTTCAAGAAGAGTTAGGAAAAGGTATTTTTAGTAAAAAAAAAAAATTGGTAATATATTCCATTAAATAACGAAAAACGACCGTCCCACACGAGAATTTATACTTTATACATCTGTGTTGGCTTTTAATAAATCTTTCCACAAACGCCTTAACCAAGAGAACAATTTGTTTTGTCAATTTAGGGTTTCCCTTTTGAATAAATTTCTTAATTCACAACTCTATGCAAATACCACCCTATATACCGAAGTCAATAGTCTCAATAAATTTTATCTGCACACAACTTGGGGCAAAAATGTTTTCTGCTGTCATGCTGCAGTAGTGAATGTAAAATCGAAAGACTCAACCTATTCATGAAAGCAGTAGCATAAGAAATCGTAGAATACTGTCTGATATAGAGGATAACCAGGACATCATTAAATCCAGTTTCTTCTTTACTTTTGGAAAACCAACGAATCCGACAAAGACTTGCAGAACTAGAATACACGTAGCAGTAAACAATTCCAATCACAAATCACCTTGCCAAAAGGTAAACGATATCGTTTCAAGGAGAATCTATGAATCTACTATTTGGTACACTTTAAAATCAACCCTCCTCTTACCTTTCCTACCACCGTTCACAAAATTGGCTGAAGACAGTTTTTAAAGGACACTAAATGCTAGCAAATTCATAGAACAAAACAGGTAATCCATGAGCCAAGAACGGATGCGCTTAAATAGGAATATTTGTTAAAGGCTTTCCTCTTTATTTTTCAACTGACTTCCCATTCTCTTTCCGGATTCAAGATTTTGGCCAAAAATGTTTGGTAATGTCGAGTCTATTTTCATTTTGTCGAAATAATTGCCCTGACCCACAAAGGTAACCGATAATAAAATTGGTGTCTGGTTGACTGTCTGTAAGATTTTTGTGTTTATTTATTTTATTTTGTTGTTGTTGTTGTTCATCGGTAATTTTACAATTTAAAACTTAATAATACTCTTTTAATAAAGACAAGAGTTTTTAGGCATTTGGCAAATAAATTCGTATTATTTACTCGTAATTGAATCAATGCGAAGAGAAGTTTACTGTCCAAAATGGTGATGAAAATACGAGGATTGATAGAAAAGTAATGAGCCTTATTTTACTGGTGATGTTATTGCAGACTATACTTAGGTACAATTTGTACGTTTGTACATTTTAAAAGTGCAGTACAAGTTTTACCCTCTTACGGTGTCTATGCGACCCTTGCGATGATTTACGAAAAATAAAAAAACATAATTTGGAGCAGCGAATGTGACAACAATGAGCCCATGTGGAATATATCTTAGCAAAAACATACATTTTTCGAGGGCACAAAACTTTTCTGAAGCGTCGAGAAGTAGTGGAAGGAAAACGTCGATCAAGAGATCTTCAGCATCGAAAATTGATAAAAATGTGCAACGAGTTGAGACACTTCTTACAAATAGGTTAGACCATCGATTAAAATTGGAGCTAGTAAAAAAATCCTTAAAAGACTCAAGTAAAGGATTCTTCGCAACAAATTGCATACACTTGCGTTTGCTCTACCATGTCAACACCTCCTGTTACAAGGACATCTTCATCAAAGACTTTTTCTTGGAGAAATAAATACCCACTACTTCCCCTCCCCCCCCTTCCGTCTTATAATCAAAGAAATGTATCTGATCACAGACCATGTGATTTTTGTTGGAAAATCACTCATCTTGAGTCAAGTTGAAGTCTTCTACCCCAGCTACAAAAAGTGAATAAACAAAGACCTCCGTTGATGTATAGCTGCCCAGTGGAATTATGTATATTGAAAGCGATCAGATTTATTTGAAAATGGTAAAGGTGAAGAAAGGCGATATCTTGTAGCCTTTCTTCAACTTTATCAGCGAATCTTGCATAATAAAAATTATTTTCTTACATTTATAATTTAAATTTATAGATAATATTTGATGAGTACTATCTTAGTAGGCAAGATAACCCCCCCCCCTTCATTCGCTTGAAAAAATTATTGGATCATACCAGAGAGGCTTCACCCTATGGAAACCAGCAACAGATCAGATCTTCTCTCTGTGGCAGTTGATGAAAGAACTCTTAAGGTGCTTATAATAGCATAGCCAGCGTAAAAGTATACATCCAAGGCTGACCATGACTTTTATGTGTTCTCTTCAACCTGGCGCTAGAAAAATTGATTTATTACTCAGGGATAAACATGAGATGAACTCTCCGCATTAAGTCTACCCAGCTAATAGCATACGTCGATGAAATCGATATTATGTGTCGATCAGAAAGAGCTGTACGAAAGGTTTCATCAAAACTGACCAAATTTGGGGCTACACATAGATGGGCCTTAATTAAAGCACAATGTTAAAGCCACGGTGTCGAAGACAAAACCAACTACTACTAATTGCTTACAGACAGGAGATTGTAACTTCAAAAGAGGAAGAAGTCCTCGGATGACTACTGGCAGCCTACAGAAACCACTTCGATCAGTCAAAAATATTTCGCTCCAAAAATTCTGAGCATAATACTAGTCTTGCCAGTCCTCAATTCTTCTTCGGAAACTTGCTCAGCCCAAAACCATTGCGAATTCTTGTCCGTGTTGGAAAGGAGGAACCTACGACGAATTTCTAGATCCTGTAGCGTAACCGCGATCGCCCGGTTGTGGATAAAATTAAGCTCAGTAGGCTTCGGTGGGCTGCACACCTAATCCGTGTGCATGAGGAAGGTCCTACCCGGAACGTCTAGAATGGCAGTAGATCCTACTTTTGGTGGAGCGACATTGTTAGTCAGGATGCCAAAAAGTAAGTCTAAACTGGTTGATGATGATTATAATGTTTAATTAACATTTTATTATAATGGGTGATCTTTTAAGTGTTTGGTTTTTAAATTTCTAAAAAAAAAATACCGAGAAAAGTCGAAAATTTTTTTTATCAATAAATTAATGCTTGCCATTTACTTTTTGAGGATTATTTTTTGTAAATATTGGCTACGACTACGTTTTAAGTGATCCATGCGAGAGGTATAATTTTGACCCACTTTTTCGAGCATTTTGGCTGATAACGAGCTAATAACAAACACGTGGAATGTTGTCTTCCAAGGCTGTAAGTGACACTGGTTTATCGGCATAGATGAGTGACTTCACGTAGTCTTATAAAAAAGAGTCTAGAGGCGTCAAATCCCATGATCTAGGCGGCCAACTCACCTGTCCGAAATATGAGATAAATTGCTCATCTCTCAAAATGTTCATTACTTCATGTGATGTGTGGTATATAACACCGTCTTGTTGGAACCACAGTTCTGCATTTTGGGCGGAAAAAAGGTCGAAATCATCGAGCGAAAGCAGGCGCCATTAAGGTAACGTTGGGGCCAGCGTCATTTTTAAAGAAATGCGGAATGACAATTCCACAAACAGTGCAGTTTTCTGAGAGCAATGGAGCAGTTATTCTTTTACCTGTGATTGTTAATCACACCAAATGCGATAATTTTGCTTATTCACTTATCCATTCAAAGAGAAATGAGCTTCATCGCTGAATGAAATTTTTCGGAAAAAAATGGATTTCGCTCAAGTCAAGTAAAATAATCCCAATTGCAGCAATATTTTCTTCTCTACACACTCTACGTGCTCTACGCACCCTACGCACTCTATGCACACGGGCTGACGGTTTGATGTCCAATAGCGTAAAACTGCTACGAAATTTTGTCCCTATGACTTTAATTGCTTGCTCAATAGGTGTGCGAAACATTTTTTTTGACAGAGCACGAATTTTGAAAATAAAATTCAATAGTTTGTAACTATTATTTGGATATAAATATTTTTGCAATAAAATGGCAATGCTAACTGAATATTTCTAACTTTAATATTTATCACATTATATGCATAATTTGTCATAAATAAAAATATAAAAAACCAAACAGCAAAAGAATCATCCGATATTTAAAAAATAATTCACTTACTTTATTCCTATTTGAATTTAAATTATCAAACAACAATCCTGCCATATAAAAAAAAATACTGAAATTTATGGCAGTACTTCAACGACAACGACAAAATTAGAAAAATATTCAATTCGTCGATGAAACAGTGAGAATTTTGTGCATTTCCAAAAGATTGTGAAGGTTTTAAAATTACATGCACTTCAACAAATCGGATTTAAAGATTTTTTTCTTTATTGATAAAAAATCAAAAGTATTTAACAAAAAAATAAATTACAGACGTGACATAGTCGAATAATATAAAAGGTAAAAACACTAAGGCGGTGATAGTCCTAAGAAATCTCAAATCCAGAAAATATTGCTCGTTGGTGTGTGGGAAAAGCCATAAAGTACGGAAAATTTAGCATTGATGCCCAGATACGTGTAGATGTCAGTTTCGGAGACTATAAAAATTATCACCCACAATACGATGCGCATCGACAAATCACATCACTCGTAAAGAATTTACAGATCGAAGCAGCCTGTTTGGTGTTAATCGGAAAATAATTCTTATTCTAACAAATATGCGCCCACACGTAACGGGGGTGCAAATGGGAAGACACACCTTATTTATTCACAATTCTTATTTATTCAAGGTTTGATACTGGGGCCCTTAGGCTTATGGTTTTCTATCAATTGAAGCATGTTCTGGTCGAAGTGGTATCCGCCGGCTTGGTCGAACTACTACCGCCCAGCACATAATATTTTGTAAACCGATAATTACATTCGCTTCTATTTATTTATTTAGTTAGACAATGGCACCTGCCATTCAACAAAGCTACTTTCATTTAACGTACGGTATTTATTTATATCGCTTAAGGGCTTTTAGTTGAGATAGCATTTATGGAATGAGCAGAGATACTTTAGTGCCGCAAATTATATACTTGCACGGTTAAAAACCAGCAAATCTGTTGGATTTATGGAAATGGAGAAATTCCAAAGCCTTTTCCTTTTTCGGAGTAAAATAATCGAATTAAACAAAACAGAAAGTCTTCAAAATATTTATTTAAATCGACAATAATACTCAGACTTTAGTACGAGTGTCTAATCCTAATTTTACGATGGGTATTTGTACGTTCGTTTCCATTTTATATGAAAAGTTCATTGGATTCTGTGGTATATCAAGTGTAAAAATTATCAAACTACAAAACAGGAAATGCTGTAGTTTTGGTAAGAAGTAGAGGCTATGCTGGGCGGGGGAAAAACCACAGAAACTGGAGGCTCTAATCCTCGTGTATTATTGTAACTTTTCAGCGTCATTTTGGTTGAAATTTAATTGCGCGTAAATTAATCTTACCGATGGTTTTGTTGAATACTGTATTATATAAAAATTGTTCCATGCCCATATTCATTGAAAGTGCGTTTAGTTTTGATACACTGGATACCGTTGGGGCCACGTGCACACAACACCTTGACATATGAACTAGGAACTTCCAATAAATCTTGCACTAGCCATTAGACGAAGGTGTGAAATCTGGTATTCTCGCTGGACTAGTACGGTTCACAGGCAGACAAATAGTGGGCAAACAAGTATGGTGCTACTTGGACAGATACTTTGTTCGAATCTACAATATTAGCCTCCAGAGTGTAAACACAATAGCTGGCCGACTGGGCAGCATATTTTCGCTCCTGATAACCGATACTGCAAACTGGGATACGATAACTCGAACACAATAATTCCATTTACGTTTACGGTAGTTAGAATGGGCTTGTGGAGCTCAGAATATCATTGTGCTCTTTATTTATTTACATGGTCGAGAGTGGATAGAGCCAACTTTTAGCTTCCCTCACAATAACAGCCAAGTTTTAAACTTAACTAGGGATTTTAACAGATAAGATAATCGCTGATTGACTGACTGGCTCTCTAAGTGGTTGCTGTCCATTGATTCTGGCTGTCGTTGTTTAATCCCAACGCACTAGGCCAGAACCAGCGATCAAATTGGTTTCGACAGCATTCTGTCGACGATATTGACCATGCTTATACTAACATTTGTTATCGTGTTCTCTATATTACATTGACCAAGAAATTCCCCCTTTCCCCCTCCACCCTGTACAACGAATGTAGTAAATTTTTTCCGAATAATCAACAAAATACTCGCTTATCAACAATATCAAATCCTAATACTTCGTACGTAGACTAGTTGGAATGACAGAGACTTAACGCAGAGGCGTATTTAACAACTAGACAACATTGAATTTTTATTTAATCCAAATTTAATGGAAATTCTTATAGAAAAGAAATGTGGAACTTTTTAATCTGTCTAGTCGTAATCACCATGAAAATATCAGTACCATCATCATTCACAAAATTCTTATACAATTTAGATTCGAAGTGGCAAGGTGTGGGGAAGTCTCTTAAATTTTCTGTTTTCTTTCAATTTTCTTGTATTCAAAACAAACAAACCCAAAGTTTTTAGTATATTTTCTTCTTAAGTAAAAATACAGTAGACTTCACACCGTTGATCTAAATAAATTTCTAATAATTATTTTCCTCGTCTACAACTCAACAAACTGTGAAATTTTTAAATAAATATAATTTTCGAATACAAATAATTGCTATGAAGTGATTGTGCCTCCCATTTTTTGAATGGTTTTTTTTTCTGCTGCTATACACACCTTTATGATAATTACTATAAATTACAAACCAAAAGTTTTGAATACAAAAATTTCACATAAATTTTTCTTTTTTCATATCCAAAACTGAGGGTTGATTTGAGGAGATTTACCTTCTACGATAATGAATAAATTTTTGGAAATGCAGACATTTTTCTTTGACATTAATTTTCTGTGAATGTTCCCTCTCTGTTGGGGGTTTTATTTATGATGAATTATTTTTGGCACACAGGTTTGGTTTTAAAAAATATTCAATAGAATAAATTATTTTTAAAATTTGATTAATTTTTATGGTATTTAAGAAATTATATTTTTGATTTTTTAATTTATTTTTGTATAGCAATATTGTCCCCCGCTTAAAGTAGTACTTTTGACCAGATTTTATTTCACCAAACCTGCACGGTTTTATGCATCTCAGAACAGTTTTTCTAATAATATGCAAACTGACTGCCAAATAACCTCGTTCAATTATTCTATTTAAAAAATTGGGTTTTCCCCAAGGACTCTCGTGAGTCTACATCGAAAGGTATTAATACGCTCTATTTGGGGTTCTACATGGTAGCCATTTTGGCTCGTTGCTTTTTTCCTCTTACAATGATGACATTGTAAACCTAATTAACCACAGTGGGTGATATATAGTTTTCTTTCATCTTTTATAATTTATGTATTTCGAATTGTATGACATTTTCTAGAGTCCTCAATCCTCTCAGTTGTAACTTCCCGAACCTTATATAAAACGTTTTCATTCTATTGTCAACTTGGAGATCAAACTGAATAAGAAACTCGAATTTTTCCCCAACGTTAATTTTGGGCTTTGTAAAGTGAAGGACTCATTCGTTTTTCTCTGGACCTATAAATAGGTGTATAAGCAAAATCCGCTGTTTTTAAAAAAAAAAGCAAAAACAAATTTATTCAAAGTACTTACTCTCGCTAGCTACACATTTTTCCCATCTCTCGGGAAATTTGTAGATACCACGCTAAAAAAATTCCTTCTCTTTCGAGGCAAACCACTCATCAAGCCATTTTCGGACGTCTGCGTAAGAATCGAAGTGCTGCTCAGCGAGCGCGTGGCTCATCGACGAACACAGGTGGTAGTCGGAATGGGCTAGGTCTAGTGAATAAGCGGGGTCATGTAGCACCTTCCAGTTGAGTGTCTCCAAGTAGTTTCGGACCATTTTGGACGTGTACGATGGTGCGTTGTCGTGGAGGCAAATCAGCTTGTCATGTCTTTGTTGATAATCCTTCCTTTTTTCACGCAGTGCCCGGTGTAATTTGATCAGTTGTTGGTGGTAGCGGTGGGCACTGACAGTTTCACCAAGTCTCAGCATCTCATTGTAGACGAAACCCTGCTGATACCACGAAGCTCAAAGCATCGTCTGTGTATTTTCAATCTTCCCCATGGCACGCAGACGCATGGAAATGGCTGTTTGAGTAACACCCAATTGCTCCGAGAGCATTTTTTCCGATTGGGTATCGTCTTCGTCCAAAAGAGCCTGCAATTGATGGTCATCAACCTTCCTAGGCCGATTTTCACGCTTCTTGTCCCACAAGTCAAAATTGCCGTCTTTGAACCGACGAAATCAATCTCGGCACGTTGTTTCCGATAAAGCACTGTCACCATAGACCTCCATAAGCATTCGATGCGATTCAGCAGCCGATTTCTTCAAATTGAAGTATAAAAGCAGAGCTTCCCGCATATGCTCTTTTTCTGGTACAAAACTAGACATGATTACCAAAGGAAAAATGTATGTTGTTGTAAGAAATTGCTGACAATGTGCACTGATTAATGTTGACAGATGTCAAACTCATAAAAAAAAGTATGGCGTCCCCATGGTAGCTTAATATATTCACTCACGCCATCTATGACCAAACAGCGGATTTAAGCTTATACGCCGGTAGAATGTGTGAGGTTTATTTTGGAAGGGGTTAGTCTTAATTATTCTCCCATCTTAATTAATTGATGAAAGTATGTGCTTTGAGTTGAAGGTTAAATCTATACATCGTTGGAGGCGTTGTTTTTATTTTTGGTAGCAGTGCTGGAAGGCTTTTGCTGAAATCGCCTTAAGCTCCTCGGCTACTCTGTTTTGAATGTCATGGGCAGTAATAACACGTCTTTTATTAGGTAAATAGGTGGGCTATTTTAGGAACTAAAATAAATCATTTGTACTTTGATTAGTTAAATAGGTGGGCTAGGAAACTACAAGAATTACTATTTCCGGTAAAAACTCGCTGATGGATATGGCCTTGTGACAGGTTGCGTTGGAGCATTAAACTGTCTGTAATCTCCAATCTCTATTTTTTAACCTTTCAAAGATTTTTTAAAAATAAAACACTTAATTGACACCTTGTACAGAAGAAAGAAGAGCCCTCACTCTGCCCCCATTTTTAGAAGTTTTCAATGTTGAACTTCTCATTTTTTGTTTTTCTCTGCTTTACAGCCCTTCAAAAATGCTTAAAGCCACCAAAAAACTTATAATAAAACAGCATCCTAGTGTCTAGAATATCCGGAAAAACCCTTTTTCTAAGCCTTCCAAGGCTCAATTCATCAACTTCAATGTTAATCGACGGTCTGACCTGTTAAAACCCCACACTTCAATCCACATTTTTATCAGTTTTCGATATTGCAGTCGTCTTTGAGCAACGTTTTTTTTATCTTCCTTTGCTTCTCGGCCCACCAGAAATACCTTTTTCCACTTGACTTTTATCAAAAAATGTTCACCATTTTTCCTAAGTCAAACTGCTAAATTTTTCATGCTACACTTCAAAAGCTTATGACGCTCTATAGGGACGCATAGTTTGCTGACGAGATCGAAACTTATACTGCACATTTAGAAGGGGAAGTCCGCAATATTATCATATCGCTTTAAATGATCTCATTAATTTCCTGCCACAAATCTTGTAGCTTTTTTTTAGTTTATTGGCAGCAAAAATATCTACAGATCTGCTTAACATATTTATAACATTAAAAGTGAATATTGATGGTGGTCATAAAAAGTAAGATTTGTTTTTCCTCATAAAATCATATTCTTTGTAAGATTTAGTTATACGGAAAAACAAAAAAAAAGTATTAAAAAATTATATTTACTTTTTTTTTTCTTTTAAAAAAAAAGTGTATTTTGAGCAAGAATCTAAAAAAATAATGTTTTTTATATATGATAAAATGAACTAGCAATAAATTTTCTTAATTAAAAAAAAAATAATTTGTTACTATTACTATTTCGCTTACATACTATTTAGATTGAATTTAGCTGTGAAAATTATTACACACAAAATCGTAAGTAAATTTTTATATTCGAAACTCTGAGTTGAATATTCCCCAAGAATTTATATAAAATTAAAAAAAAATACTATAAAATAATAGTTATTATTACAAAATTGATTTTATGGAATTCCTCGAAATTATTTACAAAATAAACTTAAATTAAAAATACAATTTTCTTAAACAAATTTACTTTTATAAAAAGAAGAAAATACTTCTCATATTACGAATTTTGGATTTTTAACAAAATTCAACCTTGCAGACTGACTGATTTCGTAATTGGGTCAAACAAGACAAAAGCTAGTAAAAAAATCAAAAGAAAATTGAAAATAATAAAAGCTTAATGCTATTTTGGTATTCAAATGAAAACAATTTTCAGTAATTAGTGGGTATTTGTTAAAATTTAATTACCTGCCCTTTTTTAATAATCGTTAAAAATGTAATATTATGAATAATAGTAAATGTAAAAATAACAAACTGAACTTATTAGAGAGGAGAAACCCTTTCCAAAACTGTGATAGAAACTAAGTTTGAACTTTTTTTTTTTTTGTTGTTTAAGTGGTGGAAGGGCGGTTAGGGTTTTGGTGTCAATTTTTGTACAGCTTTTATTGTGCCTTTAAATATTTCGTTCCAACATTTTGTAGAAAAAAGTGGAAAAGATTTTATGGAAAAATACTAAATATGAAAATAAGTATCCAACGCGGACATAATACTTGGTCGTAAAAGTTTAGTTGAAATTATAAATTCATGAACAGCAATAAATATTATCCTTTTATTTTGAAGCTTTCTTCAAATCACTATAAACATTTTTAAAATTCCAAAATCGTTTAGGTATTAATAGAGGCTATATTAAAATGGTAAGAATTTAAAATGAATTAAGGGGGGGGGGGGGGGTGTCTTCTGCCTGCATTTGAAGTTGCGTTGAATAATAAATTTACAAAGATTTTCTGTACGTTAAGGGATGGGATATGAGTTTAAATTTAAAAATTTTCTGATGTTATTTTTTATCTAAAATTTTATTTTTTTATTTTTATAAAAACAACAAGGATAATAATAACGATACAGAAAAGGTATTTGCAGGAGAAAAAAATAAGAAAATTATATAGAAAATCAAATCGAATAACAACAATTGTCATAAAAGTGGGTTACGTTTAAGTGAGAGCAGTGAAAAAACCATTGAATCCTTAATGAGGTCAAATGGCACTAAATGACCTGTCCGATAAGTCGATTAGTGATTATCAAAGGTACAATTACAAGTCTAAGTGGACTGTATCCATTTACAAGGTATCCACTGTGGATGGTATGTGTACGTTAGGTGCTTGGCAAATGAAGCAGGATACATCAGGTATTGGCTATAGTCGATCAGTAATTGCTTTTCTATTCTTAGTGCTGAGTTCTAAGGTAAGAGTTCGACTAACATTCTTATTGCCAGTCGATATGAACATATACATTCGGCTTAGTGCACGAAAATCTTACATAAGAATCAGGAGAAGGCAGAAGTTTCCCATGATGAGCTAATGTGCACAGGACGATATGTCGAAACTGCTTTTATAGCTATGCCGGTGGTGAAGGGGTGACAGGGGGTAGAAATCACGACAGTTTAATAAGGAAACAGGTGAATTTCTCGACTTGTTTTCTTCCAAGTCCTTCTACCAATACTAATTCCTATTACTTGTTTATGTACAAGAACTTACACATGTGCACATGAGGGTGGTTGTCAGTAGATGGTGACAGTGTATTTTTAATCATTATCGGGACTATTCAGTTTTGTTTTGTTTTATGTGAGAGTGGGAGTGGAGTACCTGCCGCATTTAGGATTAGTGCGTGTTTCGATATTGTTTGATTTTTCCACCGTCTGCCGACTTGCGTGACTTTCGTTCGATTGGCTCATGATTAAACGTGTACGTGTGTAAATGTTCGGAATTCCTTTTGTTACAGGAAGGCACGTAGAATGTATACCCTTCAGGTGTATTCATCTTAAACAATTCAGACAAAAATAGGGTGTCTATCATAAATACATAATTTTTGTTTTCGATACTCTAATATCGAACAGGGAAACAAGCATTTTTCTAACAGCTTATTATGTGCTGCTACACAGTTCAGAGTTTTTTGATTGAAATTTCTGATGGGATCCTGCAGGTGTATTGATCAAAATTTTTGATATATCAGCATTTTACAAGGTATATTGAGTATACGAGGATAATAGCAATAAGAGAAGGAATACCCAAAAAGATATGAACAAAATCAAAAAATAATAATTTTTTTGTTTTTTTTTTTTTTTTGGTATATAATCACAATAATTTGGCAAAAAGGTATCCGTATTGGATGCTTCAGGTTCTATCAAGAATTCGTATCTAGATTGCATGTTATTTTCATTGGGAGCAGAGCAGGTGAGAATTTTCGGTTTTAATTGGGCATCCAGTGAATTTTTCGGACAGGATCGAATCGTTTTGGTCTAGTAAACAAAGTGTTCAGTTTGTCTTTGCCTCGATTTTTATCAAATATTGGCTCTATGGTTTCTCAGCCGTTTCAATATATTTGATCAATTTATTCCTTCAGGCTGTTTTGTTTCTTCTCCATTTTGATAATTGAATTTCGTAAATTTTTCCAGTTATTAGAAGGTATTTTTTACAATTCTGGACATTCACCATATCCGTTTGGGATTATTCAATTGATTTTTGGTTGATTTTTTTTGTGTATCCATTGTATTTGTTTGTTTATTTCACCTTGTTTTACCTTCTCTTGATTTCTGTAAAAAGAAATAAAAAAAATAAAGACTCTTTTGTATTTTCCAGCAATGCTTTTATTCAATAAATAAAATTTCCAAAATCGTCATAATTGCATAATTTACTTTTATGAAAATTACCAAAATCGTAATAAAAAGTGAATTTAGTTTTTACTTTCTTCACTTTTCCATAAAACTTTATGGTGAAAAAATCTTCTATCAACGAATTATTATATTTCCTTTCGAAAATTTTATCGAAAAGCTTCAAGACAGATTACATTATTTTTATTGTTTTTTTTCTCTAGTTTTATTATTTTTATTTTACTATTTTTATTTAATTTTTTTTTTTGTTGGTCTCATAAGTAATGAGCATATTTCATATAGAAATCGATTTGGAAATTTTTTTATATTCAATTTTGTTCATTCTATAAAAGTGATTTTCTTATTGAATTTGATAAGCTAAGTGAAAAAAGAGTAGAGGAAAAATATCAAAAGCGGATGGGATTGATTGATTGGTTTTATGGGGTAATATCATAAATTCAACAGGTTAATGACGCCAATATTTTTGCTCCCCACACGTCTTACGAAGAATACGTAAAACTCTCGTGAGTTTCGATCAGTGTGTCCGGATATTATGAATATAATTCGATGAAATGTACTCGTAATTTTATGTATTATATTATTTACACGCAAACTATTACTCTTATTGCTATTATTATTATTATTATAATTATTGCTATTATTTTTTTGAATTATACAATTTTTTGTTGATTAAAAGTATGGAAATTTGTTGTAATTAGTTTTATGGAAATTATTATGTTTGTATTTATTGAATGAAAGGAAAATTAGTAAAATTTTATTTATTGTCGCAATTCTATAAGAATTAGGCATTTTGATTACATGGGAAAAGTTTACCTTTTGTCCAATTGTTCTAATAAAGAAAATTAATGGGAATTTTGGTATAAGTGCATTTGGTGTGAAGAGAAATTTTAATGATTTTATAAAATCTTAATAAAATGAAGGGCAAATCCGCTGTCATACACGTAGCATCATCATTAGATTCCGGTGACAATATCAGATACGTACTGACGTGTCAATTATGACGAAATGCCTCCAGTCGCAAGGAATAATTTAGTAAAAACCTGCTATAAAATTTGGATTTCGAAAGCTTCGAATGCTTCCAATAAAACTGAGATCAGAACATGACCATACGACTTATTGGAATTGAGTAATTCATGCTTGCTTGAAAGAATGTTTCCCCAACCACGAAAACAATAACTTCTTTTCTAGCAAACGATTAGAAAGCACCTCAAGACCCATTCTTCTACTGCTCACTTTGTCTATTAGATTCGTTTGGTAGAGTGCTTTTAAGGCCTGAAGATAAAAACTAAAAGGACCGTGGGTCTCTCTAGGAATCAATATGGATGAAGGATAGATAGATCAATGGTGGATGCAATCTGCACAGTCATTGTCATGCTACTTACTGCCATTGAAGGATAATGATTAAAGCAAGATGCTAAGAGATACTGCACCATTTTTTATGGGACTACGTAAAGTCATTCGTCTATGGCGATAAACCATCATCATTTGGACCTCTCGTATGGATCATTTAAAACGTAGTTGTATTTATTATTTATATAAAAAAAAATTCTTAAAAAATAAACAAAAAACATTAAGTTATCAACTTAATTAAAAATTTATATATTTTTGTAATTTTTTTGTATATTTTTTTAAATTTTTGAAAATCAAACAATTAAAAAAATAAGTCCCAAAATATATTTGAAAGGTAATCGCAGACTATTTTACGGATGGGACGCAGACATATCAGGTGCATAAGCTGAAATATATCTTAGTGCACAAAAAAGTTACATAAGAATGTATAAGCTTAAATGCGCTGTTTTTAAGTCAACAAAACGCATGCTTTTTTCAAAAAAAGCAAAAACACATTTATTCAAAGTACTTACCCTCGCTAGCTACACATTTTTTCCATCTTTCGGGCAATTTGTGGTTACCATGCCAAAAAAATCCTCCTCTTTCGAGGCAAATCACTCATCAAGCCATTTCCGGACGTCTTCGTAAGAATCGAAGTGCTGCTCAGCGAGCGCGTGGCCCATCGATGAAAACAGGTTGTAGTCGGAAGGGGCCAGGTCTGGTGAATAAGCAGAGTGGGGTAACACCTCCCAGTTGAGTGTCTCCAAGTAGTTTCGGATCATTTTTGACGTGTGCGATGGTAAGTTGTCGTGGAGCAAAATCAGATTGTCATGTCTTTGTTGATAATCCGTCCTTTTTTAACGCAGAACACGGTGCAGTTTGATCAGTTGTTAGTGGTAACGGTGGGCATTGACAGTTTCACCAGGTTTCAACATCTCATAGAAGACGATACCCTGCTGATCCCACCAAACGCACAGCATCGTCTTCCGTCCGGAGCGATTTGGACTTGGGGAAGATGTTGATGGTTGGCCGGGCTCAACCCACGATTTATTGCGTTTAGGATTCTCGAAATATATCCACTTTTTATCGCCTGTCACAATCCGATGCAGGAACGACTTTCTTTTTTGTCTGGCGAGCAAGATTTCGCATGTGTTTTGGCATCACTCAATGGCTGGTTGAGTAACACCCAATTGTTCCGTGAGCATTTTTTGCGATTCGGTATCGTATTCGTCCAAAAGAGCCTGCAATTGATGGCCATCAACCTTCCTAGGCCGATTTTCACGCTTCTTGTCCCACAAGTCAAAATTGCCGTCTTTGAACTGACGAAACCAATTTCGGGTCGTTGCTTCCGATAAAGCACTGTCACCATAGGCCTCCACAAGCATTCGATACGATTCGGCAGCAAAGACTTGTGAGAAAAGCACAGCTTCCCGCATATGCTCTTTTTATGAAAGGCACAAAACTAGACATGATTACCAAAAGAAAAATGTATGTTGTTGTACGAAATTGCTGACAATGTTCACTGATTAATGTTGACAGATATCAAACTTATAAAAAGAAGTATGGCGAGCCCTTGGTAGCTTAATACGTTCACTCACGCCATCTATGACCAAACAGCAAATTTACGCTTATACCCCTGGTATAATAGTAAAACAGTAATGAATATCTGTAACATCAGTGGGGGAGTCATACAAGACTCGTTCATCGGTTAGTTGTTGTGACAAAACACCCTTCTTTGGTTAGTTTGGTGGATTATGTCGCGGCGATTGCTGACAGTGAACTCCTAGATGAGATTACTAATACCGAAAATGATGCAGACCACACTATCCGACATTGGATTCTATCAATGGGCCGAGAACTTGCTGATCAAACAACTATGGCAGTTCAAAACGATCAACAGGAAATTATAAGAGAGACTATAACCCTCCGTATAATCGGTAACTGCTAAAGTATGTCACACCAATCACTTCGATACCTAGAGGTTCAGATAGATGCCAGGTGAAACTTAAGCTAATATCTTCAAATCCTGTTGAAAAGGCACTTAAAGTTGTGAATGCCTTAGCAAAGATTTTTCCTAATAGTGGAGGGGCAAGCTTCTGTCAAAAACTATAAATTTTATTTTACTCTATGCATCCTCTAATTGGTCAGGACCTCTAGTAGCCTCTAATTGGTCAGGACCTCTGCACAGCCTCTAATTGGTTAGGATCTTTGACGACCGCGCAAAGGTGTTACATTATCGGAGCGTGCTTTTAGTTTTGAGAGCATTCCGTATTATCTTTAATCACGCTTTCTGTGTATGAGCTTTTGGCGAATGAGAGGGCCAGAATATATAATCGGGTTCAGAACAATTATCGGATTGGGACTTATCGACTAAAATAATTTGGACTCATCACCTCATACCTGACATAACCACGTTGAATGGAAGAGGTAATCGATAAGTGGAACACAATGTGGCTCAATCTTTGGTGATGCATGGATCCTTTTTGCCTTAAGATGTGCGATGTAGTGACATGTCCCACTTATCAGCTCACAGTTCAGGATGCGAATTCTACATTTTCGGGAAAAAAGAAAGGTCGATAATTGTCTTCCTCTGGACGATGTTATTAAAAAAATGATAGCATTGCAAGCCCCGTCATGAAGAAAATGCCAAACGTTGTAGTCTAGAAATGGTAAAAGGCTTAAGGACTGTCGTGAAGAAAGGCTTTACGGTAGTCCTATTGGCTATATTTTTAGAAAAAGCGGGTGTGCTTAACTGTATAAAAAATCCCACAAACTGAAGGGTTCGGCATCTCAACAGTATCATTAGAAGATTTCCGCAATTATTGGATTGTGCGACACATCTGCATCAAGTTTACACTAATTCGAGGTACACTTTAGGTGTCATAAAATATTCTTAGTTATCCCGGCACTAAAAATTTACATTTCATTATAAATCTTACTAAAAAAAACATTTATATTTAAATGTAAATTCTTAACGCCACTTTACCAAAAAGTACCCAAGTTTTTCCCTCAATAACGGATATTTTTTTAATATTATCTATGCCGACCGATAAAAGTCTCCATTTTCTATATTATTATTTTTTTTTTAATAAAAATTAAGCTTCTGTTAAAAAGAAATTCACTATCTCGGAAATAAAATTGTTCAATTTCTGAACGTTAATAAGTAATAAATATTAAAACTTATCTCATTGTCAATTTTGAAATTTCTCTCTAGAGGGGATGATTCCGGAAAAAAAAACAATTTTTTTCTTCTACTGAAGGAATGATTATATTATCATAAATACAAATAGAAAATATTTTGTTGTTTATAAGAAATTATCCAAAAAAAACGAAAATAGGCAGTATTAGTTCATTTAGAATTTTCATGAATAACTAATGATATGATATCCTGGCATATAATGGAAGTTGAAATTCTTCATTTTGAATCTTTTCAAAGAACAAAGAACTTCTTCTTAGATTATTCAGTAGAGAAAAAATAAATTGAACAATTCTCCAATAGAATGGAAGGTAAAAAAAAAATAAAAATCTAATATTAAGCGATGAAGTTTTTAGTATTGACATTCTTGAAGAAAATATTGACATTTGCACCTGTTTTATAATTCATTTATTGAAAATATTTTTTTTTTAAAAAAAAGAAAGAATCAAAATAAAATATATTAAAAGGGAATAGTGAAAAACAATGGAAAATATTATGAATTTTTATATTGTATTAAATGGAAAATAATCTTTCTCTGCTCTTGTGAACTGTCAAACTGTCGTATTGGCTAAACGTTCACCGAAAAGATAATACGGCAAATTGATGTATCCCAATAATGAGTCCAGAATAATGCATTAGTAATCTCAGCCACAGTCCTCAAATATTAAATCGGAAAATTGACAATTTCTTCCACCACAATGGTAGTAGCATCTGTCTGGTTGTCTGTTTTGTCCAATGGTTTTTTGTGTTCGTTTACCTTTTTAAGGCTCCACTCTTGGTTTTGCCAAATTTTTGATAATATTGTGCAAATCAAAAGTCACCCGAGGCCAAATGAGAATCGATAATAATGATGATGATGATGATGGAGCAGCCTGATTATAAATTTTAATTCGTAGTTTTACTTATTTGGCCCATTCAAACATTCAAAGTCTATTCAACGTTATATCCTCTTGCCAATATACCATATATCCTCTGGGTATGAGATTCGAAATTTCTGGGAAAAATTATTTACAAAAAAATATAAAAATTCCTATTGAATATCGACGCAATAAAAGTAAATATTGATTAAAGTGAAATCGGATTTTTACCGATGCCATCCTTTAGTGGAGTTCCGTTTTTATAGTGTTCGACTGAAGAATGTCATAAAAACCAGCCAACGATTATGATGGGTGTCTGGTTTGATTTTCGATACATTTTTGCAGATAATAAAATTATATGAACGGTGATACATTTGCATTTGATTTTTGGTGAATTTTTATTATTTGTACAAGTGCCTTTTTTGAGTGGATATATCTGCGTTTCTTCTTTCTTTTTTTTTTGTTTGTTTAAATATTATAAAAACGCGAGAACCGTGTCCGCAAAATGGGGAGATTCGCAAAAGCAATCGTATTGAATAATTATGTATATTCTTTTTTTTCTTCCATTTAATATTTTATATTTTTGGCTAATGCAAATATTTTATTTCGTAAAGTTGGTATTTTTTTAAAAGGCCATTTTTTATTAAAATTTATTAGACGATGAGTAACAATTTTTTTAAAAGTACACAACCTGTTCTAAAGGTGAGCTCACAACTTTAATTGGATTTCGTTTTGGTTGGCTGTTGTCATCCTGTCAGTTGACGTTTGATAATTGAAGAGAATATTTGCGACAAAATTGTTATGAACCTCCGAAAATATGTGATTATTGTAAAAAAATTTACAAAAATAATTTTATCAATAACTGTGACGCTTAGAAAAGGAATTCTGATCCACGTTGCAGTATAGCTAACAGTCCGGAGACTTGCATAAGGCATCACCTCCTTATAGATGGAATAGTATGGTTAAAGATTTCAAGTGACATAGGACCAAAGACAACGTACACCATCCGGTAATAGAGTAAAAACGTTATTAGGCTCGACATACATATAAGATCCTGATCCTTACATTAAATTTATAGTGAGCGACAAAGCATACGAGGTCTGTTCAAAATGTATCGCAAATTTTGAATTTCCACAGGTTATGTATATTCGATTTTTGATTTTTTTTGTGGCGTTATGTTGGTACTCATGTCTCTCACTTGTGCCGACAAGTTCGGCCATTTTATTTTTGACAGCTGCTTTGCTTGCACGTGTATTGGCTCGTCTTAGATTTTTGCCCATTCCAAAAAATGGATCAAAGAATCTGTTTCGGGAATAAGAAAAAGTCACAGGGGGGCCAGATCTGGGGAATACGGTGGCTGCAACATTAATAGTGTGTTGTTTTTGGCCAAAAATTCGCGCACAAGCAATAATGCGTGAGCAGGGGCGTTATCATGGTGCAAAAACCAATTTTTGTTCTTCCACAAATCCGAGCGTTTCTGGCGGATTTCTTCGCGCTACTTGCGCATAACTTGCAGGTAATATTCCTTATTGACCTTTTTACCCTGTGGCAAGAACTCATGCTGCACCACGCCCCTGCAATCGAAAAAAACTGCCTTCACATTCGACCGAAGCTGGCGCGCTTTTTTTGGGCTTGGCTCGTGCGGCAGCTTCCAGTGGGATGATTGAGCTTTGGTTTCCATGTCATAACCATAAACCCATGATTCGTCACCAGTTATGATCCTCTGGAGCAAATTTGGGTTGCTGTGGACAGAGTCCAACAGCTTGCACGTGTTTTGGCTCGTCTTCGATTTTTGCCCATTCCAAAAAATGGATCAAAGAATCTGTTTCGGGAATAAGAAAAAGTCAAAGGGGGGCCAGATCTGGGAAATACGGTGGCTGCGACATTAATAGTGTGTTGTTTTTGGCCAAAAGTTCGCGCACAAGCAACAATGCGTGAGCAGGGGCGTTATCATGGTGCAAAAACCAATTTTTGTTCTTCCACAAATCCGAGCGTTTCTGGCGGATTTCTTCGCGCAACTTGCGCATAACTTGCAGGTAATATTCCTTATTGACCGTTTTACCCTGTGGCAAGAACTCATGATGCACCACGGCCCTGCAATCGAAAAAAACTGCCTTCACATTCGACCGAACCTGGCGCGTTTTTTTCGGTCTTGGCTCGTGCGGCAGCTTCCAGTGGGATGATTGAGCTTTGGTTTCCATGTCATAACCATAAACCCATGTTTCGTCACTAGTAATGATCCTCTGGAGCAAATTTGGGTTGCTGCGGACAGAGTCCAACAGCTCCTTAGCAATGTTAATGCGATGCTGTTTTTGGTCGAAATTGAGCAAAATTCGAAGACGAGCCGAAACACGTGCAAGCAAAGCAGCTGTCAAAAATTAACTGAACAATCAAAATGGCCGAACTTGTCAGCCTAAGTGAGAGACATGAATACCAACATAACGTCACAAAAAAAATCGAAAATCGAATATACGTACCCTCGAAAATTCAATACTTTTTAAAGAGGCCTCGTTATTGATTAAAAAAATAACCCCTTACTGGGATGTGAAAGTCCATAAATAACCTTTAAATCATTTTAGAGTAGCTATGGACTTTGGGTGAGAAGTGTCATTGGTTCATATTTCTTTGAGGATGCTATTGGCAATGTGCTGACTGGTATAGAAGTTTTTCATCTGTAAATAGGACTATTTAAGGTTAGAAGCCACGTCAAACACTGTACGTACTTCAATGGAAGTTCTATGATCGATAGAACTTCCATTGAAGTACGTACAGTGTTACGTATTGTCGCTTTGGCGCTTTGAATCCTTAACGTTCTTACTCCTAATTTTTTTTGCTATGATCATACTTAAAGTAGAAGGTCTACGCTAACCGATCAGAGATAGTCGAATAGTTTATAGATAATATACGTACCTTCACTCAATTAATTTATCGCAAAAATATATTATTTCTAGGCCAGTATTATTTTTCATTAATATTAATAGGATTTTGATCAACCAAATTTTAGTTTTTAATTTTAAAGGAAAATTAATTGAAGAAAAAGTTGATAACTTATCTCTAGAGCATACTGTTTTTTAAGATTTCTTTATGAGTTTAGTTGCTTTACGAAAGATATTATCGCCATATAACATAAATGGCCATAAGAGATAGGAATTTGTTGGAATATCTTTCATAGACCTCAAGGCCACTCCTCCTATAAGTATCGCTTTATTTGTATACCAAACATCGTATAGTATATTTGATTAATAAATAATAATACTTAAATAAATGACATACAGATTTCTGAATAATATTAATGTTAATGCGAGTGTTGTATGATTAATACTTGACCTTAACAAGAAAAAAATATTTTTATGTGTAAAATTGATTTTATTTTTTAAAACAATCTAATTTTAGCTCGATATTCTCAGCTTAACTTTTTTTTTTACTTTCGGATCCCATCTAAAAATTACTATATCTTCAACCCTTTAAAATAGGCGTAGTTTCTGCATTCGGCTCATCGTTTAAAGCAATTATTTTTCCGCAGAGCCATTTTTTTATATTCGTAACTAAGAAGTAATTGCTAGGGGATATATCTATCGAATATCTTAGATTCAGAAGCAATTCCTATCCTAATTAATAGAATTTTAATATTTCTTGATAAATATTTTGATAGCAGACAATTTTTTTCTTCGCCAAATGCGAATATTTCGTTTTAATTTACTATAAAACTTGTCAAACAGTAATTGAACTGGTCTAACAGTATCAATTTTCCTTTTTTAAAGATAGTTTATAAATATTATACCATGTGCATCCCAGAAAATAGTACGAATTACTTTTCCTTGCGATAGAACCATTTTTGTCTTCTTTGGTGCACATTTACTAGTAGAAGTGAATCGTTTTGACTCAACTTTGGTTTCTGTTATGCAATGGTAAATTTTTATATTTTACTAACACATCCTTTTAAAAAATATATCATATCTTATACACTTTCACTGGAGGATCTTGTAAAATAATATCGTTTTGATGTGGTGACTTTTGTATGACTTGGATATTTTTGGTCTAAAATGATTGTACGGCCGCATTTAAATTTATCTGCCCAATATTTTATGATCGATAACAAAGGTGCAGAGTCCCCATAAACTGCTCTGAATTCCATTTATATCTTATCATTCATTTTGTATTTCAAAAACAAATATTTTATCACTGCTCGATATTTAAATTTTTCCATTATTGCAAAATCATAGAAGTTGCTCACTTTCAGGGAATGTCTCTTGTAAAGTAAATAGCAAAACTGCTTCAAAATTTGGCAATATTTTAATAAACGCCTAAATATGTGAAAAATACAGTTTTTTTGTAAGTAGCAGTATCATCTCTTACCGAGGATTAGTATTAATCATACAATCCTCGTAAAAATCTATGCATTTATTTGAGTTATCATTAAAAAAAATATTTTTTTTTTATGATAACTCAAATAAATGCATAGATTTTTACGAGGATTGTCGTAATACTTTTCTGTTAAAAACAACTTTTTCCAAAATATATATAAAGTTAAATAGATGAAGTTTAAATAGAACCTATTATTAAAAACAAGTTAAAACTAAATAAGTTTTTACTCTGCAAAAGTGCAAAAATTTTCATAACCTTTAGTCAAAATTTTATAGTTTCTTATACTCGTACGCCGTCATTTCGATTAAGTAAGATTCTTTAAGAAGCTTAAATATACCGATTTATGTAATCAAAAATTTTCCCTTCAATTACATAATTTCATTGTCTTAGCATTTGTTGGCTTTCAGCTCATAAGTTAAATAGCTCAGTTTATCGTTGTTAAATTGTTCAGTAAATTAGTTGACGAGTTTTGTGAATTTTGTGAGTGGAAAAGATGAATGTCGAAAGAAATACTTTCATATTGGTTGATATTTACCTTGTACCATGGTTGAAACTGGTTGGGAAATTTTACTATTTAGAATAGCTGACGAGGAGCGTACTTTCAAGATGGAGTAAAACTTAATTAATATGGTTCATAGCTTTTGGGAAAATATTCACATACTTAGCTAGAGCCGACAGGTGTTTACTATTGTCCCATAAGTAAACTGGCAGTATTGTTTGTACTCAGGTGTACGGATGTACATCAGAGCCGTTGGAATTGTTGTGGTTGTTGCTGTTCGAAAAGTTTCAACTCTTGGGAAATTATCGACTTTGCTTTAGTTTTTTTTCCAAACTTCCGATTTTACTTATACCCAGCACCACAATATCGAACTTCCCTTTCTATCCGGCCGCAGTTTTACCCTATCGTTAATAAAATATTTTCACTAGATGAACTTACCGATGTACATTAAAACTTCACAATGATCCCATGGGCAAAAGCTACAAACAAAAGTCCGTCTAGACTTGTAATGCCTAAATGTAGAGTGTTTTCGATACTATCATTTTACAGCAATAATTAAAGGTGAAAAAGGTAAAATAATAGCCTAGATAAGAATCGGGTATGTTTTTTACGATTTCTTTTTGTTTTGTTTTTTTAAGATAATAAAACTATAGAAATACGAGAAGAATTCGTAATCGTTCACTTCTATTTAAACTGTTCTACTTTAAAAGTTGAACTAAAAAATTAACTATTCACGAACGGGATACATTGCCATTGGTTTAAAAAAAAAAAAAAACAAGTGCAATCCTTAAATGAGTGCATCTTGATACTGAGTAGACTGGGGGGATGGGGGGATGCAGTCATTTTGAACGTTTCCAAGTTCACGGAACCCGAAACTACTAACACGATTTCTCCAACCAATTTTATTTTATGTTTCATTATCTTGTTACTGTCCTAATAAGATGATATAAATCTAAAAAGGCTGCTTGTTTGTAAAACACTATCGTTAAGAATGCCCCACAAAAACTTGCTTTATTTTAGCACCGAGTTAATGGTGATTTTCAATAAGACGATTTAAATGTTGTAAGAAAATTTTTGCAAAAAAAAAAAATGTATGTATACGACAAGTTATATAAAACATAAATAAGAATAAAAGAAATTTTCACCTCCAAAGGTTGCGTCTCATTTACAAACAATTAAAATCAGATTCACTCCGCTGATCGTCGTGTAAGCTTTGCGAGATATTCCTACCATAGTCCACTAGCTAAAAATTTAAACCAAATCTTAAGTGTGGAGGTATGAACCTATACCTATGTAAGTAAGAATATGCTAAGGTTCTACCGAAAAGACGGAGCAATACACGAACTCACATATCTTCTCTCGAAATCATCATATTGCCAACTAAGAGTGGAGCATTACTTAAATCTGCTCCAAAGATATGCCAATTCTGGACATTGCATGTAGTCACCTGAGAGATTTTCCAGTTAATGGTATCCATTTTAAATTCGAACAAATCGTAGATTCTCTTATATCCCTAGACATTTACCAACATCGACTACTAGTAGAGTAGTATTAATATTATCATTAATGATTGTAAGAATATACAGTATCCGTTCTTAAGTTTTTGTTGTCCCAGGTATGAGTAGGTAATTATTTACAATTCAAAAATATACGATAAATAAACAGAGGCTACTGTTATACGTTCCTAGAGCCAAAGTAGCCCTGTTTTGTTCGAACAATAAGATGACTGGGCAATGTTGAACCAAAGCGCATAACACTTCTATGACTACAGGCCGCAGGATAAATGAGACTCTATCGACCACAGTAAAAATGCAGCAATTTTCCTCAAGTCCGGTGAATTTCGGTATCGTTGTTAGCTTGGACTCTTTACATTTTGGCCATGTGACAAACATTTATCTCGACCATGCCTGCATTTGTAATGTTCACTGCTTCCAAGGAATCCCAAAATTAGTCCCCAGAGAAAATTCACCTTATTTACATGCGGAATTATCTTCGAGGTAGAATAGAAAAATTCTAGTGTCATCAACATCCGGGCACCAGCATATTATATACGTTCATACCAGCATCAGGAGACCTACAATATTTATACTGGCAACAGTAATATCAACGTACATTAAATTCAAGTACACGAAACTATGAAGAAAGTGGCTTCCTTCTTGTTTCCAAATTATTTTCAGGTGTACGAAAATAGTTTCCCAGATTCATTCGGTCGACGTTCTATATTACGTAAGCGTCAACATTCTGTTATAAGGTTGTACTCGGTTCTTTAGGTTAGATTTCGTCCTGTTTTACGACTGCATCTTTCTGCTGGTAGATTTCTTCTTCAGATGAAGTGAATTGTTTAACATGCAATTAAGAAATAATGCAAGAGTACAGAATGAAAAAAAAAAATACCAGAAATAAATTTTAGTCAAACAGAGAGCAGGATAGGTCAAGGCGTAGTTTCCAAATAGAATCAAAAATATCAGAAAATTCTCTGTTGGATAGTCGGACTTATGAAAATATTTCGTTGTTATCGTCTGTACACTCGTGGCTGTCATAGTTCCGTCGATTTAATGTCAAGACTGAATATTAGATTCTTTCCAGCAGCAGTTCTTATTCTAATTTTGTGTCCACGATTTTGACTCTATTTTCAATCTTCAAGAAGAACATAAAACTGGACTTTTGTGAATATGAATAAAACTTAATAAGATATTCTCTATTATATACTAAGTATGCACTTAGATCTAAAAATCCTTATTACTACTTCAGCAATTGTTGTACATTCTGAGTTCGCGTAGGTCGTGATGTCAGTTCCAGTTCCAACTTGTTACCTGTATTACCTTAAAACCAGTATTATGGAAATCACTCATAAATTCGTTCTCGTAACCAAACCAATGATCTCCAGTATATTTGGGCATAGTAGATATTATCTGTGCAGTGAGCGTGGTGTTTGATTATGAACGTATTCAATTATTATTGTTACACCTTCGACCCGGTCGAGTACGTTTAACAGGTCGTAACTCATTTCGATCTGCTTCCATAAGCATTTCTCATAAGATTGTACGAATGCACTTGACAAACATAGTACGATTACAAGTCCATAAAACACCGTAGAATTCTTGTTCTTGTATCTGTAATTATGATAAGCTATAAAATTAATAGGGTCTACGAACTGTAACCTGAACATATGAAAGTTAATTGCAATAAAATAATTTCTGTATTTATGGTTGTATGGGTGCTTATGACACGTGGGATAATTATAAACTGGTTTTTATTTCAAAATTTTATTAAAAATTCAGTTTGAAAATATTAACATTTATCATAATTTATAAATAGAGGGTAGCTGAGGAGAACGTTCGTGTTTAATATTTAATTTAATTTAAATTTTAGTTTTTAGTGATTGTATTTTTTTTTTTAAAGTGAGAATCTATTTTAAAAGAACCCTTTTTTTTTAAAAAGATTTTTTTTTTGAGCCATATTTTAAGGTATCTAATTTTTGGCTTACCTATTAGAGCTGCCAGCTTTTTTTTTCAAGTAATGATTATTAAATTACTATTCAGTTTATGCTTTGTTAGGGAAACATAAAAATAAAAATACATTTTTAATTCTGATTGCAATAAAATTTTATTGTTTTTTGTTTACAAAATAATAAAATTTCCTTTTGAAAATATTTTTTATGAATTTCTTCCACATTTATGACTGCAAAAAAGGTCTACTAGCGTCAAATTGTACGATCTTGAAGGTCAATTTATATAATAAAATCACAAAATTTTGCCAATTCAGAATTTTTCTTTTTGGCAAAAAAATATGACAAATTTTATAAAAATCAATTATTTTGTATTTTCTGGCCAAAAACTTTTAATTATCATACGACCATAGCGCTTTGAATTGACGGTAGCGGTCTGTGTTTCTTCATTTTCAACGAAATTTGGGCTTCAGATTAAAAATGGCATTTTTTGGTTACTTATGGATTTTCGTAGCCTCAAATATGGCAACATTGCTTATTGGATGTATCTGGGAAGACCATAATTTCTTTTTAAATCGCAAATGGTAACCACTGCAGAATCACAATTTTGGTCGAAAAAAATTTACAATTTTACTGTCTAGCATGATATTTAAATTAATGTTAATAATAAAAAATTGCAAATATTTATTTCTAAATAAATTTAGTTCTTAAAAAATAATATTTTTATGTAACTGATAAATAACAAACTGTAATTTTTATTCCCTATCAAACTGTAAAATCGATTACAATTTTTTCATTTTAAATTGCATTTGAATAAATAATTTTTAGAGACAAAATTTTTCGTATTTTCTGGCCAAAACCCAATAATTGCATTTTAATAGTCACTTGTATATTTTCAGAGCCTCAAATATAGTAAAATTGCTTATTGGATGTATATGGCAATACCATAATTTCTTCTTGAATCGCAAATGATAACCACTGCAGAATCACAATGTTAGTCGAAAAATCTTACAATATTAGCGCCAAATTTTTAGTATTCAATTTATTAGTAATAATAAAAAAATGGCAAATTTATTTCTAATCAAATAATATTTTTAATAAATATATTTTTTTTAGAGCTGATAAATAATAGTACTTATCTTTCCAAACTGTAAAATGGATTTTTCTTTCTTACTTTCATATTAAATTGCATTTGAATAAAACTATCGATTTTGGTTAGATTAAAAATAATTTTTAGAGACAAAATTGTTCGTATTTTCTAGCAAAAAACCATTAATAATCATACGACCACAGCGGTAAGAATTGACGGTAACGATCTGTTGTTCTTCATTTTCAACGAAATTCGGGTTAATGACAAATTCAGATCCAAAAATTGCATTTTCATAGTCACTTGTGGATTTTCAGAGCCTCAAATATGGCAATATTGCCTACTGGATGTATAGGGTTTTCGAATAAGAGTGATATGATTTCTAAGTGACGTTTCGGTCATTTGTAATATGTCATGATCTGTCTTTTTTTTCATTATATTCAGTAATGTTTACAATTTTATCATGGAGAGATATATGCAAGAACAACGTTTACAAATTATTTAATTTTATTATCAAAATAATCGTTCTCCAATTGCAACTTTTCGTCCGCTTTTGCCATTTTGTGGTCGTAATAATCGTCCAACTGTGCTCGCTATTCGTCGGATTGTTAAAAATTTTGAGCGTACATTTTCTTTACATAATGTTCAAGTGCCAATAAGACAAAGAACCGCTCTAAGTAATGAAAATATGTCTGCCATTCAGGCAAGTGTTGGTGAAGACCGCAATTTGTCGATTCCAAGACGTTATCAAGAATTGGGACTGTCTCAAACCACAATCTGGCGGATTTTGAGAAAGGATTTGGGCTTGCATCCGTATAAACTTGTTATCACTCAAGAACTGAAGCCGTTGGACCACCGTAAACGTCGTGAATTTGCTGATTTTGTCTTAATACAACTTGAAAACAATAACGATTTTTTAAGAAAATGATCTTCTCCGATGAGGCGATTCTAGTATGAAGAAAATCCACAAATTATTCATGAACACCCATTACATTCACCTTAATTGACAGTTTGGTGTGGTTTTTGGTATGGTGGAATCATCGGTCCATACTTCTTTCGAAATGAAGCTGGTAACACCGTTACTGTCAATGGAGAGCTATAGTAGTCAATATTGAACGTGCTATTCATGACATACGACTTGATTTAGTGGAAAAAGTACTCGAAAATTGGGTTCATCGAATTCGGTCCTGCAAAAGAAGACGAGGAGGCCATTTGAATGACGTTTTATTCAGAACTTAATTGTATTGATTGTACTTCACATTAAATAAAAAACATTTGAATTTCCTTAAAAATTAGTATTTTTTTAAAAAAAGAAATCATATCAATCTTATTCGAAAACCCTTTATATATCAAGCAAAAATTGTGCCGACCATAATTTCTTCTTAAATCGCAAATGGTTATCTCTGCAGGACCCCAAATTTTGTCGAAAAATTTACAATTTAGCGGCAAATTTTTAGTATTAAAATTATTTGTAATAATAAAAAATGGCAATTTTTATTCTAAATAAATTTATTTTTATTTAAATAGAATTTTTTTTAGCTGATAAATAATAGTACTTATTTATCAAAACTGTAAAGTGGATTTTTCTTTCTTACTTTCATATTAAATTGCATTTGAATAAAACTATCGATTTTTGCTTGATTAAAAAAATAATTTTTTTAGTATTATATAATAGAGTATTACTGAAATGTTGGATATCCTTTTGCCAAATGTCCTTTAGTATCGTGGCGCTTACGATCCTAATATCCTAAGCGCCACAAGAGTAAATTCCATTGTTTAGTTTTATTAATTCTTGATATGTTAACAGAAAGAATATATATCATAGAAAATAATCGGATTCTATTAAGAAATATACGTTAGGTCGGCATTTAACAAAGCCAATACTTGTTCGGTGGTAGTGTAATCCGTTTTGATCGCAATAATGTGCATCCGCATCGATGCGAAAAATTGCATTCATAAATTACAGGATCAAGATCGGCATTACTTTTGGAAATTCATCCGACCGATTTCAAAATATTGTAGTTCATAACAAAAGATCTTCGTTCCAATCCCAACTTCTAAGATTTTTTCATTATCTTAATAGTCATGCGTGTATATCTTAAAATCGAATGCCTTCTTCATTCATTTTGATTCCTTACAAACCACGATGCATTGAAGATCTAGAATTAAAAATAAATATGTATATACCTTTAAAGATAACAAATCGTATTATAATGCGTTGTTAAATAAAATCACATTTCTATTGATGGCAAAGAGAATCTAAAGAATCAACAGTGGAAGATTTTGTCAACAGATTATTTCACATTTGGATAAACTCATTAAAAAGAATTGTGTGATCATCTGCTTCTAGAAAAACTACTATTGCCGAGGTTCTTATATCATATCGCCGTTGTTATTTGATTTTCAAAAACCATAAAACTTCTTTAAAGTAAAAGGAATTATAAAAGTTTATTCTAACAACTCTTCCATCTGACTATAAAAAAAAAATTAATATACAATATAAAAAAAATAAAATAAATTTAGTTTTTATGTTAAGATATTTGTAGTTTTAGATAAGGAATTATATCTAAATTTTCGGTCATCACCAATTAAATATAGTTTGTGTTATTAAAATCGTTTTGAACTTGTTTGGATTTAATTATACGAAAAGTGAAGATTTTCAAATTCGTGGTTAAAACTAGAGTGAAACTAGAGTTAGAAATTAATTTTTATTCCATTTAAATTTGAATACATTTTTTCTAGGTTCTAATTATGAGTAGAGTTGGTTAAGAAACAAGTGTTATTAAGTTTCGATGCTTCTCATCACTTTTAATCTTCATTAATTTTCTTCCAGTAGCTCCATTATGATACGAGTATAAATACATATGGCCAAGCAAGTATCCGATTGAGATGTTCTTAATCTCTTAGCTCCATTAACTCGATATGTTCAACAAAATCGCCTACATACATAAATACAAACTCTATGTATACCTAACTACACATACATCAAGTCATATGTGTACCCGAAATTCGAATCAGTCTCTCGTAAATAACTTTTAATTTCTCACATAAATAAAACATAAAAGTTCTGAATGAGTGGGAAAAAAAATTAATGCCAATAAAAATAATAATAGTACTTAAGGGGGAAAAAAAGGATCAAATACAAAAAAAAACCAAAAAAAAAACGAAAATAAAAATCAAAAGAAAACAGGATAATTTAAGAGATTCTTGAAATTTTCATGCTTACACTGTATTAACATAAAAGCAGTATGCATACACACTCGTACAAGGAGTCTTACCTTAATAATTGAATAAAATTACTCAACATGAAAATGGAGAAGAAAAAAAACGGGCAATTCCTTATCCTTGGTGAGAGTATTTATATATTTATGTGGTTTTAGGATTTAACGAAACGTTTTCCACTTTTGCCCAATTTTCTGTTAATGACCTCAAATAAATAACAAGACCACAGCATGAATTATGCAATATTTATCCTTTTCCATTTATTCATTACCAAAAAAACAAATTATTATTCCTTCTTAACATTTCAAAATGAGCATTTTTATTTCTTGTTAATATAATTTCCAACAACCCCCCCCCCCCACCCTTCACTGTGTTTTTTATGTGGTAGATAATTTTATGCTGTTATTGTCGTGAATTGATTTGGGTACTAAGCTTTTATTTGTTGCTTTTTTTTCTGTTGTCCAATTTGTGGAAATTCTTTTTTTACGTTTCAACACTGTAATTAATCATGGAAACAAATTTGACAAATTTATCGAATTCACAAAAGGACTTTCCACCTTTTCTTTGTAAATCAAAAAAAAGAAAGAACAACAACATTTTATTTTGCAGGTAAATACAATAAATTTGTTAGTATAAAAAACTCCTTTAACATAATCTGTTTTTATTTTCTAATAATTTTACGTGCTATATATTAATGAATTACGAGTTTGAGATTTTTAATCGATTTTGCTGAGATTTATTACATGTCTTTAGAAAAAAAATAAAAAAAATATCGACTATAAAAGGGTTTATTTGTATCAGTTTTACTATAGACGTCTTGTTAAATAAGATTTTACTGAGCATTTTTTTGTAATTTTTTTTCCAATAATTTGAAGTGACTTTTCTTGCAAGCTAATTTTTTTTATAAAAAAAATTGTACAATATCTACAATATAAGAAGACGTTTGATATGAAAATGGAATTTATTTTTCAAGTATTTTTTTTCCTAATAATATTAAGAGACTTTAACTTTTAATAAAAACAATTTTAAAAGTGTATTGATAAACTCGTTTTTAAAAAACTTCTGATTTCTTTTTTAATTTTTTTATTTTAAATGATATCTACAACTACTTATGCTAGTAACAAGCAGATTTTTTACGGGAATATACAAGGACATGAAGACATGTGGAGGAAAACACCCATCGATGTTACCTCAGAATAGGGTAATTTTATTTTATAATTTTAAATAATCTCTCGGCCATCGCCGTTTTAAACGTCGATGGGTGTATACTGGAAGGGTGGGAGTGAAAAGTTCCCTTCCTAAAGGATTAGGTTGGAAGGATAGGTGCGAATGGAATTTTTTATACCGGGAGATGCATAGTTCACGAACAAATGGAACATTTAGGTCACGGTGGATAACAGTGTTTCGCACATAAAAGGGGGCATTGACAATTTTACGAAGGATTCGGGATTGTAGGGATTGGATTGGAAGGGAGTTAGAATGCTTAGTCGAACCCCGAAGTTCTAGACCATATGTCCATATTGGTTTCAGAACCGTAATGTACAGTAATAGTTTACTTGTTGTTGTAAGTTTCGATTTGCTGTCGAAGGGAGACGTAAGAATTGTTTGTATCGTCCGTTAAGTTCACGTCTTTTAGTTTTCGTATGAAGGTTCCAGGTTAACCGTTTGTCGAATATAAGTCCAAGGTAACGTACGTTATTTTTTTGTGGAATAATACTGCCGTTTAGGGTTATGTCGGGAATTTGTTCTCGGCAGAGTGTGAAAGTTACATGAGCAGTTTTTTGCTCATTTACCTTCACTCTCCACCTTTTGAACCAAGTTTCTAAGGAGTGGATATGGTTCTGAAGGATACTAATGGCTGTGGAAGGATCTTTGTGATGTGTCAGGATGGCTGTATCGTCAGCATATGTTGCGGTTAGGATATTGTTGTGGCAAGGAATGTCATGGGTATAAATGTTATATAGGATAGGACCTAGGATACTTCCTTGAGGGACACCGGCGGAAATTGGATAAATGTCAGAGTACTCCATATTTTCAGCTACCTGAAAATATCGGTCTGAGAGATAAGATTTAAGGATGTGGAAATAACTCGAGGGTAGGACTCGCTGCAACTTCCAAAGCAATCCAGGGTGCCATACACGGTCGAAAGCATGCGAAATGTCAAGAAACACTCCTGGGCAGTATTCCTTTCGCTCTAGCGAACACGCTATGTAGTCGACTACGCGATGACACTGCTGCTCAGGTCGAAATCCAAACTGATACTGAGGAATGACACCCTCGGTTTCAAAAATGGGATAAAGGCGTTTAAGGATTAATTTTTCTAGGATTTTTGATAACATGGGAAGGAGGCTTATAGGTCTATATGAGGTAGGAAGGTTTTTGGGCTTATTGGGTTTTGGGATCATCTTAATTATGGTAAACTTCCACAGGGAAGGAAAAAATGATGTGCGGAGGATACTATTATAAATATAAATTATAAGGACGAGGGTTTTTTTTGGAAATTTGCTTCAGGATTTCTGAAGTTATTAGGTCATATCCTGGGGCTTTTTTATTGGAAAGGTGTACTATTGTGAATTTAACTTCGGAAGGAGTGAAAAACTTAGGAGGTGGACTTATGGGCAACTGAGTTGATATTTGTCGGAATATTTGTTCGTCATGCAGAATGTCTTGGACATCTTCGTGAGGTTTAAAGATGTTTTCTAAGTGTTTGCCGAAGATGTTGGCTTTCTGTTTATCCGTTTTTGCCCAGGTTCCGTCGGTATTCCGGAGCGGGTGTGTAGCTGTTTTGTATTTGAGAATTCGTCGGGTAGCTGTCCAGAGTGACTTATTAGTTGTTAGTGATTCTGTGTATTTAGTAAATCGTTCGTTATTATAATTAATTATTTCTTGTTTCAGTTCTCGTTGTAGTTGGTTCAGTTTTTTCTTCCCATTTGGCATTCTTGAACGTTGCCACTGGGCCTTGGCTCGACGTTTCTCGCTTATCAAGCTGCGAATTTTTTGCGGAAGATTATAGTCATGTTCTCGTATGGTTGGTTTGTTATGAGTTATGTGGGCGTTAGTGATTGAGTTCTGTATGCAAACAGTCAAGTCGCTTACGACATCATCTATTTCTTGTACGTTCTTAAGGCTTTGTTGTAAATGAATCTGTTGGTCTAAGTTTTGTCTAAAAATGTCCCAATCGACTTTCCCTAAAAACCTTCTGAATTTTTTTTAATTTCTTTTATTTTTTTTTTTTATTTTTATCTGCAACTACAATTTTATTGTAACAAGCGGATTTACATAACATTTTAATTTACAAACTTGTGCATCATGAAGTGAGAGTAAACACCCATCGGCGTTTCTCCAACTAACGGAAGTTAGATTCCTCTAGAAAATTTTTAGGCCATTGTCTCCTAAGTCTCCGATGAGTGTTTCCGGGGAGGGCAGTACAGGACAATTCTCTCACAAGTGGATTATGATGAAAGGACTAGTATTTGTGGTAGCGGAAAATGCACAGGTCTCGAACAAAGGGAACATTTAGGTCACGATGTATTACAGTGTTACGAACATAAAAGGGGGCATCAACAATTTTACTGAGGATCTTGGATTGTAAGGCCTGGACGCGATAGGAATTGGAGCGTTTCGTTGAACCCTAAAGTTCCATTCCATATGTCCAAATAGGTTTTATAATTATACTGTCGATTAGAAACTTACTTTGATTTTTAGTTAGGAGCGTTTGTCCAGTAGTCTAAGAAGTTGCAGGTAATGCCTAATAGTTTCAATTCCTTTTAGTCTAGTATGTGGGTTCCATGTTAATCTCTTATCGAGGTAAAGTCCCAAATAACGCATGCCGCTCTTAAAATATAAAGGAGTAGGTTTTGCTTGACAAAGTGTGAAAGTAATGTGAGCACTCTTCTGTTCTCTTACCTTCACTCTCCATATTTTAATCCAGGATTGAAGGTTGTATATATGGGATTGTAAATTGTTGGTAGCAAGTTTGGCCGTACTGTCTATATAAATAGCATTAGGATCAGCTGGGATATCATGGGTATAAATACGAGGATCGTTGAATAAGTCCTTAGAAAATCTAAGCAATTGCGCTCGTAGTGTCGGTAAAGATTTTTTTTTGTAAGTAGCATTATTGACAGGAAAGCTGTCAAAATTTCAGCTCGATCCATAGCGTAGGTCAATTTCTATCGTCGATTAAAGTTAACGACATTTATTTGTGCATAACAATGGAAAAAACCGAGTTTAGGGCTGTCATCAAATATCTCCATTTGAAAGGCTTAAGCCCGAAAGAAATCAAAGCCGAGTTGAATGCAGTTCATGGCACATCTGCACCTGTGTTTGCGACGGTTTACAATTGGGTGAATGAATTTAAACGTGGCCGTTCATCCACAAAAGATGAACATCGTTCAGGACGCCGAGTTGAGGTGTCTACTCCTGAAATCATCGACAAAATCCACGATCTGATTTTGAACGATCGTCGAATTAAAGTGCGCGAATTAGTTGAGGCCACGGGCATATCACAAGGTACAGTCGCTTCAATTTTGCATGAAAAATTGTCTGTGAAAAAAATTTCGGCAAGATGGGTGCCGCGTTTGCTCTCAGAGGAGAATAAGCGCAATCGTGTAGTGGACTCTGAGGCTATGCTGGCACTTTTTCATCGCAATCCTGCCGAATTCCTTCGTCGATATGTCACTGTGGACAAAATCTGGATACACTACTACACTCCAGAAACGAAGAAACAGTCATCACAGTGGATTTTCAAGGGTGAACGGGCTCCGAAGAAGGCAAAAACTGTGCCATCGGCCGGTAAGGTGATGGTCACGGTCTTTTGGGATTCGCAGAGCATCATTTTTATCGACTACTTGGAAAAAGGAAAAACAATAACAGGAGCGTATTACGCGTCGTTATTGCAACGGTTGAGCGAGGAAATCAAAGAGAAACGCCCCCATCTGAAGAAGAAAAAAATCCTCTTGCATCAGGACAATGCGCGTGTGCACACCTGCGCTGTTTTCATGGTCAAAATTGTGGAATTGAGAATGGAATTGTTGCAGCATCCCGCTTATTCACCAGATTTGGCCCCGAGTGACTATATTCTTTCCCCCAATCTGAAGAAATGGCTTGGCGGATGACGGTTCACTTCCAACGAGGACGTCATTGCTCAAACGGATGAGTATTTTGCAGAACTTCTGAAATCCTATTTTTTGGATGGGATAAAAATTTTGGAAAAACGGTTGGAAAAGTGTATAGAGATAAAAGGATATTATGTTGAAAAATAAAAAAGTTTTTTTTTATAAAAAAAGTTTTTTTTCATCTTTTCCTAAGGACTTACTGAACGACCCTCGTATTATACAAGATGGTATCAAGGATACTACCATGTCGGACTTCGGCTAGAATAGGATATATTTCCGAGGATTCTGAGTTAATTGCTACTTGGAAATGTCGTTGGGAGTGTTATGAATTTATGATAAGGTAGTATGTTGAAGGAAGAAAGCTCTTAAAATTCTATAAGAGTCCAGGATGACACACATGATCCTGGACTCCTCTGGAATCTTGTGAGATATCAAAAATTACTCCTGGGTAATGGTATTTTTGATAGTGGAGTGTTCAGATCGGAAGCTATATTGGTGATCAGGAATAATTTTTTCATTAAATAGGATTGGATAGAGTCGTTTTAATAGGAGTTTTTCAAAAATCTTACCAAGGATTGGTAAAAGGCTGATTGATAAGTCTATAGCAGGAAGGAGAATTAATGGGTTTATTTGGTTTAGAAATCATTTAAATGACAGAATATTTCCAGAGTAAGGGGAAAATAGGTTGTGCACAGGATACTATTAAAAATATATGTAATAAAAACTAAAGCTTTTCGGGAAATTTGCTTCAGAAGAGAAGCTGTTATTTGTCTTCTATATTATCATGTGGAATAAAATTATTTACCAAATTTTTAGCAAATACTTTGGCTTTTCTTTGTCTATTTTTGCCTAGTTATCGTCATTTTTTTCAGTGGGTGTGATGTTTTTTTGTACGAGAGCATTCGTCTAGAACGTTGAGCTAATTTGTTTCTAAATCTGTTCCAGTCTATTTTGCTATTCATCAGCCTAGGATAAAGAGTCTTTAAGATTGCCTTAGAATTAAGGGTAAGGAGAACAGGACTATGATCAGAGTTTAAATCGGAGCTTCTGAAATTTTAAGTTAAAATGGAATTATAAAGATTTTTTGCTCCATTTTCTGGTTCTAAAATATAATATAAAATACATAATAATTGTAGGAAAATTATTTGACTCAATAAAAAAATTGTTTTTATTTATTATGATTTATTTATTGGCACTACAATGCTGATGTTAAAACACGTTTTAGATTTGGACCTCGTCAAAAAACCTATTTCAAAACATTTCTGGAATTAAGTGATTTGCTGTGCCCTCTTGTTGAGACCATTTATTATTTGAGTTTAAAATCTTCCAGTTCGAATAAAGAAACTCTATTATCTCTTCTTCTTCATGCTTAATGAAGTACGAACCATTGTAGCCTTCAGGCCAAAATGCACACCTCTACACCAATTAATTAAGAATTTTCATATTCATATATACAGTAATTTTCCTTATTGATATATTCAACATTAGAAAAATGAGTCTCATTGCTTAAAAAAATTTATTGGAAATTGTATCACCATATTTTAGGAAGTTGTTATAATTTAGGAGGTTTATTTGATGGGCACATAATTCTTATAAAAAAATGGCAAATTATACAAATTTGATATTCAATTATATATATTTTGGAGAGTTGTTAAATAATGGGACTGTAATTTCCAAAACTTCATTTGGATTATCCTGTATTTAAAAAAATTCTTTTATTTAGTTATTGCGGAAAAAGTGTATCAAACTAAAAAACGACTATGTTGATGAATTAAAAAACTTTCTCAAATTTTTTTTGTTTTTTCTTTATTAGGCCGGATACTTTTCGAACTAGCCTCGTCGTACATAGTCGATTTGGAAAGTACGAAGAACATTTATCTATTTTAATTCATTTACAAAAACTATTTTTTTTTTTTTTTTTTGAAATATTTTTTATAAATACAATTGATAATTAACTCCTCTGGCAGCTTTGACATTTTTTTAAAGTTATTTAGTAGACCAATACTATTCAACTAAAAATTATTTTAATTTTCTCCTTATTAAAAAAACTTGTCGCTTGTGGATTATTTCGCTTATTGCTTATTACAATTCCGATGAACTTCGGGCTTCTAAAGCTCCAGCTGACAAGGTTCATCTTTTGGGTTGACGCTTGTAAAGTCTGGGCTAACAATTATAGAAGTTACAGCTCTGAGCTGATATGATATATACACAACTCTTCTGATAATAATGTTAATATTATTGAATTGAACTCCACAATTCAACTTCTACAGTTTAATGAGTTGAACTCGACTGTTGGAGGTGGTGTGTTGTTGGTAGCAACTAAGACCTCCACTGTTCAACTAAAATTTACTTTAATTGTCACCTTATAGACACAACCAAAATAATTTTAATATAAGCCTTCTTGATTGGTGTTCTAATGCACTGCAGTATACACTTTCGGCACTAAAGGCTACAACGAGACTTCTTGCAGGACTGGCCATTTTTTTGGGAATTTTTAAAATATTTGGGGTTGCTTTTTGGTAATTACTTGACTGATGTTGGTTTTTAATTCTTTTTAAATTGCAAAATTATCTGCGTAGATACAATTTTTTGCGTAGTTTTATAAGAAAAATTCAACACTGCTTCAAATCGCAAGAATTCGGAGGCACAAAGTTTTTGGAATTACGCGTCCTAGAAGCTGTTTATACAGTAAAGTCCAAATTTGTCATGTTGTGTGACTTTCGGTGTCATTTAGTGAAAACTATATTTATCAAGTTACTTTTTTTCTTCAAGGTCCAGATCTAATTCTTTACGTTCAGACAAACGAAAAGTCTGTTATCAAGAAAATACCAATCATGCACAACTTTAATGGATACAATGGCTTTTTGCACCACATATAGCAATTTTTGTTTTTTTCTGACAAATCTAACAAGCCTCACTAAAAGAAAGTTTCAGAGCCTAAAAAAAAAAATCAGAGCCCAAAGCCTCTTGTTCCACCGTCCAATCGGTGTATCTTCGGCAGATTTTATGATTAATAAGTACAAAATGGAAAATTTAAATTTTAAGATAATCGAATTTTTTTTTAAATTTATAAAATTTTTCCTTGTCAAAACCAATTACTATTCCAAATTATGAACATTATTAACAAGGTTAAAAATTTTCTTTTACCATTTCCATACTTTTAACGTGTACTTATTACATATATCTCCAAAAAATTTTGTATTATATACCCCAAAGGTGACATAAATGGCTTTCAAATTGAATTTCGCTAATGAAGAGATACTCAATTTAACCCGAAAATTGACATTGCGAAAAATTCCAATACATTAGCATAAATGATTTCCCCTTTTTTATTTAATTAATCCTCTAGAGTCTGAGAGCATATGTCCTTAAAAATGTTAAGCCAAACCGTGTTTTTCTTCTTCTTTAATGTTCACAATAAATTCTTAATAAAATTCACTTTTATAGATTACCATAAACAAGGCGCAATATACAAAAATAAACTCTGCTATATAAAATAAGAGTTTTCCGTTGCACATGTAATTACAAGATGGGTTTTTTTTTTCTTTTGGTTCCTTCATAAAAATTTTGTTGGTATTTTTTTTTTTGGTGCCTGGATATTTCTAATACTTAGTTAAAAAAGGAGCTTACAATATTACGTGCGCATATAAATTTACATCAACTGTGAACGAATAACTTCAATACAAGACTTTTTTTAACACAAGAAAATTTAGGATTATTTTTTTTTCTTTTTTCTTTATAATGTAATGAATTATCTTCGGAAGATGTAAAAATTTCATGCTAAAAATGAATTTTTATGCGTTGAACGCGAATGAAACATAAAAATATGAAATGGAAGGAAGCAAAAATAAAATATGGCATTCAAGTGCGAAAAAGTTTAAAGTAAATATTGTTGACCATAAAAAAAAACATCAACCAGGACCCTACACTCTTGAAAATATCTTAGGGTAAGAGCTATCCCGGTTGACCCAGAGACTATATATATTTTATGCGAGTGTATGGGTTATGCCAAATAGCAGCAGTAATTTTACTGACCAAGAATGTATGCATGTATATATTGCTTATAACAAGTATTAGGTGGAAATATTTCCAGAAATTTTTAAGGGTTTCGTAAATTTTCAGTTGCGGTTGGCTAAGCAGTTTATTTGCTGCGAAACCGTTTGTAAGTAAACAGTGAAAATTTCACTGTAACATAAACAAAATAATAAAATGCACACTTGAGAGCGAGTCTGCTTACATACTACTTCTTAGATATTATTATTTATTCCTATACAAAACCAAGTAAAATAAAAGAATAGTCCTCAATGACTATAGTGCGGATAGCCAAAATGACTCCACACAATAGTTCTACCAAGAACAAAATTAGCTAAGGATACGTTTAAGTACCACAGAAAATTATGCTTAATCAAAACCAAAGAAAACAAAATAATAATAAAGAAAAAATGAACTAAAAATCGCATGAAAAAAAAACCAACTTAAATTTACTATTCAGCAATGACTTGAATACGCAAAATGAATATAAATTTTAAAACTACAATAAATCCTGCACAGATGAAATGAGAAAATAAATCTTTTATGGACTTGAGCAGTAATGTGACTCCAAGAACAGGAGGCAAGATTGTCTAATCAAAAACAATACCAATGAAATTTAAAGTATTTGAACTTAAATCATTTTCTAATGTTAATAAGTGAATTTCACAATTCTGAAATAGACAAAAAAACATCATACGAGTATCAAAAGGATAATCCAGACAAAAATTACTCATATGCGACTGTGTGTGTATCATCTCATCCAATGAGTAGTTTAGTAGTTTTTGACGAATAATATCTTAATCCCAAAAGACCCTTTCGTATGGTATCCATCGGATGTACATAGTTACTGTGTCATCCCTTCATTATCTGCTAACAAAAATATTCATAGTAGTCATCTCCTTGAAAATCTGTTCGTATTCGATGGATAGTACGGCTACAGCATTAAAAGAAAACATCGAGATCCTTTCCGGAATATGAAAACTTTAATTACCTTCGGGCATACGTATAATAACTATTTAATCACAATGGAACAAGGTATGCGTGACGTATTTCCGTGTTAAAGAAGGGCTAATCCAATTCGAAATGTAGTCTATAAGTTTGTCTACCAAAGTTTCATCAAATTACTTTCATAGACGAACTACATTATTTCAACTTTAGTCAAATCGGTTAATGTACTTAAAGTTTTTTTGATGAACATTTTCAACTACCTTACATCCCAGATTGATAGTGTATTTTTCAGTAGCTTTCTACTAAACTTATACCATTACGAATATATTAGTTTTAATTTTATTTTTATTTGAATTTAATAATAGAATATTTATTATTCGTATGTGTCATAAGAATCATTAACGTTTTAATATTTTCTTTTGTAGCTACTTGATTTTAAAAGAAAACATTTCTAAAAAATATTGTTTTTATTGAATATTTTTATGAAAAAAAGTTTTCTCAATTTATGCTCTATAAATGTGCATTTTTTTCTATTAGCTTTTATGTTAATCCTTTCAAAATAAACAGTACCTCATTGGATAGGAATAAAAAATGTTGGAGAGCTTTTTGAGAATACCATATGCCTTAAGAAGAGTACAAGTTTTTCTGTGCCAGAACGATTTTTGGATAGGCGTGAATTAGTAGATGATAAATTATCTGTAAAAATGAGTTGTTGGTGAATAAAAGGATTCTACTAATTATCCAATACCCCCTTCCCCTCTTGCAACTAAAAATCAGTCCTTGTGATTTTTTTTATTCCCATTAATCAATGAATTTTTATCAGAAACACTGATTTTGTTGGTGTTCGGTTACTTTCCATTCGTCTAATTACTCAACACATTGTAATTTTTTTTTAAGTTCCCCGAGAGTAAAAAATATATAAAAGGATATCACTTTGGTAATATCAACAATATTTGAAAGTATAATCAAGAAGCTAAAAGTGATTTCAGTGGAAGAAGAGAATAATCAACGACACCAACCGTTTATCTATTTTACTTTTCGGAAATTAAAGCCCTCTTATTTAAGAAATACAGTAAACTATTAGTAAAAAATAGTAAATTTCCTTAGTTATATATTTGCCATTTAATAAAAAAATTATATTTAAAATAAAAATGGACATTTTCTGTGCATATGTGTGTAAGAGGTTACCGTAATTTCTAAGAAAATGAGAAAAAACACAAACGGTTACCGTCAATTTTGACAGCTTTTTACCTACACTTTTTTTTAAAATTTAAACTTAAAGATTTAATTTAAATTAAAATTTTTATTTCAATAAAACGATAACAGAAATCGCACAAAACTACAAATTTTGATCTTATGGCGAGAAAATTTTCCCAGAACGCATAATTTCTAGGTTGGATTATGTCAATTGACCTCAAAGATCCGACGATTTTAAGCAATTCGATTTTTTTATATAAAATAATATAAAAAATCATATATAAAAAAGTAATTTTTAATCTTTAGAAAATTAGATAAAATTAACATTCGTCAAATAATGGTCAAATGACAGCCCGAAATGTGCGAAAAAGTTGTGAAAAGTTTCCTAAAAAGTTTGACGTGCTACGAGGGTCGTTCAATAAATCCTTAGAAAAAGATGGAAAAAAACTGTTTTTTAAAAAGGAAAATCTGTTAACTCTATACACTTTTCCAACCGTTTTTCCAAAATTTTTATCCCGTCCAAAAAATAGGATTTCGGAAGTTCTACAAAATACTCATCCCTTTGAGCAATGACATCCTCGTTGGAAGTGAACCGTCGTCCGCCAAGCCATTTCTTCAGATTGGGGAAAAGCAAATAGTCACTCGGGGCCAAATCTGGTGAATAAGCGGGATGCTGCAACAATTCCATTCTCAATTCCACAATTTTGGCCATAGAAACAGCGCAGGTGTGCACACGCGCATTGTCCTGATGCAAGAGGATTTTTTTCTTCTTCAGATGGGGGCGTTTCTTTTTGATTTCCTCGCTTACCTGTTGCAATAACGACGCGTAGTACGCTCCTGTTATTGTTTTTCCTTTTTCCAAGTAGTCGATAAAAATGATGCCCTACGAATCCCAAAAGACCGTGGCCATCAACTTGCCGGCCGATGGCACAGTTTTTGCCTTCTTCGGAGCCCGTTCACCCTTGAAAATCCACTGTGATGACTGTCTCTTTATTTCTGGAGTGTAGTAGTGTATCCAGGTTTTGTCCACAGTGACATATCGACGAAGGAATTCGGCAGGATTGCGATGAAAGAGTGCCAACATAGCCTCGGAGTCCACTGCACGATTGCGCTTATTCTCCTCTGAGAGCAAACGTGGCACCCATCTTGCCGACATTTTTTTCACAGACAATTTTTCATGCAAAATTGAAGCGACTGTACCTTGTGATATGCCCGTGGCCTCAACTAATTCGCGCACTTTAATTCGTTGATCGTTCAAAATCAGGAGTAGACACCTCAACTGGGCGACATCTCAACTGGGCGACTCCTGATGATTTCAGGAGTAGACACCTCAACTGGGCGTCCTGAACGATGTTCATCTTTTGTGGATGAACGGCCACGTTTAAATTCATTCACCCAATTGTAAACCGTCACAAACACATGTGCAGATGTGCCATGAACTGCACCCAACTCGGCTTTGATTTCTTTCGGGCTTAAGCCTTTCAAATGGAGATGTTTGATGACAGCCCTAAACTCGCTTTTTTCCATTGTTATGCACAAATAAATGTCGTTAACTTTAATCGACGATAGAAATTGACCTACGCTATGGATCGAGCTGAAATTTTGACAGCTTTCCTGTCGATAATGCTACTTTACCGACACAACAAGCGCAATTTCTTGGATTTTCTAAGGACTTATTGAACGACCTTCGTACAACAAATTTTGTTATAAAAATTTAATTATTTTATAGTTTATGTATAATGGCAATATTTTTTAAATGTAAATGTTATAATTTGAATTCTTTATTATATTTAAATTATATTTTATAAATTTTTAATTTTCCTAAATTCAAATTGGATAAATTTTAATTGCTTACTTGTTTGGAGTAGTTTAAAATTATCTGTCTCATTACTTTTCTACTAAAGTTTATTTATATAAAATAATTAAGATAATATATTTGTAGTCATTACTTTTCTCTTCCACACCTCATATTTATAGTAAAATTAAAATAATAATTAATCATTTTTGATATTTTTATATACAGCAGAACTATGGACTTTTTTCTTTTTTTATATTCTACTTTCTGAAATTTTTTTTATAAAAAAGTATATTTTTATCAAAAAAAATATAATTAGTTTTTAGAAAATTGAAAACAAATGTTTGACAAATCAGATTTCGTAATATTTTCAATAAATTCCTTGCGGCCAGCATAATCATGTGTTCAAACTCTCTGGAACATACGATCGTAATTAGGGTAGAGCTACCTAATTTTAATAAATCGCTTCGGGAAGTTGGTAATTTTGGATGCATATGCCATATTTCCGCCGCCGCACAACTACTGAATGTACGTACAATTTGCCAATGTGATTTTAGCCCTCAAATGAAGAGTCAGAAATTATTGTAATGCATATCGGGACGATTGGAGTTATCACTTCTGAAGATATTCCAGCCGAGTTTATGGGTAGGAGTATCCAATTTCATGTCCATAATTACAAATGCCAATGTCATATATAATAAATTATTTGGTAAATGAGTATGGAAAGGGAGATAGACAACGTTGGTGAAAAGGAAAAGAAAGAAAACAGATTTGACGACGAGGGAAAAATAAGAAGATTAGAGGAAAAAACAAGATTAACTCAATGGCTAAGGATAGATACTAAGGACTACGCTTATCAAATATAATTGGAATGTGATATATTGAAACAGGGTCTATTCAGTCACATTTGGCTTATTGGTATACAATTATGAACACACCAAATTCGTTGCATCCCACACCGACGATAAGGATAAATAATAATTGCCACCATAGTTTTATACATTAATTTTTTCTTTTTCCTACTACGAGTACTATAATAATTTTGATAGTGCATATTCTTACTCTTATGATTAATTATACTTATTAATTCTGAAAGTTATACCTTATATAATGTCAAAATAGATTTCCATTGAATTGGTCGATATATTATCTGGAATTTCATGTGAAGGGATTCATTTTTCTTTTAGCATAAAGAAAATGTGCACATGTGTACAAATACAACTGAATACACTTTATCAAATCCAAGTGCGTACATATCCTTGTTCATGTTTATGGCTCTTTAGTTTGTTTGATTTGGACAAAATATTTTCAGCTATTCTCATAAAATCATAAAATGGTACAAGTCTCATCGTTCAATTGAATTATTATTTGAGATGGTCTAATGTCTGTTCCAGACATACCATATAATGTGTTAGTTTTTCACAAGAATTCTTCCAAAAATCTTTATTCTCCTTTCAACTATATCTATCGTTTAGATTATATTAAGAATATCAGCAATGAAATTACATAGCTAATTGTATGATTGGGAAATAAATTAGAAGTTAATTCTAGCCGCCAACTACAATCGCCACAATCTAATCAGAAATAAGATAAATGGTTCTTGGGGAAATTATGAAAAGGACAATATTGGTGGTGATTTCATATCATAATATAATATTTCTAAAATATATTAGTTTTTTCTTTCATTTATTGTTAATATACGTTATTTGTTCTTATGTCAGAATCAATAAATTTTCAATTAAGATGTGATTCATTCTACTTCTTTTAAGATCAATTAAATGTTAAAAGTATGTAAATATTAGTTAATCAATTATTTTTGCATGAGTCTATTATATTATATGTTTGGTCAAAAGGCAATTAAATTTTTTTTTTTTTTGCTTCCAAATTTAGCTAATAGTTTTTAAAAAAGATCTTGTTTTTTTTCGATGAAATCTTTAGTGTGCTTGGATCACATAGACTTCGATTAAAATTATTTTGTATTCGTTTATTATAAATAAATTTCAAATAAGTTAGTTGAAATAATATTAAATTATTAACAATATTGAAGATGTTATGTAGGGACCATGTTAGCTCCCCGATTAACTAACGATCTTCAATCACAATATCATCCCGTAAGTATGCCAGCTTAGATGTAAGCACAGTTGCTGATTGCGGTGCGGCCAATGAAAGATCTGTTCAAGTTAGGGTATAATAATCTCGAATGCATTCCCAGACAGTGCCTCAAATCTCAAATACGACTCAAATGAGTCTTCAGCATTAGCAGCAATAAAATAGCAACACAGCATAATAATACAACATAAAAATAAACAAGATAAAACATAAAATTACAGCATACCATATACAATAAGAACAAAAGACATGACAACACGAGGTCTGTTCAAAAAGTATCGCAATTTCCGCGGGTTACGTGTATTTGAATTTCGATCTTTTTATGGCGTTATGTTGGTACTTATGTCTCTCACTTATGCCAGCAAGTTCGGCCATTTTGAATGTTCAGTTAATTTTTGGCAGCTGCTTTGCTTGCACATGTTCTGACTCGTCTTCGAGTTTTGCTCATTCCAAAAAATGGATCAAAGAATCTGTATTAAATTTTATGTGAGAAATAAAATTAATTGCGCGGACGCATTCCGAATGTTGACTGTGGCATATGGTGAAGATACTTTGGACCGAAGCAACGTTTATTGGTGGTACAAAATGTTCTCAGAAGGCCGAGAAGATGTGAACGACGAAAAGTGAATGTCAAGGTTTTGCTTACAGTTTTCTTCGATTGCAAGGGCATGGTGCATCATGAATTCTTGCCACAGGGTAGAACGGTCAATAAGGAATATTACCTGCAAGTTATGCGTAACTTGCGCCAAGCAATCCGCCAGAAACGTCCGGATTTGTGGAAGAACAAAAATTGGCTTTTGCACCATGATAACGCCCCTGCTCACGCATCGTTGCTTGTGCGCGAATTTTTGGCCAAAAACAATACATTAATAATTCCGCAGCCACCGTATCTCCAGATCTAGCCCCCTGTGACTATTTCTTATTCCCGAAACAGAAGCGCCTCATGAAAGGACGGCGCTACGCTACGATTGAGGAGATAAAGACGGCATAGAAGGAGGAGCTGAACAAGATCACAAAAATAATTTTTTCAAGTGCTTCGAGGAGTGAAAAAAACGTTGGCACAAGTGTATAATATCTGGTGGGGATTACTTTGAAGGGGATTAAATAGATATTCATGAATAAATAAATAATTTTTGGAAAAAAATAAAATTCGCAATACTTTTTTAACAGACTTCAGCAGCAGTAACAACAGCAACAGCAGTAAACAATATAACATATCTTCAGCAGCAGCAGTAACAACATAACATATCACGCAACATACAACATGCAACACGCAATACGCAACATGCAACACGCAATACGCAACATGCAACACGCAATACGCAACATGCAACCTGCAATATGCAATATGCAACACGCAACACACAACATGTAACATGCAACACACAACATGCAATTTGCAATAAGCAATACGCAATAGGCAGCACGCAATACGTAAAACACAATATGCAACACGCAACACTCAACATGCAACAGTCAACACGCAATACAAAACATGGAACACACAACGTACAACAAGCAATACGCAACGTTGAACATCCAATACGCAACAAGCAGCACGCAACATGCAACAGGAAATACGAAACGCACAACATGCAACATGCAACACACAAAACATTAACATGCAACAGTCAACACACAACACGTAACATGCAACACACAACATGCAACATGCAACACGCAATATGCAACGTGCAGCAAGTGACACGTAACATTCAACACGAAACATGTAACATGAAAGATGCAACACGTAACTGGCAACACGCAGCATGCAACACAGATTAAATGAACAATAGTAAATATAAAATAAAAAAAATTATATTTAAGAGCTAATCTTTATAAAGGTAAAAATGCCTAAATAAATAATACTAAATATACATTTTTTACATCAATTTTACCCTCTGCCGCCGATTTTGATGAGTTGAAAAGGTGGACTAGAAGCTACAGAAATCCGATAAAAACGGAGATAGCGATTTGACAGATGGTGTTGTGATGCATATCCGATCAAACGTGAATAACCCTTCTTCTGAGCCTATCAAGAACTTTTTTGTTAGTAGCTGGTACGATCTAAGGAGAGCCCACATTCTTTCTGCAACCATGTTTATTTATTTAAAATCATTTTTATTATCCACTTAAAAATAAATCCATTGGACAGCTATACATCGACGAAGGCATCGTTTCTGGTCTTCATAGCAGTTCTAGAAGGCTTCACCTGGAATCACCTTCAGGTAATCCTTAACATTACCAAAATTACTTATTTTCAACTGTTTTTTATTTTTGACATTAAAAAAAGTCATGCGGACTAAGATCGGGAGAAAAGGAAGGCTACGAAGCCACAGGAATCCTTTTTTACAACAAAAACTTGTTAATGAAAATTGCCGTATAACAAAAAGAGTCTGTTATGTCCAATGTGACGCGAAAAACATTTTTGTAGAACTTTCCGAACTTTTTGATTTTTTTATTAAATCAAAAGGTCCTTGAAAGTTCTTTTGATTTTTTTATTCCCTTCCAAAGGTGTTCTTTTCCAAGGATATTTTTATAATCATAGAATAATTTACCACTACATAAATTAATTTCATAGAAAATCCATACCAAAATAATCAAATTATTAATCGCTATTAATGAAAAAATAACTCATACATAATTATCGGTAAAGGACATAAACTATTTACGTAAACTATCAGTTTAAATATTATAACATGATAAAATAATTGTTCTATAATTATTTAGATAATTAATAAACAGTACAATTAAGCATAATTAAATTTATATTTCTGCAAGCATATTCTATAAAAAATAATTCATCTTTAATATTAATTTAACTTAAAAGGACACAATCACACTGATAATATGTGTATAAATATTTAGTATTTGTAAATTTAATAAAAAAAATTTCATATTTTGCAGCTGTTTATCTTTTTCATTATTATCCTGATGGTAGAGTTAATACTTTTACTTTACACATTACGATGACTTTATCCTTTCGATTTTGATTTTCATTGAGATACTGAGCCTCTAGTATCAAGACCTAAATCTATGAAAGGATAGAAAAGAAAGCCTTTATCTCTGAAGTATTGAGGGAAAAAAATTGGAAATCTACGAATTCGAATAATATTTGTGTATGCCACAGAGAATCGAATACAAAAATGAGGTTATCATAGAATACAACAGACAATTAGAATTTGAACCCGAAAACACCTGGTTTAAGACTTTATCCTTTATTAATGCTACTGACCGAAAGCAACGGGAAAGAGCATAAAGAAAATAATTCAAATTTAGTAACCAGCAAAAAAAAAACAGCAAACCAGCAAAAATAAACAAAAATGAATGGATTTTTTTTTTCTTCAATAGTAAATATTGAACTGACCCATCGGACCAGGTGAAATTTCAATAGATATCTTCATATTATTTGCTTAGCATTCGAATGAGTATATCCAGAATCCAATAAGGACGGTACCTATCCCTTGAAGAATTCCGACGAAAAAGGATTAACCAGAGAAAGGGGTGCAAAATAACAAAAATGAAATTTCTATTGTGGTGTTTTTTTTTTATAAAATTCTTTTTTCTTTTACTTTTGCCTGAATTTATTGGTAGTGCTTCTTTCTCTGGAATATAATCGAGAAAATGAAGGATTTGGAATGTCAAGCGTAAAGATTTTAGATAAAAATCAAATCGGACAAAAAATATTTCTCAGAGGAACTACGGGCATATCAAATATACCATATGGAAAATTAGTTATGGGACAATCCGTGTGTGGCTTATTGATGTGGGAAACCGATGTTGTACAGGTGTGGTTAGTATTTTGCCAATGTCCGAAAACGTCAGAATAAATTTGAATGTCATCACTAATCAAAAATCCCCTTCAGATAGATGGATTTTCATCTTTTGTGTTTATTCGGTTTTTTCTCTTTGAAATATTTTATATTTGATTTAAATTTTTAGTCATTTTTTTTTAAAAAAAAATATCCTAATATCTATTTATAACCATCCCTTTTTAAATCTTTTATTATTTATCTTTTATCAATGTCCATCTGGTAAAAGCCTATTTCGACTGGCGAAAATTACAATTGTAAATGAAAAATGTTAACTATAAGGAAACTCATCCATCAGAGGGTGCAAAAATGTATATGGAAGCCATGATTTTTTTATTAATAATTTTTAATATCCAATTTAATACAAAATATAATTTATAACAAAAGCAGAAATCTTAACCAATCGTTTTGTATACTGGTCACTTTGTATTTTGTCTTTTATCTTATATGGGAATTAGAAAATGTTGTCTGCCGAAGATGTTAATATGCAGAAAAGTTTTTACTAATCCTGTGCCATGTTTTATCTTTTTTCTGCAAACACTGATATGCATAAAACTTCTTTGACTATTGGTTATCCATAGTCCTTACAGAAACAAATGTTCTACATCGAAAGTTCAAGGGACATGAATATGAACACATTGTGCATTGTACTATGACGATGGAGTATGGAGCACTTTTAAGGATGAATGAAAGAGTTTCTCTGATAGCCGGATTTTATACAATTGCAGACATCACAGTTCATTTAACCAAGATGAAAACTTTCCATTAAACTCTAATATTTTATCAAAATGCTAAGATATACATAGACTTTTGGATAATATTTTGTCTGCATATCGGCTTCCAGGCATACATACAAGAGTCATCTTGTTGCTAAACTAAGTGCTCCTTAAAAGAAAAAAACCAAGCACAGACGACAGAAGGAATCAAATCGAAACTCAAATAATTTTTCTTTTACAATATCTGAAAATTCATCTATCTTGTGCTCATAGTTTTGGTAGTGTTCTACTATCCGGAAAGTTAAACAGCTCGATATCTTTCGAGGAGCAGACATTACCATCGACGAACAATAGTCGATCTTGCAATAGTATAAGACCGAAATTATTACTGAAAACTTTAAATAATGGCGAAAAGTTTTGAGAACTGTTTTTTTTTCTTCTTCTATTTTAATTATTTTGTTTTAATTTTGTTTGTTTTGCATCTCAATCAAATAATTAAAGTACAGGTCTGTACCATTTGACAGATGTCAAAAATACATATTATTTAGGATAATTTTTATTTTTTCTCAAATTTTAAATTTGCCATTTTACATAATAGACCAATTAATTACCAAATAATACATTGAAATTATAAACTTTTACTATACAAGTGGTGATTCCGTCTTAGTCACATTTCGAAGTTTGCTTTTAAAAAAGCATTAAAAATTACCGCAAAAATATCGAATCCTGCAATAAATTTTTTTCATTATGTGTAAATAATTTTGTATATATAAAAATATATTTTATTTGCTATTGAATAAATTAAAATGCATTGATGTCATTTAAGGTAAACTTGAGAACACTTATCTAAATAGAATAATAAAAATATTTAAAAAGACCATCGTTCCTATAAAAATTCGTTTTCCTTCTAAAGGGTGGACCATTAGAAGTTCCATATTAAAAAGTAAATAAAAAAAAAACTAGTGTATGTTTTTGAAAATTCCCGATTTTATTAAAAAGATTGAACCTTAAAATTTAAGAATAAAATACATCATCCTTTAAATGACTACCACGACTGGCCTTACAGTATCCAATTTTCTCGACCCAATTTTTCAGTACATTTTCGATTATCTGGGCCTGAATTTCTTCAATGGCAACTTAGATTTCGTTATTCAAGGGCTCAATTGTCTCTGGATAGCTTGCGTAATATTTATCCTTAACGGCTCCCCACAGAAAATAATCCAACGGGCTCATATCACAGCTCCGTGACAGCCAATTGACATTAGAATTTCGGTTGATTATTCGGTTTTCGAAAGTAGTGCCCAAAAGTCGGATTGTTACGTTAGCTGTGTGGCAAGTGGCCCCGTTCTGTTCAAACCAAATGTCTCCCATGGCATTCTCTTCAATTTTTGGAAACAAAAATTCGTTGAGCATACCACGATAGCGCTCACCATTGACCGTAACGACGGCTCCTTCATCGTTTTTGAAGAAAAACGGGCCAATGATGCCTCCAGTCCAAAATCCGCACCAAACCGTGACTTGTTGTGGATGCATCGGCTTTTCTATGGTGACGTAAGGATATTCTGAGTCCCAAATGCGACAATTTTGTTTGTTGACATACCCACCGACGTGGAAATGGGCCTCATCCGAAAAGATGATTTTTCGGTAAAAATGCTTATCTTCGGCCAATTGATCTTGAGCCCATTCGGCAAACCGAAAACGCATCGGAGAGAAGTGCGAGAAATGTTCAATTCCTGAGAACGGTGACGAGTTGATGTTGATGGATGATCACGAACATTTTCAGCAACGGCGGCAATATTCTCGGTCGTACGCACTGTATTCAATCTTTGCTCATTTTTTTTTAAATTACTCACAGTTTGGGTTGAAGACTCACCACTTTGGAAGTAAGTTCTCAATATTTCCCATTTTTCTTCAAGCGTATGGATTACCATTTCGTAAAATTCTGACTTTCAACTAACAATCGGTCAATTCGTGTTGACATTTAATACTCTAGTACTTCAAATAAATAGTAGTACAAAATGTAACCGCTAGATGGACCACCCTATACTTGGCCTCTTATTATTTTTTTAAAAATCTGGATTTGAGGCTGCTTAAAATTTTCTCATCAAACTATGCATAAAGTTAAGTTTACGACGCAAAGTGCGAAAAAGTCATAAAAAATTACTACAAAAAGATCGAAGTCTATTACAAATGAGAAATCACCGTTTCCCAATAGATGACGCTAGCAGTAAATCGTAAGTTTAGACATCTGTGAAGAACCTCTCATCATTACATTTGTGATTTTTTATCGGCATTATATATTTTTTTCGTACGTGAAAATGTCGAAATTTGAGCCAAATAAAGGTCATTTGAGGGAAATTTTGCTTTTCGTCTTCAATTCCAAAAAAAAATTTGCTGCTGAGATACGTCACATCTTTATAAAAACTTGTCGTGATGTTTATTTTTTTAGTAAAAAACGTGTCACGAATAGTTCTAATGCTACAAAAGTGGTGATTTCGACATGCAGAATTGGCGGCATTACTGGATGAAGATCCATATCAAATGCAACAATAACTAGAAAATTGATTGGGCGGGACTCAACAAGCCATTTTCCATCGTTTGAAAGCCTAGGAAATGATGCAAAAGTAAGAAAATTGGGTGCCATATGGCTTGAAGCTGAGAGACGTCGAACGGCGTTTTTTCACTAGCGAATAGCTGCGCCAACAGCCAAAAAGGAAGGGTTTTATGCATGGTATTGGCGATGAACTAGTGGATCCATTACGATAATCCAAAATGAAGAAAATCATGGGTACGCCGCGGCCATGCATCAACATCGACGGCCATGCCAAACATCCATGACTCAAAGCTCATGTTATGTAAAGGGTTTTTAAAAAAAACACACTACTTGTTAAAGAAATTCAAATGTTTTTTATTTAGTGTGAAGTATAATCGATACAATTAAGTTTTGAATAAAACGTCATTCAAATGGCCTCCACGACTTCTTTTGCAGGAACGAATTCGATGAACCCAATTTTTGAGTACTTTTCCCACTAAATCAAGTTGTATGTCATGAAAAGCACGTTTAATATTAACTTCTAAAGCTTGAGGAGAGTCTGGTTTATTGTTTAAGACCAATGACTTCAAATAACCCCACAAGAAATAGTCTAATGGTGTTAAATCACAATTTCTTGGAGGCCATTCAATGTCACAATTTCTTGAAATAATCGAATCTCCAAACTTTTCTCGCAATAATTCGGTTGTTGCACGTGCTGTGTGGCACGTAGCCCCGTCTTGTTGGAACCAGATGTTGTCAAGATCAACTTATTCCAATTTCGGCCATAAAAAGTTGGTTATCATCGATCTATACCGCTTTTAATTGACAGTAACGGTGTTACCAGCTTAATTTCGAAAGGATTTAAGGACCTATGATTCCACCAGACCAAAAACCACACCAAACTGTCAATTTAGGTGAATGTAATGAGTGTTCATGAATAATTTGTGGATTTTCTTCGCACCAGAATCGACAGTTTTGTTTATTTACCGCACCACTCAGATGAAAGTGAGCGCACGAAAAGTTGCAATTGGAGAACGATTATTTTGATAATAAAATTGAATAATTTGTAAACGTTGTTCTTATGTATATCTTTCCACGATAAAATTGTAAGCATTATTGAATACAATGAAAAAAACATAACAGATCATGACTTATTATAAATGGCCAAAACGTCACTTAGAAATCATATCAATCTTATTGGAAAACCCTATATTTGTTAGGATCAGCTCGGCGTGGTACAATATATTATGAGCTGTTGCAACCGAATGAAACCATCGCAGGAGCTCGCTACCGAGCGCGTTTAAGCCACACAGGCTAGGAAAAACGCGAAAAAGTGATTTTGCAGAACGACCACATATTGCTAAGCTAGTTAAGACTTGCTCTTTTCGACTACTACCACTTCCAATCGATGACATGTCGTCTGGCTGAGCAGCACTTCCGTTCTTACGAAGATACCAAAAATTGGGTGGATTCATGGAGCGTCTTAAAAGAGGAGCAGTTTTTTCGACATAGAATCCGTTTGTTGCCAAAAAGATGGGAAAAAGTAGCGAAGTATAATACTTCGCAGTATGAATTCCATAATAAAGCCTCAAATTTTGAAGAAAAAAACAGCGGTTTTCTATTTTGTACTCCCACTTGTGTCTGATTTTATATTTTCTGTGCAATTTGAAAATTTAAATAATATAATTAAAAAAAGGTTTTTTGAAAATCTGTACTCAAAATATGTTTTTTTTTTAACTTTGCTTTCGAAAGCGTAAATTGAATTATTATCCATCTTATCACTATAGGTACTTTGGCTATTTAATCAAAATCATATTTGATTATAAATTCATTCTTACAGCTATTATTAGTTGAAGAGAACATGAAATGTTAGACTTTGTATCCATCTTAAGAGTGTCTGCATTTGCAAAGAAATTTTTTTTAAACAACATTTTTACTTTTGCAAAATTGTACAAATAATAATAAATTTTTCTAACAAATAATTAAATTTTTAAATTATAATTTTGGTTATGCATTTTTAAAATTGTTTTATATGCATTTTATTAAAAAAAAATTTTTTTTTGTAGCAATTAAAATTGTTAAATCGAAAAAAATTTCAAATTATAAAAAGTCATCAAATATTTGTCTTGCACTATAAAAATTACTGACAATTTGAAACTTTAAAAAAAACTCCAACTTCAAAGCGGACGCTCATTATTTTCATAAAAAAAAGCTATCAAAATTATTCTCTTTTTAATAACAAAATTTTTTTATTTAATTTAGTAGTATTTTTTATTAATATCCTTTAAAAAATACAAATAAATTATGCAATTTTCAGTCTAGAAATGGGGAAAATTTTTTTGAAAACTTATATTTTAGAAAAAAATGCCAGGCAAAAAAAAACTCATAAATAAGCTATGTCATTGTGAATTAGAATGGCTTTTCTACCTTTACTTTTCTATTAAAACAACGATATTAAATTTTCATATAATTTTAAAAGAAAAAAATAACTCAATCTATTTATCAGACTTTGGGAATCTTTATAATGAAACAATTGTTTTAGATTTTGTAGCAAAATGTTTTGTTGCCGTACAAATATAATGGAAATTGGCTGTATGAGTTCAACCAAATTTTCAGAATTGAATACAAAATTTAGTGTGCATAGTCCGTGAAAAACAAAAATCATTCTAATTACCGCGATTCATTTTGTCAGCCACGAATAATTGACTTGTGTCATGGCAGATGTTACAATCCGATCGTACTTGTATATAAATACGGGAAGTGACGGTAATTTCTTTGGCCACCATCGAAATTTTTTTCTGAAATATACTCGACCTTCGTGCGTCCCTTATTCCTTGAACAAATGCACTTAAGTAATAACGATTGCACTGAACTTGTGCACTTAGTCTGGAGACTACAAAATGTTTGTGCATCGATTCCAAGCCTCAAGCGCATTGGATCCTATAAAGGTCGACCGTTTTTATTGGTGCTACGCTAGTGTCCCATGTATATTTGATGTCAATTAAGGCATTACATCATAATCAAATAATGGAATCATAGATGACTGACAGCTACAGGGGTCTAGACCTACGAGGAATAAGTCATAGTAGGCAGAACAAAGCCCGGAGCGAAATGAGGGAAAGATACTCGCATAATCGAAAATATTTTAAAGGCAGAATCCATGTCATATTCACGTACTTATTATGTATAGCATCATAGCCACTAACTGAGGTCTATCCTTATACACTTTACGGCGTATATTAGACACCCTCGAACTCATGTACAATTCAAATCGGCTCCAGACACAATAATATGGACTCGTACTCTAAAAATTATAAATGATTACCAATCGTAATTGACAACTGCTTTTGTACTAGCAAATTCATAATATTTCCCATTTTAATCCGCATTATTAATAAAATAGTAAATGAGGACATGTACACATTTATTCCTGAAATGCGTTTGATATTTTGGACAGACGAGATGGTGCCCATAAAATGGAACAAGACCTGAAATCCGATAAGAACCAGAAATTCAGTACAATCGGAGTATTAGCCAGACATCAACTGGAAGTATGTGTCTTTCGTCCTGACCAAATTGTATCGAACAAAGAAGCTTTTTGTGCATCCGTTCGATACCAGACAATATAAAACCATTCATTAGATATCCTTGCACAACCCAGTTTTGGCGACGCTATTGTCATTATTAATGAAATTATTGTCGTTACTGTCTTTTTATTCTTCTTATGGAATTTCTATTGAAAAATTTTTTAAAGCCTTTAGGACACAACTGGCGAAACAAAGTAAGCTTTAAGTAGTAAAAGTTTGAAATTGCAATATTAAAGAAGAACAAAAAAACTAATATGAAATTTTGTTGATTTTATAGCAAATATCCTAGATAGACTCTTTGTGATGAATATATTCCACTACCAGACAATGAATTGTTTTGTTTTAGATTTGCATATGCTTGTGCGTAAATGCGAATAGTGCTCTTTTGCTGTGTACTGAACATTTATGTTAAAGTTTATGTTCTTATATAACAATTATAAATGGGGACAACATTAAATGTGACACCCTGAGGCATTTCGAAATACCATACAAAATCTAGCCGTGCTGTTATCTACAAATTCACTTATACGATTAAGTAAACGCTTACTCAGATATGTGTGTGTTTGTATTAACAATCATAAAATCCTGTGTGATGCTTCCAGTTAACTTAAATAATTCGCATACATAAACAAACGATTGCGAACACATGCACATTCTGATAGCAATGTTCATTGCACAAGTTATGAGCAGCTACAGTTACTAGGAAGATGCTGGTTCTTACCCTTAGAATATCCTCTGTGAATTGTTGCACATTAACAGCATGTGACACAACATCAAAATTCTCTCACATCTGTGTCTCCTTCTCTTATTCTCTGGACCCCTTCGTAATCTATGATGACAAGTTCTTGCAATAGTTTCATCTAAAGGAAAAAAGACCCTCATATGAAAGTTTATTATTTATTTGATCGTCTGCGAAGAGCTTGATTTGCCCGAAACGGACAGAACATATACCATTCGCTCAAAATGAAATGCTATTGAATCACTTTACGAAACTTGATCCGCCTTAGACAAGGATTATCTTTCCTTCCAGCAGCAGCATAAACTTGATTGCACTGCAATTCAATGTTCAGCCACAGTTCAGCCATGTAAGTTAACACCCTATGACGAGGCATCAGCGATGAAAAATATTGTCCCATTCATCTCTGAAAAATTTTCATAGTATAAACTTATCATCGTTATGTGGACTTCTCTTCAATTTGGTTACTTAATTTTTCAGCCAGAAATCCTTGCGCTGCCATGCATTCTTATCACTTGCAAAAGAAAAATCCATAAATTCTTCTGAACTATTTCTGAATCCTGAATTCTGACAGAGGCAAAAGCAAAGCATTTCGAATCGAGCAACGGATATGAGAAGGACTCATGTTGATATGATGAAAAATTTAAAAAAAAAGGCTGTACACATATGGCTGTAGAGACATCCACACACACACACACACACAAACATATATACAGTGTATAGTTAAAGTCATTTTAGCCGCAAAAGTTCTTCAACAATGACGATATAACCCAATTGCAAGACTTCATCCGACCAAGTTTCTGCACATACTGCAATACTCGTTCTTTCAAATAATCCTTGAGGGCAACAGTCGCCACTTGAAGAGCATTTGGTATGAAGTTTGTTATCTTTTGAAAAACTACCATAATCCGCTTCTGTTTAATCAGCACCCCTAATGAAATCGTTTATTTGCATTTATTCCAATTCAGAGAAAACCGAAACAGCCCCAATAACTACCGAACACATGCTCGTACTCGGCGAGTATTCCACAGATAATCCGAGTATAAGAAAATCTTTTGGAAAAAAAAATCTTTTCGAATGGCAAAAACTTATTTAAGCTCAAATAATAAAAAAACCCGAACTGTAACACTTCAACTAGAACAATTCCTCATTATATCTAACTTGACTTTAAACAATCAAATATGCCGTCATAACTGCAAAAAAAAAAGATAATTATATCCTCATTAAAAACGAGAATATGTAGATTAAGAGTTTCCCATTCAACATCATCTGTACTACCATAAGTGCTCTTACTCTACATTTGTACGATTTAATTTGTTCAAATTTTAAAGATAAATTTCTTTTATATAGTTTTGAGTATATGTGGTTCATATGATTTAGAGATCCTTCTTTTTTCAAATTATGAAATTGTTTTTTTTTTTAAAGTTAACACAGATGTGAATAGTTAAAATAATCGAAAATAAACTAAATTTATCGTCTTAAGTAGCACCTTTCTTGGAAGAAGTAAATCATTTAAAATTTTTCCGATTTTCAAATAATAATAAAAGGATCTAACATAGAAGAATAATTATCAGAATTATTGAGACCAAATTTCGAAATATATTTCAAAATTATTTTAATTAAAAAAACAAAATGGAAAATAACAACTTTTATATAAATAATAAAATGGTGGCAATAATTGAAAAAAAATAAAATATGGTGGCTCAATAACATTATAACGAAATAAAATTTGTTTAACTTAAATTGTTTATTAGCTAAGAGGATTTTCCCTATTATATGCAGTTATAAAAAATATTTACTTTTGAATAGCAGTAAATATTTTTAAATAACATTAACAAATAATAACTGTCAAAATGTCACAAAAATTTATAGCATCGCTGAATTTCCCTCAATTTAGCTGAAAATTTTCCGGTCCAAATACAGGGTGGGCCAACTCGGACTAACTGATTTAAAATGCATATAACTTTATTATTTTTGGAATTATTTATTTTTTTGTTGTTGCAGATTATAACGAATTTTATAAAATTTTATAATGTTTTCATACTTAGTGCAGTAATTGATGAGCCACAAAGAAATTTTAATAGATCTGGTGGTTGACACTTAAGCGAAACATTAAGTTACACAAGTGGGCATCTCCAAAACATCGCTACCAAATATTTGAAAACTTGATCTTAGGACGTTTCCATACAAATTTCAATTGGCTCAAGAAATATATCAAAAAGATACAGTACAACGGCTAAAATATGCCAAAGTCAGTCCAAGTTAGCCCACCCTGTATTTGATAAACTCGTAATTATTCTCAACAAACAAATACAATTTCATTTTAAGTACCAACTCAATTTTGGTGTTGTATTTTTCTCCAAGAAAGTAAACAGACTAAAATGGATAATGAAATTTGTCAAAAAAATAATAATATGGCGGCCATCAATCATTGTGACAACGTTTAAATAACAAAATAGAATTTTTTGACTAAAATAAAAAAGTTTTGCTAATTAAATTCAATTATTATATTTATAAAATATAAAAGTTTTATTAAACATAAATAATTTTATAAATTAGTTAGCAAAAGGAGCGCAAATAAATAAATTATGATAAGTGTCAAAATACTACCAAAATGGCGACAGGTAAACATTAGAAAATTTGTGGCATGTTTGAATTTCTATCAATGTTATTGAAAATATTTTTTTATAAATATTGAATAAACCAGAAATTATTCCCGAAAAATAATTATTCAATTTTAAGTATCAGCCCAGTTTTAAACCGGAAAGTAAACTGAATAAAATTAATAATATCAACTGTCAAAAAATATAAAATGGCCGCAAAAATATAGTTTTTGACTTAAATCTCTAAGCAAATAAAAAAATTTTACTAATTAATTAAAATTATTATATTTATGAAGTATATAAATTTTATTAAATAATTTTATAGATTAGTTGGTAAACGAAGCACATATAAATAAGTAACGGTAAATGTCAAAATATTACCAAAATGGCGACAGTGAACATTAGAAAATTCATGGCATCTTTAAATTTTCATCCATGTTACGGAAAATATTTTCTTACAAATATTGAATAAACTAGAATCTATTTTTGAAAAATACTTATTAAATTTTAAATATCATTTCAATTTTAAACGCAAAAGTAAACTGAATAGAATTAACGATATCAACTGTCAAAAAATAATAAAATGGCCGCAAAAATATAGTTTTGGAATAAAATTACCAATAAACTGAGGGAAGTTTACTTATTAAAACCTAAAATAATACATATCAACTTTATATTTTATATTTTACATAAATAATTTTACACATTAGTGACAACAGACGCGCAAGTAAATAAATTGTGGTAAGTACCAAAATATCACCAAAATGGCGGCAGTGAACCTTAGAAAATATATGGCATCTTTGAATTTTCCTCAATCTTACTGTAATTATTTTGTTATATATATTAAATAAACTAGAAAATATTCTCGAAAAATATTTATTAAAATTTTTATATCAGTTCAATTTTAAACGCAAAAGTAAACTGAATAACATCAATAATAACAGTTGTCAAAGAAATAATAAAATGGCCGCAAAAATATAATTTTTGACTAAAATTACTAATAATTTAAAGGGATTTTACTTATTAAAACCTAAAATAATATATATCAACTTTATATTTTATATTGTACATAAATAATTTTGCAAATAAATAAATTATGATAAGTGTCAATATATAACCAAAATGGCGACAGTGAACAATAGAAAATTTATGGCATCTTTGAATTTCCTTCAGTTTAACTAAAAATTTTAAAAGAAAATATTTTATAAAAACGCGGAATTATTTCAATTTGAAGAATTGAAACAATTTTAAACAAATAAGTAAACTAAACAAAATATCAGCTGTCCAAGAAATCATAAAATGGCTGCCACCTGCTTTGGATAATAAATTATAATTTTTCACCAAAATTACTAATCGGCTAAGCGGATTTTACTAATAAAAGTCAATTCTTTCTAATATATAATAATTTACGAGTATATAAACAATTTTCATAAAAAGTGTCCTTAGAAAGTTGTCTCTTCGAAATCAGATTTTCTTTAATTAACGCCATTAATTATTGACACTTTGATAAATATTATTTCATTATTAAATTTTTGACAAAAGGTTCGCGAATATTATATTTAATGATATTCATTGATAAAGAAAATTGAATTTATTTTTACATTTTATTTATTTGATTTTTTTAAATTACAATAATTAAAAATTTTTTTATAAAATATTTATGTTAACCGCTATCAGATGACAAATGAACAGTCCTTGAATATATTTTAATTAAGTAAATAAGTGTAAATATTTACTAAAGTACGATTAATTGTATTTTCAGCATAAAAATTTTCTCGCTTTAAGAACTTAATTTGAAAATGCCAAAACAGTAAAACTTAACAAACTAACCCTGCGGACACAATAAGACCCTCCTCTACTTTATGTATAGTAGAAAATTTTAATTAATCACTTTTGAAAAATGTGAACAATCCGTACATGTCCTTAAGGTAAATTTCGTCCCAAAATACTTGTAATTAAATTCGATTGATGTCTGTATAATTAATAATAAAGATTTTCGTATGATTTTCGTTGGCATTTTTAGTAGTAGGGCTATGACCCTTGATATCCTTTTAAGAGACTGAAATATCTTGTATATTTGATGATGACGTTTTTGCTTAAAGCGACTGACTAAAAGATGAAAAGACCAACCATTTTTACGGAATTGATAATATCTTTAACTAATATGACGTGATTAATTTAGCAAACAATTTTAATATACGAGTACATAAAATTTCAAAGATATGTGAATAAATTATCGAATCTCATATCTAATATAATTTGTGGCAAATATTGTTAAAAATAATATTTTGTTTAGAGAAAAAAAAATATAAAAAAATAATAAAATAAGGAAGAATTCCGAAAACGAATATATTATATGAAGATGGTATGAAAATTTTGTGAATTATTCGAATGAAAAATTGATTTTAAAATTGACCCACTTACAGTGATAGGAAAATTTTTACCATTAAAATTAGCCCCAAAGGCAGTATACGCGTCGTAACTTGATCGAATTGTGGAAAATGACAAAATCATTTCCTTCTAGCTGTAATAGCTCATGTGGAAAGTTATGGGGAGACCTATCTTGTGAGAGTGAGAGAGTGGGTGGGAAAGAGAGAAAGTAGAAGGAAAAAATTGTTTTTCTTTCTTTTCGAATTTTCCCTTCACCCAACCAACGAGGACACTTTCTTTCGTTGCTCACAGTTTTGATGAGATTTATTGAGTTATGAAAAAAAGGATAACGAGGAATAATAATAAAATTTTTTTTTTATAATAACTATAAAGATACTCGACTATATGATATGGAATACGAACACATACTTAAGTTAATTCAAATAAATTGAAAAATACGGTGTTGATGTGCATGCATGTCCAAATGTGTTAGTCGTAAATACGAGCATCTTATAATCTAGTAGAAGAGTTTCAGAGGTAATGGATATAGTCGTAAAATTTAAATTTTCATATTTTTCGAAAGATACTCGTACCTTCAAAATGGAAGCTGAAATTTCCATATCAACTTGTGACATAAAATGGAATATTATGTAAAAATGATGAATTCCGAAATTAAGAATATGAAGCGGATATTAGTTCTCAGCTATAGAGATTATGAAAAAAAAAATATCTTATTTAGTAGAAAATTTCTTCTGCATTAAGAAAATTGAAATTTTCTACCATCAAATTAATGAACATTTTATAAAGGTTTATCCATTTGCTAGTTTTAGAAAGTATAGCGCTAGTTTATTTTAGTTGTTAACTAAATAGAAATTTGTAGATAATGATAAGTTAGGTAAAATTTTGCCATTATAAGCAAAATTATGTGACAATCAAATGCACAAAAGATACGCCGTTTAAAATAAATTTTTTTTAGCGATAAAACTCATTTCTTGCTTGGTAGATAAGTTTATATTGAATATTGGTGTACATGGAGCTCTGACGACTTACAAGTGTTTCTAAAGAAGTCACTTTATCTGTAAAAAGTAACTGTAAAGTGCGCATTTTAGTCTGAAAGTTTTATTTATATGAAAAAGAACAGAAAGAGACCCTTACCCTCAGTTCTGATTTAATTAAAAAGAATTTTATTTGTTTTTTTTTGGGACGCGTAATTTTGAAAATTTGTCAGGACGTTTAATTTAGAGATTAGGTGATGCCAATTAGCTTCCATTTTGGGTGAGATTTCTATCCAAACAGCCCGTAAAGCTACATAATATACTAACATTGGATTGGCATTAATAATCCTTTTAGAGCATTTGAAAAACCACATCTGGCAAAAATTTGATTAATTACAGACCCCCATATTTGGCGAAAAATATCACCAAAATAATTGAGTACGAACCATTTTAGCCTTAAGACCAAAATGCACACCTTCAAACCAATCAATTATGAATTTTCAGGGCCATGTATACAGCAATTTTTCTTATTGAGGTATCGAACGTAAGAGAACTAAGTCTTATCTCTCAAAAAAATTTATTGGAAAATGGTAAAATCACCACATTTTAGGAAGTTGTTACAATTTAGGAGGTTTGCTTAATGGGCAAACAATTCCTACCAAAACAATGGGAAATTTCGAGTTAAACAAATTTGATCTGAAATTAATTATATTTTTTGGAGAGTTGTCAAAAGACATCACAGCAATTTCCAAAAACTTGAAATGGATAGCATTGTATTAAAAAAAATTCTGTTATTAAGTCATCGCTGGAAAAGTGTATCGAGCTAAAAAACGATTATGTTAAGAAAGTAAGATATTTTTTTCAAAATTTTTTACTTTTTCTTTATTAGGCCGGATACTTCTGGAACTACCCTCGTATACGAGGTCTGTTCAAAAAGTATCGCAAATTTTATATTTTTTCAAAAATTATTTATTTGTTCATGAATATCTATTTTGTCGCCCTCAAAGTAATCCCTATCAGATATTATACACTTGTGCCAACGTTTTTTCCAATCCTCGAAGCACTTCAAAAATGCCGTCTTTATCTCCTCAATCGTAGCGTAGCGTCGTCCTTTCATGGGGCTCTTCAGTTTCGGGAACAAGACAAAGTCACAGGGAGCCAGATCTGGGGAATACGGTGGCTGCGGCATTATTAGTGTGTTGTTTTTGGCCAAAAGTTCGCGCACAAGCAACGATGCGTGAGCAGGGGCGTTATCATTGTGCAAAAGCCAATTTTTGTTCTTCCACAAATCCGGGCGTTTCTGGCGGATTGCTTGGCGCAACTTTTGCATAACTTTTGCAGAAAATATTCCTTATTGACCATTTTACCCTGTGGCATAAATTCACGATGCACCACGCCCCTTCAATCGAAGAACACTGTAAGCAAAATCTTCACATTCGACCGAACTTGGTGCTTTTTTCGGTCTTGGCTCGTGCGGCAGCTTCGATTGGGATGATTGAGCTTTGGTTTCTGCGCCATAACCATAAACTCATGATTCGTCACTTATGATCCTCTGGAGCAAATTTGGGTCGTCGCGAGGTTATGACCCTCTGGAGCAAATTTGGGTCGTCGCGGATAGAGTCCAATAGCTCCTTAGCAATGTTAATGCGATGCTGTTTTTGGTCGAAAATGGGTAAAAATCGACGATGAGCCAAAACACGTGCAAGTAAAGCAGCTGTCAATAATTAACTGAACATTCAAAATGGCCAAACTTGTTGGCATAAGTGAGAGACTTGAGTACCAACATAACGCCACAAAAAATCGATAATCGAAAATACGTAACCCTCAAAAATTCAAAATTCGCGATACATTTTGAAAATACTACTCGTATTGTTATAGTTTTAGAAATAATGGCAAGTTTCGAAAAATATAACCAAATTAAAATATTATCCAATTTTATACTAAAACTATATTTTATAAAATTTCTTATCCAAACTGCAAATTGGATCATGTTAATTATTTGCAAAGCCATCAATTGTTCATTTGTACAAAATCGTAATTAAAACTATGCAAAAACTGACTCTACTCAAGCCAACTAGACTGCATCATTTTTTACAAAATATTTTCGATTAAAGTACAGATAATAATTTGTGGAAAAATATATAATATATTTTTCATTTTATTGGTTGGCAAAATATTTATCTTATTTTATTTATGAAATTTTTATCTCGTTAGAGTTCCAATAATATTGATTTTAATTAAGAACGAACTAAAAAATTCTCCATTCAATTTATACAAATTTATTTTCATTCAATTCAATATATATGAAAAAAATTCTATTTATTATGACAAAAATGATTTTATTTATATTATTGAATATTTTTAATAGAAATTTAAATCTGTCTTCCTTACGTTCGATTCCAGGAAAAGATTATTTCCAGCAAATAATATCTAAGGCTGCTTATACCTAACTTTATATGAACCTATAATCAAATATGTTCTATTTACGAGTATATTTATCACAATTCCGAAATTAACCTTTCGGGGAATAATATTTTCTATTGTCAATATACATATTGAAGGTTTCTTTTGTAGTCAACATATTTCGAAAAATTTCTTTAACCTTTTTTAATATTATTTAAATTGTATTTTCTTCACATCACTTATTTCTATTTAATATTTTCGAAATTGTTGTTGTTTTTAACAATATCATTTTACCTAATCAAATACGTTTCAAAATTAAGTTAAATTCAAATTTTTCTTAAATTATTTTCTCAAAGACTTTTCAGTGATAGGTTGCCATAAGAACTAAATTATCACAATAGCAACACCTTAAAGGAAATTCATATACAATATTTAGTTTCTTATTTGTTAGATTTTCTTTTTAGAAAATTTCGCTCCTGAGGCACTAAATTCTATCGAGATCGTTCAGCCGGATTTCAAGCACAGTAAATAAGATAGTATCTATGCTATTAAGAAGTGATAAAAAGGAAAAATTCAACGAGCTTATCCTTTTCACATATTTGAACCGTGAGTAATTGTATTGGTTCGAAGATGTAGAAGGGCCTTAATTCGATGTAAGGGCTCAAAAGCTCAGCAATTGAAAAATTGCGATGTATTGAAAGCATCTGGAGGGTGTTATTCTATATTATTTTTTTCTTCGAATAGAAATTTTTTGATTTTTATCCATCGAAATTATTTAAATATTCTTCTTTCATCCCTTAATTGGTAATATTAGCTTATAAATTGAAGCAGAATATTTTCAGTAATACGATTTGTAATCCTACTTAAAACTTTTTTATTTAAATATTGCGGAGAATACGTTTAAATTTGTATTTTGGTTGATTTTTTTCTTGATTCTAAGAATATTTAAATGGAAAAATCACTGATATTGATATGCTATAAAAAGGAAATTCTTCGAAAATATTTTATTTCATTCGATTTAGCTAAGTTAGGAATGGTTCAGTTATGCTACTCGTAGTAACAGCAAAATATTTATAACATTTTCATTTAAGTAATAATTATTATTTTTATTTTTTATAAATATACTTTTGTATTAATTATGGTAAATAATTTTTCCATTTACTGCTTAGCACATGTGTGCTCCTTCCAAAACCATTTTCCATTATATTGCGAATGTTGTTTTTTTTTATTTGAGGATGCTTTTAAGCTTATAAACGTTTACTCTTTTTTTCAAATATCTACAAAGAAAGTGGTTAAATCCGAAAAACTTGGAGGATAATTGAAATCGCTTCTGAGCGAAAGAATTTGTTTGCCAAAGATATTATTTAAGAGTGTTTTTGAGTCCTTTGCCATATGTGCTGTGGTTTCATCTCGTAAAAACCACAATGTTGGATGATTTTTCACAACTGGCCTGGAAAAATTTTCAAACATTGTTCGGTATTGAGCACTATTGATGAAAACTGCATGGGCTAGTTATCCTTTCGGATGACATACCTCACTAAATAGTACACTTGCATAGAAAGTCTTTTCATAGAAAGCAAAATCAAATTTATTCAAAAAATTCAATTTATTCAAATTTATTCATTGCTCTCGGGCAATTTGTGAATACCACACCAAAAAATTCCTTTTCTCTCGAGGCAAACTACTCATCAAGCCATTTTCAAACGTCTTCGTACGAATCGAAGTGCTGCTCAGCGAGCGCGTGGCCCATCGACGAAAACAGGTGGTAGTCGGAAGGGGCCAGGTCTGGTGAATAAGCAGGGTTGAGTAGCACCTCCCAGTTGAGTGTCTCCAAGTAGTTTCGGACCATTTTTGACATGTGCGATGGTACGTTGTCGTGGAGGAAAATCAGCTTGTCATGTCTTTGTTGATAATCCGTCCTTATTTCACGCAGAGCACGGTGCAGTTTGATCAGATGTTGGTGGTAGCGGTTTGCATTGACAGTTTCACCAGGTTTCAACATCTCATAGTAGACGATACCCTGGATGCCGATCCATCTGAAGCGATTTGGTCTTGGGGAAGATGTTGATGGTTGGCCGGGATCAACCCACGATTTCTTGCGTTTAAGATTCTCGAAATATATCCACTTTTTATCGCCTGTTACAATCCGATGCAGGAACGACTTTCTTTTTTGTCTGACGAGCAAGATTTCGCATGTGTTTTAGCGTCGCTCCATCTTCCTATCGTTCAATTCATGCGGCACCCATTTTCTGATCTTTTCAATCTTCCCCAAGGCACGCAGACGCATGAAAATGGCTGGTTGACTAACACCCAATTTTTTGCAATTGGGTATTGTCTTCATCCAAAAGAGCCTGCAAATTGATGGTCCTCAACTTTCCTAGGCCGATTTTCACGCTTCTTATCCTACAAGTCAAAATTGCCGTCTTTGAACTGACGAAACCAATCTCGGAACATTGTTTCCGATAAAGCACTCTCACCATAGGCCTCCATAAGCATTTGATGCGATTCGGCAGCCGATTTCTTCAAATTGAAGCAGAAAAGCAGAGATTCCCGCATATGTTTTTTTTCTGGCACAAAACTAGACATGATTTACAAAAAAAAAATGTATATGCACTGATTAATTTTGACAGATGTCAAACTCATAAAAAAAAGTATGGCTTAACCATGGTAGCTTAATACGCTCACTCACGCCATCTATGACCAAACAGCATATTTAAGCTTATACACCTGGTTTTAAATTATATAGTTTACCTTTTTATATAAATATTTATTAGTTTTACCTTAATTTTTATAATAACTTAACTTTAAAAACGGGTTAAACCACGAGTTAAAAAATTGAACTTGCACAAATCGATTGTTTACATTCAATTTTTCAAAACTATAAATGGAAAGAAAAATAAGTTCTGGCCACCGAAATGTGGTTATTAGTTCGATTGGTAGAAAAATAGATGCCAGGTAGAGCAGTTAAAAAAGAGTTTTTATCAACTTTTTGATTTGTATTTTCGTTTATTATTCTTTGTTGTTTTTTTTTGTGATTCAAAGTATTTATATTGAATAAGCGAAAAAAATACTACTGTAATTATTTGACAAAGATTTTTTTGTACCGATCAACCAAAAATCATACAAATCATTTAGTTTTTAGAATGAAAGTTTATTTATTAAATTGAATACTTCGTCTTGAAATATATTCAAAATTTATATTGTATAAGAGCAAATATCAAAGAATTCGTACTCTAGCCCCACATACTAACTCAGATCCGTGTATCTTTGGATAGATGCAAGAATCCCCATTATGCTGGCTTTCAATTCCATGGAGTCATTAAATATTTATAACATTTTCTATCCATACATATGTCGATTGGATAAGAGCAATTTTCTTCGATTTGTTCCGGTTCCCAACTAAGTTAAGGGCAAATTAATTGCAACACAACATTTTACAATTGAATAGTTCATATGATGACAGTCCTGGTTTCGATGTTTTGCAAATGGAATTGACGCGCTACAATATTAATGGAATGACAATTGAATGGAAAATAGCCTCGAGCAGAGAAGTTCTGTTGAGGATGGCACAACGATTTAGAGCATCCCTCCAGATGCTCAGAACAAATTTTCGTACATAGTATATTTACACAATCAAATACGTAAATAACAGCACGAGTTTTATTGAAAAACTCTGTTAACCAGAAAAGTTACGAAAAAAATAAGGGAAGACAAATATTTACAACTAGTCAAAAATCTATTTAATCGTATTGCATTTATTTCTTCTCTTTTGGACAGCTGGGAGTCTTTGGCCCCAAAAGCTGGCCAAGAAAACATGACTTACAGAGAGTGTAGTGCTCAATCAATTCGATTGAGATTTACCGAACTGAATTGAATCGAATTGAATAGAATTCTGTATTTTCATATGATTCTTAAGGAAAATCTTTAAAAGCTGGACAAAAGGTGAAATGGTCACATAGAAAAAAGAACAGTGTAGAATCGAATTCGAAATTTTATGACTTCCCTATCGACGACGAACTCATCTCATCTAGTAAAATTAATTATTGATCATAGCAAATGCTCCACCATCTGTTGTATAAGTAATGATTTTTATTCAATAAATTTTGGTTTTTATTTGTTAGTATTTTGAGAATATCGACCACATTACAAATGACCAATCTAGCAGTCAGTATATACACTATTAGTATATGAAAGGATAATTCAGTTTATTCATAGTTACACTTGTAATTTTCTTTGAAGAATTACTAAAACCCCTTAAATTTTGCATGTAAACTTTAAGTTAATCGATATTTTAAAGCCAGTCATCTGCAGTTGATTAATATAACTTTTACCATAAAATGAAGAAAATGTTTTTCCCTTTACAAAACTTTCAAATATAGACAAAAACTTAAAGGATTACAAAGTATAAGAGTAACTAAAACTAAATTTTCGATAGAAAACAAAAATAAGAAAAATAAATTTTTTCGATTGAAAATTCATTCTGATTGGAATAAACCAAAAAAAAAAAAAGAAAAAAAAATAATCCCATATAACCTGTGGTCATGTTTAGTAGAGGGGAATATCCCCTTAAATGGCGGCGATCATAAATTTTGCTTTAATTTAAAATCGTTAGCAGTTGGGAGGATTTATCTGTCACGTAAGCGACAATGTACATTGTTGCTGCTGATGTGCATAAATTACAGAAAATCTGTTATTCTTGAAGGCTCCACTGAAGGATTAGAACTTTTCAGGTTTCTGTTTATTGACTTATAATAGTGGTTATACTATAGGTACACTCCTTGGAGAATCTGAACAGTATGAACCAGGCGTCTAATTATTATATGTTTGTGAATGAACTGTTGTGAAGATTCGCGGATGGAAGAAACACTACTTTTCCCTCGACTAAATTTATTATGGTATGAAACCTTCCATATCTGCTCTCTATCGTATCGATAGTCTTTGCCAACATATACTGTCGGTATACTCGTATAGGAGACAAACAGGGCAAGAATAAAATTTTAAAATTTCACTCACGAATCTAAAACAGAGGCTTCACGGACGTGTGCCATCAATGAATGACATCGTATTGCTGGCGTCAGAGCGCGATACGAATCGACTTGAGCAGAATCTTTCCCTATTTTATATTATACTGACACAGGTTAGAGTACCACCCCCCTCCTTCCCCCAACTTTACCACCATAGAACGTTCAAGTCGTTAGCGTCGGAATTCTTAACAGAAAAGCAATAACAAAACATGTCGACGAATTTAGTATGGAAGCCAGAATTACTTGAGATACTAGATAGACATTTTGACAGACATCTTACAACAGCCAGCCCATGACTTTGCTGGTCCGTTGGTACAAGGACGATGACTTGAACGCCTTAAGAAATCGAGTGTTAACATTAAAAAAAGTGTCTTTCACTAGGAAATGACAACCAGGATCAACGCACATCTTCGATATATTCTCTAACAAACCTTCTTATATCTATATGAAAAATATATAAAAATTCATAGCTAAAAGTATATTTATTAATGTTTAATATCAGAGAATAATACTCGTCGACTTTATTGAACACAATGTAGACGAAAGTAAGTGAGTTGAGCGTGAAACTTAGAATCTGGTGTACATACACTTGTAAGTATAAATTTTTCTTAAAACCATTCTCAGCTCTCAACTTTGTTCCCCTTTAAAACATTTTACGTGACATGCATTTGCGGATGAACGAACGGTGTGATATCTGAACAGAAAACTTAATGCCTGTCTCCGAATACTATAAGGAAAATTAGGAGTGGGGGCGGTCGCTACCCCAGAAAGGGTAGGCATATTGGTTGTGAGTGGTAAGTGACAAAAAGTATCCTTAATATAGAGTCAGGGACAGTTTCTCTTATAAAGTTTCCATTTAGGTGCTATAGAATAACAAACTGATATCGATAGGCAGATATGTACCTTTAAGGGGGATAAACTTGCTCCAAACGAATACCGAATGGAACCTAACGTAATAAAATTTTGTGCTACAAGTATTTTTAGGTTTTCGCTCATTTTTGCTTTTTTTCACTTATTTTTCTTTACGACTATCTTAATTCGTAATATTCTCGCTTCAGGATGTTACTTTGAAATTGTTGAACTTTTAAGTTAACGTCATCCGATTAAAGTAGTCGTTTTCTCTTTTCGATGTTGTTGTTTGTGCTTTTGCCATCTACAATAAAATAAGCTGCCATCTGCTTCCATTTTCATCAATACAGTTTTTCATATACATTTTTTTCCCTTCCTTAACTAGATTCTATTTAGAAAGATGCCTTTTTTTTTTACTTTTAAATTCTATATGCTCTAAAGTATCAATACTATTTCTGCATGGATAACTACCCTTCTCACGTTCTTGGTAAATGGTGGTGTTAATGCGCAAATCGAAACTTTCGTAATAGTGTAATGTTCTGTTTGTTGATGTTATTAAACAATTTTGTGATATGCAAGATATTTTTTTTTACTTCACCGACTAACTTGCCTTCCCTTTCTGTGTAAACTAGAACATTTATAAGAAAATTAGAATTCGAACAAAACAGAATTACACTGTGCGAAAAAAACGAACGAAAAAATAAACGTTAAAAAAAATAATGTTATACTTTTAACCAGATTTTTCCAATAGATTGATTATATGCTGGCTGAAAAGTCCTTTTTCCCTTAAGTATTATTTCACTCTTCGTATATGATTAGGTCCTAAAGACCATATGAAAAAAATCTGCATGTAATCTTCCTCGAAGAATTAATGAGAAGAACTTTCAAAAACAGTCAAGTAATACTCTAATAAAAAAACACCAATATAAATATTTCTGTTTCTAATTACTATTATTAAAGAAAACTTCAATTTATTCTTGTTTATATAGTAGAAAAAGAAGAAGAATATTTAATTAAATAAATGAAATTTTCACTTGTACACGTACAAAAAAAAAAAAAAAATCACCGTCTATAAAAGCAACTTGGGGAATTCATACTGAAAATTTAACCTGAAATTAATTTAATTCTTTACACTCTAATAATTTTTTTGGTAGATATTTTTAATGAAAACTCTCATGATTTAATGATAAGCCAAAATGTAGACATTTTAGCTGAGGTTTGTTCAAAAAAATTTTCATGTCAGATTATAATTTTTTTTCCTTCTAAAATTTATATTTTTCCTTTAATTTTCTTCTCTGTTTATTTGGAATTCTTTTTTTTTTTAGTACTATTTGTTGACTCCTTTACTGTATTTAACAAAATTATTAAATTACTAAAGTTACCTTTTAAAGCAATTCGGTGAACATTAATCATCTGGCATGTAATGTTCCGGTATGGAAATTCATGCGAGCGAACGAAATATTCAGCTTTAGGCCGTGTACTGTATATATTGAGGGTGTTCAGTAAAATCGGCTCCATTCTGAAATTTCATTATGTTAATCATTTCACTGATTTAACAATTAATTGATTCAGCAATATTGAAAATGGTACACAGAATATGCGTCGATTACGGATAGGTATACCGATATACCAGCAAAGTGTAATTTGAATCTACCCCAGCAGCAAAAATGCCAAAATATCAGAAGGGGTTTTAAAATTTATTTCAAATTGTACTATAACGATGTAAAAAGAATGAAGAAAAAAGGACAAAATGAGTCAATTCGATCGAAGGATCATGGGAAAAATCTATTTTCCATAGTCCTGTCTTAAATTTGACTATGATTAATAGTCGCCAATCAAATTTGGAAAAAGGACCCTCCGCAAACCCTACACATACATACAATGGTACGAGAAATTGATGTAATAAAGTTCGTTACATTTACTATATCTTTTGCCCAGAGAAGAGATTGCCAGAGAATAAGTTTGTTGTGAATTATTAATGATTCTTGCCTTTTGCAGAAATTCTCTTCTTCACGTTTCTGACATACGGAAAAAACTGAAAAATCGAGACTTACCCCATATTTCAGTTTTACTCCATTCGATTTATTCTCTTTTTATTTTTTAGTTTTATTTTTTTTCCCCTCCCCATTTTAAAATACACATATGCCCAATATTTTTCTATATGTTATAACCACCAGAAATACGGGCACACATAGATGAGTGTGTGAATGATCTTTTTCGGGAAAATATCCTTTTTTTGTTATATGTCAAATGCCTACTAAACAAATTCAGAAAAATCAACAACAAGTTTCCTGTTAGTTTATTTTACTTTGCCCAAAACTGCCAAAACTATGTACATTTGGTGCCATTTTAAAGGGTTAATAAATCGGTTTGCTCTATTTTAACTTTCCAACACTTCATCTTCCAATGTTTGTGGAAAATTTTTCATTCGCCTTTTATATTCTGCGTTGTTGCCCATGTATTACTGTTTCTGAAATGGATACATTGCTCTTCAGAATAGACCCTTTTTCAAGTCAAAAAGGATTTTTTTTTTAATCTTTTGGTGGGCATACGAAATTTATCAAAACTGTTATCTATAATGAACCATATACTATCTATATATTGAGTAATAGTATTCGTAGAGTTTTTGTTTATAATTTTTCCTTTTATTTGCATATGACAAAAATTTCCTTTTTTTTTTTTTTTTTTAAATGCAGATTTTGTCCCAGAGTAAATCTGGTCAGTCTGGTATTGACGCACGCGGCTGCTTGGGCCATAGGGCGCTTAGAAGAAGGGATAAAGGATAAGGATATGAAAGAAGATTTAGAAAGAAAAGCGGTGAGGTAATTAGCGTAGGACCATGCTGCTACAGTGGGATTCGAACCCACGACCCTTTGGCTGTTTCCTTCTTTTTTTTTAAATATGCAAATGCATATTAGAATTAAATAAAATTGTTGAATAATATTTAATAATCGAATCAGAAAAAGGAAAAGTCCTTTTCGCTCAATTTGTAAGTTTTTTTTTATAAAAATCTATTTTTTTCTATTCCTAATCAAAGTAGATTGATTCTTTTATAATTTTTTGTCACGTTTTAAGATATGATTTGATAGTTTTTATATTATAAATATTCTATTTATAAATCATTTTCAAATAAAAAATTTATTGAAAATAATTGATAAATTCAAAAAAAAGAATTGGAAAAATTGCATGAATAACAAGTGTATAAGGTTAAATCCGATGTTTGGTCATAGATGGCGTGAGTGTTCGTATTAAGTTACCATGGGCACGCCATACTTTTTTTTTATGAGTTTGACATCTGTCAGCATTAATCAGTGCACATTGTTAGCAATTTCGTACAAAAACATACATTTTTCCTTTAGTACGGCGTGCCCATGGTAGCTTAATACGATCACTCACGCCATCTATGACCAAACAGGGGATTTAAGAATCGCATCGAATGCTTATGGAGCCCTATGATGACAGTGCTTTATCGGAAACAACTAGCCAAGATTGGTTTCGTCGGTTCAAACACGGCAATTTTGACTTGTGGGATAAGAAGCGAGAAAGTCGGCCTAGGAAGGTTGAGGACCATCAATTGTAGGCTCTTTTGGACAAAGACGATAACCAATCACAAAAAATGCTCGCGGAATAATCGGGTGTTACTCAACCAGCCATTTTCATGCGTCTGCGTGCCATGGGGAAGATTGAAAAGATCGGAAAATGGGTGCCCCATGAATTGAACGATAGGCAGATGAAGCGACACCTAAACACATGCGAAATCTTGCTTGGAAGACAAAAAAGAAAGTCGGTGCTGCATCGGATTATGGTAGGCGATGAAAAGTGGATATATTTTGAGAATCCTAAGCGCAATAAATCGTGGGTTAATCCCGGCCATCCATCAACATCTTCCCCAAGACCAAATAGCTTCGGACGGAAGACGATGCTGTGCGGTTGGTGGGATCAGCATAATATCGTCTACTATGAGATGTTGACACCTGGTGAAACTGTCAATGCCTACCGCTACCACCTACAAATGATCAAATTGCATCGTGCTCTGCGAGGAAAAAGTACGGATTATCAACAAAGCCATGACAAGCTGATTTTCCCCCACGACAACGCACCATCGCGCATGTCAAAAATAGTCCGAAAATACTTGGAGACACTCGACTGCCACCTGTTTTCGTCCGAAACTACTTGGAGATACTCGGCTGACACTCTCTTTCGACTACCACATGTTTTCGTCGATGGGCCACGCGCTCGCTGAGCAGCACTTCGATTCTTACGAAGACGTCCGAAAATGGCTTGATGAGTGGTTTGCCTCGAAAGAGAAGGAATTTTTTGGCATGGTGTCCACAAATTACCCGAGAAATGGGAAAAATGTGTTACTAGCGAGGGCAAGTACTTTGACTAAATCATATAAAAAAAATTTTGTTTTTTTTGACTAAAAAGCAGCGGATTTAAGCTTATACACCTAGTAAATAAAAAAAATTAATTTTTTTTGGTTTTCTTACTGTATAAATTTTTAGAATTTCTCTCATTTTTTCAAAAATTCACCATACAATATTTAAAAAATTTTAAACTTTTTATTAAAGTGCAGATTAAATTTGACGGGAATTGGAAGGAGTCCCAAAATATTTATTATATAAATACAATATTATCAAAAATTAAAAACACGTAAACATTTTAGGAATTTAAAAAAAAATTTCATCGTAAAAATATGTATTTGGGGATTTAACCAAATTATATAATATATATTTTGAGACTCCTTCCAATTCCCGTCAAATTTAATCTATCCTTGCATTATTAAATATACATCTCTGTTTCTGCAAAGGGATTTTGAGAGAACAATTAAACAAGGATCAATACCAGAAGTGCATAAGGGTCTTGTCAAATGCGCGGTCCTGAGTCGGACTAGTAGTGCCTGGAATTCACAAGGTTCGTTATTGTAACTCTTTGAGTAGGAGAGCCGATCATGTACTCTTAAAACTGGTGCTACGAGGATCAGGTGCTCCACGGTATTAACCAGTTACCCCTCACCACAAGTTCTAAAATTGCTGGTGATGATAGTAGAGATTTACGAGGTCTGTTAAAAAAGTATCGCGAATTTTGAATTTCCGCGGGTAACGCATATTCGATTTTCGATTTTTCGGCCATTTTGAATGTTCAGTTAATTTTTGACAGCTGCTTTGCTTGCACGTGTTTTGGCTAGTCTTCGATTTTTGACCATTCCAAAAAATGGATCAGAGAATCTGTATCAAATTTTGTGTGAAAAACCGAATAAATTGCGCGGATGCATTCCGAATGTTGACAGTGGCATACACCTATGATGAAGCTACCTTGGGCCGAAGTAACGTTTATCGGTGGTACAAAATGTTCTCAGAAGACCGAGAAGATGTGAACGACATTTGGTCAAATTTGAAGATTTTGCTTACAATTTTCTTCGTTTGCAGGGACGTGGTGCATCATGAGTTCTTGACACACGGTAGAACGGTCAATAAGGAATATTACCTGCAAGTTATGCGGAAGTTGCGAGAAGCAATCCACCAGAAACGCCCGGACTTGTAGAAGAACAAAAATTGGCTTTTGCACCATGATAACGCCCCTGCTCACGCATCATTCCTTGTGCGTGAATTTTTGGCCAAAAACAACACACTAATAATGCCACAGCCAACGTATTCCCCAGATCTGGCCCCCTGTGACTTTTTCTTGTTCCCGAAACTAAAGAGCCTCGTGAAAGGACGACGCTACGCTACGATTGAGGAGATAAAGACGGCATCGAAGGCGGTCCTGAACAAAATCACAAAAAATGATTTTTTGAAGTGCTTCGAGGATTGGAAAAAACTTTGGCACAAGTGTATAATATCTAGTGGGGATCATATATTAGCTAATTCAGGAGCAGGATCAGATGGTAGTACAAGAGGTGTGAGTTAAGCACGAGGAGTGAGGCCTTCTAGGTGAGACCGCTTACCATTTTGGAATTGATGGATAAATTAATTGATTGCTTCTTGCATGGGGAAAAAAGGCAGGTTTTGAATAAAGGTGAAATGGTACAGTTGACAAAAAGAGGTCACTTGCCATAGATGGTACCGAAAGAGGTGCTGGATAAAAGATGACACTGGCTAGCTGAAAGCTTAATGCTAACAGAGGAGTATAGAAGAAGAAGAGTATGCTAAGGCATCTTTTTATAGGGAGGAAACCGATCTTGCATGAGGTAATCTACGTAATAAGTTGAAGTTTAAAAAGGATCTAAGCGAGCTGAGTGCAAGTTGAGCACTAAAAGTTGTATTTAAGCGTGCTGGGTATAACTGCCTGGGGAAATCCATAACATGCCGTATGTTGTTCCTACGCCTCGGTGATCACAGGTGATTGTATAAATACCACGTTAATCACCACCTCCACATCTGCTCTTTTCAAGTATCTGCACTGTCTCCTTTACTCAAATAACTTTATTTCTGGGCCTTTCAAAAACACACTCATTAGCTTCAATATTAATCGACTTCGCAAACGCCTTCACTCATTCCACATTTTCATCAATGTGCAATGTTGCAGGGATACCTACGCAAAGTTCGTCTTCCACAGCTTCTCGGTTCTTCAAAAATTATTTATTTCAACGAAAAATTTGTGCTTTTTATAAGTAAAGCCCCTTCATATGCTCGTTTCAACTTTTCATGTGCCCTAAGTAAGGCCCCTCCATATGCTCGTTTCAACCTGCTCGTTTCAGCAATTTTCTTTGGCATTTTTCGTAAAGTATTTTGAAAAAAACAACTGCACTTATAGGGGTCGCATTGGTCTCGGATGAGGTTAAAGATTATAATACACGTCTAGAAAGGACTAATGTATAAGCTATGTTGAGGGTAAGCCCGCAGTATTGCCAGATCGCTCTCAGTGAATATTAGTACTTATTTTATATTCCGTTAAAGAAATTTTCTCTGTAAATACAGCTGGTAAGCGTGAAAGGAATAGACTGTCCCTTATGTGGAAGGATTTCACTAGGCAGGAGCTAAAATTTGAAGGTAGAAAGTTGTCAATACGCAATTCTGGGTCTGAATCTACAAATGATATTGATTTCAGCAATATTTGTTTTAGTATTTTTAGACTACCCTGTAAAATAGGTGACAACAATTTAATACTTAATTCTTGTTCAAAGAAATCCATTTAATCTATTAAGAAAATATTAAATCTTTAATGGTAGTTGGTAAAAAATTATTGAGAAACTTGAAGGACATTTTTATTGACATATTATAATTTTTTAAGTATGCAAATAATTAAGAACTCTTATATAGTAAAAAAGGATCAAAAGAGACAAAAATCATTAAAATTTTAAGTAAAAATGGACGATTTTGAAATTTTTAGTGCACGCCCAGAAAGGACCAATGCACAAGCTATACAGACAGGATGCTTGGAATAAAATTTCTGCCACACCTTATATTTTAGCAAATCTTTGAATAAACTTTTTGCTAGTTTGTTTTTAAGGACCCTAGGACATGAATCAGTGATCACGATGCAGTGCCATAACCACGAGGATATTCTTCCATTTGTAAGTGTCAGGGTTAGATGGAATTGGTCTTTGGTTAATTGAACGGACTAATTATAGGAAAGGTATCCGGCTTCATCTCAGTAGATTAATAAATATTAGGTAAGGTGACAAAAAAAAATGTTGGTAAAGTTGTCAAGTAGACTGGTTGGCCAATATTTCGACATAAGCTTTTCCATTGCTGCATGACTGTCACTACACATAATGATATTACGATGATGGAGAGTACAAATTACAATCTCTATTAACCCTAATATGGCACTGTTCTAAAGCGTATAAATAAGTCCTTAAAAATACCCACTTTACAGCAATTTTAATGACCATTTAAAAAATATTCCCAGCATTAATAATTTGTCTATTTTTATTAAGCATTTTTCCAAAAAATTTGTAATTATTTGCAAATGCACATGCGAATCAATGAAATTTTATATATTTTATCTACAGTATCAATGAATCTAAATCTATTAAATTGAAATTCAAAGAAAGAAAAAAAATGCCCATAAAATCTAAACAATTCGTTATTGTGCAAATGATTTGCATTTTAATTTAACGTTCATTTGAACTCAAATAATAATAAAATTACATCAAGTGTTGAAAAATTTTTAAGGATCAATAAACATCAACAAAAATGGGACTTTTTTTTAACTACTCTTGACTGACTGGTTGGCTTACTGACTAGCAAACGCATCCCAGCCATTCGTATTCCTTCAGTTTCGGTAGAAACAAAATCGACCAACTTTTGCTTATCATTCCAATAGTTCTTGTCTTTTATTAATCGCAAGACGAATTTCTGTTATCTCTGCAATTCGCGCACTTCACGAACAAATTCCAGAGTACCATTTATTTTTCCGTTTCAACACAATCGCATAAAATGGCAAATTGAACTTTGGCAATTATCGAAAAGTATGCAACATGCATCCGTGAGTATCGATTTTAAGCTCTCGATCTGAACAGCATCAGAATCAGTTAGGTTTTTTGTCAAGGATTCTCCGAAACGAAGAAGTATCAAGGAATTTGTTTGATGTTTTCCAAAACAGTAAAAAGGCAGTAAAGTTATCTAGTGTTCATAGTGTGCCATTATCCTTCGAAACGAACGGAAAAAATTCCGTATAACCAAAAAGGAACAAAAGTCAAAGTTGTAAAACTTTAGCGGCGGGTTAAGCATTTCGAATGTCAGATATTGAAGTTACTTGCGAATATTATCTCGTACGTACAATTGACAATGGCATGGCAATGGAATTGTGATTCGGGACAAAAAAAAAAAGGAATTTCTATATTTCATCCCTTTTAGTTGAATTTTCTTGCATTCGCCAACTATTCTCAACCAGTTTATTGCACTACAACAGCCAAGGTGAATCGTTGAATAGTTAAAATGAAATGAAAATCATGAAAAATTCTTACAATCCAGAAGGAGAGTATTTTCATGTACTCGTACTTTTTGAATATTCCCATGTTCAGTTCTTTTTGATTTTTCTTTAGCTTTTCTTTTTCTCAAGTCAATCCTTTTCGACAATCGGTAGAAATGATTCTCCTACTATTCTGAGAAGAGGGCATACCTGTTTGCTGGGCTGTGTCTGATATTCTGATATGTATCCATCCATACAGATGAGTGCACTTACAATATTACCTTTATCAGTAAGCTTTCGATACGATTCAAAGACGTGATCCAAACTTTAGAAGACATACTTAAGAAGTTTCCCCTAGTTGTGCGGAAAAAAAAATTCAAAACCATGAAAATTGTCTGAATCCGTGTCTCACTTTTGCCACATTTTGGTGGTTGGCATAGAGAATTTTCGGTAAGTATTCTCTAGAAATTCAGTTGCACGTCTTTGAAAAAGTTTTCGTTACTTGAAAGAGGAAGAAATCGGCCCTGAATTGGCCCCAATTGAATGCGATATGAATATGAAATTGAACAGGATCCTATCATGCACATCTACATCATCATCAAGGGGCTAGTACTAATGAAATGGATAAAAACTCTTTTATCAAAATCAATCTATTGCATGTACTCGTACAGGCAAGGATTTCTGAATGCCGGCAATGAAAAGCTGTCGATAAACAAAATTCTTATTATGGTTAGAAATTGAAGCACTTCTATTCAGTGCTAAATGGCTTCGAAATCACGAACTTTGGTAAATTGTTCGATTTAATTTGATTTTCATTTCTCTGACGCATCACTTAAAAGGCCATTGAGTTCATGATGGCTCATCATTATTTACCGAAATCAAATTGAATTTGAAAATCGTCAATATCATTACAAGGTAGTTTGTGGACTTCCATACCAAACCCAGACTGATGATGTGCTATCCTTTCGGATCAGGCAGTCAATCGAAACGATTATATACAAATTAATCGAAGAATTCTGATATGAAGCAAAAACGATATTCCTTCTTGCCATTAACCCTTTATTATGTAGAATTTCATGGAGTATTTTTATTTGTCGTTATTGATCTCTTTCGTATTTTTCGTAATGGTGTTGATTTTCTAATAAAAAATAGATTAATTTTACTCTCAAAGTAATCAAAGAAAAAATTATAAGTAAATTACCATTAGAAAAAATTAATATCGGAAATATATTATTGTACAAATCAAATTTAACTCTTGCTAACATCAGCAACTGTTCGTCTATTCTATCTTATCGGATGGGTTCATTTTTAAGAGCTCAATTGTAGTTAGTGACAAAAAATATGGTAATTTCGATAATGGTAATAATAATATTCCGGGTAGTGGAGGGAACAGTCACTCAGAGCTATAAGCATCTGTAATGGTACAAATCCCACTAACCCACCTGAAAAGTGCAATATCATGGCTAGAATTATTTGATTGCCATTAAATCGACTATGAGTGCTGGAAATCTTTTTCAGTTGATTTTTTCTTCAAGCTCAGCCCTCAAATTGAATCTTAGCCAGAAAATATCTTTAAAGTCTAGGTTGGCGTCTCGTCTGGAAGACTCTTAAACAAGTAGAACAATGTCTTGAAAGATGAAACGTGATTTTTTTTTTTGTTAATGGTAAAAAATCTGCGGTAAAGAATAATGTTTTTATTCGGATCATTTTGATGAGAATCTGTCTGGCCGGAACTGTACCAAAAACCAAATCAAAATGAATTTCTATTCATTCGGCGGGATGAGTTGAATTGAATCGAGCAGAAAAGGAGTAAAGCAAAGTTGATGGATACCTGAACAAAATATAACAATAATCATTCTACGAATATTGAGAATTCTAAATAAACGAGAATAAAGGTCAGGTTTTTTTTATATTAAATTTCTGTCTATAATGTACGTAAATAGTTTTGTAGTTGTCATAGTAACAGAAAGATATAAGAATATAAATTTTTGAATATCATCCCGTTTTTGAAAAGAAAATACTCGTATTTTTTTTTTAACTTTTCATAATATATAATCTTAATCACCATATTAAATTTCTTTTAGAAAAGAAGTTCAGAAAATCTTTCATAGAGAAGCCTTTTGAATCGCAATATACAATAAATTTTGACAAATATTGGAAAGTGGTTCTTAGCAGGTGGCTTTGGTAAGGAAAATTAGTCCAATTTTATAAATTTCTATAGAATAATTTCAAGATGCCTTTTTGAGAGCTTTAAATAAGTTATTATTTTTTGAATCATACATAACCAATAATGTTTCTTAAGGATATTTTTTTTTAATTTTTAAAGATTATCCAATTTACGTTTTGAAAAGTAGAATAATAAAATTTATACTATTTTTATCAAAGTATGATAAAATTTTTTAATTATTCAATTAAATATATTTTGCCATTTATTATTTATCATAAAAATATTAAAATAGAAAACAAGAAAATATTTGAAAAACTCTATAGTTTTGAGGTAATTTTTGATAAATTTTTCGCACATTTTGGGCTCTGATTTAGCTTTAAATTGTTTTTAAATTTCAGCTTTTAATTGGCCTCAAAACAAAAAATTGCCAAACAGCCTCAAATTGTACTATCTTTGAGGCCAATTAATATCATCAAATCATGAAATTAGTTTTTGAGCAATAAAGCTTCAAATTGTTTGTGATATACAGTTTGTATTTTTGAATTGATACTAAAATGGGTTAGTTATCAGACTATCGTTTTTTTTTTTTAAGTTTAGATTAATGAGGTACAGGAGGAAACCTTCAAAAGGTACTCGCCTGGGAGACCTGCTACCTGCCAGACGAGTTAACATATGCATGTGGGCCATGCCCAGTCAAGAGTTGGGTGATGTAATACCCGACTTCCCCGTGCAGGCGAGTGACCCATTTGGTGACATCTGGGATCAGCCGATGAGTCCACCGACCCTTCGTCGAGCTGTCCCATCTCTCTTGCCAGAGACGAAGACTCTCGGGTCTCTCCTCTTCACAGAGGACTTTACGCCACTCTTCCTTCTTCCTACGATGTTGGCGTTCCCGCTCTCCTGCCAGGGTTTCGATGGGTGGGCATGATGCCACGACATTGACCGCATTGTGTGATACCGTTCGGTATGCTGACGCCACCCTGATCGCTGAGAGCCGCTGGACAGATGACATTGTCTTGCGGTATGTTGTTAGCTCTAGCGATTTCGCCCACACTGGTGCTCCGTATAGCAGGACGGAGGTAACGACAGTTGCAAGTAGTCGCCTTCGGATTAGCCTGGGGCCTCCGATATTGAGTATTGTCCGCGAGAGCGCGCCCTGTACTGCTGATGCCTTCCTGCTGACGCTGGAGATGTGCTCCTTGTAGTTGAGTCTGGCATCCAAGACCACTCCTAGATACCGGATGTAGGGTAGCGACTGCATGTCGTGGTCGCCTACTCTTATGGTGATGGTCTCCATTTTCTTCCGGCTACTAACAAGGATTGCCTCGGTCTTATGTCCCGCCAAAGACAGATCTGCCGATGTCATCCACTGTCTTATCCTCCGGATGGTGGTGGAGAATGCGGCTTGCAGTTCCTCCAGGTGTTTGGCTACAAGGACAACCGCTACGTCATCCGCGAAAGCCACGAGTGTTGTGTTCGTCCGTAATTCCAGATGGAGTAGGCCGTCGTACATGACGTTCCACAAGAGTGGCGCCAGAACAGAGCCCTGAGGTACCCCTCCCGTGACCCCATACTCCGCTGGTCCATCCTCCGTCTCGTAGTGCAGTAGTTGATCACTGAAGTATGATCAGACCATTCCCCGTAGGTAGTAGGGCACCCCCATGTTCCCAAGAGCCTGCAAGACTCGATCCCAGCAGGCCAAGTTAAACGCATTTTTGATGTCCAGGGTGACAATGAGGCAATACTTTTTGGAACCGCCTTTCCATCTCTCTCCTGAGATGGCTTCCTTTGCGATTTTTGTGACGAGTTCCAGCGCGTCGATAGTCGATCTCCCCTTCCTGAATCTGAATTGGAATTCGGAAGGTTGAGGATCGGTGATTGCTCCAATATGTCGGCCACTATCCGCTCCAAATTCTTCCCGCCCGAATCCAGCATGCAAAGTGGACGAGAGGATGCTGGTTCGTCCGGTGGTTACTTCCCTTTTGGGATAAGAACCAATCTTCGTTGCTTTCATCGAGTCGGAAATACACCTTGCCGCAGGCATGCGTCGTACATGCTTATGAACATGTCTGGCCTGGCGGCAATTGCACTCTTCAGTGCGATGTTTGATATGCCGCTTGGTCCTGGTGCTTTGCCATTCTGAAATCTGGTGCAGGCCCTCGTGAGCTCTTCCATGGCCACTCCAGGAATTTCCACTTCGATCAGACTATCGTAGCGCTCAGCAATTGATTGAAACAGTTTTCCCGTCTTCATATTCAAAATAAAGACTGGCCAATGATAACCTCAGACCAAAATGCCACTTTTCGCGGGTACAATGGCTTTTATATGGTTACATGTAGATTTTCAAAATTCCAAATATACAAATTTTTCTTACTGGCTTATCAACCATACGATAAATGAGCCTCATCGCTGAAGAAAATTTTCTTAGAAAAAAAAGCTTATTTTTCAAAAATCCAATGGTTATATCACATGATATGTGTAAGTGACTATAAAATGACTATTTGAAAACTTATTAAAAATATACATCATGAATGGCAATATTTTTTCTAAACAAATTTAATTATTTATAATTTATATTTATAAAAACATATAAACAAAAAAAAATTGTACTTTTCAAACTACTAAATGGATTTTACAGAAGTGTTCTCGAAAAAATAATAAAAAACCAAAAGTTAAGATTTATTATAAATTCTTCTAAATATATTTAAGTTTTTATAGAAAATCAAAAAAAAAAATAATTAAATTTTATTTTATTTTATTATTATTTGTACAATAAATAAATTTCGAAACAAACTGAAACTTTACAAAATGTATTTTCGAATTCAGAAAACCAAATTCAGTTTAATTTACTGTGTGTCGCCTATTAAAGTAAATCATTAAAACGAATTTTATCTGTTTTTTATTTTGTAAAATTTTTCAAATATCTTAAAAGGTTAATAGTCTTGTTAGTTTTATTTAATATTAACTGAATAGTAATTAAATGCTGATGAAAATCGAATAAATCGAATAGAAATGAGAATGTAAATTTTGACGTAGAAGATTCTCACGTGCGTATATGACCAGACTAAGTGTCTTAATTTGGAGAATTTGAGTTGTTGGGAATTTTCATTTTTTTTTTTTGTACAGATTAAGAAATAAGAGGAAATTTATTGTTTTGGAAATAAATCAGTATCATCTGCTCATTTATAGGTTCTTAACAATCGATAGGCGTTCAATTTCAATCAGAAATGCCATAAAAGTGTATAAGTCTCAGTCGTTCTACCTGATATCAATAAATGACTTCATTTACCTTTTATGATTCCAACTGAGACTGGCCAGAATATACTATTGAGATAACATTAGTATTTATGCCTTAAACATGGCCGCAGATGGACTATTCGGCGTAGTCAGGTTGGATAGAAAAAGCACAAATTCCAATTTCTTATCATCTGCGAATAGAAGAAAATTGCCAGTTTTACCATTTGTTGTTTATGGCAAGTTCCGGGAAAAATCCTCGGAAAATATGTGCGAGCAGTGCAATTTTTTTTTCGGTTTTCACTATCTTTAAATGACTTAGTGTACATCTTTATGAAAAGAAGATTTAAATCGACTTCTAGGCTAAAGGTTTATCGTAAAGTTATTTGAAGAATAAATTTAGCTGTCATATTAGAAGTGGTAAGGTTCAGTATAACAATGACCACCACACACACTATCACTGCTCGTATCATATTGAACTGTGAGAAATTATTTTGTACTTGCAGCTTAGATAACCTGAGCTTTAACTATTTCCGGATAGAATATGTGTTTTTTTCGTCTTCTTTGTACAAACATAATTTACCAGCAAAGATACCCGTTCAAGTAGCAGACTACGTGACACACATTATGTACGCTTCCACTGATCTGTATCCGGCTTAGAGTACCTCCCGCTTTCCGAATTTCCCATTTTTTTTTTTTTTTTTTTGGGTTAAGAAAAAAGCTACGAAAAGTAAAAACGGAGAAATACAAAATCGCCAAACAATACGTGGAAGCTTTGAAAATATTTACGAACGAAATGTTTGTTCCAGCCGAACCCATCTGCACTGACTCTCTTCATTCCACAAATGTTCTATGGATTTATATATTTGTATTTTCAGTAAGCTAGCACGTGTTTTTAATCCAGGATGAACCGAAAAAGCCAACCGGATAGCACCCCAATGAAAACAGAAGGTGAACGAATACGAGAATTTTTCTGTGTATAAAACAGGGTCTTTTTTCGTATAGAGATCATCCTAGCAACTAGGAACAGTACACTCGGGAATATTACATGGAAAACATTTAAATTCAAACCCCATAGCGAAATGTACTTATCCTTTAAGAGTACCCGCCAAAAAAGGGTAGATGACCTTATTGTACTCTTGTCACTCTGCGCGTTCAGTTGGGGGAGTTCGGATTAAGATTCAAAATCGTGTTCGATAATGGGAATGGGCTTTGTGTGAAATATTAAAATGAGATTACTGGTCAACTAAGACAATTATTATGAACAGATAATAACAAAATTATCACACCAGTTGTGCTAAATGACTTTTGGATATGGTAGAAAATTTTATGAATTCGTTTTGATTAAGTTTAATGATTTCGGAATTTTCGGTCTTGCATATTTTGCTTTTGTGAATACACTTATTTAGTCATTTAATTAGGACGAAAAGGGTTAGTAATGTGAGCTTACGAAATTTGTTCAAACTGAGAGAGGCTTTTGTTAATACCAACTTTTTCATGAATTATATTTAGTGATACAAATTATATTTACTGAAACTATTTTACTAAAGGAATTTTTAATGTACAAATTTTTACTAAAAAAATTTCGCTGAAAGCAATTTTACTTGAAGAAATATGTATTTACTGAGCAAAATTTTACAGAAACAATTTTTACTGTAGCAATTTTTATTGCATAGAATTTTCATTTCACTAAAAACATTTTACTGAAAAAATTTTTACTGAACAATTTTTTACTGAAACATTTTTTAATCAAAAATATTTACTGAAAAACATTTTCAATGCAAAAATTTTACTAAAAACATTTTTACAGAAAAAAATTTTCATTGTAAAAAGCATAATAAATAAATTTTTACTGAGCAAAATTTTCACAGAAAAATAATTTTAACTGAAGAAAGTTTTACTAAGCAAAATTTTCACTGAAGCAAAATTTTTAATGCATAAACTTTTACTGGAAAAGTTTTTAAGCCAAAAATATTGAATTGTTTTTTTTAACTGAAAGAATTTTTAATGTAAAAATTTTTAATGAAATAATTTTTAAAGAAAACGTTTTTATGCAAAAATTTTTACTGAAAAAAAATATAAATAAATTTTTACTGAGAAAAATGTTCACTGAAAAAAATTTTTACTGCCAAAAATTTTCACTGAAAAAAATTTCAAATGAAGAAATATTTACTGACCAAAATTTTATTGAAATAACTTTTACTGAAAAAATTTTGGCTGCAAAAAAATTTTACTTAAAAAAATTTTCACTAAAGAAAATTTTTAATAAAAAAATTTGTAATAAAAAATTTTTATTGAATTAGTTTTTAATAAAAAAAATTTTACTGAAAAAAATAAGTTTTCTTAATAAAATTTTTAATGCAAAATTATTGACCAAAAAAATTTTTTAACCGAAAAAACTAAATTTTTTTTTTTACTGACAGAATTTTTAATAACAAATTTTTATTGAAAAATTACGACTAAAATAAATTGGACTAAACCAATTAATACTGAAGAATAAATGTTCAGAAAAAATTTTTAAATGCAAACATTTTTAATGAAAAAACCTTAAATGCATAAATGTTTACTCAAAAAAATTTTTACTGAAAAAATTTTATTGACAAAAATTTTTCTGCTCAAATTTTTACTGAAAATATTTTTACTGAAGCAAGTTTTTACATAAAAAATTTTTGATTGAAGAAATATTTACTGACCTAAACTTTACTGAAATAATTTTTAAGTCAGTGCAAATTTTTTCTGACTGAAAAATTCCGACAAAAAACTCTGACTAAAAAAAATTTTAATGGCACATTTAATACAAAAATTTTTAAAGAAAAAAGTTCTGTTTAAAAAAATTCATAAAAAACAATTTACTTCTAAATTTTTACAAAAAAATTTTTTACAGAACATATTTTAACTGAATATTATTTGAATGAGTAAATTTTAACTGAAAAAATTTTTACTAACAAAATTTTTAATGCATACATTTTTGCTGAAAAACTTTTCACTGAACAATTTTTACTAAAAAAATATTTACTGCCAAAAATTTTACTGAAATATTTTTGAATTCAGTGCAAATTTTTTCTGACTGAAAAATTACGACAAAAAAATCTGACTAAAAAAAATTTTAATGGCACATTTAGTGCAAAAATTTTTAGAGAAAAAATATCTGTTTAAAAAAATTCATAAAAAACGATTTACTTCTAAATTACTTCTAAAAATTTTCATGATATTAAGTTTTCTTAATAAAGTTTTTAATGCAAAATTATTGACCGAAAACATTTTTAACCGAAAAAATTGAATTCTTTTTTTACTGACAGAATTTTTAAAAACAAATTTTTATTGAAAAAATTACGACAAAAATAAATTGGACTAAACCAATTTATACTGAAGAATAAATGTTCAGAAAAAATTTTTAAATGCAAACATTTTTAATGAAAAAACTTTAAATGCATAAATATTTACTCAAAAAAATGTTTACTGAAAAAATTTTATTGACAAAAATTTTCCTGCTCAAATTTTTACTGAAATAAATTTTTCTGAAAAAAATTTTACTGTAAAAAATTTTACTAAAAAATTTTTATTGCCAAAAATTTTACTGAAAATATTTTTACTGAAGCAAGTTTTTATATGAAAAATTTTTGATTGAAGAACTATTTACTGACCAAAACTTTACTGAAATAATTTTTAAGTCAGTGCAAATTTTTTCTGACTGAAAAATTCCGACAAAAAACTCTGACTAAAAAAAATTTTAATGGCACATTTAATGCAAAAATTTTTAAAGAAAAAATATCTGTTTAAAAAAATTCATAAAAAACGATTTACTTCTAAATTTTTACTGAAAAAATTTTTACAGAATATATTTTTACTGAATATTATTTGAATGAGTAAATTTTAACTGAAAAAATTTTTACTAACAAAATTTTCAATGCATAAATTTTTGCTGAAAAAAGTTTTACTGAACAATTTTTTACTAAACAGATTTTGCCTGAGCAAATTTTAATACAAGAAATTTTTAATGACAAAATTGCTACGGACGAAATATTTTTTTCTTACTAAATATTAAAACTATTTAATTTGGAACAGAAGAATAGGCTCAAATACAAAAAAAACTATTGTCCTTATATTGTTAGCCTGTTTATTATTATTTCAGGAAATAAAGATCGATGAATTTTTCAAATATGTTTGTAATTTTTCTATTTATGTTTTTTTTTTTATGGGCAGATGTTTTTATATTATTCAAGGATTTGACAGCAATTGCCAACCGCAAAACCATTAAAATATTTTTTGTATTGTGTCAAATAAGCCCGTGTCATATATCAATAAGTGAAGGTATTCTAAACTATAAAATATCCCGCCTACTTCCGAGTTTTGCTATTTTGTAAGACAAAACCCGAAAAAGGCCACAATCCTACTATCCGCCGCAACAAGGCAAAACACAATAAAACCACGACTTCCTCCACCATATTGCCATTAGGGTATGGTTTCGTATTTGATCTGAATAAGCGGAGAAAGGCTACAGGAAAATAGCTAAAACGGATATCAAGGAATATGTTTTCATATCCGCAAATCCACAATATCAGATAACTCTGGCAGGAGCATAATTCAAACAGGTATCGTTGCTTTGATATTGGTAAATGGACTTGGGCTAAAATGGGAAAAGTTACCGAACGAACGAAACGAATCACCTGAATTCGACCCTTGAGAGATATTCTGGAATGCTTGTAATTTTATACTCAAAGGGAATCATCATTGGTCTCGACGTAGCATTTAAGACTATCTGAATCGTATGGTTTTTTTGTATTTCATCATATTTTCTTTTCATTTTTTTATGGCAAGAACTTGTTCATTACTGATTTAAGAGCTTCAAATAAAAATTCAACAATTTTCAGTATATTTGAAGTTCAATATTCTAGAAAAAGAAATTTTTCTTTAGAAATTTTTCGCCTTTCTTTTCCAAATGGCAATTTATTTCCTTAGATCAAATTTCAATTAAATTTCTCTCCATTTTTCTGTACAATTTTTGTCATGACAAATTCTTGACAATTTCTTTAAGTATCGTAAAATCGGTATAATTAAGTGAATATTTGCTTCTTAAGTGGATTCACATTTAATTAATGTTCTTTTGGTAAAAAAATATTTAGTGTATTTAAAAACTCAATATATTTATTCAAAAGTAAATACAATTTCCAGTGTTTTGTACTATTTTTATACTTAAAGAAAATAAGAATTATTTTAATTTGAAAGAATAAATTCTTGATGTTAACAATTATATTTATAATCAAGTTCAGAAATGAATTTTGGGAAATTTTAATCGAATATAAAATATTTCAAAAATGAACTTTTATTATTTCTTCCTATTCAAAAATGAGCACGATTTTAATTGATCTAAATACAGATTCGATTATGAAGCGATAAATTATTTTTAATATCTACCAAAGAGTCATTAACTGAAAACGGATAAAAAAATTTGATATCATTATTATCTGATGATAATTTTATCATGTCAATGTGGCGTAAATAATAGACAAAATATTATGTTAGACTAATCCCGAATGGATATACCAAAATACTGACAATAATATATATCGAATTTGAGTGACAGCCTTGCCAAAGATAAACGAATCCAGGAAGGGTTCAGATTTAAGGAGTCATCTTAGCAATTTTTACAGTTGAAAGAATTCATTCTGGTAGAGAGCATCTGAACAGCATACCGTAAACCATTCACCATCAACCAAACGCCAAAATTTAAGATTCGAGATTCGAGAATAGTGAACCATGAGCTATGGACGACTATGAGCTATGAGCCATGGGACATGAACCATAAGGCTTGAGGCATGAGGCATGAGAGATGAGGTATAAGCCATCATCAACCGGCTTCGTAATGACGGCCATTGAGCATAATTTGGAACTCTGTTAAGTCATCTACCATGGCCGATATGAACGGTCGATTGGTCGATTCGTTCAATCAAAGCAAATAATGTCGAATCATTGCTAGATAAAACCACATTGATTTACATCAACGTTTAGTCTCGTCTTAGAAGACTTTGCATTATGACCAGACTCGATTTGATCATTTGTATATCGATTTTGTCGTATTCTTTTCCATGTTGAAATTTCTTCAAATTCAGTTCAATTCTGTCTACATCGCCTAAACAAAACGAAATGAAAGCGACAAAGAACCTTTTATGGAGGAATTGGAAAAGTACTGAACAGAATAGAACAGTGAAACATAAAAATCCTCCTAGACATGGTTGTGGTTGGCAGAGCAGGGTACCGGCAGAAACCTTAAATAAGACGATGATGACAACGGCGATGAATAGGAAAATAGTCCATCATTTCATTCGAGGAATACTTAGAGACGAATTCATCCGATGTATAATGATGTCCAATGGCATAGTAGCCGTCGTAGACGATCTTGTTTCCATCTTCGCCAATAACATTTTACGAGTATTTCCCTTCTGATTGACCTATTGGAAGCATAAAAACTTTTTTTTACGATATCCACAGAAGATGATTACACAAAATAACTACGATAAGGTTTTACGATGGAGCCTTGTCGTTGCATAGCTTCTGGTTTGGTTCTTTGCACAATCGTTTATACTCCATTTTTCAGATTCATTCATCGACCAAATCCATTCGTAATAAAATGAAATATTTACTCCTACACTCTGTCATAATATCCAACATCATTAAATATTAAAAATTAATTACAATTTATTTTCATAGAAATATTTGCCTTTGAGTAGAAAATTAATAACAGTCAATCTACTTTGAATAGGGTGACAAATTTTTTTAATACAAAAATACTTTTAATAGAACAGTTTAACTCAGATATGGTATTTTTTTTTAAAAATTAATTATGTCAAAGTTGTTAATAATAAAGTATTTCCATAAAAATATTAAAAATTAATAGAGGAATTTTTGATTAAATTTATTATTTGATATAAAAGTTGAAAAAAAAATAAAGATAATTTCAACCAGAAGCTTCTTTTGTTATACAAATTTGCTGAATATAAATTTAAAATCGTAACTTTTACACTTTGCGGTACAAAATCAAACTTTGTATTAAAATTGATGAATCTGAGAATTTTGATAGCGAAAACTCATGAAAATGTCAAATAAGTGAGGGTTTTTGTTAAGTAAGCCTGTCGATTAACATTAAAAGGCTCAGGAATAGGATGTTCATATCAGATCGAACATTATAAACATAGGGGATACTCCCCTGCTACTCTCTATTAAGAAGTTTTTGTCGGAAAAGTTAATTCCTGTGATTCCCAAACACCCCCCTTCCTCTACGCATCTGGTAAAATATACTTAAAACCAAAAACTGATTTAACATCTAAAGGAGTACTACCAACTCAAGTAGAAGCCTACTACTGAAGGTATAATTCGGTGAAGGCGGAAAAAAATGCCTTCACCGAATTGTACCTTCAAAAAGGAACTCCTACTTTCATTACATTTTGTACCTTAATGCCATTAAAATAACACAAGACACTTAAGTTCGATCCCTAGAACTGAACCTAGACAAACACTTGAATTTAAAGATGGGAACTTAATAAACAATATTGCCAACTACTAGAAATTGAAGTTCTTAATGTACTTTAGACGGCAAAGTACTTTTATCCAATGCTTTTTTCAGACCAATATGGACTTACGAACCAATACTAGAACTCTGAAGTCCTTCTAAGACTTCCAATTCCCATCGAATCCAATCTCTTCAGTTAGAAATGTTTCACAAAGTTGTTTATGCTCCTTTTTTGTTCGGTTTAGGTATATTAATCGAGATTTTAAAGTTGCTTATATCATCAAAAAGTGTCGATATCTCCCAACAAAAGTTGTATTTTCATTTTTCCACTTTTTAGGAGCTTTCCCTCTAGTTCTTTATTTCTAAGCACCGGTGGTAATAACTTAGTGCTATACTTTAACAAACGTTCAAAACATACCAGGTGTATAAGCTTAAATCCGCTGTTTTTCAGTCAAAAAAACACATGTTTTTTTCATAGAAAGCAAGAACAAATTTATTCAAAGTACTTGCCCTCACTAGCTACACACTTTTCCCATCTCTCTGGCAATTTGTGGATACCACGCCAAAAAATTCCTTCTCTTTCGAGGCAAATCACTCATCAAGCCATTCTCGGACGTCTTCGTAAGAATCGAGGTGCTGCTCAGCGAGCGCGTGGCCAATCGACAAAAACAGGCGGTAGTCGGAAGGAGCCAGGTATGGTGAATAAGCAGGGTGGGGTAGCACCTCCCAGTTGAGTGCCTCCAACTAGTTTCGGACCATTTTTGACGTGTGCGATGGTACAACAAAGACATGTCAAACTGATGGTGAAAATCAACTTGTCATGTCTTTGTTGGTAATCCGTCCTTTTTTCACGCAGAGCACGGTGCAATTTGATCAATTGTTGGTGGTAGCGGTGGGCATTGACTGTTTCACCAGGTTTCAACATCTCATAGTAGACGATACCCTGCTGATCCCACCAAACGCACAGCATCGTCTTCCGTCCGAAGCGATTTGGTTGATGGTTGGCCGGGATTAACCCACGATTTCTTGCGTTTAGGATTCTCGAAATATATCCACTTTTCATCGCCTGTCACAATCCGATGCAGGAACGACTTTCTTTTTTGTCTGGTGAGCAAGATTTCGCATGTGTTTTGGCGTCGCTCCATCTGCCTAACGTTCAATTCATGCGGCTCCCATTTTCTGATCTTTTCAATCTTCCCCATGGCAGGTAGACGCATGGAAATGGCTGGTTGAGTAACACTCAATTGCTCCGCAAGCATTTTTTGCAATTGGGTATCGTCTTCGTGCAAAAGCGCCTACAGTTGATTGTCGTCAACCTTCCTCGGCCGATTTTCACGCTTTTTGTCCCACAAGCCAAAATTGCCGTCTTTGAATCGACGAAACCAATCTTGGCTAGTTGTTTCCAATAAAGCACTGTCACCATAGGCCTCCAAAAGCATTCGATGCGATTCGTCAGCCAATTTCTTCAAATTGAAAGAGAAAAGCAGAGCTTCCCGCATATGCTCTTTTTCGGGGCACAAAACTGGACATGATGACCAAAGAAAAAATGTATGTTGTTGTACGAAATTGTGCACTGATTAATGTTAACACATGTCAAACTCATAAAAAAAAAGTATGGCGTGCCCATGGTACCTTAATACGCTCACTTACGCCATCTATGACCAAACAGCGGATTTAAACGTATAGCCCTGGTATAATTACCAGCAAAGTACTTCTGCGTAATGGCCTACTCGAACCAATATGGACTTACGAACTAGAATACTAGGGCTCTATTAAGTATTTTTATTTACATTGAATCTTATTTATTTGGTCACAAAAATACTTCGCAAAATCGTTGATGCCCCTTTTATGTTCGGAATAATTTATTGATCTTAATCTTAAAGTACCATTATCCTTGATGGAACTATATCTTCTTTCCAATCATACTAATACCCTTGTTCAATATCTGTTCTACCGTTCCTTATCTATTGCTACTGGTCCCGTAAATTGTTGAACTTAAAAAAAGTTTAAAAATGCTAACAAGAAATGCTTCGATGGTAATTTACTCCCCTTAAATCTTCATATTAATTAATACTTTTATCTAAATACACTTGCTTTTATTTATGGATACCTGAAAAAATAAAATTTTAAGCATTTAAATAGTAGCACAAATAGTGAACTCATGTGAAAATGGGTAACATATTATAAAAGTAATCAAATAAAAATTTCAACAAATATCAAAAAGGATTACCGAAAATATTCGGTATTTTTTTTGTAAATCTGAATAAAATTTATAAGAAAAAAATATTTACAATCAAAATTCAGTATCACCTGTTGTCCGAAAAGAGAAAATATTCAATGTCCCCAACAAGAAAAAAAAGGGTTTTTTTCTCAAATCTCTTCCAATGGCAGAGTCAACAGTCTGTCCATATCTGCGCCCATCTGTCTGGGTTAATTTGGAAAAAATTTGCATTGAATTTTTGTGTACTTTATGGACAAGCGCATCCCAAATATAAGAAAAGAGTAGATTTTTTGCATATAACTTAAACGATTTTGTATTGTACCATCAAACTTCTCTGACCCTTGGCCAAGGATATTTTTTTACCAGAAGGTTTCGTTGTTTTCTACTTTCGTTACTATTGAATTCGTGCTCGTCTTTGCATATATTGTATACATTATTAATTTTGTATAGTTGATAGTATAGATTGTCCATCTTCAGATAAAAATGAGATTATTCTTTTAGAAAAACATTTAAACCCTTTTTATGCATACGACTCTGGACAAGACAACAGCACATGGCAAATCTGAGAATATTCAGATAAAAACATTCAAATCAGACCAGTGCATCAGAGAGGCGCTTGGCGTTCCTGGTCAACTGGCAGACCAATCGATCTTTAACTCCGACAACAATAAACCGAAAGTGGCAGGCAGGTGCTAAAAGAAATGTAAATTTACCTTTGCCACAATAACAACAGGCATCTATCTATAAGACAATAATGGAAAAAAAATACAATTTTTTACTCTGTTAGCAAATATAAACGAAAACAGTTGAGGATTTTTTCATTCTTTAAGATAGCAATTTATGATGACAAGAGTATCAGATTGCCAGAACCACCTGGATTCATCTCCAAAGGTACAGATTGTTTTTTCCATTTTGCCCGAAACGATTTTTGTTGGTCGAATTATGATTTTTACCCTAAAATTACTATCTGGCAGTCTGGTAGGATATTTTTTCTTTTCCACTGGCCGACAGTACAAGTTTTGTATTTGCAAATTTTGGACAATTGAAGTGCACTGATTGAATTTCGTGCCACTTATTTCACGCATGATTCGACCAAAGTATGTTAATACCTTGCCCAGATTTTTACCTACAGAAACCCTGCCGGAGCTACACATACTCGTAGTTTGATGACATCGTTGCGACGCAGGTATTCATTGGAAGTAATTAAAGTCTTTAATTGCCGTGAAATTGTGTCCAGTGACTAAGTCACGAATTTTTCGAGGACATAAACCCCAACAAAGTTGATTTGCTTAGAATACGTACAAGTTACATCGCCGTCGGCCCCTACAAAGTCTAGAACGGAACAGACGTGCAAGTACACACACACACATATAGACTCGTATGTCGAGTGGCCTCAACCGAGAACTTTGTACGGTGTCTTCGAAGTTGGTCTATCAGTGCGTATGCCGTGATAATTTCATACTTCAGCAGGTATTACAGTTTGGTCTTTAATCACAAACATAAGCGCGCACCTGAAATCAGACAAACTTCTGCTGGGGAGATTGAGGAACAAAATCGTGGAACACCAGACATTCAAGAGCCAACGAATTACGAAGTCAAAGCGATAATTGGATTTGCTCAGGATTATGTCACGATTGATGGAGTTCTGATTGGTTACAGTTTGATGGTTATGTCGGTGGGATCAACTGAAGTACTAGTGCGCTGGGAATGAATTCGTTCAGAAGAATGTTAAGAAGAATAAATGCGGTGAAATACCAAAAGCCATGATGCTCGTAGCCCCACTTTGGCCAAGAGATTCAATTATAACATGTGAAAATCGAACATTTCAGTTTAGCCTAATCCCAACCTTTCTGGAAACCATTGAGCAGAAAATGATCATCTTATCGGTTGGTAGTCTTCAAGGAGCACAGTCATAAGGGGGTATTTGCATTAATGGAAAAGAGTCAGTTCGTTCCCCGATTCTAATAGAATCGGGGGGATTATAGACACAAAGGCCAATTTCTAAAATTATGCACAAATTCTGGTTCCAATTCAGTTTCAAGAAACAATCGAAGCTAATTCAAGTAGAAAACTCATACCGAAACTAAACTGCACCATCGCCGATGCATTTTCTTGTCTTAAGATAGAAAATTAACCATTTCCAGGAGGATTTATTTTCGAAAATTTTCATCTGCTCAATTTGGTCAAACTCTGAAATAAACAAAAAAAAAATCGATTGTCCCTAAATTATTAACCATAAATTTCGTATTGTCGAAGGAAGAAGAATGAAAAATTATTCTTGAAGACAAAAATTATATGCGTTTCGTACATGGATGACTATAGAATGGAACCAGTATGAGTAGTGTCCACCACAGGAGAGTACAGACTGGACGCAATTAATCTTAAGACAACATAAAATGTGCCGTGGCGCCCCTGTAACTTAAAGGTGCAAAAATGTTCAAAATTCAGTGAATATGAAACCGTATTCGAAGTCGTTTTAACTCGTATTTGATGGCATTTATTTAAATGGAACAAAAGGTATGAAAGAACATTTCTGGAGCTGTTAAATTGTTATTATCGGTATAGGGGCGGATTTCAATTGTTTGAATTTGTACAAAAGATGCATTGAAACGCTCGAACATAACGTACGAATTTCCATCGAATTCGTCAAGACAAAAGATCGCTTCTCAAGTTGTAATTGCTCCTAGAAAGGTGTTCATTTGTTTGCTTTGAGCACCGAAACGAAACGTTGACTAAAGGAACACTTCTTCGGTTTTGTTGCTTTGTTGTTTGGGTCGCTTTGTACCCTTTGTGGCCGATAACGCTTTGTCGGTGTCTCACGCAAATTGCTGCAAAACGATTCTTTTATTTTGTTAACTTCTTAAGATGCCAAAGTAAGTCAGAATCGAACATTTTTTTTCTTCAAAGAACAAATCGGTTACTTCGGTCACTAATTGTGATTTATAGTAATTTTAATAGAAACAAATCAGCTGTAAATTTAAGGAAATATTTTAAGAAAAAATTGGTATTTTTTTTATTTAAATTAAAAATTTCTACGATTTGCGTTTTTTTTTTAAATTTTTATGAAAATCTTTACTTTAAGTTAATAATAGTTAAATAATTTTGAATTATTTAAAATTTCTCAAATATAAAAAAAAATAGTATACGTTTAACTTGAAAAATAATATTTACTATTATAAAAAATGAGATATTTGGTTTTGACGAGTTTTTTAAGGGAAGTTTTTGTGAAATATTTTCCTTACAAGGCTAAAGTATTATCCAATTTCTATTTTGGAAAGTATAGGCAAATAAAAAATATTTTAAAATTTTATTTTAAATAAAATTTTACTTATTTATTTTTCGTAAATATTGCCATTATGTAAAAAAATATAAAATTTTATAAATATTTACGAAAAAACTGCTTGCAAGAGACAGTCACATTTTGCGAATACAATGGCTTCCCCAATAGTCACTTATGAAGTTTCAAGGTCCTATAATTATAAAATTTATTTTTTAACTGAGGTTATATTTAAAACATTTTTTTTCTCTCGAAAAATCAGCATCCAAAATCTGTTTTTTCACCAGCCAATCGGCGTATCTTTTAGACAATCCATGGTCAGTGCAACAATTCATATTCAATGGTCAGTGGCACAAAACAAGGTTTTTTTTTTAAGTTAATTTGAATTTTCAGCAAGATTGGCTTTTTTAAAAAATTTGAGGCTATTTCCAGAAAAAGTTTAAATTATTTTCCTCCTGGGTAGGTGAAAATTTCAAAACCCTTTTTCAAAGGACGCCTTCTAATAGTGTGTGATTCTAACTCTTCTAAAAACACCTCACTACAATGTGTCATGGCCAATTTTAATTAAAATCCACCAATGACTTATGTTTACTTACTAATTTAATCGTATTAAGATTTATTTAGCATAAACACTTAATAAAAGGAATTTTCTTCGCGGTTACTACTTTGCTCATTTATACGATTTGGATATTTTTCATCTCAGGGTTGATCATGTATAGCTGCTTTCTTTCTTATTTCATCACAAACCGAATTAATTTGTAAATCACGTTGGAGATCTTTATTTCTTATGTACCATAGATCATATAATATACGTAGAAGATTTTTGTTTTGGTCCAAAACTGGAAACCGTACAGCCAAACAGGCTTAAGTGTTTGGTTGTTAATTAAAAATTTTATTCTGCATTAAGTGTTCATAGATCCTCCCCAGCAGCTAATACTCTTTTCCTTCTTCAGTGCATGCTCCTTCCACTTATGTTTGGTATCAAGGATCATTCCTAAATACTTAGCTGTGGCATAATTTATCCATTAAATTCCCCTTGATAAAAATAATATGCGCTAATTTTACTGTAGTTTTATAGTGGCTGTTTTAATAAATGAATCTACCCCTATTAGTGCGGTATCATCTGCAAATCTACCCATCAATATCTCCTCATTTTGTGGGATATCTGTTGTATGCAATAAATACGGGAGAGGGCCTAGCACGCTATGTGAAAAATGTTGATAAGATTTTACATCTTTGGGGGTGGATTTCCTGCTTTTGGTACAAGGAACACTTCGCTTATTTTGTAAGTTTGCGTACATATTTTAGCTTAAAGCGAGCATTAGTAATGAACTGATACTTTAGGTAGCCCACTTCCAAGAGTTTTTTCACGATCTGGGCAGTTATCAGATAGAAACCAACTTAAGTTTTGGCTAATCATATTTTTAATTTCCCTAAGTTCAGATTTACTTACTACCTAATTTGTTAATAATTAGCATTTTTCGCATATTATTAGAAACTGACTGCGAGTTATATATAGCCATATTGCGGTTGATATGGTGCTAAATGGGGAGAAAATCATGTATTGATATTCGTTCAATCATTGGCTGAGCACAAGTCATCAGCCCACACTACTTTCACCTTCTCTCTTAAACTATATCACAACCATCTTAAAAAATATTCAAAGTCCAGACTACGTATTTTTGCATCATCATTTGAACCTGGAAGTGACAATCTAAATGTAAATCTCTACTAAACCTCGTGCTGTTAGTTTGGCGATTTTTTTGGAGATCTGTTAAACTTGCCAAAAAACTGTTAGCTACCATTACCAGCAGATAGAAGTCCTTATACCACAGTATACCTATTGGGTAACGACCTCATTGGATTGTTAAATAACGTAGCCAGCATCTGTTTTCTTGGTAAGGGACCAGTTTAAATTATAGCTCAAAACTATTAAAAGGATCCTCCGGAAGCATTATACGAGAAGTTACGAATATTATACGAGGTCTGTTCAAAAAGTATCGCGAATTTTGAATTTCCGCGGGCTACGTATATTCGATTTTCGATTTTTTGTGGCGTTCTGTTGGTATGCACGTCTTTTACTTATGCCGCTATTTTGAATGTTGAGTTAATTTTTGACAGGTGCTTTGTTTGCACGTGTTTCGGCTCGTCTTGGAATTTTGCTCAATTTCGACCAAAAACAGCATCGCATTAATATTCTTAAGGAGCTGTTGGACTCTGTTCACGATGACCCAAAGTTGCTCCTGAGCATCATAACTGATGACGAATCATGGGTTTATGGTTATGGCGTAGAAACCAAAGCTAAATTATCGCAATAAAAGCTGTCACACGAGCCAAGACCGAAAAAAGCGTGCCAAGTTCGGTCGAATGTGAAGGTTTTGCTTACAGTTTTTTTTCGATTGCAGGGGCGTGGTGCATCATGAGTTCTTGCCATAGTGTAGAACGGTTAGTAAGAAATATTACCTGCAAGTTATGCGAAAATTGCATCAAGCAATCCGTCAGAAACGCTCGGATTTGTGGAAGAACAAAAAAATTGCCGCAGCCACCGTATTCCCCAGATTTGGCCCCCTGTGAGTTTTCTTGTTCCCGAAACAGATTCTTTGATCCATTTTTTGGAATGGGCAAAATTTAAAGACGAGCCAAAATACATGCAAGCTAAGCAGCTGTCAAAAATTAACTGAAAATTCAAAATGGCCGAACTTTTCGGGTATAAGTGAGAGACATGACAAAATGGCTGAACTTATCGGCATAACATAACGCCACAAAAAATCGAAAATCGAATATATACGTACGTAGCCCGCAGAAATTCAAAATTCGCGGTAATTTTTCAACAGACCTTGTGTACATAGTAAAAAGATATTCCTTTGGAAGTAAATAAATTAATCGTCATATGAATACGCTTTCTTGCAGATGTTACGGTGAAAGAAAATTTTTTTTTAAAGAAATTCTTTAATATCTTTTTCACTAACGATTCAAATAGAAAATTTGATAAAAAAAAAAATAATCTCATAAACGGGTAGTTATTTGTATCAAAATTATTTTTCTTTAAACCTTAAAAATAAATTCATAATTTTCAAAATACGCGTTCAACTAGAATTCATTTTGAATTGTCTTATAGAAACTAAATTCATTTAGTTAAAATTTTAACATTAAATTATTCTATATAAAAAAGTTGTAAAATTTTACAACTTTTTTTATATAGAATAATTTAATGTTAAAAAGCCTACCAAATTTTTTTTATCAATTTCTGCATTTTTTTAAAAATAATTTACTATCACAGAAATTTTGCATAACATATTAACAAGCGCATATTATATACTTTTTTAAAGTGCAAACATAATGCAATGTTTATGTCGCACTAACTAACTAACTTGCATAATTTACAAAATGGTTTCTACAAAAAAAAACACATATATTATTATGCAATGCATTTATTTAAATTAAGTTTTTAATTTAATATCACCAATGACAAGAACATACACTTTACACCAAAAATTCATAGTAAATTCTCTTTTATTTGCATAATTCTCCTAGACAAATATTTGTATTGCTCTAAAATAAATATTGAGTTTATTAATTTAAATATGATTTTGTCTGTCTATGCATCCTCAGATTTATATGGATTTGTGTAGTTTTTTTTTGGGGGGATAAAATATTAAATGAAAAAACATCCAGGCTGAATCGAAAAACTAAATTCATAAATAACCAATAGGATGGCTAGTGATGCAGAAATTGTCAATGGCCTGGAGTGAAAAATCATGTTTTTAATTATGTATGCATAAATATGGTACTTGTTCCATACTACATAAACTTAGTTAAGTTTTTTTATTTTTATTTTGGAACCTTCTGGCTATGATTAATAACAAGCTGATCCCAATTCCTGTGTTGGATTATGGAAATTTTCCATTCAAATTATTTTATAATATCATCTGTAGGAGCAGTCGTCGTCGAATTGGAATGAAATGACAATTTTATGAATTAATGTATGCCTTTTGTACGTTCTACTCTCTCATTGTTAACTAGTAAAGTTAAATTAATGGCTGATAATTCATTAAATTTTACAAAAATATTCAAAAATGAAATAAAATCTAATTTTGGTTTGGTTCATTGAATAAAATGAAAGAAAAAAAATCGGATTCTTTTTTGTCTACCATAGTTTTTTTTTCACTCCTTCCCATCATGTTTGATATGTTTTTAAAATACACCTGATTTAAAAATAAAACCTTAAATAAAAGGTAGAATTAGAAATAGAAGACCATCCATTGAACAGGTGAATTTAAATTGATATTTTTGTAATGCTTAGTCGGCGACGTGCTCAAAGTGGGAACAAATGTATAAAAGCGGCACTTACAATTTTTTGGGAATCTCTTAATTTCGACCAGAAAAGAATAATAGCCGAGAAATGAAGAAAAAAAAAAGTCATTCGTCCAAAAGATAAATTATAATCGAAAATCTAGGTTCGTAAATGTCCCAGGACAAGATCAACATTTCGTGAAGACGAAGGATTGGAACCGAATAGGAGACTGATTATTATGCAGGTGAAAAATTTCCGGTTAAGGATTTTGAAAATCTCTAAATTGATTACGGAATTCTTTATTCTTTCTGTTTCTTTTTCTTGTGTTCATTTGCTATCAATTTAGTCTTTATTGAGAATGAACCTGTAGCTTCTCTGGATTGGATAGTATTTATTTTGAACGGGGCAGGTGACTTTAAAATCATCATCATCATAAAAATGCACCTGAAAAGAATTGGTAACAGAAAAAAAAAATTATTCTATTTCTAAGAAGTCTTAATGTTAAGGCAATTTTGAGAATTTCAAAATTTTTATTATGTGTAATTTGTTTATTATCGTTAAATTTACGTCCACTTTTACTGTAGAATAGTGTGAATTTTTTGAAGTAATATTTTGTATTTTTTTTTTTATATAGTAAACTTATTATTTCAAAAAATTCTTCTATTAAAATGTAAATAATATTATTTTTTTCTATTTTTATTGTCTGATTAGAAAATGTGAAAATAAAATGTTTTCTCTAAGTTTTTATTAAAGTGTCACATTTATATGATATTAAAAATATTTTTATATTAAAAATAAAAACATTTTCAATTGAATAAAATTTATTTATGGTCTTTTGACGATATTATGATCCGTATTTAGAGAATTCTAAAGACCAAAAGGCAGTACAATATTTTAAATTAATTAAAACTAATCACAAAAAAAAATAATTTTAATTAAACTATAAAATAAAGGTAATTTTAAATTTTAAAAAAATGAACCTACAATGAAATTTAAGAGCTCACGCTTTTTATTTTTTAATAAATAATTATTACTATTTAGGAAATTTTTATTAAAAAAAAACGGTGATTAAAAAAATTTACATTAGAGATTTTATTTTTAATTTAGGCAAAATTGATTTAGGTCGCGGGTGGAATTTATTTTTGGGGTAAAATATGGTTGAAATCAAAAACCATAACCATATTGTCACTGTGTAATTTTAAAGTAATATTTTTTAAGGGTTAGGAAAAAAGCATTAATATTTAATAGTATAATCATCATCCAGTTAGCGGTCGACCTATAATAGTATAATCATCATCCAGTTAGCGGTCGATAAAAGTTTAAGCTCGTTAAATATATATGAAGGGTTTTCGAATAAGAGTAATATGATTTCTTTTTAAATAAAACACACACTAATTGTTAAGGAAATTAAAATGTTTTTTATTTAATGTGAAGTATAATCAATACAATTAAGTTCTGAATAAAACGTCATTCAAATGGTCTCCACGACTTCTTTTTTTCGCCACTAAATCAAGTCGTATATCATAAATAGCACGTTTAATATTGACTTCTAAAACTTGAAGAGTGTCTGGTTTATTGCTAAAGACAAATGACTTCAAATAACCCTACAAGAAATAGTCTAATGGTGTTAAATCACAACTTCTTGGAGGCCATTCAATGTCACAAATTCTTGAAATAATCGAATCTCCAATAATTCGGTTGTTGCACGTGTTGTGTGGCACGTAGCCCCGTCTTGTTGGAACCAGATGTTGTCAAGATCAACTTCTTCCAATTTCGGCCATAAAAAGTTGGTTATCATCGATCTATACCGCTCTCCATTGACAGTAACTGTGTTACCAGCTTCATTTCGAAAGAAGTACGGACCGATGATTCCACCAGACCAAAAACCACACCAAACTGTCAATTTAGGTGTTCATGAATAATTTGTGGATTTTCCTCGCACTGGAATCGAGAGTTTTATTTATTAACAGCACCACTCAGATGAAAATGAGCCTCATCGGAGAAGATGATTTTCTTAAAAAAATCGTTATCGTTTTAAAGTTGTTCCAAAACAAAATTAGCAAATTCACGATGTTTACGGTGGTCCAATGGCTTCAGTTCTTGAGTAATAACAATTTTATATGGATGCAAGCCTAAATCCTTTCTCAAAATCCGCGAGGTTATGGTTTGAGACAGTCCCAATTCTTGAGAACGTTTTGGAAACGACAAATTGCGGTCTTCAGCAACACTTGCCTGAACGTTAGCAATATTTTCATTACTTCGATCGGTTCTTTGTCTTATTGGCACTTGAACATTTTGTAAAGAAAATGTATGCTCGAAATTTTTAACAATTCGACGAATAGCGAGCACAGTTGGACGATTATTACAATGGCAAAAACGCACGAAAAGTTGCAATTGGAGAACGATTATTTTCATAATAAAATTGAATAATTTGTAAACGTTATTCTTGCATATGTCTCTTTATAAAAAAAGACAGGTCATAACATATTACAAATGGCCGAAACGTTACTTAGAAATCATATCACTCTTATTGGAAAACCCTTTACAAGGTGTTGTGCAAATGTAATAAGGGTGGCATTATTTACAGCAATCTGGTAACACCACGGACTTCTCCTCAATAAAGTTATGCAGAGACTTTTAAAGTTTATGATATGTAAAGTTTAGTTTTTTGTAGTGTTTTACCAAAAATTTAACTGTAATATCTTTATGGATCGGATCCAAAATTGTGGTTTAAGAGAAGTTGTAATTTGTCTGTGGGATCCTTATCAATAGTACAGGTTTTTAAGCATCATAAGAAATTTTTTAAGGATTAAAAAGCCTTTAAAATGACGAGTGTTATTCATGAAAATCTTCAACATTAAAAACTGATAAAAATAGGAAACTTACTAAAAACCATTGTGAAGCTCAAAAAAACTTTTTTTTCGATGATAAAATGCATTTCAAAAAATTCTACTTGCTTCTAGAGGATTTAAAAATCAAAAACTTGTAAAAAAGTAGAGCTTTTTAAGAGTATACTAATAAAATATAATTCTTATTATAAAAAAGTCCTTGGAACGCTCAGAAACAGGATTTTTTGCATTATATAAGATATAGCAGACACTTGGCTACTCCATCACGACAACGCGGCAATCTCCAACAACAAGTTTTTATTCGGCAAAAGTGATAACTAAAATTTTCCAACTCGCTATTCAAGTGTTTTCTAAAAATTGAACTGCGATTTCTTTATGGATCCAAAAATGTGGTTTAGGAAAAGTTGTATTGTGTCTGTGGGTTCCTCATCAATAGTACAGGTTTTTAAGCATCATAGAAAATTTTTAAAAAGACAGGTGTTATACAAGGGAAGCCTTCAACATTAAAAACTGATAAAAATATGGAACTTAATAAAGACAAAAGTGAAGATCAGAAGCACTTATTTTTTGGTGACAAAGTGCATTTTTCAAAATCCGAGAAGCAGAGGAAGGCTAGCCTTGTTCGGAAAGGCTTTCAAAATCAAAAACTGATCAAAAAGTGGAACCTTTTAAGAGCTTACATATAAAAAATTAATTATATTATAAAAAAGTCCTTGATATAGCAGACACTTGACTGTTCCACCACTGACAATGCCCTCTTATAATACGGCTATCTCCACCACCAAGTTTTTTTCGGTAAAAGTGAGAAAAGTCTAAAATTTTCCAACTCGTTATTAAAGTGTTCTCTATAAATATACTTGAAACAACTTCATTTTCGTACTATCGTTAACATCCAAAGGAGTGTAACCAAGGAGCTAAAGACAATTCCTATTAAAGCCTTCCAAAACTACTACGAAATGTGGAAATATCACCTCTGCCTATGTTTAGCTGTACAAGAAAACATTTTTGATAAGGATAACATAGTATGTGTATAAAAATAAAATAAAATTATTGAAAAAAATGCTCAGTAAGACTTGTTTTATTACTTTTTTACCATATGTCCTATATTTAAATAAGGATATTATCATCTAAAGTTAAGATTACATATTTTAATGGGAAATTTTTGGTATCTAATCTGGAAGAGAAAAGTCAATTTCGGTTACCAATAAATATGATAGTTTCTTCTAAAAAGCCTTACTCAAATACACTGAACCTTCTAAGGTTATCTTAGACAAAGCTTTTTAATTAAAAAAATATTAATACTTATGCATAAGTATAACTTCAGATAAAAGGGCTGAAAAATATAGTGAAAAAAAAATAACTTAATGGACCAAATGACGGAACCTGGGCCAAAACGGACAAACATAAAGCAGATGCTTTTGCTGAACACCTTGCACAAACATTTACTCCACATGAGGACATATTAGACAGGACTCATTTCACTACAATCGAGACGGAACTATCCATTCCCTTACCCATGAGTCTTCCCCCTAAGGCAATCACTCCATCCGAAGTTGCCAATTTAATCAAGCTCCTTCCCAAAAATAAAGCTCCTGGCTATGATCTGATTACCTTCAATATACTCCAACAACTCCCTAAAAGAGCAATAGTTTTTCTTGCCACAATATATAACTCCATCCTTAGAACAACACATTTCCCAATCCTCTGAAAATTTGCCATCATTAAAATGATCCCGAAGCCCAATAAACCAATAAACCGCCCCACTTCCTACAGGCCAATAAGTCTCCTTCCAGTACTCTCAAAAATCTTTGAAAAAATCCTCCTTCGCCGCTTACATCCTCTACACAAATCTTCAAATTTAATTCATAATCACCAATTTGGTTTCCGCGCCGAGCACTCCACTACCCAGCAGTGTGATCGAGTTGTCGATTTCATTGCATCCTCTTTAGAAATGAAAGAGTACTGTCCCGGTGTGTTTCTTGATATAAGTCAAGCTTTTGATAGAGTTTGGCACCCGGGTCTACTCTGGAAACTCAAGAGGTTCCTTCCTTCCACCTATTTCCTAATCCTAAGAGCATTCCTTTCTAACCGACACTTCCAAGTAAATGAATCCAAAGAACTCTCCAATATCTCTCCGATATTGGCTGGGGTTCCTCAGGGTAGCATAAGTGAACCCATCCTCTACAACATTTACACATCCGATATCCCAACCTGCCCTAATACCTTCTTTGCTACATACGCCGATGATACGGCCTGCCTTGCATGTAGCGAAAATCCCCAGCATGCTTCCGAAACTCTCCAAATCCAAATCCAAACCCTCCAGAACTGGTTTACTAAGTGGAGAATAAAAGTCAATGAACGTAAATCTATCCAGGTAACTTTTACTCTCCGTCGTGAGACATGCCCTACCATATACCTTAATGGCAGTGCCATACCTCAACACACCGAAGCCCGGTATCTAGGACTGTACTTAGACAAACGCTTGACATGGAACCCACATACAAGACTTAAAAGACAAGAACTTAAAAGACGATACCTAAAACTATTTCGACTTCTAGACAAACGTTCCAAACTTACTATAGACAGCAAAGTTCTGTTATACAATACCTTACTGAAACCCATATGGACATACGGACTAGAACTCTGGGGATCTACTAAGCCTTCTAATTTCCGTCGAATCCAATCCCTTCAATCAAAAATACTCCGTACAATTGTCGATGCCCCCTTTTATGTTTGCAATACTGTTATTCATCGTGATCTTAAAGTCCCATTTGTTTTTGATGTGGCTGTATCTCGTTATAAAAAGTTCCGTTCCCGTGTCCTCAATGATAATAATCCTCTTGTTCATGAACTATCCTGCATTTCCTTCCCTAGAAATACCCATCGAAGACTTAAGCGTCACTGGTCGCGTGATTTACTAAAATACTGAGGCTTAACAGAAACACACGCTAGCAGGAGGAACTTCATTGGATGTTTACTCCCCACAACCTATCAAGTTAATTAATACTATTGCAAAAATTTGCTTATTACTATGTTGTAGTTATAAATATCTAAATAAATAAAAAAAAAAAAAAAAATGGACCAAATAAAATATTCAAAACTATCAAAATTTTATTATTAATTTTAACTATTTTTAACCTTTCTACACAGATCAAGTAAATCTTAATAAGAAAATATTAAACTCAATAATCGTAACTAAATAAATAATTTAAATAAAAAAACAATTATCATAAAAAATTAAATTAAATTTTTTTGCTCACTTATATTTGTCAAATTTATAAGATTATTTGCATAGTAATTTGTCAGAAAGTTAAATAAGTAATTCCTTTTCCATCACTTAGCATCGGTAGAGAATCTGTCATTTTCGAATAGTATCAGGTCAAATAAAGCTTACTATATTTGAGCATTAGAAAAAAAAGCAGAATTTTTTATATGAAAAAAAACCTACAATAAAATGACATAAAAACGCCAAACAAAACGTATCCATCCAATGTGTCTGACCTATTGGAAGAGCCTTAATATATGTACAATATTTCCATTTGGATAACTCAAGGCTGACATATTTGAATAGGATAGACGGGGACATGATGAATTATTGGTAACCCAGTTCACAATTTCTATCATCTATCCGCACACGTTCCAAGGGAATTGCAATAAAAAAAAATCAAATTTTCTAAATGTACATACAATATTTTAGTCAATAGTCCGAAGTCAATATAAATGCCAATAGAATGATGTATGGATGAGAAAACTAGAAAACTAGAAAACTGCTCCAAACGATTTTCATTGTTAACGATTTTCCGCTCAAAGCTCATTCAAATCGAAATCGAACGATATCAGTTTGATTTTTTATTTTTATCAAATCGAAATAGATTTGTTTTTACTTTTATTTTTTGTACAAAATCATAAAAAGGCATTAGTTTTGATCTATTGTAGTAGTAGAGTAATATGAGTATTTGCATTTAATTTTCATGTATATTTAAGATTTAAATTATAAAATAAAGAAAAAAAAAACTTTTTAAAAAGAACTAATTCCTTTTAAAAGGTAATTACAATATTTTATTAAAAGAACTTTTTAAAAATTTCACTTTTTACTGACCAATAAGTCACCTTTCAAACATTCGTTCACCGCTTATATCCACTACTTAGTTTCCGCTCCGAATACATCACTTTCCAACAGTGCCACTTTAAAGTAATCAATTTTGTTGTATCTTCTTTTGAAAGGAAAGAATATTGTCCCGGTGAGTTGTAAAATATTTTTAATACAAATAAAATATTGATAAATTTAACAAAAAAAAATTATAATAATAATCAAGCAATTTATCGATTCTGATTCTGGGCTAGTTCTAGATACTCAAAAGGATCCTCCATTCCTCATACAACCTAAATCTTCAAATTATTTCTTAAAAACCGGATTTCCAAAGTAATTGAAGCTAACAAACAAGCTCTCGAATATAGCTCCGACATTTACTAATGTACCGCAAGGTAGTATACTTGGTCCCATACTCTACAATATTTATACAAAAGATATTTCAATCTCACATAATATCTTCTTCACTTCAAATGCAGATGATGTAGACTGCATTGAATCTTATAGTAATCACTAATATTCTACTAAAATTCTGGTTTATAAAGTAGAGAATAAAAGTGAATAAACCCAAATGCGTCCAAGTAACTTTTATTCTCTGCTATAAATCATATTTTACTTTATACTCATATTTTAATGACAGTATAATAGTACAAGATATTAACTTATGCAAACCATAAGGTCTATCCTGCATCTAGGAAAAATGCCCAATATGCTTTTGAAAATTTTCAAATCTAAATCCAAATCCTCCAGAACTAGTTCACCGAGTAGATAATGAAATTGAACGATTGACAACGTGTCCACATAAGTTTTACTCTCCGCCTTTAACAAAGTCCTCTATTAATCTTAATGAAAGTGTTATAGTAAAAGACACTAAAGATCAATTCTACATGCAAGACTTAAAAGACAAATCTAAACAGACAATGCCCCCAATTAATTCGACTTCCAGACAAACATTCTAAACCTACTATACTTATTTAAGAACTATCTTCTACTTTATTCCTCTTAAATACTGACATTAGCAACTATTTACTATAATATCTCAATCAAAAGCCAAAATTTATAATATCCGGCACAGTACTTTGATACAACGCCCCGTAGAAACCAATATGGACTTACGAACTACAACTCAAGGGATCTTCCAAAACTATCTTCTAGTTTATTTCTTTTCAAAACTGATATTGTCAACTAATTACTACAATCTCTCAATAAATAGTCAAAACTTTTCGGCAAAGTACTTTCATACAACGCCCCGCAGAAAACAATATGGACTTACGAAATACAACTGTAGGGATCTTTTAAAAATATCTTCCAGTTTATTCATTTTAAATACTGATATTGGCAATTAATTACTACAATATCTCAATAAATAGTCAAAACGTATAATTTTCGGCAAAGTACTTTGATACAATGACCCGCAGAAACCGATATGGACTTACGAACTACAACTCTAGGGATTTTCTAAAACTAGCTTCTTGTTTATTCCCTTCAAATACTGATATTGACAACTAATTAATACAATATCTCAATAAAAAGTCAAAACTTATAATTTACGGCAAAAGACTTTTATACAACTCCCCGCCGAAACCAATATAGACTTACGAACCACAACTCTAGCGATCTTCTAAAACTATCTTCTAGTTTATTCCTTTTAAATACTGATATCGGCAACTAATTATTACAACCTCTCAATAAACAATCAAGACTTATAATTTTCAGCAAAGTAATTTTATACAATACCCCGCAGAAACCAATATGGACTTACGAACTACAACTCTAGGGATCTTCTAAGACTATCTTCTAGTTTATTCCTTTTAAAAACTGATATTGGCAACTAATTAATACAATATCTCAATAGAAAGTCAAAACTTATAATTTCCGGCGAAGTACTTTGATACAACGGCCCGCAGAAACCAATATGGACTTATTTACTACAACTCTAGGTATCTTCTAAAACTATCTTCTAGTTTATTCCTTTTAAAAACAGATATTGGCAACTAATTACTACAATATCTCAATAAAAAGTCAAAACTTATAATTTCCGGCGAAGTACTTTGATACAACGGCCTGCAGAAACCAATATGGACTTACGAACTATAACTCTAGGGATCTTCTAAAACTATATTCTAGTTTATTCCTTTTAAATACTGATATTGACAACTAATTAATACAATATCTCAATAGAAAGTCAAAACTTATAATTTCCGGCAACATAATTTTATACAACTCCCCGCCGAAACCAATATAGACTTACGAACCACAACTCTAGCGATCTTCAAAACTATCTTCTAGTTTATTCCTTTTAAATACTCATATCGGCAACTAATTACTACTATCTCTCAATAAAAACTCAAAACATAATTTTCGGCAAAGTATTTTGATACAATGCCCCGCAGAAACCAATATGGACTTATTTACTACAACTCTAGGTATCTTCTAAAACTATCTTCTAGTTTATTCCTTTTAAATACTGATATCGGCAACTAATTATTACAACCTCTCAATAAACAATCAAAACTTATAATTTTCAGCAAAGTAATTTTATACAATGCCCCGCAGAAACCAATATGGACTTACGAACTACAACTCTAGGGATCTTCTAAAACTATCTTCTAGTTTATTCCTTTTAAAAACTGATATTGGCAACTAATTACTACAATATCTCAATAAAAAGTCAAAACTTATAATTTCCGGTAAAATAATTTTATACAACTCCCCGCCGAAACCAATATAGACTTACGAACCACAACTCTAGCGATCTTCTAAAACTATCTTCTAGTTTATTCCTTTTAAATACTGATATTGGCAACTAATTAATACAATATCTCAATAGAAAGTCAAAACTTATAATTTCTGGCAAAATAATTTTATACAACTCCCCGCCGAAACCAATATAGACTTACGAACCACAACTCTAGCGATCTTCTAAAACTATCTTCTAGTTTATTCCTTTTAAATACTGATATCGGCAACTAATTATTACAACCTCTCAATAAACAATCAAGACTTAAAATTTTCAGCAAAGTAATTTTATACAATGCCCCGCAGAAACCAATATGGACTTACGAACTACAGCTCTAGGGATCTACTAAATATTCCAATTCCGGTTGCATTTAATCTTGCTAGTTGAAAATACTTCAGTAAATTACAGATCCTCACGTTTTCAATATCTTCTTTCAAAACACATTAATCCTCTTGTTCAAGAGGTATCCTCTTCTGCCATCTCAATGAATACTTATTGACAACTTAAGCATCATTGGTCTAACAAGCAAAAAGGAAACACTTCTCTTAACCAATTATGCTATATAAATCTGATTGTTACTAAGTTGTAGTTGTAGAAATTTAAAAGAAAGAAGATTAATTGCTATCAAAATATTTTGAGTAAAAAACTAATGTTAAAATATTTACCTAATAAAATAATAATAATTATAAACAAAACAAAATAGTATAAATTTTTGTTAGTCAATAATCCAATAACGAACGATTTGAGCTCGTATCTCAAAGGTATCAGGCTTGTCAACTTAATGTGCATTGAATATAAATACTAAATTTGGTATGAACTAATAAATTATAATCTAACAAAATGAATAACAACTGCCCAGAGCCAATCCTTGATTCAGAAATTATTACAATTTCTAAATTTGTTCATTCATCATTAATAAAGTCCAGCCACTATTACGATTAGGGGGTGTGCTCGCTATGAAAGGGTTTCGTACTCACCGTGTTGTCATCATTAATACGATAGATTTGACCATTTTGATAATCAACACGCAATATTCTGCTTTATATATTTTTACTTTTACAAATATTATCATGTTATACAATAACTAAAAATAGTTTATAAAAATAGAAGTAGAAAATTGGGTCAGACCTATTATATGAAATTATTTTGAACACGACATCATACTCACATAATGGGGGGGGGGGGGGGGTACAGTAGCTCTTTCTAATTAATTTTAGAAAAGTGAAAAATAAATTGTATCAAAAATTTATTTTATATTAAATTAAACTTCAAAGATATAGGTTATTATTGGTATAATAATAATTCACATTATTCATTTTTAATCTAGAAAAATTTACTACGGAATAGAAATTCCATACGAGTATATAAATTATTTTTATCAATTTCGATTATTATTTCTTTTAAATAACATCGATAAGGATGAAAGTAATTTCAACCTAAAGGAATATTCTTGGAAAAAGGAAATTCGATTTAATATTGTTAGATTCAAAGAAAATATTTTAAAGAAATATAAAATTTCCTTTTCGAAGAAATTTGGGATTGGCATAAGATATTTTAAGACATCAATTTGATAGGTAAACTGTTACCTTTTTAATAATGCGAAGACTTTAGATATTTCCTATTTCAATTTTTGGCTAACTTTTTTGGCAGGTTTCAAAACCATATCAGAAAGGTATCTCTTGAGGAATGCAAGAATTTTTTTAATGAAAAAAAAAATTAATTTAAAATAAAAATAAATAAATAAACACTTTTAACCAGTAATAAATTCGTTTTTTTATGTACTCGTATTGCGGTTGAAAATTGTAAAATGACAGAACCAATTTCCTTTTAGACTTGTTCGAAAGGCTACATATCCACCTAGAAAACTTATCCCTCTCAACTCCTCACCTACCAAAATACACGCGCTCAATTAAATTGTTTGTAATTTGAAAATCTGTACTCGTTCTATTAGGAATCCATCCTGTTTGCCTGAGTTTGATTAATTGACATTTTGGTAATTATTTTTATTTAGAAACAAATTCTTTTTAGTACGTGATAAGATTGTATTAATTTAGAATTTATTTTTGTTTTTTTTCCCCCCAAGAATAAATAAATATAAACAAATTACGAAACCGAACACTGAACGAAAGGGAAGTTCAATTTCGGAGAGGGGTTAGGGATAGTGGATTTAAAACAAAAACCTCCAAACTGCAGAGTAAAAACTCTATTGGAATGAAGGGAAAAAAAATTATTCTGAATTTGTCTATATTCCATTTTGACCAAAAACATTTCACGATTTTGTACAATATTTGAATGCTAATAAGAATTCAAAGCACGTGAAGACTATTTCTCAAGATATTTTTTACTGTTCTTGATTTCATGTTTTCAGATAAAATTAAAAGGAATTATCCTTTTCAGATTCTGAAAACATTCGCAAACAATATTTCAAAATTTCAATTCAGTCGTATTGTTGTTTCGTTTGAGAAGCAAACAATATTCAAATAAATAGTAACTCCAATCCAATCCAATATACCTCAACCTATGACACAATATGATCGGCAAACATCCTAACTGAATCCTTCTTAGTCCACCATTGACTTTTCTCGATACATGAACAAGTAAATCAAAATATATCAAATAAGGGTACGGATAGGAAATAATGATTTTATGAAGAACGGAGCGAGTCTAAGGATTGTAAGTGATTCTATTGACTTATATAGATTTCCTCCTTTTAAGGGGAAGATTAAGAATGAAATGAAGAAGAAAAATAACATGTACACAAATACAAACATAAATACGAATAACAACAGTAAAAGTAGAAGAAAATGTGCCGTAGAGACGAGTAGCAGTTATACGAATTAGAAAAGTTTTGTATCCATTATGCTCGAATAGCTTACCGACTCTTCAAATTGGATTAGGTCTCAGAGAAGAGCTTTAATTGGGTATAGTTTGGTGGTATAGTTAGTATCTATCTACTACTAACTATGAGTATGCATATAAATTGATAGTAGGGACTAGAGAATTCCTTCTATTCGTATGCAAAGAACGATTCTATTAAAGCCACGAAAAAGGTATCTTCTATGGTAAGGGATAAGAGAAGAATGTTTATATCAACAGCACTAGCATTAACATTGCGCAGGACAATTATATAAGAATACGATTATCCTTTGCTCCGTCCATAGTTGGAAGTAGTTTCAATTTTTTTATATATATATTTTTTTTTTTTTTGCCATGTCTTTTTTCTGTATTCACCAAGAATGCGGCTAGTTGAAGTATTCCTTTGTGTTCATTCTAAGCAAAACTATTTTTAGTGGTTAGTTTAGCATGTTTTCTGAAATGCCTTTGCTTTTGAACATAACATAAAGGATATGCTTTCAATTTATGACTTAACAAAAATGTAGTCAAATTAGATTGTTTTGTCGTAGATTATTTAATTTTGTTCAATTGAAATCTCTTGTATGAACGGGTAAATAGTTTAAATCTTTTACAAGGACATAGATACATACAGACATGTACATAATATCGTTCGAGTATAGATTTGTATAGTCAAAAAAAAAAAAATTCTATTTGATATTTGCTTTTATCATAAAGTACCGGAATGTTATCATAAATACTAATGGTATACCAGTTACCAGTATGTACACCCCTTTAACTAAGTCTCAGAATATCATCGTGCAACTAGCATAAAAGTATCGCCTTAAATCTGGGTATCAAGAGACAAACAAACTAGCGTATATATCGTATCTAAAATATTATTACAATGTGAACCTTATTTAATAGGCAAAATAGACTATTCCCAAAATACGATTACAGCTGTATACGTGATTGTATAACGAAAATCCAATTTATAATTGAGTTGTAACAATAATAATATGAACGACCACTATAACTATATGTATACAAATAGTTGAATATGGATGATATGGCCATTGATAAGGGTTGGAAAATTTCCGGATCAAAAAATTAAGGGGGGGGGGGGGTTTAGAAAAAAAATTGATTACTAGCAACAATATCAACAAAACTTAATGAGAAAGAAAAAGGTTCCACCCTCCCTTCACCATTAAAAATAAAAAATAAGAATTTCTGACCATTTTCATTACAAAACAGTATAAAAAGGCTAAAAGGGATGTAGTAAATTTTTCTTGGTTTTGAATTTATGGAAATTAGGAATTTTTAATGGAAACCAAAGGAGTAATCTTACCATATAAATTAAAGCCTTAGGCATGAAAAGTTAACCCCATTGACCAACCAATTTTATTAATTTCAATTTCAAATATAATTGCCTAATATTTATTATTTGCTCTTCAATTTTATTACGAACGCAGATTCGACTTTAAAGATTTCAAAAACTAAAACATAAATTCTTATATTACATATTTGCCATTATTTCAATATACTTATTGTAATACTATTAATTATTTTTAATACTTTCAAATGGGATAGTAAAAATATTATTATTAATTTTTGAACTTGAGAGAAAATTGAAAACTTTTGGGACTTTGTTGAAAATATTATAATTAAGCAAATATATTTTTTTATTATGATATATTCATTATAACCTTCAATTCAGTTATTTTGGTTATAAGAAAATTTCAATTTATTTTTTCTATTTTATGTTTTCAAAAATTTTCAATAATTTTTAATTATTTTTTTTTCTTATTTTTTTAAGAGACGATAAAAAGACACAGAAGATATGGCATCGATCTTTCGCTAAAACCGAGACATTTTATTTTATAAATTTTAGAAACTCTCAAAAATTAACTGAACATTCAAAATGGACAAGTTCGGCCATTTTGAATGTTCAGTTCGTTTTTGACAGCTGCTTTCCTTGCACGTGTTTTAGCTCATCGTCGATTTTTGCTCAATTTCGACCAAAAACCGCATCGCATTAACCTTCTTAAGGAGCTTGTGGACTCTGTCCACGATGACCCAAATTTGCTCCAGAGCATCATAACTGATGATGAATCATGGGTTTATGGTTATGACGTGGAAACTGAAGCTCAATCATCCCAATGGAAGCTGCCGCACGAGCCAAGACCGAAAAAAGTGACAAGTTCGGTCAAATGTGAAGGTTTTGCTTACAGTTTTCTTCTATTGTGGGGCCGTGATACATCATGAGTTCTTGTCATAGCGTAGAACGATCAATAAGGAATATTACCTGCAAGTTATGCAAAAGCTGCGCAAATCAATCCGTCAGAAACGCATGGATTTGTGGAAGAACAAAAATTGGCTTTTGCCATTTTTGGCCAAAAACAACACACTAATAATGTCACAGCCACCGTATTCCCAAGATCTGGTCTCCCTGTGACTTTTTCTTGTTTCCAAAAATGAAGAGCCTCATTAAAGGACGACGCTACACAACTATTCAGGAGATAAAGACGGCATCGAAGGAGGAGCTAAACAAGATCACAAAAAATAATTTTTTGAAGTGCTTCGAGGATTGTAAACAAAGTTGGCACAAGTGTATAATACGAGGGTCATTCAGGGTCATTTACCATCGTGCAGTACATTTTTTTAGTAGCCTACTGTCAAAGTTTCAGTCGATTCCCTTCATTAGTTTTGTTTTGAGAGCCTTTGAAAGCGAGCGTGTCGGTCGGTTGCACAAAAATGGAAAAAGAACAATATCGTTCGGTGATTAGACTCTTGTTTTTGGAAGGGAAAACGCGCAGCGAAATCAAAGATCGCTTGGATGCTGTGTATGGTGACTCTTCTCCTTCGATGGCGACTATCAAGAATTGGTTCAGCGAGTTTGTTCGTGGCCGCACGTCGGTTTTTGATGAGCCACGCCCAGGTGCCCCAAAAACGGCTGCTACGGAGGAAAACGTTAAAAAAGTCCACGATCTCGTGTTGGCAGACCATCGATTGAAGGTTCACGAGATAGCTGAGACTGTGGGCATCGCAGTAGGAACGGTGCATCATATTCTACATGAAGAACTGGGCATGAGAAAGCTGTAGGCGCGATGGGTGCCGCGTTTGCTCACACCGGAAAACAAGCGCAACCGTGAGACCACATCGGCGATGTGTTTGGCGCTGTTTCAGCGCAATCCAGCGGAGTTCTTGCATTGTTTCGTGACCGTGAACGAAACATGGATTCACTGGTACACACCAGAGACCAAGGAACAGTCGAAACAGTGGACTTCACCCGGCGAACGTGCTCCGAAGAAGGCGAAGACTGTTCGATTGGCCGGAAAGGTGATGGCCACCGTTTTCTGAGATTCACAAGGTGTGATCCACATCGATTACCTCGAGAAGGGTAAAACAATCACGGGGCGCTACTATGCTGACTTATTGGGCCGATTTGACGTCGAATTGAAGAAAAAGCGGCCCGCTTTGCGAAGAAAAAAGTGCTGTTCCACCACGACAACGCGCCGGCTCACACCTCCGCCGTCGCCATGGCCAATTGGTCGAATTGCGCTACGAATTGCTGCCCCATCCACCGTACTCTCCAGATTTGGCCTCCAGTGACTACTTTTTGTTTCCAAACCTGAAAAAATTACTCGCCGGGAATAGATTTGGGTCGAATGAGGAGGTCATCGTCGCCACGGAGGCCTATTTTGCTTCCTTCGGGAAAATGTATTTTTTGGACGGGTTAAAAAAAATAGAGCATCGATGGGCCAAGTGTATCGAGCTTGAAGGAGATTATGCGGAAAAATAAATTGCCACCTTTCCAAAATTTTCGTTTTTCTTTTGTAGGCTAAGTACTTGTTGAATGACCCTCGTATCTGGTTGGGATTACTTTGAAGGGGACAAAATAGATATTCATAAATAAATAAATAATTTTTGAAAAAACACAAAATTCGCGATACAAAAGTAACTTGAGCATATTTTTGATCATTTACCGGTACTCTCCACTTTTTGAACCAGACTTCTGATGAGTAGATGTGATTCTGTAAAATAAGAGTAGTATGTGTTCCGGTTAGGATGTCATTGTAACAGGGAATATCATAGCTGTCAATGTTGTAAAGTATTGGACTTAGAACCTTTCTTTCAGGAACACCGGCACTTTTTTACGTCTATTAATTTTTACATTCTAGTTACTATCTAAAAGTATTGGTCTGAGATATAATATTTTTAAATGTAAAAATAAGCAGAGAGTAAAACTCACTACAGTTTCCGGAGCAACCCAGTATGTCATACACGGTCAAAAGTATGCAAAATATCTGGAAAACGTTCAATTTTAATATAATTGTTTTGACTGTAGAGAAATGGTTTATAAAGAATTTTTGCATCCAGAACAAACTGTAAGCAAAGTTTTTTTTATAAAGCAGTTCTTTCAAGGCTTAGGTATAGGATTATTGTGCGTCATTTTGGAAATTGCAGGCACTTGGATACTTCAGCATTGACAATGCGTCCTCGCATACGGCCATTTTCATCAATGAGTTTTTATTAAAAAGGGCTCCATGGTCCCTTTCCCCTCTTATTCCTTGATATTAGTCCTTGTAATTTTTTTTTATTCCCCAAGATCAAAATCACTTGTAAGTATCTCATCTTGTTTCTGTCGATAACTTTGATAAAGCCTCCCAGCACTACTACGAAATGTACATCTGCTCAAGTGTAGTACTACCAGATGTATAAGCTTAAATCCGCTGTTTTTTAGTAATAGAAAGCAAAAACAAATTTATTCAAAGTACTTGCCCTCGCTAGCTACACATTTTTCTCATCTCTCGGGCAATTTGTGGATACCACACCAAAAAAATTCCTTCTCTTTCGAGGCAAACCACTCATAAAGCCATTTTCGGACGTCTTCGTAAGAATCGAAGTGCGATCGCGTGGCCAATCGATGAAAACAGGCGGTAGTCGGAAGGGGCCATGTCTGGTGAATAAGCAGGGTGGAGTAGCACCTCCCAGTTGACTGTCTCAAAGTAGTTTCAGACCATTTTTGACGTGTGCGATGGTCCGTTGTCGTGGAGGAAAATCAGCTTGTAATGTCTTTGTTGATAATCCGTCCTTTTTTTACGCAGATCATCGAGAAAATGTGTCAACAAAAAAAATTGTTGGTGGTAGCGATGTGCATTGACAGTTTCACCAGGTTTCAACATCTCATAGTAGACGATACCCTGCTGATCCCACCAAACGCACCTCATCGTTTTCCGTCCGAAACGATTTGGTCTTGGTGAAAATGTTGATGGTTGGCCTGGATCAACCCACGATTTGTTGCGTTTAGGATTCTCGAAATATATCCACTTTTCATCGCAAGATTTCGCTTGTGTTTTGGTGTCGTTCCATCTGTCTACCGTTCAATTCATGCGGCACCCATTTCCCGATCTTTTCAATCTTGGTATTGACATATGGAAATGGGTGGTTGAGTTGCGATTGGGTATCGTCTTCGTTCAAAAGAACCTGCAATTAATGGTCCTCAACCTTCTTGGGCCGATTTTCAGGCTTCTTGTTCCATAAGTCAAAATTGCCGTCTTTGAACCGACAAAACCAATCTGGGCACGTTGTTTCCGACAAAGCACTGTCACCATAAGCCTCTTTAAGCATTCTATGTGATTCGGCAGCCGATTTCTTCAAATTGATGCAGAAAAGAAGAGCTTCCCGCATATGCTCGTTTTCTGGCACAAAACTAGATATGATTACCAAATGAAAAATGTATGTTGTTGTACGAAATTGCTGACAATGTGCACTGATTAATGTTGACACATGTCAAACTCATAAAAAAAGTATGGCGTGTCCATGGTAGCTTAATACGCTCACTCACGCCATCTATGACCGAACAGCGGATTTAAGCTTATATACCTGGTATATAGTGAATAATGTAAAAAAAAACAAAATTTTTTGCAATAAAAAATTAGAATTGTTAACTTTTTACCATACCTCATATACACGTATATGAATAAGGATATTTTAATCATCTGAGGAAACGAATTCATATCTTTACTCGAAAACTTTTGGAACACATCAAAAATATACTAAAATTTTTTTTAAAAATAAATCAAAATTACTCTTTAAAAAAAATTATTTTAATTTTTTTGTTATATAACATTAATAGTCGCTTTAAAAATAATTAATTGCAAAAAATTGAAAAGCTTTCTTTAAATTTAATGAATCCACCTGGATTATTTTCAGAAAAGAATATTTGAAATGCTTCTAAAATAAATAAATTTATTTGGTGAAGATTAAAATTTCTCAACAACTATTTAAACTTGTGAATAATAATTAATTTGAAATTTTTATCTTTTCAAATAAATTTTGATTAAATAATAGAGAAAATAACCTCAAATGATAGATAGATAATAGAATTTAATATTAGAAATTTACAAAATTTATCAAACTATTTCAATACGAACAGAATAGAATAGGTTAAAATTGAAAATAATTTTGAAACTTTCTTAGTTGGTAAAGAAAATCTTCATTAAATTAATTCGAATTCAATAAATAATCAGTGGCAGTGAAGCGCGTTAACATAATGAATGATGGACATTAATATTTTAGCAAAATGAAGAGAGTGACTATGCCATTTGAATTTGAATTGTGGTACTGAATTATGAATTAATTATGAAAATCTGAATTTGGGATTATCTTAAAGTTAGTGGAGATCCAATAGAAAGCTCCATATTTAGTATGGGTATAAAATTATACATGAGTTTGGGACACGCTGAAATTTTCAAACAAATTTCGGTCCAGGTACGCTCATAAATATTCACGAAATAGCCCACTTAATCTCGAAGCTTGTTATATTCTAATTAACACATGAATTCCCAAGATAACAATTCCAGATAGTCAGGTTCCTTTTTTGAAACGTAAATTTTACTTTATAGATTAATGACGAATTGTGAGAGGCGTTAAGTAAAAGGTGGCATATGGCGACTATAACTTAGAGGCTTCATGAGTAAAATGGATATAAATATAAAGAAAAAAAGACCACACAAACTGTGCGCACACATTGCTTTTTGCAGATAATATTCAACTATTGCCGAATAATACGAATTCAATTTGCAAAGCTATGTAAAAACAAATTCCATCGGCAAAGCTATTTGAAAATTGGTCTCCACATGAATAGAATTTATGTAAAACGATAGTGGGAAGGAGTTGAATTAGATAGAAGAGTAAAGAGTTCGAAATGAATATTAATTCGATCGAAATATTCGAATGGAAACTACAATTTGAAGAGAAATTAATTTTTTGATGGCGCCATTCTACGAATATTATTCTCCAAAAGAGTCACTAACGCGGCACCGAACAGACTACCAGTTTCTAGTCTGTACTCTGTGGCTCAGTGGTTAGCTGGCTGGTTGGCTGGTGATTGCTGGCTGCTGGAGATGTCATCAACATTTAATAATTTCGATCCCTTAACTGATAACTTATACGTCATCCCAATAGATTCTAGGTTTCAGGTACACAATCCGAGACTCTGTCTTATCGGATATAATATCGAAAGCTGAACTGAATTATACACAAGCAGATATGACTAAGTACAAGTACAAGCCAATTGATGGATCTATTTAGATACTGTATGCCGGCATTGAAAACTACGAGTACCCATTTGTGATGGGAGGATGACTGTTCTGGAATATTATGATTCCCTGTCTTCCTAATTCATGTTCTATCGTGGGTATGTAAATGCTTCAAGGCTAAACATAAATACTCTTTTTGTCGTCTATCTTTTTGTGATGACGAGAGCCAAGACGAAAATATCTTACAATACCACAATCGATATATTGTATATCAGTCTGAGTGGTATTTATAATGTCAAATATATCGATTGGCTTTAAATGGCTTAGAAAAAATTCCTCCCTAAAATATACGATATGCTGCGATACGATGGCGAGGAAATTCCCTTGTCACCTTCTAGTTGAAATGCCCACAGCAAGTGCTATGTCATCAATCACATCGAGATCTCTTATGATTTTGGCCTCTTTGGAAACGAATCATTTATCCACATTCATATCCAAAATAATATCGGCATCCACTATTGGATATGGAACCAAATGTGTATCATCTCTCCATTAAAGCTGATGTATATGATTATTTTTTTTTCTTCTTCTTCTTTTTCTGTCTATTATTCATTTTGTTTTTTTTATTTTTATTTTTTACCATTCATCCAGAATCTTTACATTTTACTTGGTAAGAATCGATTCAGATTTCAGTGGTGAACGTAGACGTTTTAGATGGGGTTTCAATATTATGGATTCCTCTTCAAGCAATTGTACTGGAATGAGGTGAACCGAAGAAATTATAAAAATTCGAGATGATGTCACAAATACACATTTACCTATTGGGTCCGTATTACTTTATTGCTATCGAAATGAGAGATGAAAGTGATATGAAAAAATATTGATATGAGAAGAAATTTTATTGGAGTTTTCGGTATTCAGATCAATATGTTTATGCCATTATGACTGTTATTATCTTTTTTATTATTATTATTATTATTATAACATAGCATATGACTGAATTCAAGAATATACAAATACTTGTCATTCTGTTTGGATATTGAAAATATTCGGAATAATTTCTGGTAGATTTTTAACTACGGCCCCTCAAATTCTGCTATGAATACTGACCGACATTGTCGAATGCGCTTGTACAGTGAAATTTAAATACTCCCAAAAAGGATAAATGACAATTTCTTAAAAGTTCATATTTAATTATATTAACACCAAAAAAAAAAAATACTTCCACAACAAATCGTGTCGAAAATTATTATAAATGTCTCCCCATTACGGAATAGCTCCTTATTACAATATCGAAATGCAAATGTGTAATTTTTCTGTATTTCATCACTTGCTCGTAGACAACGAATTTTTTTTATCATCTTATGGCTCCATTACTGATATTGTAAAGAATAACTTATTCTTCATTTTATTAGATATCTAATGCATATGCTGATAAAATAAATTTTTATAAATGAAATAAAAATAAATCGCTTTTTTCTTATTGTAGTCGTAGTCTTATGATATAATCGTTCGACTGTAGTTGTAGAAATAAGAATTACTTCAATGATTTTTGATTTTTTTTTTTCAATGGAAAATTTATATTTTTATTAAGAATATGGCTCTTGGCATAAAGAGCTATTCTATTTAATCCTGGGAAAAGTAAATTTTTAAGGTAGACAAGAACTTGCAATTTTATGTCAGATGACTAGTAATCCGTGGTATAAGTAATTTTTTAAAGCTTATTATAGACTCGAGAAAGCATTCTTTGAATAATAAAAAGGAAAAAATTAGCTACAGAATATTTCGATCTTTGTAGACTTTAAAAATTCGGGATATTAGGAAATTAATTTAAATGAAAAATTCCTATTTAATAAAGTATGCCTTTTTATAATATATTTATACGAGGTCTGTTCAAAAAGTATCACGATTTTTGTGTTTTTTTTTCAAAAATTATATATTTATTCATGAATATTTATTTTGTCCCCTTCAAAGAAATCCCCACCAGATATTATACACTTGTGCCAACGGTTTTTTCCAATCTTCGAAGCACTTCAAAAAATTATTTTTTGTGATATTGTTCAGATCCTCCTTCGATGCCGTCTTTATCTCCTCAATCGTAGTGTAGCGTCGTCCTTTCATGGGGCTCTTCAGTTTTGGGAGCAAGAAAAAGTTACACGGGGCCAGATCTGGGAAATACGATGTCTGCGGCATTATTAGTGTGTTGTTTTTGGCCAAAAATGGAAAAAATCAGTTTTTGTTCTTCCACAAATGCGGTCGGATTACTTCGCGCAACTTTCGCATAACTTGCAGGTAGTATTCCTTATTGACCGTTCTACCCTGTGGCAATGATGAACCACGCCACCGCAATCGAAGAAAACTGTAAGCAAAACCTTCACATTCGACTGAACTTGGCGCGCTTTTTTCGGTCTTGGCTCGTGCGGCAGCTTCCATTGCGATAATTTAGCTTTGGTTTCCACGTCATAACCATAAACTCATGATTCATCATCAGTTATGATGCTCTGGAGCAAATTTGGGTCATCGTGGACAGAGTCCACAAGCTCCTTAAGAAGGTTAAGGAGCTTGTGGACGAGCCGAAACACGTACAAGCAAAGCAGCTGTCAAAAATGAACTGAACATTCAAAATGGCCAAACTTGTCGGCGTAAGTGAGAGACATGAGTACCAACATAACGCCACAAATAATCGAAAATCGAATATACGTAACCCGCGGAAATTTACTTTTTGAACAAACCTCGTATATATAAACTTCTTACAGGATGCGATCCTTTGAGGTAATTTTCATATCTTATTAGTTTTTAAATATTTTAAAGTTTGAAAATTATTTGGGTAAATACAATATTTTTATAGTCTTATTAAAGAAAGTTTAATTGCTTTAAGAGATCTTGTAGGCCCCAAAAAAAAATGCGGTTATCATATCACTCAGAATTGAAGGAAACAGTTTCTCCTTCTTATTGTTCCAAGAAATATGATTTTTCGCAGTTATTTGTGAGTTTTATGAGCATTTTATATGAAATTTTTTCTTATTTTAGGTTCTATCGAGCTAGAACTGAGCCTCATCACTGAGAAAAATTTGTTCGAAAAATTAGCATCGAAAGCATGTGTCCTCAACCCTAAATTGCTATAGCTTTTGCGAATTTGACTGTTTATTAAATAATACCAATTTTTATATGGCAAATTTTCAACTAAATAAAAATTATCTTCAATAATAACTTTCTAAATTGCAAAACTGGATTACTCAGTAATTGATAAAATTAATATTATTTTTTTTATATAATCTGATATAGAAATTTTCTATATTAAAATTGTTTGTTATTCTTTTAAGTAGTATTAGTACTGAAAAGTATATTAGAAACGCTATCACACTAACTGACATTTAGCGAGAAAGGATATCGAAATAAGGAAACTAAAGTAGAAATAGAGGCAAAAGTGGTTTTTCGGAATTAGCGTAGGACCATACCTCAGTGGGTTTCGAGAAACTATGACCCTTTGAATGGAAGTCCAATACACTAAAAACTATGCTACCGAACTGGCTCTAAATTGAATTTTTAATTAATTTTTTTTTAATTTTTTGTACTAATTAATAAAAATTGCTCACAAAATATTTATATTGTTTGTAAAAAAATTTCGATATCTTTTATTCTAATTTATGATAAGAAAAACAACCACTAATAGCAATAAGAATAATTGCTGTGACAGAGCTTTTTGTTAAGTTCATTCAAAATATATTTTTAATTTAGTTAATTTTGAATTGCAATCGGCGTTATTTTGTTATGTTACATTTTAATAGTTAAATATATTTAATATTTTGGAAATAGCGCACCACTACTCATTAATAATTGTGAATGAATTTACGTGGTTTTTTGATTAATTAAATCATTAAGGATATGAAGGATGTGCCCTTCTGCTAACATCAAAACCAAATTATGACTGTATCCTTTCCAAGGGGCACAGTGAATAAACATTCAGAAAGTAATTTCGTTTTTTTAAAATAAAAATTAAAGACGATTTTTTTATAGTGAATTAATATTTTATTCAATTAAATATTATCCAGTCTGATCCAAACCTCTGGCAGTAGCATAATTCCACGCTCATAAAATTTTATGGCGAAAAACTGATCCAAGTGATTTTTGACCTCCTCATTTGAATTAAACGTTTTACCGGCTAAAAAATTTTATAGAGACTGGAACAAATAATAATCGGAAGATTCTAGGTCTAGAAAGTATGGTGGACATGGCAGTATATCCTATCCAAGCTGTAAAAGCTTTTGCAGAGTTCTCAAACTTGTATGTGGTTTCACATTATCCTGTTGGGACACTATACCTTTCCTATTGACCAATTCTGGCCTTTTTTCTTTAAGTGAACTATTCAATTTGTCCAACCGATTGCAGTACACTTCGAAATTGATCGTTTTGTTGCTCGGTAGAAGCTCAAAATAAACAATTCTTTTGAAATCCCACCAAACAGATAGCATAACCTTTTTTTGATGAATATTGGCTTTTGAAGTGTTTTGAGCTGGTTCATCTTGTCGACTACAGGATCTTTTACGCTAAACATTGTGGTAGACAAGCCATTTCTTGTCTTCAGTGATGATAAAAGTTTATAAGGTAACACAGTAAAAATATTTTTTTTTGCAAAATTCATTTTTATTATTCAACATAGTTGCCTTCGAGGGTGATACAGTGATTATAGCGATCTTCCAACTTTTCGATACCATTTTTATAGTACTCTTTCGGTTTTGCCTCAAAATAGGCCTCAGTTTCGGCAATCACTTCATCATCGGTCTTAAATTTCTTGCCAGCGAGCATTCTATTGAGGTCTGCAAACAGGAAAAAGTCGCTGGGGGCCAGATCTGAAGAATACGGTGGATGGGGAAGCAATTCGTAGCCCAATTCATTGAGTTTGACCATCGTTTTCATCGACTTGTGACACGGTGCATTGTCTTTGTGAAACAACACTTTTTTCTTCTTCAAATGAGGCCGTTTCTTAGCGATTTCTTTCTTCAAACAATCCAATAACGCTATATAATAGTCGCTGTTGATTGTCTGTCCCTTCTGGAGATAGTCAATGAATATTATACCATGCGCATCCCAAAATACAGACGCCATCACCTTGCCAGCCGACTGTTGCGTCTTTCCACGCTTTGGATTCGGTTCGTCGCTCGCTCTCCACTCTGCCGACTGCCGATTGGACTCTAAAGTGTAGTGACGGAGCCATGTTTCATCCATTGTCACATATCAACGCAAATATTGCGCTTGAACAGCTCCAAACACTGCTCAGAATCATCAACACGTTGTTGTTTTTGGTCCACAGCGAGCTCACGCGGCACCCACTTTGCACACAGCTTTCGCATGCCCAAATATTCATGCACGATACGACCAACATGCTCTTTCGATATCTTCAGAGTTTCAGCTATCTCGCTCAACTTCACTCTACGGTCATTTAAAATTATTTTGTGGATTTTTTGGATGTTTTCTGCCGTAACCACCTCTTTTGGGCGTCCACTGCGTTCTGCATCAACTGTGTTCGTACGACCAGTTCGAAATTGACGAAACCAATATTCCACAGTTTAAATTGCTGGAGCAGAGTCCGGATAACGTTTGTCAAGAGGCGCCATCTAGACGTCAACCTTATAAACTTTTCAGCCGAACTGCTGAATTTTCTCGTCCCCAATGATGATACGCTTCAAAAATGCATCATTTTCTTGGCGTTTGAGAAGCAAATCAGAAACGTCAATGCGACGGCACAAATTTTTTTCTATAAGAAGATGAACCCATATGTCGGGTTTTGAGATAAAACCTAACATTTCAAATTATAATGAACGGTCGAGTTTGATAAATTTAATCTCTCAGCGAGCGGTCATCATCAGCTTCAACTGTCCTTATAGAACTTGGTGCATCTTCAAGATCAAAATTGCCGGATCGAAATTTTGCAAACCAATTATGGTAACGACGCTCACTTAACACATCTTCTCCAAACATATCGGATAATTTTGTTCTTGCTTGAATAGCATTTTAATCTTTTCTATAGTAAAAACGTAAAGTATGCCAAAAATGCTGTTTTTCACTTTACATATTAAAAAGGGTATCAACCAAAAACTACTTTGCAGAATCAATCAAATTTTTCACAAGCAAGCCTTGCTATGTCCTCTGTCAAAATATATATGATTATGCAGATTAAATGTGAAGTTAGTTGTGAAGAAATACAATTAAATCCTCTGTTGGGAAAAAACTAAATTACTTTTAAATATTTATAATTTTTGTTTCTTTTGTTTTTGGCGATCAAAAAATAGCGACACGGCATAAATAGTAGCAACTATTATTTATAGAAAAAAATTTGAGAGTATGTGAAAAAAAAACTATTAAAAAATTAAAAAAAGTATTAATTGTTTATCGATTATCTGTAATTTTTTATTAGTATTTTCACATACACTGTAACTAAAATTCACTTATCAAAAATGGAATTTTTTGAAAATTTTGAAAAAAAATATGATTAAAAATTCATCAATTATTACCATATAAAAATTCTATTTAATTATGAAAAGAATATAAAAAACAAAATATTAAAATTCCCTGAAATTAAAATAAAATAAAAAATATACGGAATACAATCCTTTATACAATATAATTCCGTTCAACATGTGTTCACAATCAAACACGATCTCATTGAATTTGTCAAACGTCAAACTGCTGAACGGTCGTGTAGCTCTTATCGTATTTTCGGTACAACTCCTGCCAAGTTATTTCGGTCAGGAATAGAACAAAAACTGCTTAAATCAATTTATCAAATTCTAATTAAGAAAATGTCTTCCATATAATACAATTCAATAAGGAAAAGGGTAGAAAAAAATTTCTAACAGTGCGAGACATTAACAACGAACAACAAGCAATTGCCAAAAAAAAAAAACGTGTACGAGTATATGTATTCGAAATCTGAAGGGGGGAAATGGTACAATTGAAAGAATAATAACCGAAATAATTGTGGAAAAACAAAGGACTCATCAAGGTACCTTCTTATATTGTGCTACTACCATAAATATTCGTACTAGTCTCACTCACAATAGATGCTTACTTTTTTCCTACTTTTTCTCTGTGGTTGTTCACCGTTCGGTAATAATTGTCCTTTCTTAAACTATATGAAAATAAAAAAAAAAAAATTAAGGAAAAAATTTGCTACGCAAATAAGAAATATAAAAGAGGAAGTTAAGAAATATCTAAGGTGTAATACAAACGAAATACGAGTAATCTAAATTGTTAAGGAAAATAGGAACTATGGTCTTTCAGGTTCAGAATTTTTAACAAAACAGACTCGACCAGTTCGTATAGTTGAACAATTAAAAAGTCCAGTGAAAAAGGACTCAACACAAAGCTATGGGAAGACAAATATTAAAATAGGAAAAAAGAAACGGATATTTTCAGATCCTTTTGAATTTATACAGGAAAAAATCATATCGAATATAAAAATGAAAATAGTCAAGGGAAATTACGATTTGTCCATTTTTATAAAAACTACACAGACTGTTTAGTGTACATTGCTCGAGTACAAAGAAGCGGAAGGCAATTCACAATCTATTAAAATTTCAATAGGCAATATTGTACTTTTTTCCCCTTAGAAGACGTACAAGATGAATAAAATTATAATATTGAACCAGAAGAAGTTAAAAGATTTCTATAGAAAGGCTCCTTTGAATTTTCGATTCTAGCTCCAGTAGGTCTGTAGAAGTTTATCCAGCAAGAATAAAAGGAGCAGCATCATGCGGTACATGTCAGTGTTTTAATTTATTGCTGACAGCTAAATACGATTTCGTTTTCTTCCCATTATGATGACGACAACCATTTTTTTTCTTCTTTACTTTAGTAAATAAACTTTTCCATGTACTTGTACTTTTGCAGACTATTATATGTACTTATATGTCTTTTAGAGTACGAATCCTGTAATTCAATATCTGTACGGTGTATAGTCAAAGTCGAATAAAATTCAAATTTGTGGCTTTTTGAACATTTTCATAATTTTTGTATATCCTTTTTATGTTCAGTGTTTTTTTTTTTTGGTTCTTCAATATCAACCTTTCAACAAGGAACTTATCGTTTATATTCAGTATTAAATTCAAACTAACTGACATTTACGATGACAGAAAGTCCTTTTATTTCAATTTGACGAAGCGTACTCACTGGAAATTTTATCGTCAAAGGTATTAAGGATTGGTAACTACGGAAACGATAAACTTGTATACGTTTATGCAAGAAAATATGAATCTAGAAGATATTTGCACATTTTAAATAAGAATATTTCTAGAACGGAGTTTTTTTTTCTTCTTACGAAATACGAATCTTTATTGAAAGTCGAAAGTTTGTAGGATTCCTACCAAAATAATTCTTACGGAAATATACAAAATAATATGGAAAAAAAAAGTTTTAAAAAGAACTTTAATATTTTATTAACTATTCTCTATTTATTATAGTCTTATGGAAAATTTTAAATAATTGAAATTTCATTTTGATTCGAAACAAATTTTTCAAAATCTACAATTTGACTTATTTATAAGAAAACTTTATTTTCAATCCTTCATCTATTGTACAATGGAATATTTTTAGAATAAATATTTTATTTCATCTAAAATCTATAAAGGCGTTCTTCTAAAATATTAAGGATATTTTTTTATAAATATCATATTTCAGTATATATATTTTTAAAATTGAATCAAAATTATTACAATTTAAAAATGTTCAATTACAATTTAAAAATGTTCCAAAAAAATAAAAATTATTTGCATTTATTAATTCGATATTTGCCTTAATATTTTAAGAGATTTTTATAAAATTTCTGCAATTTGAATAATTAGTAAAGTGAGAAACAAAATTTCCCTTTCTCATAGGAGATTATCCATTATACGGTTTGGAAGGATTGCCTTATTTTTTAAAAAACAATATTATAATATATATTATTTAAGATTATATTTATTTTTATCTTAATATGCCATTTGATAATGAGGATAGATTATTTATTATACAAGGAGTTAAAATTACTCACAAAATACACATATTTATAGTTGTAACAACAGACAATGGCTCCTGATCTTTTCTAACAGAATTTTATTCAGCGACAGTGAATACGTCAATAAATATATTTTTCCAAAATAGGGCTTAAAAACCCACCTGTGACTGTTGTATACGTATTTTTTTTAAGGTGCCATTCTTTGAAACGTCAATTCTGAGCGTAGATTTTAATTGTTGCAGACTTATTTTAGACTTACATGAAAGTTTTTAATTTTTCAGTGTAAGTCTTGTGGCCATATTCAGTGTCTTGTGACCATGTCTTTTAATAAGATATGACCACGAGACACTAAATATGACAAATTCTTGGTTTAGTACAGGAAAAGTCGAAATTTCGTGACTTGATTATATCAATTGGCCTTCAAGATCGTGCGATTTGATGTTGTAGAATTTTTTCTTATAAAAATATACAAAATATTTAATTAAAATCTTTTTAAACTTTAAAGCATTTAAAAATCAATATCCGTTAAGTAATGGCAGAATTACTATTTAATAAATTTGTTTTTTTTCAATAATAACAATATTTTCAAAATGTAATAAAATAAAAATTTTACTAAAACTAGCATTTAAAATATATTTTATTTAATTTTACTTTCAAAAGGGCAAATTAGATAATTTCATCGATTATTTTTGAATTTCCAAAAAAAAACAACACATTAATAAGAAAAATTCTGAATTTTTATAGAGAAAAACTTTCAAAAAATTAAAATAAATTTCTTAATTACCATATTTTCAAGGTAATTTTTAAATGTTTTTTTTTAGTTATAGTAAAAAAAAATTAGGCTATTTTTAAAAAAAAACTAAATGTGTTTTTTTTTGTTTCCCAAATTAAATACTAAATATATTAACCCACCCCCCCCCCCCCCCCCCTCTTTAATTTTTCTAGTATTTTATATTTTATTTGATTATAAAATTCTTAATCGTTTAATATACTCTGTTTTTTTTTTAAAAAACTATGTACAAAATCCAACCTAAAATCTACTATCATAAATGCTTAAAATATAAACAATAAATCGTTCCGAAATGTTTACAAGGGAAAATACCTCGATTATTTTTAAATAACATTCCCTAATTTCCTTATTTTTATATTCTTATTCTAAAACATCTTTGAATGTATAACCAAATAAAATTACTTATAAATACCATACAGTGTATACATTCATCCTTTTTATATATTTTCCCTTCAATTTTCTAAAATACAATCTACTAAAGGTAACAGCTATTAGTAAGTAGTAAATACAAGAGTTCATAGAATGTTCATATATTAAGTATTTACGAGGAAAAATAGAACAAGTGTGAAGTAGATGTGGTGAAGGGGGGGAGGGGGTAAGATTAGGCCATTACTTTGAAGGAAAACATCATTATCTTCATGATGATCCTCATCCTGGGCTGTTGCCTTCAACACGGTAACATAAATTAGTAATCAGCTCATAAGTATCGGTAGTCCTGAACAATATTGTGCATCATGCCACCCTGAAAATTCATTCTGCTCCTCGATTGGATTTATTTAGTTTCCCTAGAACACTCGTGCTGGGTTTGGTCACACAAGACACGATGGCATCGAAACAAAATTGGTGGCATGCATGTTGCAGAGAGCATAAGCATAAACAACACAACTGCCAACGTTCCATAGCTAATCTCAGGATGTTAATCTTTGACATAAACATGTGTTCTTTCATCTTGTTGCCGTTGTTTTGTCGTTGTCGTTGTTGTCTCTACGCTGTCCTCGCCGCCAACTGCACAAGTACGAACAACTCTGTACAATCCTTCACAATGTCAGTCCCTGTGCGGGATTACTTACAACAATTTTTACCATTTCACTCTATTTTACTTATATCACATTCTCAACAAGAGTTTACTTCTTTTTTCTTTTTTTTTTGAAACATTTTGTTCAGTATTTTTTTCTCTGTTTCACACTCTTCGGCAACCCTAGTCAACATTGCTGTTTATCGCCGCAGAGTGTTGCTGCCTTCTTCAATATGGCCTTGCTCGGTACAGCACCTCGTATATGTGATAAATGACAAACATTTGTATAATTTATGATATCATAATTTTATCTGTTCCTGTATCGTTGTTTTCCACCCTAGCATCATCATCAACATTGTATTATCGTCCGCATCTCCACAGTAATGGGGAGAAACAGTAGCGTTAGGATGCCCGCACTCGCGTGTACACGCAACAATTTCATACTCACTCAGTCCTACAGGCACTATTGTAGTCGACATTCTTCTTTAATCGTGCTTCATTTGCTCTTAAATGCGACTATAACACCTTTGCTGAAATCTTTTCCATCGAAATTGTACGCATCCTAACCAGTATGGTACTGTTTTGAAAATTCTTAGCTTCTCCCCTACCCTCTTCCCCCATTCGGTTAAGACCCCATCGCAACCATGTCAGCACTGCTACTTTTCACATTAAACTCGCATCTACTTTGACAAAGTGGTTGATGGCAGTGGTAATGATGCTGGTTTGAAGTAGTGGGTGACATCAGCAGGAACGAGGCATCGAGTATTTACAGCATCAGCGTTTAGTCATTTCTTATTTCAACTCTGGCTACGAATATCAAGTGACTTAATATGACTTGTAAATGTGTCCGGATGCCTTGTATTCATTTACCGTGCAAGTATTCGAATGAGTGAACAAATATTCTAGTGAGTCTCTTGGGATTGAATGCCTTCGCGCCACCATCACAGTTATCACTGCTATCAACAATAACTCCCATCATCCTTAGTCCTTAGTATACCAAAAAAAAGTCCACCACACAGCAGCAAGACATGTCCTCATACCATCGATTTAAACTCAAACTGAAATGAACTCGAACAGTTTCGGTTGTAGTTAGCCGTTATAGCACGTGTAGTTATTTTGGAACCGAAGATTTAATCAAAAACTGTTTGTTAATTTTGTCCCAAGATAACAAAATAAGGCGTTGGCGATGAAATGAGACCATCTCAGCCATTTAGCACGAGTCAACGAGGATGTATGTTATTAGTTGATTCTACGGGTGCTTAGTAAAATAATAAATAAATAAATAAATACGAATGTATACACATTCAGAAAATGGTTTTGATATTTGTGAAATGAAAATCACACCCCAAATATTTTCGTGGAGGTAGAAATTTACACTCTGCTACATTAGCTCGTTAAGTGCTTGTAATATAGCCGAAATACATAATAAAAACATGACCAAAGTTGCCGAAAAATGTGCCTTCCAACATTGATGGCGTATGTATTCGACATTTTTATCCTCAATCCCCTCACAGAAAGCCTGCTAGATTCACCTACATTTTATTAATAGATGGAAAGCATCACCAATCCCTATTTCCAATCGGTAGTGGATATTTTTGGGATTAAGGCGGAATCGATATAGACACTGTTGAGCTAGAACGATTATTTTATTTATGAATAGTTGTAATCGTCAAGGCGACTTTTCCGTCAAGGATACTAAAATATCGACAAGTCGGAGACATTGTACAATAAATTGTGTCAGAACATTGGCGATTATCGATTCTGTTCGTACATTTTTCAACATTGCTTTCTGGTCGTCCCGAAACCATAAACTTCAATCTTGAGATGGTTTTTTTTTATTGAAAAAAAAAATCATGTGTACTCATATAAGACTGTATCCCTTTATGTGTACGTAAATGCATTCAATTTTCTTGAAAGTGCAACAAAATATTTTTTATCAATATACACTGTCAATTCAGACTGTTTGGTATTTTTCTTTTCGATTAAAAAAAAAAATCAATTCAATTATTTACTTTAAACTTAAACCGATCAAATCGAAAGATTTATTCGAAAACAATTTTTTTTTATTATTATTATAAAATATCGATGGAACTAGAAATTATTGGAATCTGAAATTATTGGAATCACTCCCGTTTTGTTATTTTGCTTCTAATCAATTTTAGTTTTTATTTAAACTGATGAAAGGTGGTGGTCCAAATGGATAAATGAACAAATACGGTGTAATTCTATGCAATTTTCTCTTTGGAAAACCACACGTAATGACAGCATCGAGCAGCCAAATGCACTTTTCAAACATTCTCAATCTTGTTGAGCTGATATGAAAACCGATATTAATCAACGCACCAAAACCGCAAAGGTGGTCGTTACAGATCACTGCCATCAAATGGTCACATGGCAGAGTCAAGAGCACACTCTTCCAGTAGCACACAGATTGTACGTCACGCGTCTGTAACCGCGCGTTTGTGGCCAAAGCCTTCCCCAGACCTCGGATAGCATTCTATGTTAACCGACAACCAGCTAGATTGTCTATCCCCATAATTACTATTACAACATACTCGTACAAGTATATCAATCGATTGTATTTAATGCTTTGTTAACTTGGAACAATCCTATTACCCCAACTTGGGTAAAAAAAGACTATAATTGCGATTATGAAGGAATATCGAACATCAAGAAGCGAAGAATATGACCTAAAAGCAATCCTATATGGCTGCTGTTTTATGCATTAAAGGAGAAGGCAACGCACACTTCATAGAACCGAGTAATGATGGTGTAAAGCAGGCTTAGTCCGATGTTGGTCTTTGCGTTACGGTCTAATGACCTAGAAAAACGTTGTCCAGCTGGGGTTGAATGGACGATGAACGAGTGACCGCTATTTCCTCTAAATGCTAGAAATCCCATCGCCATAATGTAAAATGGAAAAAACCTTTCAGCACGAAAACGAATATGGACCATCCACCGGTTAGAGTCTTTCATCGCATCAACACAAGTAGTATTTTCCTCGTTCGACACTGATAAAAGCGAATTGTTAATAACACGGATAATGCACATATTTATTGGATACTGAAAATAAATACTAAAACCAAAAAAAAAAAAACAAAAAATTCCATCCATTCCCAAGTTAAACAAGCAAAAGCGAACGAATAGCTACAAATTGAAAGCTTTTCGTGCCTTTTTCGAATGGATTCATTTAAGCAAACACAGATGCGCCCCTGCCCCCATATTATAAATAGTAAAAGATGAGTTTGCTCACGGTCCAATATGGTAACTAAGTGCACATCGTTCAGTACGTTGGGGTGCATATAATGCGCTCACCAAAATGCATTCCAATTCGTATGGTTGCATAACACAGTATCATAGTCGGTTCCATTTACGTACTACTATTATATTTTTATGATTAATAAAAACCAGAGTACATCTTTGAATTTATTAAAAACTATATGCAAAAAAAATAAATAAATATATTAAAGAATATATTACGATGAGTACGTGCAATATTCGAGATATTCACAAATTCGATTTCTGTGAAAATAATCCTTATTCACCATAAATTTGGGATTATTCTTTTTTTTTAAAGAAATTATTTAAACAAAACAATTTTTAATATTTCATCCTTGGATAAATGTGATATTATTTGTTGTTGATATTCTGATATAAAATTATTAATAGAAAGTCCTATTTAAAAAATTATCTTTTAGACATTATCAAAAAAAGATGTTTTTCCCTTTAAGGGTCTTTGCAAAATTTACAATTTGTAAAAGTTTCAATTCGAAAAAATATTTTTAAAATTGGCTTTATAAAAATTTGGTACAGAAACTATTTTTTCTGTACAATCATGTCCTTATTCTGTTTTGAAATTTTTTAAAATAGTACTTCCGACTGGAAGAAGGATTCATTTATAAAAAGATTTTGTTTAAATTTGTATCCCAAATTTGCTCTATGAGATATGTTTGTAGATGGTAATTGATAGCAAAAACAAATTTATTCAAAGTACTTGCCCTCACTAGCTACACATTTTTCCCATCTCTCGGGCAATTTGTGGATACCACGCCAAAAAAAAGTTCTTTCTCTTTCGAGGCAAACCACTCATCAAGCCATTTTCGGACGTCTTCGTAAGAATCCAAGTGCTGCTCAGCGAGCGCGTGGCCCATCGACGAAAACAGGTGGTAGTCGGAAGGGACCAGGTCTGGTTAATTAACAGGGTGGGGTAGTACCTCCCAGTTGAGTGTCGCTATTAGTTTCGGACCATTTTTGACGTGTGCTTTTTATGTTTTTGTAGATAATCCGTCCTTTTTTCACTCAGAGCACGGTGCAATTTGATCAGTTGTTGGTGGTAGCAATGGGCATTGACAGTTTCACCAGGTTTCAACATCTCATAGTAGACGATACACTGCTGATCCTACCAAACTCACAGCATCGTCTTCCGTCCGAAGCGATTTGGTCTTGGGGAAGATGTTGATGGTTGGCCGGGATAAAGTCACGATTTCTTGCGTTTAGGATTCTCGAAATATATCCACTTTTCATCGCCAGTCATAAACCGATGCAGGAACTATCTTTCTTTTTTATCTGGCGAGCAAGATTTCGCATGTGCTGTGGCGTCGCCCCATCTGCCTATCGTTCAATTCATGCGGCAGCCATTTTCCGATCTTTTTGATCTTTCCCATGTCACGCAGTCGCATGGAAATAGCTGTTTGAGTAACACCCAATTGCTCCGCGAGCATTTTTTGCGATTGGGTATCGTCTTCGGTTAAAAGAGCCTGCAATTGATGGTCCACAACCTTCCTGGGCCGATGTTCACGCTTCTTGTCTCATAAGTAAAAATTGCCGTTTTATGAACCGACGAAACCAATCTCGGCACGTTGTTTCCGATAAAACCACTTTCACCATAAGCCTCCATAAGCATTCGATGCGATTCGGCAACCGATTTCGTCAAATTGAAGCAGAAAAGAAGAGCTTCCCGCATATGATCTTTTTCTGGCACATAACTATAGGTTCAGAAGTTATAGCTCTGTAATTTGATAAATGTGGAATGTATACAAAATTCAAATTTTTTTTTTGATATTATTTCAAGTAATATTAGTACTGAAATATATATTCTAAGCGCCACGACAATAAAGGCCACTCGGAATAAGGAAATTAAAGTAGAAATGGAAAGGAAAACTATTTTTTTATAAGAATTATTAGCATAGTACCATGCTTCAGTGGGATTCGAACCCACAACCTTTAAGGTGGTAATGTAGTGCGCTAATAACTGTGCTACCCTGCCGGCTAATTAAAAATTTATTTAATATAAAGTTTGCCAATTTATATTGTAAATTGTTCAATTACCGAAAGATCTTAAAAATTATAAAAAGTTTCTATAAAAGTTATGATTCTGCCGTAGTAGAGCTTAGCACAAAATTGAGCCTTATTTCTCGTTAACAAAATACACAAGTGACTGTGCCGAAGCTCATATATCCCCGAAAAATGACCATGTGGTGAGCATTTTGGTCTTAAGTATTTATTAGGCTATATTTCTTTCATAATAAAGAAGGATCAATACTGACAGCCCTAATTTAAATAATTTTTTCTGGTTCATGTGTGGTTGCAACAAAACGGTGCCACAAGCTACACAACATGACAACTTTTGGCCTCTTTGCACGAACAGTTTCCAGGAAGCATAATTTTGAGATAAGTTGATATCAATTGGTGTCCAAATTTTGTGATTTGCCATCACTGAACTTTTTCTTATGAGTCTTGGCATCGTATTTACGTAATCATACCTCAAAAATGAGGGTTATTTGATTAATACTTGGCCTTGATAAGAAAAACATTTTTAGTTTTTGTATAAAATTCCTTTTTATTTTTCAACATAACCTGCTTTAAGGTTTATATATTTATTTTAATATTTTGTGATCTTTTGTATCTAATTTAAGATATAATATCTTCTCTGCTCTTTGTTTCAGACAAATCTTTTTCCGTTGAGCCATTTTTTCATATGCGTAAATAGATAACAATCGGGGGGGGGGGGGGTTAAATTTAGGATGCTCAAGCAAATCGTATCCTACTTATGGAATATTGTCACGGCGATGATACAAGAATGCAGGCGTACATTATCTTGAAGAAAGAAAATATTTCCGTCACCAAATGCGGTTGTTTTGTTTAATATTATAATATTATACTGTTATCGGTTTTCCTTTTCAAGAGAGTCGATTGATATAATTTCATGTACGTCCCAGATAATTAAATAGAACGCCTTGTTTGATGCACGTTTGCTAGCTGAAGTCCGCTGTTTTGACTGAACTTTGATTTTTGGTGTATAATCAAATTTGATCAACAGTTTTTAATTGATGCAAAAGTTCATTTGAATTACGATTAAAAATGTTCAAATACTCCATTAAATATATTACACGAACACGTTTTTGATCAGATGTTAGAAAACGCGGCTAAAAGCTTTTTTATATTAAAAATTGCATGTAAAATTTTGCCTACAAGTTCATTTGAGGTATTTACCATGTTAGTTTAGAAGTTCTGGTCATTCATCATCACTTATGCTCGTACGACCACAATGAAATTCAATAAACCACTATTAAATCTTTCCTTATCTCCTTTTAATGGCTATCAAAATTAAATTAGTCAATAGATGTTTATTAAATTTTGTATGCCATTTTTCAAAGTTTACAAAATAGTGAAAAAAATATTGTTTTAATAATATCCGCAATATCTTTGTATTAGCCAACAACTTATCATATTGCCACCGTATAAGATTATTTAAAAACCACACTTCGTGAGCAAATAGTCAAATTACAGCTTCAAATATCTGAAAAAAATCTTCATCTTAAAAAAATCAACTTCTACAAGAAATTCTGTGTATATATAATTTTATTAATTTATGTTTACCTAATGGAAAAATTGAAGCACTTTAATTAAATAAAAATCTACATCAAAAAAGTATTGTATTTAAATAAAGTTTGTAAGTATTAATTGGATAATTCTATATGAATTTTTACCATTTTACTATCGGAAAAACATTAGAACCCACAACAAACATAAAAGTTTTTATTCATCCTGAAATGAAAATAGAAAAACTTTAGAGCCTAACATACATAAAAGTTGATTTTAGGTCAATTTTAAAAATAGAAGCTTAAAAAAAACTTCAACGACCAATCGGATAATTGAAAGTTAAATAGATGATCTATTATATGCTTTATTATTTATTTACGAGTACCATATGATTAGGGAAAAAAAGCCTATGTCCTTGCCAGTTGTCTTTGCAAATTGCAATAATAAATTTTTTTTTTTTTCAAAAATTTCAATAATTGCTAGAAGAAATATTAATTAATAAAAGAATGGAAAGAGAATTCCGCAAATCATCTAAACAAAATAAATTGAAAATAACTTTTTAATTATTATATAATCCTCATTAAAACCGACATAATGTTATAAAAATATATCGAAAAAGAAGGAAAAAAAATATCCTCAAGCCATATTTTAGCCTAATTTTAAGGTAATTATTATTAAAATAATATTCATTCGCAAATGCGTAGTTTTTTGTTGTTGTTATTGCCAGTTGGAAAAATACAATGAACAAACAACAATTTGACTAATAACATTTTGTCTACACAATATAAAATTTATTCGTTCCGAAAAATGAAATTGACTTCCTGTTTTGATAATAACCTTTGATGGTATTAATTGTAAGATATTCTATTTAAAATAAAGCTTAGAGCATTGCCGGGAGATAACCCAAACAAAAGGCACAACAATGGAATTAGTCGTGATTGTCGAAGGCAGATTGTGTGTATGAGCTTTAAAATGTCTAAACCATTTACGGATACCAATTAGATGATATGCTGGATTTCTTTCACTCCATCATCATAAATCATAGCGATTCGGAGCATTAATTGAATGAAATTTTCAATTATTCCAACGCTTGTTGCTCTGTTGGATGAATGAATGAATGTTCATACTTGGTATCTGTAGCCATTTCTCACACCAATCTCCTTAGATCTACAACATCCCCGTAGATTGGTACGATTTATGTTGGCACCTAAGCATTTCCATATTGTTCAGTAGCCGTAATGCCAATAATATGATTTTTTTATCGTATTGCTGTATGATATTTTTTTATTTCTCCATATTTATAAATTCCTATCACCTTTGTAAATAGAAACTACAATATTTGTAAATCACAACTTCTCAAAGAGTGTGTCAGCAATTTAGCTCGCCAGGGGATAATATAGATTGCGTTCTCAATAATGGTTAGTAAAAATTCCCAAGAAATCCAAAAACCATCTGCACTATAGTAAAATCATCGAAAACGAATTTATAATTCAGGCAAGTTGACAAAAGGTAAACTACAATGAACCGGAAGATAGATGCGCAATTACCGGCAGTCCATTTAAATAGCCTTTAATAAATAGTTAAAGTACAAGAAAATTGCGATATAAATGACATCCGAAAGATGAATATACGAATATTCTGCTGCTGTTGCTGTATTGTTGTCCGGAACTTCGGATATCCCATTCTGATGATTATTAGAAATAAGGTAAGACCGTACTACCGATCAAGGTGTGCTGAGGTGATGATTAATTGCTGCCGAATATATTCTACTCTCCACAAGTGTAAATTATTATCACAGTCATTTCTTGAAAGGAGTCCGATTTGTCATCGAAGGAGACAAAATTTGTCAGGTTTTTGTATTCCGATTCCTCGCCTTTTTCTTTGCTAGCTCAGTTCCGCTCCATTACCATCTATTTAAGTTTCTCTGCTTCCCCGATCCATTTTGTAAAGGATGCTTGTTATTATCCCATATACTAAACCGAATGCAGATACAATTTGTTTGCCCACTGATGATCGATTTTTCTTCTTGTTCTGGAATAATATCCAACCTGGACAGGCCCAGCGCAACAGTCTATCTATTCGGATCTCTCTGATATTTGTTCCTATTGAAAGAGGAAATTTGTCGTCAATTAGAAAGGAGCCGCATCTAAAGTTTCGATCCTATTCGTTAATGTCAGTCTTCTATGCGAATCTTCCTATTCAATACAGATAGTCAAGGTAATATCATTCATATACGTTACTGTTTTGCACAAAGCGATTAGGAAGCGATTAATCACAGTCTTGGCCTAACAAAACTATCTATTCTAGCACTTGTACTCATACTATAGCCCAGAAGAGTTCTTATATGAGCGGCTGTTTTAAGAAAACGTTTTATTACTTTCCCTTCCGGTCTTGTCACTATTACCTTTTATAGTTTATTGCAAACTGCAAGTAACTCGTACATTTTTTTTTGTTAAAACGACGATACCGCCTTCGACTTCCATACGAACAATAACTGCTTACCGGAACTGCTTTTCACTTCTAATGCAATTTTTTTTCCAGTTCACTTCATTTGAGACTCGTTCACAACAAAGTCAAAGAACATTTTAAATAAGACACCTTGTAATCCGTTAACACAACAAACTGGATTACCACCACTTACGTGGGTATTGCATAAACATTTTGTGAAAAGACGAACAACAGGAATCTTTTACGTATAACTTCAAGACTGTATTCATAGTTGTATCCTTCCTACTTACCTACGTAATCTTATATTATATTTACGCTTTTAGCAAACATAATAGATACAAAAGTATGTACACACACTAATATGTTTTTGCTAGGATTTATGGGTAAGTTTTATTGTCAGCCACTGATGTATCTACCAAAGTCATCTTTTGCATTGTAGAAATTTTGCTTACGCCCATTCGTATATTTTTGCCTTTACTGTACATTCTTAGTCAATTTTTCATTTGATGCATCCTTTCCGATTTTTCAGAAGTTTTGACGCAAAATTTATTGAGAGCCTATTTACCACAAAAACGACAGGATAATAAATTTTTCCATCCTAGATTTATGTAAATTTTAACTCAAACGAAAAGGAAATTTATACACTTGCATCGTAAATTATGTTCCTTCAACTAGTATTGTGAGGGTTTTTTTCTCCATACTACAAACATCCTAGTAGAAGGATATTGAATTTGTTTACTTTTTTCCCTTCTACTATTACACATATATTAGTAAAGTGAAGAGAAAAATACTTTGTTCAACAATATTTATAAGATATTTGTTTAAAAGTAAGGTAATAAAGTGAATTTTTTTTAAATAAGAGTCAATTTTAATTTGTTACTTTTTCGTTTAATATGGGAAATTTTGTAACTTTTCTTAACTAAAACTAAATTTTTTTTTTTTAACAATATGGAACATTTCCTCTTTGGATATCAGGTAAGCATTTATATAGAATTTTCTTGGTATTTTATTAAGATTAAAATAGTGTTTTATATAAAATATGCAAAATGGGTAATATTCTTTTTTATTAAAAAAAAAGAAGAAGAAAAATTAAAGTTTATAAAAAAATACAGCAAACGAATTTTCCTTTTTAGAACATTTTTCAAGAATTAATTAATGAGCTTCTGTTGATGTTGCAGCGTCTAATTAAATCGATTTTTGTTTTGTTTAACAAGGTAAGTATTGGGTTGGTGCAAAAGTTATGACGGTTTTTTATGATCCCAGATAAACAAATTTTTTCTTCAGAAATGATGAATAGTACGAGTATCTTCTTTTAAATGATTGCATTATATAAAGGATGCTTTCCCTCAACTTTCTATTCTGTTTTGGCCTGGCCAGAGTACAGTGAAGAGCCCTTGTATTTTTTCAAAATGTCCGTCGATAAGGTGCATTTACGTCATTGTTTCTTTATGAATTCCGTAAAGACAATACCGCTAGTGTGGCAACCAAAAACATTTGCGAAGTGTATGAAGCAGATGTAATCAAAGTTCGGCAGGCACAAAGATGGTTTGCAAAATTCCGATCTGGGGATTTTTCACTAATTGATAAACCACGTACCGGGCGGCCATTGAAGTCTGACGAGGACAAGTTAAATGTCATAATTGACACCAATCCACGTCTTACCACCAGGGAGATCGCGTCGATGATGGGAGTCAACCATACAACCCAACCGTATTAAGGCATTTGAAGCGTATGGGGATGGTTTCGCGGTACGACGTTTGGATACCTCATCAAGTGTCGGCTGCCAATTTATTGGATCGTGTTTCAACGTGCGTTGCTTTGAGTGCGAGACAAAAACATGAACCTTTTTTGCATCGTTTGGTAACGGGAGATGAGAAATGGGTCGTGCACAACAACGTGACAAGAAATAGACATTGGGCTATACCTGGACAAGCCCCATTAACAACTTCGAAAGCCGAAATCCATCAAAAAAAGTCATGCTTTGTGTTTGGTGGGATTGTAAGGGTATTGTGTATTTTGAACTCTTGGAACGCAATCAGAAAATTACAGCAGAACGATATTGTCAGCAATTATCCAAATTGAACATCGTCCTTCAAAAGTATAGACCAGAATTGGTAAACAGAAAAGGGGTAGTATTTCATCACGACAACATGCGACCACATGTGGCTATGATGACCCAACACAAGCTGAATTGGGATGTTATCAAGCATCCACCGTATTCTCCAGATCTTGCTCCTTCCGATTTTCATTTATTCCGATCACTACAAAATTTTTTAAATGACAAAAAATTTGATACAATAGAGCAGGTAAAAACATCCCTTTCTACATATTTCGCATCAAAATCCAAGAAATTTCACACTAATGGTATTAATAAGTTGATAGAAAGATGGGAGGAGGTTGTAAGAACGGATGGAAATTATATAATTGATTAAATAAATAATACAAATTAAAAAAAAAAATTTTAATTGTATATGTCAAAAAAAGTTATTACTTTTGCACCAACTCAATAGTAAAAGCCTTACCACATCAACTGTACTTATTACGATTAGTGATAGTTTTTCTGTTAATTAATTAGAATAAAAGATAATTTATTCTTTAAATAAATAATAAAAATATTTTCTGTACAATTTTTTTTGTTTTTTTTTTGTATTATTACAAAATTTATAATCTACAGAAGGCTAGAAAAAAATACTAAATAAATTTAACATAAAAATCTCTTTTATTCCTATTTTATTGTTCAAAAAGTAAAGTTCTATGTTTGATAGATAAGAAACAATTATATTATTAAAGATAATTTTAATTAAGTTCAAAATTTACCATATAAAATGTTGGATTATCTAATAAACTATAAAATGTACAATAAACTTTAGATGCTGATTTTTCGAACAAATTTTCTTATTGCTTGCTTGGTGGATCCAAAAATTAGTAAATTTTTCATGTACGGATCTCTTAAAATTTACAACTAAATAAGGGAGGGGTATTATACTAAGCAAATGTGACAGTTTGGTACTTATTTGAAAATTAACAAGGACTTACAGTAACCGTTAACTTTGAGCACTTTGCCTGCACAATAACCGAATTATTTAAGTCTGATAATAAAAATTTCGGTCTTAATCGTATGTGATTTTAACAATACGGCCGCACTAGCCACACAACATAAAAAGGACTCATTATATCAAAATTTGTTGATGTAAAATGGGTGCTGTTGGATTTTTAATTATAAGACTTTATAATTTATTATATTAACACAGATAATCCCTAAATTTTAGAGTATTGAAAAACCAAACATTGGTGAAGTAATGATCAAAATAGGAGTTCAAAAAGTGTTAAAAAATGTACCAAAAATTACCTCAAAAAGATCGAATACTCGGAAGATGGTTAATAAAATATATTTAAATAATATTATTTTTTTAACTTAATGGCAATATTTTCTTAAGGTAATTTAATTAGAACTTTCTCAAAATCTATATTTAAATTATATTTAATTGAATTTGACTTTCCAAAGTTAAAATGAGATAATCCGTTATATTTTCTTTATTGCTATGAAAAATAATAAAAAATAATCGTTCTATTGGGTTGTTCGGAAAGTAATTTCGTTTTTTCCCAACAGAGGACTTAATTGTATTTTTTCACAACCAACTTCATACTTATGCAGCATAATCATATGCATTTTCATATCTGACATAGCAAGGCTTGCTTCGATTGCTTCTGAATAGTCGTTTTTGGTTGATACCCTTTTAAATATGGAATGTGAAAAACAGGATTTTTGGCATATTTTATTGTATTTTTTACTATAGAAAACATAAAAATGCTGTTCAAGCAAGAAAAAAATTATCAGATGTGTATGGAGAAGATCTGTTAAGTGAGTGCCAGCGCCAAAACTGGTTTGTAAAATTTCGATCCGGCAATTTTGATCTCGAAGATGGAACTCACGTTCTTGAAGGTCAGTTGAAACTGATGAAGACACAATTAAGGCATTAATTGATGCAAATCGGCGAATAACAACTCGTGAGATCGCTGAGAGATTAAGTTTATTGAATTTGTCCGGTCCTGATCATTTAAAACGGCTGAACGGCTAGGTTTAATCTCAAAGCTCGACATATGGGTTCTTAAACGCCAAAAAAATGATCCATTTTTGCAGCGTATCATCACTGGGGATACGGAATGTGGTATTTACGACAATGTTAAGCGCAAAAGATCCCGGAGTAGAAAAGATGAACCGGCTCAAAGCACTTCGAAAGCCAATATTCATCAATTTGGTGGAATTTCAAAGGATTCGTTTATTTTCAGCTTCTATTGAGTAACACAACAATCAATTCTGAAGTATACTGTCATCAGTTGGACAAATTGAATGATTTACTTAAAGCAAAAAGGCCAGAATTGGTCAATAGGAAAGGTATAGTTTTCCAAGAGGATAATGAAAAACAACAGGCGGTAAAACGTTTATTTCAAATGAGGAGGTCAAAAATCACTTAGATCAGTTTTTAGCTAGCAAAGAATAAAAATTTTATGAGCGTCGAATCAAGCTACTGCCAGAAAAATGACAAAGGATTTGGATCAGACTGGACAATGTTTAATTGAATAAAATATTAATTCGCTATAAGAAAATCGTCTTTTATTTTTATTTTTAAAAAAACGAAATTACTTTCCGAACAACCCAATATTTAGTTACCGAAAAATTTATTGAGATTACAAAATGGAGAAAAATAGAAATTCTAAATATTTTTATATAATAAAAAAATTAATTCTAAATACTCGCCGTTCTTATGAATTCATATCGATTGGATATTATTTCTGGTTTATAAGTCAAGGTAGTTAAGGCATTTGAGTACAAATCGAAAAGCCGAGCATCATCCTTCATTTAACTTTCAAAAATAAATAACGAATCTTATATAGCTGAGCAAAAATAGTATTCGAACATGTAGCCATCTTCTAGTTAGACTGAAAAGTTGACGTCTGAAAAGTTTATAAGGTTGACGTTTAGATGGCGCCTCTTGCAAAAATCTACTTAATTATCACAAAGCACCATCCTTCAAATGATTCCTGTCAAAATTCGGTCGATTGGTTCGTGAGATATAGCATTTTGAGTGAAGCAACTTTTGTTATTGAAAAAAAAATGGATAAAGACGAATTTCGTGTATTGATAAAGCATTGGTTTTTGATGAAAAAAAATACAGTGGAAACCAAAGCATGGTTTGACAAACATTATCCGGACTCTGCTCCAGCTATTTCAACTGTGGAATATTGGTTTCGTTAATTTCGAACTGGTCGTACGAGCACAGTTGATGCAGAACGCAGTGGACGCCCAAAAGAGGTGGTTACGGCAGAAAACATCAAAAAAATCCACAAAGTAATTTTAAATGACCGTAAAGTGAAGTTGAGCGAAATAGCTGAGACTCTGAAGATATCGAAAGAGCATATTGGACATATCGTGCATGAATATTTGGGCATGCGAAAGCTGTGTGCAAAGTGGGTGCCGCGTGAGCTCACTGTGGACCAAAAACAACAACGTGTTGATGATTATGAGCAGTGTTTGGAGCTGTTCAAGCGCAATAAACCCGAATTTTTGCGTCGATATGTGACAATGGATGAAACATGGTTCCGTCACTACACTCCAGAATCCAATCGGCAGTCGGCAGAGTGGAGAGCGAGCGACGAACCGAATCCAAAGCGTGGAAAGACGCAACAGTCGGCTGGCAAGGTGATGGCGTCTGTATTTTGGGATGCGCATGGTATAATATTCATCGACTATCTCCAGAAGGGACAGACGATCAACAGCGACTATTATATAGCGTTATTGGATCGTTTGAAGAAAGAAATCGCTAAGAAACGGCCTCATTTGAAGAAGAAAAAAGTGTTGTTTCACCAAGACAATGCACCGTGTCACAAGTCGATGAAAACGATGGTCAAACTCAATGAATTGGGCTACGAATTGCTTCCCCATCCACCGTATTCTCCAGATCTGGCCCCCAGCGACTTTTTCCTGCTTGCAGACCTCAAGAGAATGCTCGCTGGCAAGAAATTTAATACCGATGATGAAGTGATTGCCGAAACTGAGGCCTATTTTGAGGCAAAACCGAAAGAGTACTATAAAAATGGCATCGAAAAGTTGGAAGATCGCTATATGTTATGCTCGCATCAGTTACTTAGGATTCTTATATAAATATGGAATGATTCCAGATTAAATAATGTTTTTTCTTGAGTGATAAAAGGCAAATATTTTCTAATATTTAACTTTTATTTTATTTCCAGACTTTCTTTAGAATAGTTTTGTTTTGTCATTGCACTTTTTGGGTATGTATTTTATTTATGAGAGAATTAGCAAATTTTCTTACAACATTTTTGTTATTTAATTACTAAGTGTGCTTTTATCCTTATCTTATAAAGATAAAAATTTACTTTTGAATAAGTAAGTCTATTTTTTAATTTAAAATTTACACACATTACAATCAAAGTAAAATTAAACTAGGTCGTATTATCTGTATTCTTCATTCTTGTAGGAGCAGGAGCTAAAAGGATCCTTATAAAGAATAATATAAACACCACAGTTACTAAATTTTCCTTCCATTGAATATTTATTGGATGAGTTATGTCGAAAAGCTAGGCCAACGAATCAAATAATGCCAAAAGGATCTCTAAATAAGGCTTTGGTGAATCTTAAAAAAATAGTTCAAGAAAATAAAAATCATATACGAAAAAGAAGTTATTAATAAAAATACAAACACTTTATGATAAAATCAAGAAAATGAAGTTATTCAAATTCCTATCTATTATGCCCAGATGTAACTATAAATTCATCTACAGAAACTTTTCTTTTCCATTTCAATAAAAACAATTTTTACAAATTCACTTCCTGAACCAACGAAAAAAAACTGTAAGTAAGAAATCTAGAATTTCTTTAAAACAAATTGAAAATAATCTTATTTACAAGTTCTTATGTGAATATATAGTAAAATCGAAAACTTTTTTAGTATTTTTTTGCTTTCTACAAAAAAATTTTTATAATTCGAAAGTTTTGCATACTGCAAAAACTTAAAAACTTTAAATTCGACGAAATTTGACGTCAACTTGATCACATGTAAATATGGAAAATTTATTATTATAGTTTTTTTAATTTTTATTATTTTTGAAAAAATATTTTTAATGTTTTAGCACAGAACTTAAAAGTTTGCCAACGTGTGCAAGTGAAATTGTTATAATAAATGTCTTTTTTTTGTCAGAAAAATGTTAGTTTCCTTTTAATAGATTTTCACTATTTGTCATTCAAAATTTATTTCTCAAAATAATGGAATTTTTATGGTATTTCTTCGAAAGTGGAATTATTTTTAACTTATATAATATTTTTAACTGAATCCATTATAAATTAATAGAACGGATTGTTAATTATCTTAAATATGAGTACTTATATAGGTCGGTAAAAATTTATTTGAAAAACAAAATTTGCTAGAAGAAATTGTTTTCTCAAAAAATATAAGGAATTAAACGCAATCTCACTTAATTTATTGCAGAAGTCGATCATTTTGAGTAAATTTCTAATGACTTTTTTTGAAGATGTCGAGTTTTAAAATATTTTAAATAAACATTTTATATATTTTTTCAAGTTTAGGATTTGTCTATATAAAAATAAATCTTTTGCTTAGTACCACAAGACAAAGTTCATTAGCGTCAAATTGCAAGATCTTGTGAGGCGATTGACTTTTTACGCAATAACGCCGAAACTTTTTATGCTGTGTGACTTGTGGTGCCCTTATTTTTGTTTTGAAAAAAAAACTGTAACCGTCTCTTTTCCTTCATTTTTAAAGATACTTAGATAAAACTCCTCTCGAAATAGTTATTTTTTATGGTTTTTCAAAGTGACTTTTGGGATTCGTAAAAATTTTATTTGAAAGATCAGCATTCAAATTTTATTCGAAAGATCTGCTCTTGTAGTACTCAAATAGTTGTCAAACAATTCAAAATATAAAATGGCAAACTTCATGAAAAACGTTAAATAACAGAACTGTACTTTTCAAATTGCAAATTGGGTAATCCAGTATATCTTAGAAAAAAGCTTTGTAAAATTCAAAATTCCTAACAAAATTAATTTTTCCCAATAAAAATTAAAATCTTTATCTATTATATAAAAATAGATAGAAATTACATAAAAATGACTAACTACTCTACAGTCTCAAATTGTTAAATATGAACAAATTACTGTCTTTGAAAATTTTTATAGTCTTTTGAATACGGTTCGAAAATATCCATCCGGACACATAATAAATGCATAGTAATTATTGTAATTGTTACTAAAAATATCTACTAAATTCATGATTTATAGCCGCACTTAAATCTTATGCAATAGAAGGTGAAAAAATTCATGCATATTTAATAGCCTATTCATACGATATCTGAAATTTGCTTATTTGAAGTACATTAAAGAAGAAAGAAATAATAAAACAAAAACTATAAAGTTTAAGTACAAAAATCTTTGATTGCATTGAACTTGAAGGTCGCATAATAAGAGATTGAAAACGATGAAAAGATTGAAATTCGAATAATACCCGAATTGGGGAAAAATGATTTCGTTGTGGGGCACTGGAACTACGAGTATTTGCTTTTTTTCTATTACTTCAATCAAGATCAATTAAATGGCATTTATGAATACGTGCGATTTAAAAGAATTTCTTCTTAAGGAGAATATGACGCTTTTGTCTTCACGTTTCAATTGTGAATTGCGTTGAAAATTATATGAATGTGGCCAGATTAATACCTTAACAAAGAGTCTCTTGGTCTCTGCGTTTATTTATTTACCAGAAAAGCTCTTGGCTATTTTCATTTACGAGTATTTGTGTAAGTTTGACTTTGCGGTTTCTATTCAATTTGAACTAAAGACTAACAGACACTCAAATGAAAGCATCACGATTAGTCAAGAAATTGGGTCACAAGAGGCTCCAAAAGCGCCACCCATTGTTGTTTGACGTCTGACTCTGAGGTAATGATATGCTAGGACTGTGTGGCTGAATGGGATGAGAGGTGCTCAGGGACGTATTATAATACCGATATTAATTGTGGTGGTAAGCGACAGAATAAGATCTTTTTTTTAAATAGTGACATCCACCACCATCGATTTTCTTATGTTGAACTTTACTACTTGCTCTTGGATACAGTCGTTTGGGAAACTTCGATGTACCTTTATGCTTAGACATAACCGATTGTTATTTATCCGTATATGCTCGTACGAGTATGTGCTACTTTCTGGGTACTCATTATTGTCCCAGCAAGTGTTTTTTTTCTTCTTCTATGTATGCATCTAAAAAGGAGCATTTCAACAAAAGCTTCGAAGAGAATCAGGAGCTGAGTGAAAACACTCCTTGACACAGAAACTTTGAATAAGTTTCTTATTGGAAACGTGCTCGTAGCTGGGAGGAGGCAGTTGGGCACTTGATATCTAATTTGTTTCTATCGATAAACATCGCATTAGTGGAAGAAGGTCATGATTAATGGATCGATTCCTGGCCGCAATAAGTCATCGTTAGCAATGGCATATAACATCCAATGGGTTGATTATGCTCTCGTATTCGGATCTAGCCGGTGCTACGAGTATCGGAATGGAACGCCGTATTATCGAAGGCAAATTTGTCATCAACGATGACGGCGATATCGACCAAGGTGGTATCGAAGGCACCAGCTATTGTTATTACTCTTAATGTTTTTACTGCTCCAGAAATTGTCACCAATGCCACTCCCCATACAACGCCCAATAGCTTACCTAATAGTTTTGACTCCGCAGAGGTTTAGACGTTGCCGCTTCAATTTCGGAATATTCAACAGACACATTAAGGTCAATTCGGTTCTGTTGCAACCTTGCCCTCCGCCAGTACGGGGACATCTTGGCTCTGGTTATGAATAGTCCGCCCTACACCAACTAACTAATATTAGTGTAGACTTAAAGAATTATAGCCCATCGACTTTAATGTGACATGCGAAAGATATTGGATCTTACATGAATTTCTATCATAACTTGCGAACATAACCACAATAGATGTACCTACAATCGAATAGATACAAATAAATATATTTCGGATGTGTGCACTTATATCTTCTCATATACCTGTCCGCAACTAAATTCATACAACATTAGATGCACCTGAGTAATATATTATCTTGAAAATGGTTTTCGGCTCCTACCTGCTATCCAAAATCATCCGTAATGATATCCTTTCATATGCATCTGCGGATACCTTTTTCTCATGCATATCAGTAGTAGTCGATCTGCTGGTAAATACTTTCGTTCAAATGATTATCGATCGAAGTCGGTTTATTTTTAAGAACATTTCGATAGTAAAATCGATTGAGTTAAAATCCTGACCAATCCAGTCAGTTATGCTTGTATGTGTTTTATAAAAAAATTTGAACGAATGGAAAAGAGATAAATGATTGAAAAAGTTCACCTGTCCGAGACTGGTTTACCTCACAATTTTTATGACTATCCTCACTAGTCCCAGAGTCTATCTATTCGTAATTCGGCAAGGCTAACATTTAAAATGTGATTTGAAAATTCAAGGGAATCTTCAGAAGATCTCGTAATTAAATGGTTCACATATAATGACTACTTTTTGATAGTTTCTGTTGTTGTTTTTTTTCGAGTGCGAGTTTTTCTTTGGAAATAAATTAAAGAATTTCACCTGCAGCCCAAAGCAGGTAGGTCTCCATTTCGATGGTATCGAAGTTCACATATACTTAATAGAAGAGATGAGTATAAGAATAACCGGTAGATTATGTTAAATGGAGTTAAAAATGTTTTTTTTTTCGCTTTTGAGAATCTCATTAAATAAAACGAAGAGGAAATGAGTTAATTGATCCAATATGATGAGGACATTATATTGCATTGAATTCCTTTTTTGGATTTTCTACTAATTTAAAAGTTGTAATTTTTTTGTCCAAGTTAATTTTATCAAAAATAAATTTTATTTTTATTTCTATCTTACAAGTAGTACACATATTTTTAATTGTTGTTAAGTGAATTTTGTTGTTTTTAATGTTATTTTTATTACTACCGTTTACAGATTATTTCCAACATATTTAAAATTCTCTATAAAAAAATGTGAATGTACAGAAAAATTCTATCAAAAAAAAAGATTTATTGAATTATCAATTGTACAATTCATCTTAGATTGACTGAAAATAATTAGAAAAAAACCATAACGAAAATTGTAAGACTCTCAAAGGAAAATTTAAAAAAATATCCTAAAAATTTGAAGGTAGGAATTTACATATTTCATCATAATTAACGAAACTATAACGTTGATTATGGGATATGTGTTGTCAGATTAGTATATCCTTCGAAAATTATTAACAATCTATTTACTTGACGCGAATTTTAAGTTAGCATACCCCAACTACCTTAGAACATCATCAATGAATGTCTGAGGCCGTAGAGTAGGCCAATTAACAAACCACGTAATTTTCAAACTATGGCAGAACCCCGAGAACTTCCGAACTGCTCATGACAAAGTAAAGAGAAATGAGCTCCTCAGAGTAATGGCAGAATTAGGGTTTTCTGCCAAAACCGCCAGTATATGAAAAATAACCTCAATCAATGAAGAATTTACAATCAATTAACGGCGTTGTCTTGTAAGCTGTCCAATCTCTGCCTAGGAAAAATAGTGCGCCATGCCAAGGTCAATATAAATTTTTTTTTAATAACTTTTTGTCTATTTTGATGGTAAAGACATTATTGGTAGTGTCAGTGTGGCATTGGGGGCAAAAGCTAAATACCATATATCATTTCCTCAAGGAATAAGACACATTAAGCTTAGAGTAAATGCCACCAAAGTTATTTTATTTTTATGATTCTGTGAGTGATCAAGTTTCAGTCTTGCACAACCTCAACACTATCGTCATTAATATATGGCCCAGAAACATAGTGGCAGTAATGAATTTGCTGCACGTAGTCGTTTAGAAAAAAAAGTCCTTTGCAAGAGTAATGCAAATATTTAGTAAGGCGAAAATTGGATAATTAAATAAAATTAATATCTACGAGGTCTGTTCAAAAATTATCGCGAATTTTGTGTTTTTTTCAAAAATTATTTATTTATTCATGTATATCTGCTTTGTCTCTTTTAAAGTAATCCTCACCAGATATTATACAATTGTGCCAACGTTTTTTCCAATCCTTGAAGCACTTCAAAAAATCATGTTTTGTGATCTTGTTCAGCTCCTCCTTCAATGCCGTCTTTATCTCCTCAATCGTCGCGTAGCGTCGTCCTTTCATGGGGCTCTTTAATTCTCCGAAACAAGAAAAAGTGACATGGGGTCAGATATGGGAAATACGGTGGCTCCAGCATTAATAATGTGTTGTTTTGGCCAAAAATTCGCTCACAAGCAACGATGCATGAGCAGGGGTGTTATCATGGTGCAAAAGCCAATTTTTGTTCTTCCACAGATCCGGGCGTTTCTGGCGGATTGCTTGTGCATAACTTGCAGGTAATATTCCTTATTGACCATTCTACCCTGTAGCATGAACTCATGATGCACCTTCACCATATGCGACAGTCAACATTCGAAATACGTCCGCAAAATTAATTTTGTTTTTCACACAAAATTTGATACAGACGAGCCAAAACACGTCCAAGCAAAGCAACTGTCAAAAATTAACTGAACATTCCAAATGGCTGAACGTGTCGGCATAAGTGATAGTTATGAATACCAACATAACGCCACAAAAAAAAATAGCTGATACGTAACCCTCGGAAATTCAAAATTCGCGATACTTTTTGAACAGACCTCCTATATTTCCTCTGTTGGGACGCTGATGTTGTCCGAGATAAAAAGAGCACAATTTCGCATGGTAAGCACATATCATGCGAATGAATGAAGAAACTCCCATGAAGTAGAGGTGACCGGGAATCCATCTGGATAGAAGGGATCCGCCGATCGGAATTTAAATAGGATCATTTTATGATTTATTTAGGATCGCAGAGGGAGAAGTACCAAGACTTCAAAATCCTCAAACCACTTATGGTCCTTCTTTGGCTTTAAACACCTCAAATTCGATTTTTTTCTTGATTGAATGATATATAGATATATAGTTTTTAAATTCTAAAATAATTAATATTACGTAAATTGTTTTTTTTAGTCACCATTTTAGAATTTTTTCTCTCTCGCAAGTTTGTACTCCTTTATCCTTTTTGCAAAATTAACATATTGTTTATCTGCAAGTGCAAGAGTCTGGCATAATTTTAAACTACGAAATTAGGTCAGCCTGAATCTTCCTATGTTTATTTTATGGTTAACATAACCATAAAATAAACATAGGAAGATTCAGGCTGACCTAATTTCGTAGTTTAAAAACCTTAAACACATGATCTGGTTCGTGTATCCAGGTTTATGGTCAAAAATACCTCAACTACCTCTAGTCCGGAATAATTTAATTTTGAAGACCCCAGATTCATGCTGACCTAATTTAATATTTCAAAAAAACTTGAAACTTGTGATGCGGAATTATTTGCATTTAAAGATTCTGATCTACGCTGATCTACATTTTTAATTAAAAAAAATAACGAATACCTATTCCAGAGGTATTTGAAAATTGGAAGATACCTTATATAGGGTTTTCCAATAAAAGTGATATGTTTTCTAAGTGACGTTTTAGCCATTTGTAATATGTCATGATCTGTCTTTTTTTCTTCAATATATTTAATAATATTTACAATTTCATTATAAAGAGATATATGCAAGAACAACGTTTACAAATTATTCAATTTTATTATCAAAATAATCGTTCTTGAATTGCAACTTTTCGTCCGCTTTTGCCATTTTATGGTCGTAATAATCGTCGAACTGTGCTCGCTATTCGTCGAATTGTTAAAAATTTTGAGCGCACATTTTCTTTACATAATGTGGAAGTGCTAATAAGACAAAGAACCGCTCGAAGTAATGAAAATATTTTTGCCGTTCAGGCATGTGTTGCTGAAGAGCGGTATAGATCGATGAAAACCAACTTTTTGTGGCCGAAATTGGAAGAAGTTGATCTTGACAACATCTGGTTCCAACAAAACGGGGCTATGTGCCACACAGCACGTGCAACAACCGAATTATTGCGAGAAAAGTTTGGGGATTCGATTATTTCAAGAAATTGTGACATGGAATGGCCTCCAAGAAGTTGTGATTTAACCCCATTAGACTATTTCTTGTAGGGTTATTTGAAGTCATTGGTCTTAAGCAATAAACTAGACTCTCTTCAAGCCTTAGAAGTAAATATTGAATGGGCTATTTATGACATACGACTTGATTTAGTGGAAAAAGTGCTCGAAAATTGGGTTCATCGAATTCGTTCCTGCAAAAGAAGTCGTGGAGGCCATTTAAATGACGTTTTATTCAGAACTTAATTGTATCGATTTTACTTCACATGAAATAAAAAACATTTGAATTTCCTTTACAATTAGTGTGTGTTTTTTTTTAAAAAGAAATCACTCTTATTCGAAAACCCTTTATATGTCGATTGTTTTATTTTTCTTGTAGAGCTATTCGAAATATTATAGACAATCCTCAAATTTTATAGTACGAGTATTTAAAATTCAACAATGAGTTTTAAGTGGTCAAATTAAAGCCAAAAATGTACAGAAAAGACATCAAAAACTACCTCAAATGGTGAATGATTTTATATTTTATACATAATGACAAGATTAAAAAAAAGCTTATTAAATGAAAAAAAAATTGATTGAAGTCCGAATTAAAAGTGTATTTTATATAATTTCACTTTCTAGAGAGCAAATTGAATAACTCTTTACCTATAATAAATATAGTTTTATTTAGCAAATTAGGAGGCAAAACTGAAGTTTATTAGTTTGCGTTTGAAAATAATAATTTTATAAAAAATTATTCGTAAATTTTTGTTTAATTTTATCACATAAAATATTTCTTCAATTTTCATACAGAAAAAATTGACATTTATGTTAAGAAGTAATATTTTTTTAATCGAAAATAATTGGTTTTTTTTTAGTTTTATATAAAATGAACTTTTTTTTTTTTCTTTAATACATATAAAGAAGAGAAATAATTTAAAACGATCAAATTTGTGGAAAAAAAATTAATAACCGATCTTGCACCTAAGAATTGAAAAACCAATTTGTAAATATGATAAAAACTAAAGAAAATTCAATTAAATTTTTGTAACTTTTCAACGTTGAATACTCATTTTTAAGTGTGATTGATTATAATAAATATTATTGATACAAAATATTGTCTTATTTATTTTTAATTAATTTCTTAATATTCAAAATATTTTTTTTTAAATTTAACAATAAACGAAGAATTTCTTTGAATGTAATTATTTGTTCAGTAAGTATGAGTACAAGTGTTCCAGTTTAGGTAAAACGTCGAAGAAAATTTTTGCTATTTCGATTTTTGCATATATTTTTCGTATAGGAAAATATTCGATATTGAAGCTAATTAAACATGCTCTGAGATGAATGCACAAAAATAAAATTCTTAAAATGGTTCTTACCTGTTATTTTTAATTATATCAGCTTTTTATTTACCGAAAATACGGTTTAATTAATTTTTGTATACGTAGTTTGTTAACACGTGCAAAGATCATTTGAGTAAATATTTAATTATTTGAATAGTATTTGGTATAAAAGTACCTCTTATCAATAATTCCGCATCACTCAGAAGTTAGCATTCAACTGTATCGACATCTTAAAGTATCAAACATGCGTAAGCAATATTTAAAAATTTTACTATTCAAGTAATTTTTATAAAAAAATTTTTTTTGTAATTTCAGATCTATTATCAATAATATTTTCCATACTATTTCTATCATATTTGATGTTTGCGAAAGCTATTCCCGAAGATGAAGAAGGATTCGAACCCCTGGAAGAAGAAATAGAAATTCAACTTTCTGGAAGACCACCAGGGCCATGGCAGAGACATAATATGAAGAAGCTAGTAAAAAATTGATCCTTGGCATAGAAGCAATAAATAAAAAAAAAACAAATAAATATCTTAGAATCTGTTTGAGAAAACAATTTCTATTTAATAATTTACAATTTTTTATTTAACAATTTTTGCTATTTAAAGCTAAAAATATTAATTTTGAAGGCTTTTATCACGAATGTTGGTTTCTAAAAATGCTTTGAGACGGATGGATAAAAAATAAGTTCCTAAAATCGTTCTTACTTGTTTTTTTATTTGAAAATTTACAGAAAATTGTCTATTGCTAAATTCCCCTTTTTTTTATATAAACAATTGAATTTACACAGTTAATTTTAAAACCAGCATTTAGAAACCAACATTCGTGATAAATAAAAGCCTTCAAAATTAGAATACCTAAAAGGGTAAAAAAATATCTTATAAAATAGTAAGACTTAAAAAATATTTTTAAATAAAATTTAAATAAAAATATTATTTTGAATTGCATTTGATTAAATTTTAGTTTCAAAAGCAAAAATTGGATAATACGAGGGTCGTTCAATAAGTCCTTAGAAAAAGATGGGAAAAAACTGCTATAATCTCCTTTTAGCTCTGTACACTTTTCCAACCGTTTTTCCAAAATTTTTATCCCGTCCAAAAAATAGGATTTCGGAAGTTCTGCAAAATACTCATCCGTTTGAGCAATGACGTCCTCGTTGGAAGTGAACCGTCGTCCGCCAAGCCATTTCTTCAGATTGGGGAAAAGAAAATAGTCACTTGGGGCCAAATCTGGTGAATAAGCGGGATGCTGCAACAGTTCCATTCTCAATTCCACAATTTTGGCCATGGAAACAGCGCAGGTGTGCACACGCGCATTGTCCTGATGCAAGAGGATTTTTTTCTTCTTCAGATGGGGGCATTTCTCTTTGATTTCCTCGCTCAACCGTTGCAATAACGACGCGTAATACGCTCCTGTTATTGTTTTTCCTTTTTCCAAGTAGTCGATAAAAATGATGCCCTGCGAATCCCAAAAGACCGTGGCCATCACCTTGCTGGCCGATGGCACAGGTTTTGCCTTCTTCGGAGCCCGTTCACCCTTGAAAATCCACTGTGATGACTGTCTCTTCATTTCTGGAGTGTAGTAGTGTATCCAGGTTTCGTCCACAGTGACATATCGACGAAGGAATTCGGCAGGATTGCGATGAAAGAGTGCCAACATAGCCTCAGAGTCCACTACACGATTGCGCTTATTCTCCTCTGAGAGCAAGCGCGGCACCCATCTTGCCGAAATTTTTTTCACAGACAATTTTTCATGCAAAATTGAAGCGACTGTACCTTGTGATATGCCCGTGGCCTCAACTAATTCGCGCACTTTAATTCGCCGATCGTGCAAAATCAGATCGTGGATTTTGTCGATGATTTCAGGAGTAAACACCTCAACTGGGCGTCCTGAACGATGTTCATCTTTAGTGGATGAACGATCACGTTTAAATTCATTCACCCAATTGTAAACCGTCGCAAACACAGGTGCAGATGTGCCATGACCTGCATCCAACTCGGCTTTGATTTCTTTCGGGCTTAAGCCTTTCAAATGGAGATGTTTGATGACAGCTCTAAACTCGCTTTTTTCCATTGTTATACACAAATAAATGTCGTTAACTTTACGCGACGATAGAAATTAACCTACGCTATGGATTGAGCTGAAATTTTGACTTTCCTGTCGATAATGCTACTTACAAAAAAAAATCTTTACCGACACTACGAGCGCAATTTCTCGGATTTTCTAAGGCCTCGTACTTATTGAACGACCCTCGTACTTTACTACGATAAAAGAAATATTCTCAAAATTATAATAAATATATTTTTTTTAAATTATTCTGAAAATTTTTAAATATTATTAAAAAATTTTTACGTATTTTATAAATAATATTTTTATTCAAATTATTATCACATTTTATTGTTAAGTAAACACCAAAAATTTATTAATTTATCGAATTTATCATTTATTTATGATTTCAAGTAGTTGAAGTTGAGATGTAATGCAATAAACTATAAAGCAGGTGTTATGGCTATTATTTAATTGGGTGCTGAACTGGTCATCTATGAAGAATTGTCAACAGAAGAACTGAACTAACGACACTGACCCATTCTTCGTTGTGCACAGAACAATTTTCAAACCAAATCTATTATTTATGATTTAGCATGGAACTTTGCATATAATTGACTTTATGAACAATCTTCCGAAAATAAGTTTCTGGCAGTCAAGTTTCTGCCATAAATGCGAAGTGTCTCCTGCTTCCGTTGGGTTGTATTGAAGCTTTCAGAAGTATTGTTTCGAAATCAACATCCCAATAAATGTACAGGATCTACCTATGAAATTATGTTCGAAATCATCCATTCATCCATAGAGGTTATGTTAGAGAGGATTTAAGGGTACAAATTTACAATTACAGCTCCACACAGAAAGGCACCGGTACGTGCGACTGCATGTTGTGCGTGCGTGCATGAATTATTCCTTGCGGCTGGATATTGAAGGAGACGAAGTATACCCCTAACAAGTTTCAGGTCTCAGTAGCCAGCTCGTCCCCCTATCTTGAACACAGGAAATTTGAAATATGAAATTTTGAACACGATTTGTAAAATTTATGGTCCCAGTGCACGGGGAGAGCTGCTATCGAAAAGCTTGTCTGGCGGAAAGTGCATAAATTGAGCCAAATATTCAGTTGAGCATGCAGACGAGGTATCCCGTTCACCTACACCCTTCAAGCAAGTCAGATTCATTGAAACTGGCCACCCACCCACGAACCAACCTTATCGATTCCCGTAAGTCGTTCAATTCTAACCGGTACAATCAGAGCGTGCTACCCTTACTGCAAGCAATTGTTTTCACAAATCACTAAATATGCATCTGATGTTTAGATACTTTGGCACATTAACGTGCATACAGCGTGGTGATATTCTGGTAATTATTGACGCTTGCAAAGAACGTGTGCACAGTTCGTGATACACGCATAACCCGTCTACTCTATCCATATGACATGATATTGAACAAATACACTTCTCCGCATATCCTTACGAATATTTAAATATTCGAGTATCGTTCAGTCAAAAAATACACGATATGGTATTATCAAAATCCTTAGGCAAGAAAATTAATTTCGAATTGGTCTGACCCTTAATCACCTGCACAAATGCTTTCACCATACTTGCCGAAGTATGCCGATTCAAAATCATCAGTAGTGGGTGTCCTTAACTTTTCACGAGTTAAAATACTCATTTTTGTAGTTCATTTTTTTGTGTTTTTTTATTTTCGATTAAATTAAATTTCCATAGTTGACAAAATATTCACTCGTTGAGAAGAATTTTTGTACAATTATCTTAAAAAAAAAAACTGTAGACATAAAAAATCTCTTTCAATAGTCAGTAAATAAATATTGACTGACTCTGTCGTATTTTGACTATAAAAATTCATATTTGCTGAGTATATTATTTCGAAGAGCCAGACAATTTTTGATCAATAATAGCAAACTTTTCTTTTATCAGCTGATTTCTAGTCAAATTTCTTTTCAATTTATAATACCACCTTTGAATTTGAATAAAATTTAAATTTTTCCAATTTTATGTCTATTATTATCAGAACTATTTTCAAATTTCTCCAGTCGTCCAGACTGATTCTATTACATTGTCAATAGTATGTAGTTTTAGTTTTTTTTTATTTTTGTTTGCATTTAATAGCAATTTAACATATGACCCTATCAGAGTTTTAATATTAGGGGTTGTTTTGTTTGTCTGCTGAATCGTATAGTAACAAAGAAAGAAATTACTGCGTTCTTTGGTTAGATTCTTATTTCAAAGTTTAAGATAAACGAATGTTAAAAAGATAAATACTACAATAAATAAAAGAATAAGTTAAGAAAGAAGAATACTTTCATGAGTCTAGGTAAATTTTATATGGTTTCGTAAAAGGATGAAAAGGATAAATGTAATTGGTTAAGTTGTTAATGCAATTCATTTTCTTGTCGACTAATGTAACACCATAAAAAAACCTAAAGAGTTTCTTAGTTTATATAAAAGTTAAGGGATAGAGTGGCTAAAAATGCTGTTAGTACTTTTTAAGGGAAAATTCGTTGGTAATATCAGGTTGTGGACTCAATCATTTAAACTTTCATTTTATACAGGCAACACAACGACATACTTAACTACTTGAAACCAGACAAGTAAACAAGGCGTTAATTAGTGTACCTTGTCGTCTTCTATTCATTTGACTTTGTCAGCCGCGGGTAACAACTTGATCATATAAGCTTTCGTGCTCTCAAATAACATCCCTTAAATTTAAGGGCTGCATATACACGTATGTATAAGTTTATTGTATGTTCAAACGATTCTATGATGTTCTCATTTTTTTTTTCGTTTAAGTGGCTTCTTATAACTCTTTATTTCCAGTGGGTTTTTATTACCTTCAACTTTCTCGTTGATAATTTATTTACTTTTATTTCATTTTTTATTATTGTTGTTGATTTTTTTTTTTTGTGATTCTCTTTCAACAATACTTATACGCATACAAGTGGTGAGTTTTTAGTTAGGGTAAAATTTCGAAAAGTTCTTTCCTATTTACACTACACATATACGAGTATACAAAAACCACTAAACTCGCTTCAGTAACATTTGTGTAAATGGCTTAAAGATATTTAACACTTGAACTGTTTTATTTACCTTAACAATAATGGGACACCCTAATAAGGTAGTATACCCTTCAATATATGATATTGTTCAAAAATTTCTTCAAAACATGCAAATTATTTTATACTATTTTCAAATAAAAGTTTAATTCTTTCTAAAAATATTTTTTAGACTATCAAAAAAAAAATTGGAATTAATTCGTAGCGTTTTACAAAAGATGGCGTTAGCCAACTATCCATAGTCATACATACAAAATTAAATATTCTTCCAGAAGCTACTGACATAATGCAACTTTTGCACTATATGACATTTTGTTATAGTGTCAGTAGCACTTGTTGCGCATTGTCAAACATGTCGAAGTTCGTGCCTGAAAAAACGTTTTTGCGGGGAGTTTTACTCTATTACTTCAACATGAAGAAAAGTGCCGCGGAAAGTCATCGTATTTTAGTGGATGTCTACGGCAAACATGGTCTTGCTGATCAAATTTGTAGAAAGTGGTTTGCGCGGTTTAAAAATGGAAATTTTGATTTGGAAGACATGGAACGTCCCGGACAGGCGAAAAAGTTCGAAGATGAAGATTTGGTGACGTTGCTCGATGAAGACCCGTGCCAAACACTCCGGGAGTTGTGCACATCGCTTGGAGTCGACTTTTCGACGGTCGGAAAATGCCTGAAAGCCATAGGAATGGTACAAAAACAGGAAACGTGGATTATACATGAGTTGAAGCCAAGGGACGTCGAACGGCGTTTAGTCACCTGTGAGATTCTTCTCCAACGGCAGGCAAGGAAGGGATTTCTGCATCGAATCGTCACTGGTGACGGGAAGTAGGGTACTCTACGACAATCCCAAACGCAGAAAATCGTGGGGCTTGCCCGGTCATGAATCGACATCGTCCCCCAGGTCGAATATTCATGGAAAGAAGATCTTACTGTGTATTTGGTGGGATCAGCTGGGTGTCATTTATTATGAGCTCCTCCAACCGGGTGAAACCAGCACTGGCGACGTATACAGACGATAATTGATGCGTTTGAACAGAGCATTACAAGAAAATCGGCCGCAATATAAAAGATCGACACGACAAAGTAATTTTGCTCCACGACAATGCAAGACGCCATGTTGCAAAAGTCGTGAAAACTTATTTAAATACGCTGAAATGGGAAGTTCTGCGTCACCCGCAATATTCACCAGACATTGCCCCATCTGATTATCATTTGTTTCGATCCATGGCGCATGGCTTGTCAGAGCAGCACTTCGATAACTACGAAATGACCAAAAATTGGATCGATTCTTTCATCGAATCTAAAGAAGAAGAATTTTTTCGACGCGGTATCTGAGCATACCACGAAACTTTGCAAAAAAAACGCTACGAATTAATTACAACACCGATATTTTAGTATTAATAAATTATTTTAAATAAATGAATTTTTCAAAAATAATATAAAAAATTTGACAATTTTTAGTTGCTTTTCTATTAAAGCAAATAAAAAATATAAGAATTTAAAATTTCACTACCGAATTTTTTTCAATTTAATTTTCTAAAAAAATATTGCAAAACATTTTCAATTAATTCATGTATCTGTAAAAATATTTATATGAAACTTGAAAAAAATGCATCTATAAATAATAAAATAAATAAAAATAAACAAGGAAAAAACACTCGTAAATAATATTAAAACTGAGAGAATAGGCGGACAAGAAAAACTTTTATTTATTTACTTATCGTATTGAAAATAGAGAAAGTATAAAAATATGCAAAAAAAAAAATTTAAAAATAAATGGTTTGAAAAAAAGGACAGCAAAATTGTGTCAATGATATTCGAATCGATTTGTTTATTTGATTGCATTGATGCACTGTTGCACTGTACTATGTACCAACACATGAAGTGGACTGACTATACTGGATGAAAGCTTCAGTTTTGGTACATTTCAGTATAGATGATACTAAATCGTATTCATTACTATACAAGAGATGAGATATAAAATGAAAACTAAAAATCAACAGTACTACTTCCAATGAAAAAACTCTTTGCAAATAATTTTTGGTATTGCTATTTAAAAAATCCGATTGCTATTAAATCAATAAAGAAGGTGCAAAAGCAATTGTGTCATAAAATTGACACGAAAATATGTAGTTTGATTTTGTCTATAGTAAAAAGTGATTTCACCTCGTATAAATAAAATCGATTTAATCAAAACACCAGTAAAATTAAAATTAAAAAGTAAAAATCCTTGTTTTCAAACAATTATTTTTTTTTGAGTATTGACAATTTTTCGAAAGATCTTTTTCCTGCAGATTTAAACAATTTTTTTTATTTGAAAATATATTAAAATAAATTCTATTTTAAAAAGTTCTTAAAATAATGTAGTAGTAAAAAGTAATCCATTATTTTGCCAATAGATGGCTTTAGGAGTCTGTATCTCACGTTGTAAAAGTGCGATCGCGTTGCACTAGATGGCGTTAGAAAGATAAGATTTCGTACTAAAAAAGCTTTCATACAGTTTTGTGTTTACTTGACTCAGTATTTTTTTTAACACGCGTCAAAAATGGACGCCAACAAAGAGAAAATACGCCATATTTTACAGTTTTTCTGTGGTCCTGATATTGTAACAGCAAATCATGCGCAATTTTGGTTTCGTCGATTCCGTTCCGGTAATTTTGATGTCAAAGATGCACCACGCTCTGGAAGACCTCTTGTCGAAAATGTCGATAAAATAATGGAAATCGTCGAGTCCGACCGTCATGTAAGCACTGTTTCGATTGCTCAGGAGCTAAACATTGCACAAAAAACCGTTTAAAACCACTTAAATAAGGCTGGATATAAAAAGAAGCTCGATGTATGGGTGCCACACGAGTTATCGCAAAAAAACCTCATGGACCGAATTTCCATCTGCGAATCGCTGCTGAATCGCAACAATATCGATCCATTTCTGAAGCGGATGGTTACTGGTGATGAAAAGTGGGTCACTTACGACAACGTCAAGCGACAGTGGTCGTGGTCAAATCGCGGTCACCCGGCGCAAACGGTGGGCAAGCCAGGATTGACAGCCAGGAAGGTTTTGGTGTGTGTTTGGTGGGACTGGCAGGGAATCATCTACTATGAGCTGCTCCCCTATGGAAGAACTCTTAATTCGGACCTATACGGCCAAACTCTTAATTCGGACCTATACTGTCAACAATGGGACCGTCTGAAAGAAGCAATCGCCCAGAAGCGGCCAGCTTTGGCCAATAGGAGAGGAATTGTGTTCCATCAGGACAACGCCAGGAACACAATGTACCGCATACATCGATAGTGACACGCCAGAAGTTCCGGGACCTTGGTTGGGATGTTCGTATGCATCCACCTTATAGTCCGAACCTGGCACCAAGTGATTACCACCTCTTCCTGTCTATGACGAATGATATTGCAGGTGAAAAATTCGCCTCAAGAGAAGATTATGAAAATCGACTGTCCCAGTTTTTTGCCAATAGGGACGAGGGTTTCTATGAGAGAGGCATTATGAAGTTACCTCCAAAATGACAACAAGTTATCGAACAAAACGGTGCATATTTGACCTAAATCGTATTATTCTATCTATGCTAAAATAAAAGATAATAAAACCTTCAATTTAATGCAAAAATAATGGATTTCTTTTTACTTCACCTCATAATATTATATATCTGAAAGAAAATATTATCCAATTATATAAGTTTTGCCAATAAGAGTGATATGATTTGTAAGTGACGTTTCGGCAATTTGTGATATATCGTGATTTGTCATTTTTTTCCATTGTATTTAGTAATGTTTACAATTTTATCATGGTGAGATATACGTAAGAACAACGTTTACAAATTATTTAATTTTATTATCAAAATAATCGTTTTCCAATTGCAACTTTTCGTGCGCTCACTTTCATCTGAGTGGTGCGGTAAATAAACAAAACTGTTCATGAACACCCATTACAAAACAAATTATTCATGAACACCCATTACATTTACCTAAATTGACAGTTTGGTGTGGTTTTTGGTCTGGTGGAATCATCGGTCCGTACTTCTTTCGAAATTAAGCTGGTAACACCGTTACTGTCAATAAAGAGCGGTATAGATCGATGATAACCAACTTTTTATGGCCGAAATTGGAAGAAGTTGATCTTGACAACATCTGGTTCCGACAAGATGGGGCTATGTGCCACACAGCACGTGGAACAACCGAATTATTGCGAGAAAAGTTTGGAGATTCGATTATTTCAAGAAATTGTGACATTGAATGGCCTCCAAGAAGTTGTGATTTAACACTATTAGACTATTTCTTGTGGGGTTATTTGAAGTCATTGGTCTTAAGCAATAAACCAGACTCTCTTCAAGCTTTAGAAGTCAATATTGAACGTGCTATTCATATGTCATGACTTGATTTAGTGAAAAAAGTGCTCGAAAATAAGGTCCATCGAATTCGTTCCTGCAAAAGAAGTCATTTCTTTTGGAGGCCATTTGAATGACGTTTTATTCAGAACTTAATTGTATCGATTGTACTTCATATTAAATAAAAAACATTTGAATTTCCTTAACAATTAGTGTGTGTTTTTTTTTAAAAAGAAATCATATCACTCTTATTCGAAAACCCTATTTTATTATATAGCCTAAATCTTGTAATTTTACAATAAATATAATATTTTTTAAATAGGCTTTTTGTGGGAATCAAACCTTTTGAGGTAATTGTTAATAATATTTTTGCATATTTCAGTATTTGAACATTACTTAAGGTTCAATGGTTTTAAAATGCTATTAAATTTGATATTAAATCTCCATAAATATGATCTTTGGGCTGACTCTACAAGAATATTGGGTAACTTGAAGGCTAATTGATATAAGAGAATCTTGAAATTACTATCAGGAAGTCCAAATTACTCCTTCTAATCTAGAAATTATTCTTTTGAAACCACATACGGCATCGAGAAAAAAATAAAAACAAAGTCTAAAAACATATTATCTCAAATAATATAAATATTCAATAAATTGTCATATGACTGGACTGTATTTTCTAAATGGTAAAATGGATAATCTTCTATATGCAGTTTTTTGAAGTTTTAAATAAAATATAAAATTTTCGTTCAAGTAGCAAATCCGTTGGATGCTCTGGAGATAAGAATTATTATCATAACAAATACTTTGAATATAGAATAGCCACTAGCTTTTTGTCTCTTACAAAAAAAAAAAACTTTAAATACTACAAAATATTAGCTTTTGAATAGTAAATTAATAAATTAGTCGTATATGCAGAATATTATTGTAAGGATTTCTATAATTTGGAATAATTTTTTTTTGAATTTTTATACTTTCTTATTGGACGGTGAGAAAATTTAGCATTAACAACTTATTCAAAATATTAATTATGTGAGAAAAATTATTTATTTTATTCGAATAATTTGTTAAAATTTAAAATAATGTCGAAATTTTCTATATTAAAAATAATTCAAACTAAAAACGAAAAGAATACTTACTACCTCTACCACCTAGCGGAAAAATTCTCAGCAATTTTTGGTAAATTTCGCGCGTGTGCATAGAGTACCGTCGTCACACCTTCGATATGAATTTTCTCTTAAATAATTTTGTTTGCTATGGAATTGAAAATCTAAGAATGAGAAGAGCATCCGAAATGTCATACACAAAGCGGAACGTATGGAATTAGAACGCACGCGGTGAGTGAGAGAGTAAAGAATTGAATGTTGTGAGCTGTAAAAGAGAAAAATTAAAACCTTGAAGAGTAGCTGTCAGATTACTTTGATGGATGTTCACTTCGCCCGATTTTAAGAGTGTTAAGATTAAAATTCTCTTCATTGCGATTGGAGGAATGCGTTGTCCTGTTTGTGTTTTCATTTATCAGTTCTCTTGGCTGCACGTTCCTTTCAAGGTGATGTCGTTGGCGTTGAAGGATATTTTTCGGAGGAGGAGAATTTGGGTTCTTGGCCGTGGGTTTGTTGAAATTTCCTCCTTGAGTGAGTGGCCTGGTGTCAGCCATCATCTAAGCAAACTTTCTTAATCTGTAGACGATGAACGGATAGACAGGATGGCCTATTGATGGTTAGACCGGGCTGAAGGGCAGTAAATTAATTGCCAGTTTCGATCCTGGCGGCGGTTCTTAAACTTTTCCGTTTCCCAGCCCATTGATAATTCCACAATAAATTGTCGATTCCGTGCCAGACGCAGCTTCTTCATTCGAATTCGATTTCGATATCGGCTCTAGTTTCGCTTTCACTTCGTCCTTCGCCCTTTCGCATAACCAACCTAACGGAATAACTTTCAATTGCTTATATTGTAGTATGCATGTTGCCATCATCTCTACTCGTACAAACTTATATGACCTTTTCTCGTTAGTATAATTTCAGTTAATCGATAATTGGATCTAAATTTTATTTCTTAGTGGCAATATATTCCCAAAAAAATGAGCAAATACTCGTTACTTTTTCCTTAATCTGCTCTCCGTTTGGCTTCTGTTCGAAAGAATTTATTTTAAAAGGCAAACAAATTTATAAGTTGATTTTTATATAGAAATAATTATGGGATAATAAATTGGTACGGTAGATTTTGTAATGGCTTCTAGATAGAAAATAAAGTGAATTTTCTCCATGCGTTCCTCTTTCCTCAGCTAATAATTTATCCTTAAATAACGTTCAAGGTGAATAAAGCCTATTTAAGGTAATAATTTTACCTTCTTTTTTTTCAATGAAAAATATTTCTTTGTTATGTGTATTTTTTTTTTCAATTATCAAGCTCGAACAGAATAAAATCTATACGTGCGTGTATGATAAATTTGATAATATTTCAAAATAACAAATATAACAATAAATTTTTTGTATATTGTAAAAAAAGAAAATTATATAATAAAGAATTTTTAAAATCTATAATTTACAATTTGCATTATTTTCTGAAAAGGTTTTTTTTTAAAAATATAAATTTACATGGCTCAAAATTTTAAGAATATTTACATTCGCAAAATAAACCTATTATTTCAAATAATTCTGAAAAAAATTTCAAGTACCATAACTCAAAATCTTATAATATAAATTACAATAAATTTTATTTTTAATTTTTTTTTTCGCTTACAATTCTGTTATTTTTTTTTAATAATTATTTGAATTTAAATGTTTGTTTTAAGAATATTTCATTCTCAAAAAAAAGGTATCTTTAAATTAGAAAAATTCATACTGAAAACAGAAATTTTTAACAAATGCACTTTCAAAAAGTATCAATAATAGCATAAGCAATAATGTGCTTTCAGATGTAACTAAAAAAAGGACAATAAAAACATTATCAATTAATAAGATCTGATAAATATAAAAAATAGGAAAAAATTATAAAATTATGGATATCTTACGTATTATTTTCAATGTTGATTTATGAAATATTTTTATAATTATTTCGTAGCAAAATTTTGACAGAGAATTTTTTATGTAGCCCTTATTTAATCACTCATTCAAATAAACGATTAATATCCGATTAGTGCTTTAAAATATTAAATTTATGCTATTGATGCTAATTGATATCACTAAATATTACTCGTTCTGGGAACTTTTCATGCAACAAAGCCAACATACGAGATCTGTTCAAAAAGTATCGCGAATTTTGTGTTTTTTTCAAAAATTATTTATTTATTCATGAATATCTATTTTGTCCCCTTCAAAATAATCCCCACCAGATATTACACACTTGTGCCAACGTTTTTTTTCCAATCCTCCAAGCACTTCAAAAAATCATTTTTTGTGATCTTGTTCAGCTCCTCCTTCGATGCTGTCTTTATCTCCTCAATCATAGCGTAGCATCGTCCTTTCATGGGGATCTTCAGTTTCAGGAACAAGAAAAAGTTACAGGGGGCCAGATCTGGGGAGTACGGTGGCAGCGGCATTATAAGTGTTGTTTTTGGCCAAAAATGGCAAAAAACAATTTTTGTTCTTCCAGAAATCCGGGCGTTTCTGGTGGATTGCTTCGGGCAACTTGCGCATAACTTGCAGGTAATATTCCTTATTGACCGTTCTACCCTGTGGAAAGAACTCATGATGCACCACGCCCCTGCAATTGAAGAAAACTGTAAGCAAAACCTTCACATTCAACCGAACTTGGCGCGCATTTTTCGGTCTTGGCTCGTCCGGCAGCTTCCATTGGGATGATTGAGCTTTGGTTTCCACGGTATACCCATAAACCCATGATTCGTCTCCAGTTATGACCCGGTATACCCATAAACCCATGATTCGTCATCAGTTAGTCCGATGCTGTTTTTGGTCAAAAAAGGGGCAAAAATCGAAGACGAGCCAAAACACGTGCAAGCAAAGCAGCTGTTAAAAATTAACTGAACATTCAAAATGGCCGAACTTGTCGGTATAAGTAAGAGATATGAGAACCAACATAACGCCAAAAAAAATCGAAAATCGAATACACGTATCCCGTGTGAATTCAAAATTCCTGATACTTTTTGAACAGACCTCGTATGATTGACGAAATGTACGAAGGTCGTTCAATAAGTCCTTAGAAAAAGATGGAAAAAACTGCTATAATCTCCTTTTAGCTCTATACACTTTTCCAACCGTTTTTCCAAAAATTTTATCCCGTCCAAAAAATAGGATTTCGGAAGTTCTGCAAAATACTCATCCGTTTGAGCAATGACGTCCTCGTTTGAAGTGAACCGTCGTCCGCCAAGCCATTTCTTCAGATTGGGCAAAAGAAAATAGTCACTCGGGGCCAAATCTGGTGAATAAGCGGGATGCTGCAACAATTCCATTCTCAATTCCACAATTTTGGCCATGGAAACAGCGCAGGTGTGCACACGCGCATTGTCCTGATGCAAGAGGATTTTTTTCTTCTTCAGATGGGGGCGTTTCTCTTTGATTTCCTCGCTCAAACGTTGCAATAACGACGCGTAATACGCTCCTGTTATTGTTTTTTCTTTTTCCAAGTAGTCGATAAAAATGATGCCCTGCGAATCCCAAAAGACCGTGGCCATCACCTTGCCGGCCGATGGCACAGTTTTTGCCTTTTTCGGAGCCCGTTCACCCTTGAAAATCCACTGTGATGACTGTCTCTTCATTTCTGGAGTGTAGTAGTATATCCAGGTTTCGTCCACAGTGACATATCGACGAAGAAATTCGGCAGGATTGCGATGAAAGACTGCCAACATAGCCTCAGAGTCCACTACACGATTGCGCTTATTCTCGTCTGAGAGCTTATTCTCCTCTGATTCTCCATCTTGCCGAAATTTTTTTCACAGACAATTTTTCATGCCAAATTGAAGCGACTGTACCTTGTGATATGCCCGTGGCCTCAACTAATTCGCGCAATTTAATTCGCCGATTGTTCAAAATCAGATCGTGGATTTTGTCGATTATTTCAGGAGTAGACACCTCAACTGGACGTCCTGAACGATGTTCATCTTTTGTGAATGAACGGCCACGTTTAAATTCATTCACCCAATTGTAAACCGTCGCAAACACAGGTGCAGATGTGCCATGACCTGCATCCAACTCGGCTTTGATTTCTTTCGGGCTTAAGCCTTTCAAATGGAGATGTTTGATGACAGCCCTAAACTCGCTTTTTTCCATTGTTATGCACAAATAAATGTCGTTAACTTTAATCGACGATAGAAATTGACCTACACTATGGATCGAGCTGAAATTTTAGGGCTGTAATGCCACTTACAAAAAAAAATCTTTACCTATACTACGAGCGCAATTTCTCGCATTTTCTAAGGACTTATTGAACGATCCTCGTACATATTATTCATTCTGGGAACTTTTCACACAATTAAGCCCAAATATTTAATGTTGTAGGCCTTCTGGCGCCATTTTGTTGATACCACATAAGAGACAGATTAAAATTTTCAATCATAGGTTAAAAAAGCTTAATTATTATACGTTTATAGTCCTTAGTATTGCCGGTATCGTGCAAATTGACGGTAGATTTTCAAAGACAACTTCAGAGCAAAATTCACACCAAAAAGTTACTTTTTGCGGTTACAATGGCTTCTCCGTAGTAATTTGTATATTTTTAGAACCCCAACTATGGCTATTTTTCTAAAACCGGAAATTTACCTCATAATGGAAAAAAATAATCTAGTAAATCTCAAAACGGGACTACGGCAGAGTTACTTTGTTGGTACGATAGATAACTTTTACAATTTCACTACCTTGAAAGTTTTTATTAAAAAAAATTATTACATTATTAAATTATATTTAATAAAAAAAACCTATCTAATAAATATGCTATTATTAACAAATTATAAAATGGATAATAATTTATAATCGATTTTCGTTACTTTTAGACATAGAAAAATGAAATGGAAAAATTACAGCAAATTAAAAAATAATATAAACTAAAGAAATACAAAATTTAAACTTTTGTGTGTAACCATAAAAATATTAAAAAAAAAAAAAATATATTGTATAATTTTTTCTTCAAAATTTAAGTTCAATATTGAATCAATAATAAACCAATCCGATATATCGATTGTCTTTAAATGCTGGCATTAACCCTTGAAATTATAAGCATAGTGAACGATTTTTATCGGTACCAATATTAGGACTTAAAATTGTCAAATTAAAATCCGATTTCGATTGCAATTCTGATCAGAATACTGATTCCATTTGTGATTTCGATTGGAATTGTGATTTTGATTACATTTGCGACTATTGTTCTGCACATAAAATGATAGCGATCAATCGATAGGTTATGTTTCTTTTGGAATCAAGTGGATACCATCAAAACACGGTAATGGGAGGATGATACAAGATCCATTCAGGTTTGAGCAGATTGTTGAAAAAAGCTGATGGTTTATTTTATCTCAGTATTCTTGTAGTTACTCTTGATATTAAAGGTAAATCCTTCCTTTCGGGATACCTAAATCAAAGGTGATAAGATCAACTCAATCGACTTGATACGACTTGACTGCAGTAGATATCCGCTCGTAGCTAGCATTTTTTCGAACTGTGTCCATGTAGCCAGAAAACTTGGAATAAATTTATACCAGACACTTGGCCCTATACAATTCCAAAGTAGAAGTGAATTCTTGACCAGACACTATTGAAACTTTCTATTCTACTTTTGAATGCTTACTTAAAAAAATGATTTTTTTTTTTTAGTGAATAAAGTAGATCAATATCAAAAGTACTTTATTTTGATGCTCCTCTTTTTAATCGTTCGTTTCTCAATAAATTTGTTCTCTACAAAATCTGACAAAAATAAATGTTCAGCTAAAAAGTGTAGATGTGGTTTTTATTACAAATTTTTGCAATTTTAAAATCAATTTTATTACAAAAGTATAAAAGTGTATACTTAAAATCACAATTATCACGTAAAATGAATTTGATTTTCAATTTTCAACGAAAGGATATATAAAGAAAAACATTTAAAATGTAGTTTTTTAATTAGAAATTTTCTATTTAAGAATGGCGAAATCTACTATATGTGAATGGACATGACTTCTGAGAATATTCGAAACTTTATATGTGCATTGAAAACTCCCTTAGAGACTGACCTCATCCTTTAAGATGGTAAGTAGCCTGTCTCGTCAACAGAATACATTATTTCCGCATCATTAATTTATTTTAGTAGTAAAGTATCACTTGAATTATTGGTTTCAGATCATTAATTTGGAAAACGTTTTCGCAAAAAGGTTTATCAGGTTCTGTGTAATAAAAAATAAAAAAAAAATATAAAACAATAAATAAAATTCGGTAAGAAAAAATATTGAAGAACTTTTAAGAGCTGTACTATTTGCTAAATACAATAGTTGAAAAGTTTATGTTGTTTATTAAATAGTAATTGCATAATTATCACCATAATGATGGGTTCCTTAAAAATTATAAGGGTTCCTTAAACAATCTTGTAATTTATATAGTTTATCTTTTGTTTGAAGTATAACGTATGAAATAATAAAAAATTGGCAAACATTTTAAATTGTTAAACAAATAAAAATATATTAAAATTATGAAAAATAAACAAAATAAAATTAAGAAGTGTATACGAGGGTTATTCAACAAGTACTTACCCTACAAAAGAAAAACGAAAATTTTGGAAAGGTGGCAATTTATTTTTCCACATAATCTTTTTCAAGCTCGATACACTTGGCCCAGCGATGCTCTAACTTTTTTAACCCGTCCAAAAAATACATTTTCTCGAGGGAAGCAAAATAGGCCTCCGTGGCGACGATGAGCTCCTCATTCGACCCAAATCTATTCCCGGCGAGTGATTTTTTCAGGTTTGGAAACAAAAAGTAGTCACAGGGGGCCAAATCTGGAGAGTACGGTGGATGGGGCAGCAATTCGTAGCGCAATTCGACCAATTTGGCCATGGCGACGGCGGAGGTGTGAGCCGGCGCGTTGTCGTGGTGGAACAGCACTTTTTTCTTCGCAAAGCGGGGCCGCTTTTTCTTCAAATCGACGTCAAATCGGCCCAATAAGTCAGCATAGTAGCGCCCCGTGATTGTTTTACCCTTCTCGAGGTAATCGATGTGGATCACACCTTGTGAATCCCAGAAAACGGTGGCCATCACCTTTCCGGCCGATCGAACAGTCTTCGCCTTCTTCGGAGCACGTTCGCCGGGTGAAGTCCACTGTTTCGACTGTTCCTTGGTCTCTGGTGTGTACCAGTGAATCCATGTTTCGTCGACGGTTACGAAACGACGCAAGAACTCCGCTGGATTGCGCTGAAACAGCGCCAAACACGTCGCCGATGTGGTCTCACGGTTGCGCTTGTTTTCCGGTGTGCGCAAACGCGGTACCCATCGCGCCGACAGCTTTCTCATGCCCAGTTCTTCGTGTAGAATATGATGCACCATTCCTACTGCGATGCCCACAGTCTCAGCTATCTCGTGAACCTTCAATCGACGGTCTGCCAACACGAGATCGTGGACTTTTTTAACGTTTTCCTCCGTAGCAGCCGTTTTCGGGGCACCTGGGCGTGGCTCATCAAAAACCGACGTGCGGCGACGAACAAACTCGTTGAACCAATTCTTGATGGTCGCCATCGAAGGAGAAAAGTCACCACACACAGCATCCAAGCGATCTTTTATTTCGCTGCCCGTTTTCCTTTCCAAAAACAAGAATCCAATCCCCGAACGATATTGTTCTTTTTCCATTTTTGTGCAACCGACCGACACGCTCGCTTTCAAAGGCTCTCAAAACAAAACTAATGAAGGGAATCGACTGAAACTTTGACAGTAGACTACTAAAAGAATGTGCTGCATGATGGTAAATTTTTTTTGTGACAGCAGTTTTATCGGGCAGTGAGGCTAAGTGCTTATTGAATAACCTTCGTAACTTATTGATGTCAATACAAAAATCCAGAAATATGGTAGAGACACCTTTTTCCTCTCTCAATAAAAAGTTAAATTTGAAAATTTTCAGCAATTTTTATTTGTAATAATAGATGGCGCGAAAGTCATCGCCCTATCGGAAGAAGCTCTCATTTTTTTTACAAATGGCGTCTTATGTCATCATGATTTTGACATTTGTGAAGTACACAGAAGCACGTAGATAAATCATGGATCGCATTACTGTGGCTGTAGATATCCAAGATGACCCTTAAATATGAACAAAAAGAAGAACCACACAATTGGGCATCAAAAGACGGTCTTTACAGCGGATTTTGGTGAAAGACTTCAAGATTGAGTGTAGAGAGCCTGAACCTCTACTGTGACGGGGATGATTTTTTAAGGAAAATCATCATGTGTGATGAGTCGCACCTCCACCTATGCGGGAATAGACGAATAAGCAAAATTATCGCTTGTGGGGCACTGGAAATCCACGCATAGTTTAAGAACGACCATTGCATCGTCGAATAGTTATGGTCTGGTGCAGATTTTACGGAGGAATACTGTTACTGAAACTGGTGAGCACTACAAAACCATGATCAAGGACTTCTTACTGCCGCAAATTGACAGATTGTCTTTGGATAACATGCGGCTCCAGCAGGATTATCCAGCAAATTATTATTTGAATAATATTGAATTATTCAAATAAGTTTTTTAAGCTTTTTCTCAGCTTAAAAAACTTATTTGAATAATTCAAATATTTTTTTTTTTAATTATTCAAATAAGTTTGGGTTTTGAGAGCTTTATATCTTGTCATTTTGAGGAAGAAATGAGCCTCATTGTTGATGTTGTTGTTGTTGTTGTTGTTGTTGTTGTTGTTGTTGTTGTTGTTGTTGTTGTTGTTGTTGTTGTTGTTGTTGTTGTTGTTGTTGTTGTTGTTGTTGTTGCTGTTGCTGTTGTTGTTGTTGTTGTTGTTGTAGTTGTTGTTGTTGTTGTTGTTGTTGTTGTTGTTGTTGTTTTTTGTTGTTGTTGTTGTTGTTATTATTGTTGTTGGTGTTACTGTTGCTGTTGCTGTTGTTGTTGTTGTTGTTGTTGTTGTTGTTGTTGTTGTTGTCGTTGTTGTTGTTGTTGTTTTGTTGTTGGTGTTACTGTTGCTGTTGCTGTTGTTGTTGTTGTTGTTGTTGTTGTTGTTGTTGTTTTTTGTTGTTGTTGTTGTTGTTATTGTTGTTGGTGTTACTGTTGCTGTTGCTGTTGTTGTTGTTGTTGTTGCTGTTGTTGTTGTTGTTGTTGTTGTTGTTGTTGTTGTTGTTGTTGTTGTTGTTGTTGTTGTTGTTGTTGTTGTTGTTGTTGTTGTTGTTGTTGTTGTTGTTGTTGTTGTTGTTACTATTGTTGTTGTTGTTGTTGTTGTTGATGTTGTTGTTGTCACATCATCAAAAGTCTGTTAAAATCAATATCAAAAGCATGTTACGTATACTACAGTCTCCAATTGGTGTTGTGTGTCTTCTGCATATTTTATAGTAAAGAAGGTATATTTTTTTTCAAATGGCAACTTTTTAGCTAAACAAGCCTTACCTTAACTGATATATTGTATTTCTTTTAATATCTGATAATTGAACGGAATGAAAATACATTCAGTTGTGAAATGTTTAATAATTTGCATACGAAAATGGGAAAATTACTGCTGATTTAAAAGGATAGGAGGTAGAATTACGTGTAATTTTTTTTTGTTATGGATTCGAGTTGAAGAAAATTTTATATTAATGGCTATCCAGTTTGTGCTTTAGAAAATTAAGTTAAATGTATATTTTTATATATTAAATATTGTTTAGACCTTGGCTATTATGCATGAAATATAATATTAATTAAATGGCTACAATGACAATAGTTGGGAGATACTGATTTTTAAATGTTTTTTAAACACAATTTTTTACGAAATTCCACAACGAAAAAGTCTAATGGCCTCAAATCACACATTCTTAGAAGCCAATTGACATGATCAAATATCGAAATAAGACGTCGTGGAAATTTTTTTCGCAATAAAAAATGTATTGTATGGTTTGTGGCGCCGTGTTGTTGAAATTTCATATGATCCGTATAAAATATTTAAGTTCAGGCCAAAAAAAAAGTCGATTACCATAGAGCTCAGAATTGCTGGTAACGGCTCTGTCATTTTTTATTCTCTAAGGAATACTATCCAATTATGCACACCTTCGGACCAAAATGCACACTAGATAGTATTTTTGTGTGGATACAATGGCTTCCTTAGAGTCACTTCTTGTGGGTTGCCAGTGTCCCATTTACGATAATTCTACTTTGTTGATGTATTAATCGAGCGACAAATAACTCTAGTCGTTGAAGAAAATTTCTTTAAAAAATCTGCGTCAAAAAACTATTGTTCCAGCACTCAATCAGTATATTTACTGTTCCTCAAAGACCCTTAAAGTTAAACTGTAGTTTTGGCAAACCTCAAATCAAACAGATACGTCCTTGGATGACATATATGTTTGACAGCTGTCAAATTAGAGGTCTATACTTTCCGGATGGTTCTATATACGAGGTCGGTTCAAAAAGTATCACGAATTTTGAATTTCCGCGGGTTGCGTGTATTTGATTTTCGATTTTTTTAAGGAGTTATGTTGGTACTCATATCTCTCATTTATGCCGGCAAGTTTGGCCATTTTAAACGTTCAGTTAATTTTTGACAGCTACTTTGCTTGCGCGTATTTTAGCTCGCCTTCGATTTTTGCCTAAATTTCGGCCAAAAACAGCATCACATTAACATTGCTAAGGAGCTGTTGGACTCTGTCGGCGATGACTCAAATTTGCTCTAGAGGATCATAACTGGTGACGAATCATGGGCTCATGGTTATGACGTGGATACCAAAGCTCAATCATCCCAATGGAAGCTGCCGCACGAAACAAGACAGAAAAAAACGCGCCAAGTTCGGTCGAATGTGAAGGTTTTGCTCACAGTTTGCTTCGATTGTATGGTTGTGGTGTATTATGAGTTCTTGACACAGGGTAGAACGATCAATAAGAAATATTACCTGCAAGTAATGCGCAAGTTGCGTGAAGCCATCCGCCAGAAACGTCCGGATTTGTGGATGAACAAAAATTGGCTTTTGCACCATAATAACGCCCCTGCTCCATACATGGTTGCTTGTGCGCGAATTTTTACTCAAAAACAACATATTAATAATACCGCAGCTACCGTATTCCTCAGATCAGGGGGAGCCCCATGAAAGGACGGCGCTACGCTACGATTGAGGAGATAAAGACAGCATCAAAGGCGGAACCGAACAAGACCACAAAAAATTATTTTTTGAAGTGCTTCGAGGATTGGAAAAAACGTGTATAACTTAAAAATGCGGGATTGACAACAGATGGCATAACTTTTACACATGGTTTGTGTTAATAATAACTCATATGGCATTTTGTAGGTTAAACATCTGTCATTCATTCTCAATTAGTCATTGAACGAAATAGTGTAAACAACAAAGTTTTTTTTTGCTTCAAAAATGTCGTATTTCGTACCAAAAAAGTCCCATTTGCGGGAAATGTTAATTTACTTCTTCAATTTGAAAAAAAATGCAGCTGAAGCAAATCGATTGCTCACTGAAGCTTCTCCTGAATATGTTCCATCGATTTCAACGTGCGAGAGATGGTTTGTGCGGTTCAGACGTGGTGATTTTGACACGGAAGACAAAGAACGACCAGGTCAGCCAAAAAAGTTTGAAGATGAAGATTTGGAGGCATTACTCGACGAAGACTGTTGTCGAACTCAAGAAGAAATTGCAAAATCATTGGGAGTCAGCCATTTCAAAACGTTTTAAAGCAGCAGCCATTTCAAAACGTTTTAAAGCAGCAGGATTCACACAATTAATCCGTTTGAAGCGAGAATTGGCCGAAAAACGCCCGGAATATGCGACCAGACACGAAGCCATAATTTTCCATCATGACAACGCTCGGCCTCATGTTGCAAGACCGGTTAAAAATTATTTTGAAAACAGTGGCTGGAAAGTTTTGCCTCACCCGCCTTATAGCCCAGACCTTGCCCCGTCCGACTACCATTTGTTTAGATCCATGCAAAACGCCCTCACCGGAATACGCTTCACTTCAGAACAGGACATCAAAAATTGGCTCGATTCATTCTTGGCCTCAAAACCGGACCAGTTTTTTTGGAGCGGAATCCATATGTTGCCAGAAAGATGGGAAAAAGTAGTGGCTTCCGATGGACAATACTTTGAATAAAATATTTTGTAACAATTTTTCAAAATAAACACTCAAAGTTTGCCAAAAATCCCGCACTTTTAAGTTATACACCCAATATCAGGTGGGGATAATTTTGAAGGCGACAAAATATATATTCATGAATATGTGTAAATAAATAATTTTTGAAAAAACACAAAATTCGTGATACTGAACAAAATTCGTGTATTATCCCATTCGCTCCACTCAATTTTTACAGTATCCCATTCGCTCGACCCAATTTTCCAGTACAATTTCGATTTTCTGGGCCTGTATCTCTTCAATGGCAACTTTCATTTCGTGTTTCAATGCCTCAATTGTCTCTAGATGTCTTGCGTAACATTTATCCTTAACGGCTCCCTACAGAAAATAATCCAACGGGCTCAAATCACAGGTGGCCAATTGACATCAGAATTTCGGCTGATTATTCGGTTTTCAAAAGCAGTGCCCAAAAGTTGGATTCTTCATCTAAACTTATACTCAAAGCTAACTAAAATCTAATAAAAAAGTTTGTTTTATAATTAAATCTTGGACATGTAACAAAAAAATTTAAAATAATTTTTGTTTTTATTAATAAATTTGTGTAAAATTGTTGACTTCCTTTATGATATTTCTTAATAATTTTTTTCCAATATTGACACTAAAAATTCCTTTTTTAATTTGAAGTACCAGTAACCAATTACATTAATTTTTTTTAAGAAGAAAAACGTTATTACGAGTAGCTAAAGACTAGACACATATTTATTTTTTTAATTTTTTTTTATTTTAAATGATATCTACAACTACTTATGCTAGTAACAAGCAGATTTTTACGGGAATATACAAGAACATGAAGACATGTGGACGAAAACACCCATCGATGTTACTTTTATAACAGGGTAATTTTATTTTATAATTTTAGCGAATCTCTCGGCCATCGCCGTTTTAAACGTCGATGGGTGTATACTGGAAGGGTGGGAGTGAAAAGTTCTCTTCCTAAAGGATTAGGGTGGAGGGATAGATGCGAATGGAATTTTTTATATCGGGAGATGCATAGTTCACGAACAAATGGAACATTTAGGTCACGGTGGATAACAGTGTTTCGCACATAAAAGAGGGCATTGACAATTTTACGAAGGATTCGGGATTGTAGGGATTGGATTGGAAGGGAGTTGGAATGCTTAGTCGAACCCCAAAGTTCTAGACCATATGTCCATATTGGTTTCAGAACCGTATTGTACAGTAATAGTTTACTTGTTGTTGTAAGTTTCGATTTGCTGTCTAGGAGACGTAAGAATTGTTTGTATCGTCCGTTAAGTTCACGTCTTTTAGTTTTCGTATGAAGGTTCCAGGTTAACCGTTTGTCGAATATAAGTCCAAGGTAACGTACGCTATTCTTTTGTGGAATAATACTGCCGTTTAGGGTTATGTCGGGAATTTGTTCTCGGCACAGTGTGAAAGTTACATGAGCAGTTTTTTGCTCATTTACCTTCACTCTCCACCTTTTGAACCAAGTTTCTAAAGAGTGGATATGGTTCTGAAGGATACTAATGGCTGTGGAAGGATCTTTGTGATGTGTCAGGATGGCTGTATCGTCAGCATATGTTGCGGTTAGGATGTTGTTGTGGCAAGGAATGTCATGGGTATAAATGTTATATAGGATAGGACCTAGGATACTTCCTTGAGGGACACCGGCGGAAATTGGATAAATGTCAGAGTACTCCATATTTTCAGCTACCTGAAAATATCGGTCTGAGAGATAAGATTTAAGGATGTGGAAATAACTCGAGGGTAGGACTCGCTGCAACTTCCAAAGCAATCCAGGGTGCCATACACTGTCGAAAGCATGCGAAATGTCAAGAAACACGCCTGGGCAGTATTCCTTTCACATATTTATTGATGTACAAAAGATTAGCCATATTGTCTTGGTAAATTTCAAAATGCGTCAATGAATGCATGCAAATAGAAATGTAATCAGAATTAATTTTATTCATTATTCTTTTACTTCTCCATTAAACTACCCTAACCAGGTTTTTTTTTATAATTTTTATTTTAAACCATCTTACAACAATATTATGTTTTTTTGTTTCCATGTGCTTGGTTTAAAAAAAAATTCATTATGATTAAAATTAAATTGACTAAAATTGTACTAAAAATATTTAAAAAAAAAAAAAACATTTATTTAAATGAGATCTATATTTAAAATTGCAATAAAAAGAGATGCAACATTATAAAAAAAAGCCCTGTAGGATGGTTACTACTTATTAGTAAATTTACCATCTAAAATGGATTATTAGTAAATTTACAATCATTTTTCTGAGTAAATATTTCACTATTATGCGAGTACATACGAACATGAAAATTATGTACCCACATTTGGTATTTGGTATTTCGAATTGTGAATGTAATTTAAGGCTTGGAAAGGATAACATCAAAGAGTTCATTTTGAATAATGTAATGCAATTTTAGATACCTCATTATCGTCGAATAGTTAATGCTGATTGCATTACGCAAACCATGTTTGAGTCTATAGTGAAAATTCTATTCGTATAAAGCAATAATTTCACTTATGATGGAATTTTATTCCAAATTGATAGACAACAAAGTACATACCTATAATAGGCTGTAAGGACTCTAAATTGTTATGTTCGCAACTGTTACATTCCATTGTTTAGAGTATGGCTGATTAGAAGCGTACGGGTGTGATTATCCGCCAATGTACGAATTACTTTGCCAGAGAGGGCATGACGCACCACAAATTAGTAAAATTTTGATTCCCGAAATGGTTTTAGATGGCATTCACGGTTAAAATTTAATATCTAAGTACAAATTTGTAATGGAAAATTGTTGAATTGTGGCATTTTCATATTAACACAACTCAAAGAATTATTTCCACCTCGTTTGTGCGGTCTTATCATCGCTAATACCTCTGTTTTGATAGCAGTGAAAATTGAATTTTTACCCAAATGAGCATGAATACGAAATTTTTTTTTATAAAATAATATAACAATACTATTTGTACAATAAAAATAATTAAATAGTCATGCTTTTGGTAAAACTTTACATTGTTGAAACGTTTCACTATTAAAAATACACAAAAAAAAAATAACATCGAACATTTAATAAAAACCGAAATATGCAATTAAATCGACTGCATAGAATTGCAATTAAATCTGTTATCCAATGTGGTAGAAATACTCCACCGAAAACAATTCTGTAGAGTTTCGATTTGGAAATTATGTACTATGTGTATGGGAGAATAGAGAATAAATAAATGCCAATACATATAACATAAAGTAAAGAAAATTTTGTATAAAAGAGAAAATACAAAGTAGAGTTTTACATCAAAAGGATTGAAAATAAATGAAATCATTCGCGGATGTCTTTTAGGAAGCTGTGACAATATTTTCGAGTTGGGATGTCGTATATATACTACCTTTCGAACTTGGAATACAGATGAACACAGAGAATCGTTTAAAGTTATAGAGAGTGACACAAAATAGACGTTTAAAAATGTCTTCAACATTGTTGCTGTTGTTGGCATTTTCTACGTGATACTCTTCAGAATATTTACAGTCATCCTTAGCTCTTGGCAACCGGGTATAGGATCCGTCTGTTTTCCGATCCGGATCCCTACAATTGAATCAGCTATAACTGTGCTGTGTGCAGAACCTTCTACACGTTTCATTTTTATTGATACACGAACATTTTATTTTTCCTCTTGTTAAGCCTTTTTCAAGTTATCGTTACTTTGGCACACCGTCATTGACAATATGTGCATGAACATGACGTGACTAATGTTGATTAAGTAAATGCAAAATTTTTCTTCAAATAAAATAAAAAGAAAAACCATTTCTTTTTGTATCCTATTGAAAAGAAATCATAAAAAAATATTGTTGAGATTTTATTTTTAAAATGACTAATAAAATTCTGTTAGTAAAGTGTTAAAAAAAAAATACAAAAAAATTTAAGAAGAATGTATAAAAAATTGCATTTATTGATAAACCATTGCTTGCCATTTAATTTCTAAAAATTATTTTATGCAAATATTGGCTGCGACTACGTTTTAAGTTATACACGCGTGAGGTTCTATTTTGAACCACTTTTTCGAGCATCTCGGCTGGTATCTCGCCAATAACACGTGTAATGTTGTCTTCCAAGGCTGGAAGTGACGCTGGTTTATTGCCATAGATGAGTGACTTCACGTAGCTCTATAAAAAATAGTCTAGAGGCGTCAAATCTAGCTCCATAAAAAAATAGTCTAGAGGCGCACGATCTAGGCGGCCAACTCACTAGTCCAAAATATGAGATAAATTGCTCAGTAAACTCATCTCTCAAAAGGTCCATTGTTTCATGTAATGTATGGCATGTAGCGCCGTATTGTTGAAACCACATGACAATCAGATGCAGTTCTTGCATTTTGGGCTAAAATATGTTCGAAGCAGCGAACGATAGTGTGCGCCATTGACGGTAACGGTGCGGTTAGCGTCATCTTTAAATAAATACGAGTATCGCGAATTTTGAATTTCCGCGGGTTACGTATATTCGATTTTCGATTTTTTTATGGCGTTATATTGGCACTCATGTCTCTCACTTATGCCGACAAGTTCGGCCATTTTGAATGTTCAGTTAATTTTTGACAGCAACTTTGCTTGCACGCTTCTTGGCTAGTCTTCGATTTTACACTATTCCAAAAAATGGATCAAAGAATCGGTATCAAATATTGTGTAAAAAACAAAATTAGTAGCGCGGACGCATTCCGAATGTTGACTGTGGCATATGGTGAAGCTACCTTGAGGCAACGTTTATCCGTGGTATAAAATGTTCTCATAAGGCCGAAAAGATGTAAACGACGAAAAGCGTGCCGGACGCAGAGGCACGTCAACAACAGACGAAAACATTGATGAAGTGAAGAAAATAGTATTGGCCAATCGTCGAATCACCTTTAGAGAAGTTGCTGAGGACTTGAACATATCGATTGGCTCGTGCCATTCGATTTTTACAAATGATTTGGGCGTGAGATGGGTCACCGCGAAATTCGTACCAAAAACAGCATCGCATTAATATTGCTAAGGAGCTGTTGGACTCTGTCCGCGACAACCCAAATATGCTCCAGAGGGTCATAACTGGTGACGAATTATGGGTTTATGGTTATGACGTGGAAACCAAAGCTCAATCATCCCAATGGTAGCTGCCGCACGAGCCAAGACCGAAAAAAGCTGGCCAAGTTCGGTCGAATGTGAAGGTTTTGCTTACAGTTTTCTTCGATTGCAGCGGTGTGATGTATCATGAGTTCTTGCCACAAGGTAGAACAATCAATAAGGAATATTACCTTCAAGTTATGTATATGTTACGCGAAGCAATCCACCCGAAACGCCCGAATTTGTGGAAGAACAAAAATTGGCTTTTGCTCCATGACAACGCCCCTGCTCACGCATCGTTGCTTGTGCGCGAATTTTTGGCCTAAAACAATATACTAATAATCCCGCAGCCACCGTATTCCCCAGTACTGGGCCCCTATGACTTTTTCTTGTTCTCGAAACTGAAGAGCCTCGTGAAAGGACGACGCTACGCTACGATTGAGGATATAAATACGGCATAAAAGGAGGAGCTGAACAAGATCACAAAAAATTATTTTTTGAAGTGCTTGGAGAATTGGGAAAAACGTTGGCACAAGTGTATAATATCTGGTGGGGATTACTTTGATGGGGACAAAATATATATTCATGAATAAATAAATAATTTTTGAAAAACACGCAAAATTCGCGATACTTTTTGAACAGACTTCGTACGAGCCGATGTGCATTTTTTTGGGTGCAATGGGGCAGTTCATCTTTTACTTGTGGTTGTTCATCAGACCAAATGCAATAATTTTGCTTATTCACGAGCTTCGTCGCTGAACGAAATTTTTGGTATAAAAACGGATTTTGCGGAAGTTGTTCGAAAGCCCACTCACCGAAAAGTTGTTCTAAAGCCCACTCGTCCGGCTTCAGTTCTCTTTCACGAGCTGTATTTGATTCAATTGTAGACCAAGGATCTCTGCTTTCAAACCAAGATCCTTGCGTTAAATCTTCAACATAGATCCTTGCGTTAAATCTCAATCACAATTGCTGTTAATGGCGACGGATGGACAAATTGCAGTCTTCACCAACACTGGACTCTAGGGCAGCAGTTTTTTCCTCTGTACCACTCTATGCAAATGGGTTCATGGTTTGATGTCCAATAGCGTCAAATTGCTGCAAAATATTATTACTATGGCTAAAAATGTCGTTAAATTTTGGGAATAATTGTGAGTGATTTTTATTTTATTTTTATATAGAAATATTATACATTTTTAAGAGAAGTTTTTTGGAGTAATAGTGTTGGAAGATTTAAACTGAAATCGCCTTTATCTCTCTGAAGATGTGTTTTTAGATCTTCCGGAATAGAAAAAAATTACATGGACTGATATCAGGTGACTAAAAGGGGTTACGAAACCATACACATTTTTTTTTGCGAAAATTCAATAATGTAGATCGGCCCATGTGACAGCGGGCGCTGGTATAGTGGATCATCCAAGTGTATCTGCCGTTTTTTAGCTTTCCTTTCTGTACTGAAGATTTTAAAAAGCTCAAATTGTTGATCAGTTTTTAATGGTGATGACTTTTTTGAGCAATGTTGCTTTTCCACTACTTCTCGGCCCTCCAAAATCAGCGAAAAATTGTCTTTTCGGAAGTTAAAATTGACGATTCACCAATTTTTGCTCCAAATATTTCTGTTTCGTTTTTGCAACGCACTGCAAAAACATGACTTCTATAGGGTCAGGTATTTACCGGACATGGTTAAAATTTATATTGTACATCTAGATCGCTCTTAAGGATGCAATCCTCATTAGTGGTATTATTTTTATATTATTATTGATGTACGTTTATAAAAAATTTGTAAATTTTTTTTTCAAATTAATAATCAACCTAATTGGGCTATTATTTCGGTATTGACTAAAAATGTAAAGGCTATGGTATATTAACTGACGCAGAAAAATTCAACGAACTTTTTGTGATTAGTTGCAATGCTTCAAAAGACGATCGTGAGAGTCATCATCAAATGACAATGCTTCGTTAATAAGGAATCTGAAAAGGAAATGCATACTGTCCCTTATTTCTACATTTAGTACCATTTTTTTTTGTATTACAAATATGTAGTATGATTCATTTAATCAATCAAATATTTTAAGAATTGTATTATTATCAGATTGAATTTTATTACCTTAAAAAATAAAAATACTTTGTTGATATTTATTGGAATTTTTATTTTCTCTTAAAAGGTTTTTTTAATATTTTTTTTTTAAATTTATTTTTAACTAAGCAATAAGTAAAATTTATTTCAAAACATAGTTAAAATTTTATAACTTTTATTAAAATTACTTTTTGTTTCCATTTTCTTACTATTTAATAAGTTAAAGAGCAAATGCAATTGGTTTTTTTTAATAGACCCGATGATTGTGATAGCAAAAAACTACTTAATTCTTCAATTTATTAATTATCGATTCTTTTAGTAAATAAATAACAGAAAATGAAAATAATATTAAAAGGAAAGATTTGAACTGATCCTTCACCGCTCATAATATAGGTTCAAATAAACTGACCCATAGAATCGATAATTTGTTCGGAGCATTTCTTGCACTCAAAATGTGAATCTTCAAAATATGAATAAAAATGGATAAAAAAAAAACTACAAACGAGTCAATTTGTTTCCTATCTATCATGTCATAATATTAGATTGAGGTATTTTCGCCATAACTTCTTCCAAGTTTTGTCCACTTCCTTGTTCTTTTACCGAAAATTTATCCAATTTTTATATTATCATTTTATTTAAATAGAAGAGAAAAACTACTAGGACATATAAACGAATATAATAAGGATACTATTTTTATATGATAGTATCAGCAGAAGAAATCTAAACAGAAGCAGAAAATCAAATGTGAGAGTGGTAGGAGCAAAAAACCAAACAACAACAAAAAAAAAACTGAAAAAGATAAAATATATAAAAACAATCTATCAAAATTAAATATGAACATGTACAATATTCAACATGTACACTTGAATTTCGGTACAAGTTTTGATAGGATATTATTGATTGATCCCAAAAGCCCATCCGCACATAATCCCTTTTTAGTCTATGCATTGATTTATTTTCCGTTCAATATGGTGTCATTTTTATACACGACAAATATTTATATCCAATTTCGTTTGAAACTGTTGATTTCATAAAAAATACATACATTCCATATTCGACATATTTTCGATTCGAAAAAATAAATCAACTTGAAGTGGTGAGTAAATATTAGTGAGCGCATATGATTTTTTATCCAACTGGGTTCTGGAGGTTTATTGTAAGTGATTCCAATGACACCAACTTCATATAGAATAATATTTGTACCGATATCCAAATTGATAACATTTCAAATGTTTCATTTCCATTTTCTGTTTGATTTGTTTCTTTTGTTTTGCAGAAAAATTGTGTAGGTTTTAAAAAAATTCCATTCACAAATACCAAAGTGGATCGATAAAAGCTTGAAAGTGACGCAAAAATAATTTCACCAATAAAAACAATATTTTCAATACTTTATTTTAATAAATGTGTACGCAAATGTTGAAAAGTATATATTTTAAGATGGTTATCTTAGAATAAAATTGAATTTGGAAAATGACAGCCATAAAAGAAACATTCTTTTTTCGAGGAGAATATAAAAAAACAACAACAAATGGTTCGATTATTGTCAACATGGGCACAAATAAAAATAATTCATTTTGAATTGTAATCGATATAATTGGCTCGATGAGCATGAATTTCTTGGAATTATTTTTGCTGAAGCAAATCACCTTCACATCAAACGAAATCGAAAACTGAAGCCTAGCACAGCAAAACCTGCCAAGGAACCTGCTACGGAAATGTGTGTGCCTTCAATATCGAAAGTCTGATGGAATTGAGGCATTTTTTGGTGTTGTCTTCCGTACCGACTTTGAGTTGCTAAACAATGTCGAATGCTGAAAATTGAAAATCGGTGAGTAATGCGGGCAGTAACAGACACACTCAGAACGAGTATCAATTTCTTGAACAGTCAACATTTCATGAAGAATTACCTTTCAGCTGGATTTCGATAGGTGCGACCTGTTGACTTGTTGACTGGTCTTCAATTTTTGGCATTTTAGATGGGCAACTGGACAGGCATGTTAGGTGATTACTTTTTCAATGTTGTTGTGTCAGACTGAAATTCCAAGAATCGATTGCTTAACGATTTCTGAAGCTATTCCAATCTCGGTTAGCCAACCAGCCAACTAACTGACTATCTGCCACTTAGCACGGTTTAGAAGAATCCCATTGTCTTCCTTATTGATGGTGTCCATCTTTCATCATGAAACGGATCTGATTTCTTAAAATCTTTTGATCAGTGCGAAATTTCACCGAAATTCTTGATTCATCTTCTAACAAACCGAAGTAAATAAAAGCGAATCAAATAAGTGGCAATTAATAGCAAATTTATGTTATTGAAATTTCTTATTGAAAACCAAAAAAAAAAAAAAATTTTAATTTACCAATTCTGTAGTCACATTTCTGCAAATAAAATAATTAATCGAAAAATAATTAACTTTTACTCAAGTAAATAATAGTTTTCAATATAAAAATTCGATTTGCTTAAGATTAAAAATTTCCAATTTTTAGATTTTCTTATTAATATTATTATTAAAAAGTTAACAAAAATTTGAGCTTAAAAAATCAGGTTCGTTTAAGTCTATTCCAAATATTTAATAGTTTAACTAAGGGTTTTTTCGGTAACAAATCGTTTATTAAATTGTTCTAATAAACAACTTTTTACCAAACATAATTACTTGTTACCATAGTTATTTTTAGTAATGCTCCAGAAAATCGAAGTTCCCCTTATTATTCTATCCAATCCTTTTAAGCATACATAAGACCAAATACCACCTTATAACCAAACCTACAATTAAATAGAATATTTTGGAAATATTTTTCTAAAATTCTTTGCTTAAGAAAATAATAAAATCAATATTAATTTTTAAAAGTCTAGGCTTCCATCTTGCTATATACTATAATATTATAAATTTATAAGTTTCCCAACAGTATTTTCAATAAATAATACAAATATATATCCTATTTCAGCTGAGGTCCTATAAAGGGCTATTCCTGATTCTATTTTATACGAGGTCGGTTCAAAAAGAATAGCGAATTTTGAATTTTCGCGGGATTTTTTTGTGGTGCTATATTAATACTCATATCCCTCACTTACGCCAACAAGTTCGGCCATTTTGAAAGTTCAGTTAATTTTTGACAGCTGCTTTGCTTGCACGTGTTTTGGCTCGTCTTCGATTTTTGCCAATTCCAAAAAATGGATCAAAGAATCTGTTTCGGGTACAAGAAAAAGTCACAGGGGCCCAATACTAGGGAATACGGTGGCTGCGGCATTATTAGCCAATTTGTGTTATTTTTTGCCAAAAGCTCGCGCACAAGTAACGATGCGTGAGCAGGGGCGTTTTACCATGGTGCAAAAGCAAATTTTTGTTCTTCCACAAATCCGTGCGTGTTTGGCTGATTGCTCCGGGCAACTTGCGCATAACTTGCAGATAATATTCCTTATTGACCTTTCTACCCTGTGGCAAGAACTCATGATGCACCACGCCTTCACATTCGACCAAACTGTAAGCAAAACCTTCACATTCAACCGAACTTGGCACTTTTTTCGGTCTCGGCTCGTGCGGCAACTTCCATTGGGATGATAGAGCTCTGGTTTCCACCTCATAACCATAAGCCCATGATTCGTCACCAGTTATGATCCTCTGGAGCAAATTTGGGTCATCGCGGACAGAGTCCAACAGCTCCTTAGCAATGTTAATACGATGCTGTTTTTGGTCGAAAATGGGCAAAAATCGAAGACGAGCCAAAACACGTGCAATCAAAGCAGCTGTCAAAAATTAACTGAATTCTGGCGTTATATTGGTACTCATGTCTCTCCCTTGGCATAAGGGAGAGACATGAGTACCAATATAACGCCATGAAAAATCGAAAATCGAATATACGTAACCCGCGAAAATTCAAAATTCGCGATACTTTTTAAACAGACCTCGTATAATATTTAATACCATGACTTCCCATATAATTCTAAGGTTTTCGTTATCACTTAGGCATATGATGCGGTCATACTTACTGCCCAAAGAAATCCAGTCATCACTTCTAATACTATATAATTGCATAGGCATAATCTCCGACGAAAAATCGAAGACGAGCCAAAACACGTGCAAGCAAAGCAGCTGTCAAAAATTAACTGAACATTCAAAATGGCCAAACTTGTCGGCATAAGTGAGAGACATGAGTACGAACATAACGCCACAAAAAAAAATGAAAACCGAATATACCTAACCAGCGGAAATTCAAAATTTGCGATACTTTTTGAACAGACCTCGTATGCTGATGATACAACCTTCCTTAAACATCATAAAGATCTTTTCACAGCCATAAATATCCTACAGAACCACACCCAGTTCTTAGAAATCTAGTTCAAAAGGTGGATAGTGGAGGTGAATCAGCAAAAATTCGTTCATGTTACTTTTACACTCTGCCGAGAACAGATTTCCGATAAAAGCCTAAACGGCCGTAATGTTCCACAAAAAACAAGATTGCAATACGTTGGACCCATTTTCGACAAGCACTTATATTTAATACAAACAATTACTATGACTTCTAGACTGTAGGTCACAACTGACAATAAAGAGCAAATTATTACTATACCATACAATACAGTACTGAAACCGATATTGACATACGAACTCGAACTTTGCTGAAGCCTCCTAATAGTAATTATCTAAAATTACTTATATTACTGGAGAACTGTTCCAAATTTGATTATAAAATCAATTTGGACTTACGGAAATAAACAAAGGGGCTTGACGGATTAATCCAATTCTAATCCAAGATCGTGCGAAAAATTGTAAACCATTATTTGTGCTTTGTAAACATAATTAAAAATTAGATTTCTATTAAAAATTTATATTATTCTATTAACTTAACCCCTTTTTTTGATGCCTTTTTTTTAATGACATTTTCACACATTTCAGGCTATAATTCGGCAATATCTAAATGCTCCAAAATTTAAGAATTGTCTACTTAAATACGATCTTTGTGGTAGCTTTACCAAAAAAAGTCGAGTGGCTTTAAATCACAAAATTTTTTATGGAAACTGACATCATTGAATTTGGAAAATACGCGTCATTGACACTTTTCGCGCAATTATTATAGTAGCGTTGTCTATGGCATTGATGATTTGTTCGTCACCCTAAATTCAAAGAGGTGGCGCACAAATCAGCAAGGCCATATATGGAATTTTCGAAAGTTTGTTACCTTTGGTAGCACTGCTGTCAGAAAATGTCATGATTGGATGACGCTTTGTCGACTATATGAAAAAAAATTAAAAATGATCGGAAGTATCGAAACTTGGACTTGAAAATGTAAAACCGTCAAAGTGAACAGTCGTGCGATATATTTTGAAATTTTTTAATAACTTTTTTAAAAATGATTTTTATTTTATTTTAATTTCGATCCATTTTCAAGTTCCAAGTTTCGATACTTCCTTTTCTACCTACAATAAATAGTTTCTTTTTAGTTTCATTTTGTAATTTTTTTATTAGTTTTTACCAGTCTTTCTTCTTCTTCCTCTGCTGTGAAGAACTTTACACCTTCGGATGTCTCTATTGTCCCCTATAAAATCCGGCATGATTTTTTTCTGGTTATGGTAGCTGTGGGACCACATATCTCTTATAAAACTTCGAAAAAGTAATTGAAGTACTTGCGCATACATCAAATTTATTTGATATTCTCACTTGCACTTATTTCACCTTCTGATTCTATCAAGAATGAACTTACGAAATTTTTTGAATATTACGCTTTGTTGCCAGTATTTTTTTTACTCATATAATATGGAATTGCTCTTATAATAAGATTCTATCAGCTAATTAAACTAAATTTCGATAATGCCTCTTATAATTAGGCACAATACCTACACAACCAAATAAATTTCCATTTTTACTATTGTACATTTCCTGCATGCCGACAATTTTCTGAGCTAAACGCTTAAATATTCTACACACAAAGACATTTTTTTGCAAATAATTTTTAAACTTCAAAGTTTTTTTCTTCTTTAACTTTGCCTTTTTTAAAATTTAAGAAAACGATTGCTATTCAAAAATAGCGCCGATCAGCTGAAAAATATAAATAAGTAAAATTCACATACTTTATGACGAATATCCTTTTGCATACATAAAATGTCCTACAAAATATTCTTTGTTATTTTCGGTTTTTGGGAAATTTTCTTCTCATCTATATTTATAAAATAATCATTTTTTATTCTATTTATAGAATTATTATAAACAATATCTACGATAATCCGCATATATTTTTTTGAATCCTGTTTGAGGGCGTTGCCATTTTGTATGTTCATCCTCTAAACTGGATACTCTCTAACCTTAAACACATTTTGCATACGAAATCATTTGTCAGTTTCCTTAGTAATATTAATCGAAAGTGGAAGTGATAAATATTTTTTCTGCGCGATCATTATTACATTTATGATTAATGAAAGTATATACGAGGGTTTATCTTGTAGCTGACTTAAAAACCTCTGAATTGATGCATTCAATAAAAATAGTCTTAAAGACTATATATGAGAGGTTTTATAAATAAATGGGGCGTTATGAAATAATCTAGATCGCCTACTAACTTTTTTTTTAGCATAGAAGTACGAGTATACTTTTCACAGCCTTAGGTGTGTCGAATTAAATTTGACTTCTCCACTAGGAGAGGAACTTCTATTATTAAAGAAAAATTAAAAATAATTCCATTATATTAATTTAAGTTCAAAGAAAAATGCAGAGTCAATTTAATGCTCAGTTATATGTGGCACATGACTCCCTGTAATAATTAAAATTTTTCTGTAAATTATTAAATAAAAAATTGTTTTCTCAAACTGTTTGTAAGATTTTTATTTGTTTTTTTTTTTATTTATTGTTACTATGTCAAGGATCAATTTTTTTCTAGCTTCTCTCGTGACGTCTTTGCCATGACCCTGGTGGTAGAGAACCAATATCGTTTCCTGTTTGATATTCTTCTACTATTTGAATTTCTTCTTCGGCCCCGGGAATAGCTTCGGCAAACAGCAAATATGATAGACAGAGTATGAAAAATATTATTGATAATAGACCTGAAATGACAAAATAAAAATGTTTACAAAAATTACTTCAATAGTTAAATTTTTAAATATTGCTTACGCATTTTTGATACTTTAAGATGTCGATACAGTTGAATGTTAACTTCTGAGTGATGCGGAATTATCGATGAGAGGTACTTTTATACCAAATACTATCCAAATAATTAAACATTTAATATTTACTCAAATGATCTTTGCACGTGTTAACAAACTACGTATACAAAAATTAATTAAACCGTATTTTCGGTAAATAAAAAGCTGATATAATTAAAAATAACAAGTAAGAACCATTTTAAGAATTTCATTTTTGTGCATTTATCTCAGAGCATGTTTAATTAGCTTCAATATCAAAATTTTCCTATACGAAAAATATATGCAAAAAACTTAATAGCAAAAATTTTCTTTGACGTTTTACCTAAACTGGAACACTTGTACTCATACTTACTGAACAAATAATTACATTCGAATAAATTCTTCGTTTGTTTTGAAAGTAAGCAAAAATTTATTTGAATGTTAAAAAATAAACTGAGAAAAGTTACCTAAAAATATTTTGTATTGGTAAAATGATATCATTTTCAAATAATCTCAAAGTATATTTGCTACTGAAATCACAAAATTAGTATGGAACTCCGCAACAAGAAAACTTAATCGAGATTACAAAATTATAGTCAATCTAAAATAGAAAATTTAGTATAAAGCAAACTTATAGGCTTTTATAGAGATCTTTTAGTTAATAATTGACTTTCCCAATAATAAACTCAGAATAGGAAATAAAAGTAATTAACAATATTTTATTTAATTCAATGTCGAAAAAATATTGAAATTATTTTTGTTGCAAGATACTCCTTTTTTATAAATAAACGTGCATAATATCTGCAATATGACAAGACATTTGATACGAAATGGTTTTTAATGAAAAGTTTTAATTTATTATGAAAATCCGTTTTATTTACTGTCTGATCAATTGTTCACCCAAAACTTTAATTATTTTCTTCTAACGACAACGGATTTATTCCATGACTGCCAATGCAATGATTTGAAGAGATTTGATGGACTTATTTCAGATTTGAAATCAGATTTGATGGACTTATCATCTTTATCGGCTCCAGCAAATACTCAACACGATCAACAGATAATAAACCTGGGATGAATCGTAACTCCTTTTTTATTAATTTTGATTGCACTAAAATAGTTTTGTGATATTTTTCCGCATATTCTTGATTTTTCCAACCGTGCATGTTCACAATTAATTGTTAAATAATTTGTAATACTCTCTGATCAGTTACAATTTATTGATTAAAATAACATCCATATTTATTATGGCAACTTAAAAAAATGTTTAATTTTGAAAGGATTGCGCACATTTGGCATGTTCAGTTAATTTTTGACAGCTGCTTTGCTAGCACGTGTTTTGGCTCGTCTTCGGTTTTTGCTCAATTTTGATCAAAACACCATCGCATTAACATTACTAAGGAGCTGTTGGACTCTGTTCTCGATGAACCAAACTTACTGCAGAGGGTCATAAGTGGTGATGAATCATGGATTTATGGTTATGACATGGAAACCAAAGCTCAATCATCACAATGGAAGCTGCCGCACGAGCCAAGACCGAATAAAAACGCCAAGTTCCGTCGATTGTGAAGGCTTTGCTTACGGTTTTCTGCGATTGGAGGTGCGTGGTGCATCATGAATTCTTGCCACAGGGTAGAACGATCAATAAGGAATATTACCTGTAAGTTATGCGAAGCAATCCGCCAGAAACGCCCGGATTTGTGGAAGAACAAAAATTGGCTTTTGCACCATGATAACGCCCCTGCTCACGTATCGTTGCTTGTGCGCGAATTTTTTGCCAAAAACAACACACTAATAATGCCGCAGCCACCATATTCCCCAGATCTGGCCCCCTGTGACTTTTTATTGTACATGAAACTGAAGAGTCCCATAAAAGAACAACGCTACGCTACGATTGAGGAGATAAAGACGGGATCGAAGGAGGAGCTGAACAAGATCACAAAAAATTATTTTTTGAAGTGCTTCAAGGATTAGAAAAAACGTTGGCACAAGTGGGGATAACTTTGAAGGGGACAAAATAGATATGCATGAATAAATAAAATAAATACAATAATTTTTGAAAAAACACAAAATTCGTGATACTTTTTGACCAGACCTTATATGCATTATAATATTTTGTTGATAAATTTGTAGAGGAGCTAACCATTTTGGTGGCTTTACGTTAAATTGGGTAAAACAGGATGCCACCACCAAACATTACTGGTTGATGCTTCCACTATCACATACTTAAATAAATAGTTGAATTTTTCATCAGTTATACTTTGTTCCGACAGTCTTTTATACTACATCTCAACCTTATTAGAAAAATCTTTCGTATTGGGAGCGCAAAATTTTTAAGATGACCTTATCTCTCAGTATGAAAAATACCTCAACATTGTCGAAAAGACAAAATTTTATAACAAAAAATTTAGCCTTAGTTGCGAGATATTATTTGTTCGATGTACTTGACAATAGACTATATTAGTCGAAAAGTTTTCTATATGTACCAAAATATGTTTGATATTTTTACAATTACTATAAGCTTTCCACGTACACGTATTGAGAGGGAATTTTTTTTATATATCAAAAAAAATATTACATGTAAGTAAGTTGGGGTTTTTAAACCATCAAAAAGTTATTCAACGGTCGTGGTAGTGAGCAACGATTTGTCCCATCTTTTGGGACATAGATCTTTATCTGAACTTCTAAAATTTTCTTTGGCTTCAGGATCAGCTTCGGCAAACACCGAGTATGATAGATACAGTATAGCAAATATTATTGATAACAGACCTGAAATGACACAATAATTTTTTTCTTCTAAAAACTAGCTCAGTAGTAAAGTTTTTGATTAATTCTTACGCATTTTTGGTATGTAACCGTCGTCATGACGCATTTTTCGTTCTACATGAGCGATGCATTGGATGTCAAACCGTCGAAGTGAACAGTCGTCCGATAAATTTTAGTATTATTTAAGAACTTTTTTATAAGTTCATTTTTTTTTAAATTTAAATTTCGATCCATTTTTACGTTTCAAATGTCGATCCTTTCCTTTCTTAGTTTCTTTTTAGTTTTATTTTATAATTTTTTTTATTAGTTTTCATCAGTTTGTCTTCTTCTTCTTCTGCTGCAGAGAACTTAATACCTTTGTATGTCGGCATTGTCCCCTATATGTTCTGGCATGATTTTTTTCTGGTTATGGTAAGTGTGGGACCACTCATCTTCACATGAAATTAACGACAAGCATGTATACGCGGTATTTTTTTCATACCTTTTCAAAAGTAAAGCAGGTATTTTATATTGTGTGGTATGTGGCGTCATTTTGTTGAGACCATGTATGATCCAGATTATTATTTTTAAGTTTAGGATAAAAAAATTATTGCAACATGTTCAGAGTGGTCTGAATAGACAACGGTAACGGTCTTCGCATCTTCATTTGCAAAGAAATATGTGCCAATGATCACACCAAAATGTTCACCGTACAGTCAATTTTCTTACCATGGCTTCTATATAATATAAGGTGTAGTAAAAGAAAATCCATTATTTTTGCATTTTAGTGAAGGTTTTATTTAGCATAGATAGAATGATACGATTTAGGTCAAATATGCGAATTTTTCACCTGCAATATCATTCGTCATAGACAGGAAGAGGTCGTAATTACTTGGCGCCAGGTCCGGACTATAAGGTGGATGTATAAGAACATCCCAACCAAGGTCCCGGAACTTCTGGCGTGTCACTATCGATGTATGCGGCCTGGCGTTGTCCTGATGGAACACAATTCCTCTCCTATTGGCCAAAGCTGGCCGCTTCTGGGCGATTGCTTCATTCAGAGGATCCAATTGTTGACAGTATAGGTCCGAATTAAGAGTTCGGCCGTAGGAGAGCAGCTTATAGTAGATGATTCCCTGCCAGTCCCACCAAACACACACCAAAACCTTCCTGGCTGTCAATCCTGGCTTGACCACCGTTTGCGCCGGGTGACCGTGATTTAACCACGACCTTTGTCGCTTGACGTTGTCGTAAGTGACCCACTTTTCATCACCAGTAACCATCCGCTTGTCTGCGGCTGTGCCGTCCTGGATCCACCGGTTCTCGTCCGAACACCGAAGTTAAGCAGGACTGGGCGTGATTAGTACTTGGATGGTGGACCGCTTGGGAACACCGCGTGCCGCAGGTTTAACCGTATGTGTGTCGACCGACTTACACTCGGTAGGTAGCGGGTTCGATTCCCGCTGCCGCCATCTCGGCATGGTGCCGGGGTGAGAGGCCGACTACAAGACTTATATGTAGTCCGTAGGGTCCCCCAACGTCACTGGAGGTTACTTCGCTGGCCTGATAACCCGCAAGCTTTAAAAACCACCTTATCAAGAAACAGCACAAGGAGAATCAACCGGACCGTACCTCAGGCAAAACTCATCTGGTTTTCATCGAACAACGCGGACGGGTGAACACTTCATCTACAGCGGCAACGACAGCGGCCACCACTGTGGAGTCGGATTGATCCTATCGGCCAACGCAAAAAGAGATCTCTCATGGGCTACAAACCGGTCTCCGACCGCCTTCTGACAGCCAGGATCCACTCGAAGTTCCGAAAGATCACCATCGTGCAGTGCCCCAACCGAAGTAGATGATGACGCCAACAAAAAGAAGCCTTCTACCACCAACTAGAGACGTGTATTCTATGTGCCGCTATATGGTCCATAGGAGCGACTGTGTCTCATGACTATGTGTATATGTGTCATAATGTATAATGTAGAAATGAAACCTGTCAAATAAAAAAAAAAAAAAAAACCATCCGCTTCAGAAATGGATCGATATTGTTGCGATTCAGCAGCGATTCGCAGATGGAAATTCGGTCCATGAGGTTTTCTTGCGATAACTCGTGTGGCACCCATACAACGAGCTTCTTTTTGTATTCAGCCTTTGTGAAATGTTTAGCTCCTGGGCAATCGAAACAGTGCTCACGTGACGGTCGGACTCGACGATTTCCATTATTTTATCGACATTTTCGACAATTGGCCTTCCAGAGCGTGGTGCATCTTTGACATCAAAATTACCGGAACGGAATCGACGAAACCAAAATTGCGCATGGTTGGCTGTTACAGTATCAGGACCATAAATACTATTCACATTTTTAGCTGCCTGGCTTGCGTTTTCGCCTTTATCGAAGAAAAACTGTAAAATATGGCGTATTTTCTCTTTGTTGGTGTCCATCTTTGACGCGTGCAAAAAAAATACTGAGTCAAGTAATCACAAAACTATATGAAAACCTTTTTTAGTAAAAAATTTTATTTTTCTAACGCCATCTAGTGCAACCCAATCGCACTTTTAAAACGGGGGATACAGACTTCTAAAGCCATTTCCTAAAGGTGTTTTTACTACACCTTATTATAATCACTTGCGGGTTTTTTGGAGCCCCAGCAATGGCAATTATATTATTGACATATCCATTAATCAAGAAGTAAGCCTCATCATTAAAGATAATTTAGTTCGGAAAAACGTAAAACGTGGCTACGGAAGAATCAACACATTTGTAGAAAGTTTTTATAATTTTATCACATTATTTGGTCTATTGTAAAATTGAAAACTAAAATAAATAAATATTATCTTAAGTGACATATTGGTTTAACAACTGATAAATGATAGAACTAAACTGTTTTAATCGCGAAATGGATAACAAAAGTCTATTTTTTTTCCGTAAAGATATCTCAGAATTTTTCTTATATAAAAATAGCCAAAATTTTGATGTCTATACAAAATTTAGGCTGTTTTTATATTGTCGATGTAAAATTGATGATTTTTGATGTAAAATTGATTATATCTTTACTTTTCTGTATGGAGTTTGCTTATAGGTATTTTACGAGTGTAGTGCCAGAAGGCCATTATTATTTAAAAAACATTACTATGATCGAACGTACTAACTTTATAAAGTTTAGGTTTGAAGTTTGATGACGTTAGGTTGATTGGACAGCCATTTATAGTGAGCGCTCTCCGTGAATTTGTAAATATGGAAAAAATTGATCATCGTTATGTGATAAAATAGTTTTATTTGAAAGGTCTCAGTTCAACCAATATCAAACTCTTTTCTGAGGGAGTCTGTTTCTTTGTTTACAATATTAAAATATTAGATATTAATTGACTAAAAATTTGAACATGAGAAAGCTGTGCGTAAGGTAGGTACCGCGTTTGCTCACAATGGAACATAAACAGCATCGCGAGGATGTTTCAATCAAGTGTTTGTCGATGTTTAGCAGCAATCGGCATCGATTAATAACCATAGATAAGATATGGGTCTATTACTTAATATTTTGTGATAAAGGAACAGTCAAAACAATGAATTGAAATATAGAATTTGCTCTGAAAAAGGCAAAGATAGTTCCATCTGTTGGTAAAGTCATGGCGTCAGTCTTTTGGGATTAATTTTGAATAATTATTTTCGAAAAGGAAAAACAATCAATGGCAAGTATTATGTGATGAGGAAATGCCGAATCAATAAGTTATAGTACGAATTGCTTTGTTAGATTTAGCTCCCTCGGATTATTTCCTCTTTCCAAACTTGAAAAAATTGCTCGGTGGTGAAATAACTGCCAACAATGAAAAGGTGGACTTTTCGTTTAGCGGCTATTTTGAGGAGCTTGATGGTTCTCACTATAAACAGGGTATCAATGCTTTTGAGCATTGTTGGAAAAATTGTATTGAGCTAAAAGGAGATTATGTTGAGATATATAGTTTTTCCCAAATTGTTTGTATTTTCTTTGTTAGGTCGGGTACTTTTTGGACTAATCTCTTATCATCTTCACAAAGTCTGAAAAGCTGTGGATGATTTCAGATCTACTGAAGCTTTAGATAACTGTAAGCATTTAAATTGTAATCCTCACTTATTTAGAATTTTCTAGATAACTGTAAAAATTGCTCTTATTGGTCACGGCATTTTTTTATCTCGAAATGTTCACCTTCCAGTAAAGAATATTCTAGAATTATCAAAATTATTTGAAGAAAATGGGCAAAATAAAATTCGATATTCTCACTTGCACTTATTTTTTTATATGAGTCTACAACGAAAGACCTCACGAGATTTTTTAAATATTACGCTTTGTGGGCAGCATTTTGTTACTCATTTAATATGAAATTACTCTTATAATAAGATTCTATCGGCCAATAAAACTAAATTTGAATAATGCCTCTTATAATTAGGCACAATATGAACACAACCATATAAATTTCCATTTTTACCACATTTCCTGGATACCGACAATTATTTGAGCTGAACGCTGAAATATTCTACACACAAAGACATTTTTTTGCATAATCATTTTTTTTCTGAAAAAAAAGATTTATACTCAAAAATACTGTCGATCAGCTGATAAGTATACGTGTAGCTAAGTAAACTTCACATACTTTATGGCGAATATCCTTTTGCATACATGAAATGTCCTAGAAAATGTTCTTTGTTACATGCGGTTATTGGGTTTATCTTGAAGCTGACTAAAAAGGCCTCTGAATTGATGCATTCAATAAAAATGTGAAATAATGTAGATCGCCTACTGACCTTTTTTTTAGGAGTCAGTAGCTACAGGAGTACACTTTTCACAGCCTTAGGTGTGTCGAATTATATTTGACTTCAGCTTTAGTCGAGAGAAACTTCTATTATTAAAGAAAAATTAAAAACAATTCTATTTATATTATATTAATATAAGTTCAGAGAAAAATACAGAGTCAATTTAATACTCAGTTATATGTGGCACATGACTCCCTGTAATAATTAAAATTTTTCTGTAAATTGTTAAATAAAAAATTGTTTTCTCAAACTGATTGTAAGATTTTTATTTGTTTTTTTTTATTTATTGCAAATATGCCAAGGATCAATTTTTTTCTAGGTTCTTCTCGGTGGTAGAGAACCAATATCGTTTCCTGTTTCAAAATTTCTTTCATCTTTTGTCATTAACTTCCTTTCGGGCTCAGGATTTGCTTCGGCAAATACCGAATATGAAAGGCAGACTATGAAAAATAATATTGATAATAGACCTGAAATGACAAAATAAAAATGTTTACAAAAATTACTTCAATAGTTAAATTTTTAAATATTGCTTACGCATTTTTATACTTTAAGATGTCGATACAGTTGAATGTTAACTTCTGAGTGATGCGGAATTATCGATGAGAGGTACTTTTATACCAAATACTATCCAAATAATTAAACATTTAATATTTACTCAAATGATCTTTGCACGTGTTAACAAACTACGTATACAAAAATTAATTAAACCGTATTTTCGGTAAATAAAAAGCTGATATAATTAAAAATAACAGGTAAGAACCATTTTAAGAATTTCATTTTTGTGCATTTATCTCAGAGCATGTTTAATTAGCTTCAATATCAAATATTTTCCAATACGATAAATAAATGCAAAAAACTAAATAGCAAAAAATTTCTTCCATATTTTACCTAAACTGGAACACTTGTACTCATGCTTACTGAACAAATAATTATATTCCAATAAATTCTTCGTTTGTTTTTATTTAAAAAAAAATTTTTTGAATGTTAAGAAATTAATTGAAAAATACACTGAAAAATTAATTGAGAAAAGTTATCTACAAATTTTGTATTGGTAAAATAATACATTTTTTTTAAATAAATTCACAATTTGAACATTTATGTTGGGGTTTTTAAACCATCTAAATATCATTGAATGGTCGTGGTAGTGAGCAACGATATGTTCCAACTTTTGGGACATAGATCTTTATCTGAGCTTTCAATAAAGATCTATGTCTGATTTTCTTTGAATCTACTTCAGCAAACATCGCGTATGATAGACACAGTATAGCAAATATTATTGATAACAGACCTGATATGACAGAAGAAAATATTTTTTAAAGTTTTTGATTAATTCTTACGTAGTTTTGGTATTCGAAAATATAGTTACGAGTCAATGTTAAATTCTGATTCATACCGAATCATCGATCAGAGTTGCGTCTATTGAAAACAATTTCCAACCATATAACCATTTTATATTTATCCAAATTGCTTAGCAAATAAAATATAGAGAAATTAATGCACCAATGTAACTAATATAAATTATTGTAGTAAGAACCATTTTAAAAACGCCATTATAAGCTTTAATAACAAATATTTTCCGATACGAAAAAGTACTATTTGTTCACTGGATTATACAACAAATGTTTTTTTTGGCCATTTTATCTAAACTGGAACACTCATACAAATACTTACTAAATTAATAATTCCATACGATTTCATTTTTCGTTTAATATTAATTATAGTAAATGTCAGGCTGTAGTTCGGCCAGTAGTTGATAAATGTTTATTTTAAAATCCTAATTTGCAGATCACATGTAGTAAGTAATTTTTACATAAGAAAAGGGAAACTAGCAATTGATAATTTTCTGTCAATTTTCAAATAAAAAATTTTCTTTTTAATTGATTCCAAGATTTTTATTTGTGCATATAAGTCATAGTACACTTTATTCCAATTATGACAAGGATCAATTCTTTGCTCGCATCATCCTATTAACCTCTATACGCTGGTGGTATAGAACCGCGATGTACTCCAAGTTGTTGTACATTTACTTTTTTAAATATAAACTCTTCTTCGCCCTCGGGATTTGCTTCGGCAAACACCGAATATGATAGATACAGTATGAAAAATATTATTGATAATAGACCTTAAAATTACAAAACAAAAACGTTTACAAAAATTACTTGAATAGTAAAATTTTAAAATATTTCTTACGCATTTTTGCTACTTTAAAATGTCGATACAGTTGAATGTTAACTTCTGAGTGATGCGGAATTATCGATGAGAGCTACTTTTATATCAAATACTATTCAAATAATTAAACATTTATTATTTACTCAAATGATCTTTGTACATGTTTAAATTGTCCGACTTAATAAACTATGTACACAAAAATTAATTAAATGGTATTTAAGGTAAATAAAAAGCAGATATAATTGAAAATAACAAGTAAAAACTATTTTAAGAATTTCATTTTTATACATTCGTCTTAGAGCTTTAATATCAAATATTTTCCTATATGAAAAATATATGCCAAAAAAAAAATAGCAAAAATTTTCTTCGACGTTTTACCTAAACTGGAACACTTGTACGTGGGCTACTATATATATTTCTGGCCTAATAATGAAAATGCGAATATTTATCAACGAAAAAGGTTTTATTGTTTTTCAAAATATTCTCCATCAAGATTTATACACTTTTGCATGCGCTCAAACCAATTTTCGAAGCACTTTTTCCACTCCGATTGAGACACCTCCAAAACATGGTTTTTGAATGCTTCAACAGCATCTTCTGGCGACGAAAATCGTTGACCACGCATTTTTTTCTTGATGTGTGGGAATAAAAAGAAGTCATTGGGTGCCAAGTCAGGGCTGTACGGAGGATGACCCATCAATTCGACGTTTTGTCCGGTCAAAAAGGCGCTGGTTTGAGCCGATGTGTGAGAGCTCGCATTGTCATGGTGCACAATGATTCGACTTCTCTTGTTCGTTTTTCGAATTTCTCCGAAGACTTCAGGCAAACAAATGGTGGTGTACCACTCAGAATTGACCGTCCTACGTTGCACAAGCGGAACAGTCGCCACATGACCAGTTTTGCCAAAGAAACAAGCGACCATTTGCTTCGAAGTGCTTCTTCCACGAACAACTTTCGTTGGATTTGACTCGTCTTGGAAGACCCACACGGTCGATTGCTGTTTTGTTTCGGGCTCATACGCATAGATCCATGATTCGTCACCTGTGACGATCTTATAAACGTCTTTTGAAGCACCGCGATCGTATTTTTTCAGCATTTCTTTACACCAATCCACACGAGCCTTTTTTTGAGCGATTGTCAAATTGTGCGGGATCCAACGAGAACAAACCTTTTTTACGGCCAGGTGTTCATGCAATATCGAATGTATGCTGGTGGGAGAAATGCCTAGGCATGCCTCTATCTCACGGTATGTCACATGACGGTCTTGCATTATCAGTTCACGTACGGCATCGATGTTTTCTGGAACAACGGCTGTTTTTGGACGACCTTCACGGAATTCGTCTTTGAGCGAGCGTCGGCCACGATTGAATTCGTTGTACCAGTTTTTCACAGTGCTATAGGATGGTGCTTCATATCCATACAAAGATTTAAGTTCATCGATGCACTCTTGTCGTGATAATCCACGTCGAAAGTTGTGAAAAATGATCGCACGAAAATGTTCACGAGTTAATTCCATTTTTTTGCCAAATTGATTTTTTCAAGTCACTGTAAACAACACAAATGATAGTCGTACGTCAAAACGTTCTGAGTACGTTTATGCTAAAAAATGTCAAACTTTCCAATGGAAATGTCAGATCGCACCTGGCAACACTTAGTGTTGCCTAGGCCAGAAATATATATAGTAGCCTACGTACTCATATTTAATGAATAAATAATTACATGCGAATTAATTGTTCGTTTGTTTTTAAATTAAGCAAAAAATATTGCGAATTTTAAGAAATTAATTGAACAATAAACAAGAAAATTACGTGAATAGTAATTTCTAATTTATATAATATTTATTAGTCATTCTAATTAAAAATCGATTAAATGAAATAATATTTTGTTCTGAAATCATAAAAAAGTACGAACACAGAGATTTGTGATAATTTTAGTAAAATTATAATAAATCCTAAATAGAAAATGGTTAAATGTAAATTTCTCTATTATGAAGAGATTAAGTATGTGTAAGCTACACATACTTAACAGGATGGACAATTTAAAAGTTGTTAATTTTGAAAAGTAAATAAAAAAAAAACTATTGTATGTTTCTTAAAATCCGGTTTTATTAGAAAGATTGAACCTTGAAATTTAAGAATAAAATACATCATCCTTTAAATGACTGCCACGGCTGGTCTTTCGAGGGTCATTCATTAAGTACTGAGCCTTACCGCCCGATGGAACTGCTGTTACAAAAAAAATTTACCATCGTGCAGTATATACTTTTAGTAGCCTAATGTCAAAGTTTCAGTCGATTCCCTTTATTAGTGTCGGTCGGTTGCATTAAAATGGAAAAAGAACAATATCGTTCGGTGAATAGATTCTTGTTTTTGGAAGGGAAAACGCGCAGCGAAATCAAAGATTGCTTGGATGCTGTGTATGGTGACTCTTGTCCTTCGATGGCGACCGTCAAGAATTGGTTCAACGAGTTTGTTCGTGGCCGCACGTCGGTTTTTGATGAGCCACGCCCAGGTGCTCCGGAAACTGCTGCTACGGAGGAATACGTTAAAAGAGTCCACGATCTCGTGTTGGCAGACCGTCGATTGGGGGCTTACGAGATAGCTGAGACTGTGGGCATCGCAGTAGGAACGGTGCATCATATTCTACACGAAGAACTGGGCATGAGAAAGCTGTCGGCGCGATGGGTGCCGCGTTTGCTCACACCGGAAAACAAGCGCAACCGTGAGACCACATCGGCGACGTATTTGGCGCTGTTTCAGTGCAATCCAGCGGAGTTCTTGCGTCGTTTTGTGACCATCGATGAAACATGGATTCACTGGTACACACCAGAGACCAAGGAACAGTCGAAACAGTGGACTTCACCCGGCGAACGTGCTCCGAAGACGGCGAAGACTCTTCGATCGGCCGGAAAGGTGATGGCCACCGTTTTCTGGGATTCACAAGGTGTGATCCACATCGATTACCTCGAGAAGGGTAAAACAATTACGGGGTGGTACTATGCTGACTTATTGGGCCGATTTGACGTCGAATTGAAGAAAAAGCGGCCCCGCTTTGCGAAGAAAAAGTGCTGTTACACCACGACAACGCGCCGGCTCACACCTCCGCCATCGCCATGGCCAAATTGGTCGAATTGCGCTACGAATTGCTGCCCCATCCACCGTACTCTCCAAATTTGGCCACCTGTGACTACTTTTTGTTTCCAAACCTGAAAAAATTACTCGCCGGGAATAGATTTGGGTCGAATGAGGAGGTCATCTTCGCCACGGAGGCCTATTTTGCTTCCCTCGAGAAAATGTATTTTTGGACGGGTTAAAAAAGTTAGAGCATCGCTGGGCCAAGTGTATCGAGCTTGAAGGAGATTATGTGGAAAAATAAATTGCCACCTATCCAAAATTTTCGTTTTTCTTTTGTAGGCTAAGTACTTGTTGAATGACCCTCGTACAGTATTCCATTCGCTCGACCCAATTTTTCAGTACATTTTCGATTGTCTGGGCCTGTATCTCTTCAATGGCAACTTCGATTTCGTGTTTCAATGCCTCAATTGTCTCTGGATGGCTTGCGTAACATGTATCCTTAACGGCTCCCCACAGAAAATAATCCAACCGGCTTAAATCACAGCTCCAAGGCGGCCAATTGACATCAGAATTTCGATTGATTATTCGGTTTTCGAAAGCAGTGCTCAAAAGTTGAATTGTTACGTTGGCTGTGTGACAAGTGGCCCCGTCCTGTTGAAACCAAATGTCGTCCATACCAAAATCCAAATGTCGTCCATGCTCGTTGAGCATGCCACGATAGCGCTCACCATGGACCGTAACGGCGGCTCCTTCATCGTTTTCGAAGAAAAACGGGCCAATGATGCCTGCAGTCCAAAATCCGCAACAAACCGTGACTCGTTGTGGATGCATCGGCTTTTCTATGGTGACGTATGGATTTTCTGAGCCCCAGATGCGACAATTTTGTTTGTTGACATACCCACCGAGGTGGAAATGGGCCTAATCCGAAAAGATGATTTTTCGGTAAAAATGCTCATCTTCGGCCAATTGATCTTGAGCCCTTTGAGCAAACCGAAAACGCATCGGATGGTCATGCGGCTTTAGTTATTGGACTAATTTAACTTTGTAAGCTTTCATACCGAGGTCTTTGTGGAAAATTCTCAACAGAGAAGTGCGAGAAATATTCAATTTCGTTTCAGCAACGGCGGCAATATTCTCGGTCGTACGCACTCTTTGCTCATTTTTTTTTTTAAATTTCTCACAGTTTGGGTTGAAGACTCACCACTTTGGAAGTAAGTTCTCAATATTTCCCAGTTTTCTTCAAGCGTATGGATTACCATTTCGTAAAATTCAGACTTTCAACTAACAATCTGTCAATTCGTGATGACATTTAACACTCAATTACTTCAAATAAATAGTGGTTCAAAATGCAACCGCTAGATGGACCACTCTATAAGTAGTTTTCAAAATTTTTTTCTTAGATCAAATTATTAATGTGTATTGAATGTTGAAAAATCATCTCAATGTTGATAACGAGTTGATTTTGTATTACAGTTCATCTCTTGTTGATAGTTCTTAGGTGCAAGAATGGTTCTTAATTTTGGTGTGCTTGCATAATTAGTAGAAAAGATTATATCCTGAAGAAACTGGCATATTTATAATACGATATAATTTGTAATAATCTATTGAACATACAAATTGTATGGTTTTAAATTATTTCTATTTAAGAAATTGCTTTAGATTATATGTATTCAAAAACAAATCTAAGGTCATTTTTAATAAAACTAAATTAAACAATTTTTTCGATTAAATAAATAATATTGCTCAACAAAAATGTAAATTTTTTCTATATAAAAGTTGAGGAAATATTTTAGTGGATAAAATTAAACAAAAACTTACGATAAAGTTGTTTGAACGACGATATTTCGAACATAATTAATATTTTCAAATTCAAAACTAAAAAGCTTCGGTAGACAAACCGAATTAACTCCTAATTTACTATTGTAAATAAAACTATTCTATATTAAGTTTGGTTAAAGAATTATGCAATTTGTTCTTTGGAAAGTAAAGTTATATAAAATAAATTTAATTCAGACATCAATCAATTTTTTTTTATTTTGTTATAGTTTTTTTTAATCTGTTTTTTTTTTGTATAAAATATTAAATCATATATAAAAATTTAAAAACTATTTAGACTACTAGTTAATAGATCGAAACTGACATTAAAAAATAAACTTTTAATTTACAACAGAATTTAAAAACCAATCTGGGCGTACGGAATGGATCTCTGTGTTTCTACTAAGCGTTCCAATTTTTCTCTAATCCAATTCCTTTGGTCCAAAAAATCCTCCGAAAAATCGTTGATGACATTTTGACTTAAGTGTACTCTTCGTTCATAATTTATGTATTTCTCGTTATAAAAAGTTTCTGTCACTATAATATTCTTGTTAGAAAACTCTCCTCTGTTATTTTCCCCATAAACACTTATCAGCATTGAAAGAAAAATTATCCAAGACATCTCTTGCTGTGTTAATATACTCGTAATATGACTTATATTATATTAACACAGCAAGAGATGTCTAATTATATAATAGAGAAACACCAATGAGTGTTTACTCCTGCATGTTCCTCTTCTGTTATTGTAATATCTTTGTCCTAAAATCTGCTTGAAAAAAAATTATTATTTTTATATTCAAAAAAAATTTGTAAAATTCAATTTTTTTAAAACTGAAAAAAACCAAATATTTTCGATTAAAAAAATAATACTGCTCAACAAATATGTCAATTTTTTTCTATATTGGAATGTACTCGTAGCACGTATTTTCTTTAATTATATTAAAAATTTTAGGTGATAAAATTTGATAAAAATACTATGGCTTTTAAGGTATATAATTAACCTTACTAGAGTGTTTTCTTCCAAAATATATAATATTTAATTAATAGAAAATATAATAAGTTCTTTAATGTAAAATTAATGTAAATTTTGACTTTATTAAATTGCTTAAATTTTGCCATTACAAATAGAATAGAACGTCATTCAAATGGCTACTACGAGACTTGTTAAAGAACTTTTTCTTATATTGAGGATTGTAATTCGGCTATCACTTGACGGATGTTGGTTTTTAAATGTTTTTAAGTTTGAAAATTATCTACGTAAACATGTTCTATCACGTGGTCTCTTAAAATAAAAAGTTCAATGGCATCAAATCACACGATTTTCGAGGCCAATTTACATCATCAAATCGCAGAATTACGCGTCCTGGAAACTTTTAAGACAAAAAAGTGTCGTGTTACATAAATTATGAGACGACCATATAAGAACCAGATTAATGTCTTTAAGTTTAGTATAAAAAAAGTTGCTATGAGTCAGAATTGATGTTGACCGTTTCTGCGTCTTCATTTTCAAAGAAATAGGACGCACTGATATATTTAACATAGATAAAAATGGGCCCCAGACAATCACTTTTCGCAAATACAATGGCTTATCTAGTGTCACTTGTAGTCGCGAATTTTGTGTTCAAAAATATCGTGAATTTTGTATTTTTTTCAAAAATTATTTCTTTATTCATGAATATCTATTTTGTCCCCTTCAAAGTAATCCCCACCAGATATTATATGTGTACACTTGTGCCAACGTTTTTTCCAATCCTTGAAGCACTTCAAAAACCCATTTTTTGTGATCTTGTTCAGCTCCTCCTTCGATGCCGTCTTTATCTCCTCAATTGTAGCGTAGCGTCGTCCTTTCATGGGGCTATTCAGTTTCGGAAACAAGAAAAAGTCACAGGGAGGGCAGATCTGTGGAATACAGTGGCAACGGCATTATTAGTGTGTTGTTTTTGGCTAAAAATTTGCACACAAGCAACGATGCGTGAGCAGGGGCGTTATCATGGTGCAAAAGCCAATTTTTGTGCTTCCACAAATTCGGGCGTTTCTGGCGGATTACTTCGCGCAACTTGCGCATTACTTGCAGGTAATATTCCTTATTGACCATTCTATTCTGTGGCAAAAACTTATGATGCACCACGGCCCTGCAATTGAAGAAAACTGTAAGCAAAACCTTCACATTCGACCGAATGTCGTTAACATTTTTTCGGCCCTCTGAAAACATTTTGTACGACCGGTAAACGTTGTTTTGGTCCAAGGTAGCTTCACCATACGCCACAGTCAACATTCGGAATGCGTCCGCGCAATTAATTTTATTTTTCACACAAAATTTGATACAGTTTCTTTGATACATTTTTTGGAATGGGCAAAAATCGAAGACAAGCCAAAACACGTGCAAGCAAAGCAGCTGTCAAAAATTAACTGAACATTCCAAATGGCCGAACTTATTGGCATAAGTGAGAGACATGAGTACCAATATAACGCTATAAAAAAATCGAATATACGTAACCCACGGAAATTTCAAATTCGCGATACTTTTTGAATAGACCTCGTATGTTTATTCATGGCGCGATAAGTGAAACTCTTCACCCATCACTGTTTTTTTACTTAAATGAATTTTAATATAAAATGGCGAATATTGGGATAAATAAATGTTATCTAAAATATTATATGTTTTTGATAATTGTAAAATGACAGAGCCTAATTTTACAAACTGTAAAATGGATATGTTCGTAAAAGTTCATTTCCAAAAATTTCACTAACGTTAATTCTATAATCATAGTATTTTCGCAAAAGAATTTTCTCCTATTACCTTCTCTTAGAAAAGTCATCGGCAACTAAGGAGACAATACTCAGATTCTTCTAAGTCTCCCACTTCATCGCATCACGACATGTAAGTATCCATTTTTCCAATACGAAAAAAAAAAAATTATTATGAATATAGAATGAAAATAAAAAAAATTATAAAGAAATCCTATTGCGTAAAGGAAAATAAATTTCTTAAAACTATTTCACAAAATATTTTTAAAGAATTTCACCTCACTATAAAATACGAAAAAAAAAAAGTTTTCTATATAAAATATTAATGATAATTTAATTGAAAATATTTATTTACTAATAATAAAGATTCAAAATAATGGAATTTATAGAAGAAGACAAATGGGCATTTTTCGATTTTGCAATCAGAAAAACGTCTATTGTGGGTGGTATTATATTAAATAATATCTCACGATTTATGATAATATAAAATAAATTTTCTAGAATTAATCTTAAATTCCAAAATTATTACATCACAGTTAATTGTCAAATATTTTCTTCTTACTAAAAATAATATTCTCCTCTGAATAGATCAATCTTAAGATGCATTAATGATGAAGATGGACCGGACCTGCTTCTTGCATACTCATCAATCTGTTATTCAAAATAAATTTGAAAATGTTAAGGGAAGCACGGACATAAGCAGTATCTTAAATCAACAAAAATGTGTTCCTATTTTTAAACAAACTCACAACTTTAAAGATGAATCGACTGAGAAAAGACATCAAATTACACCTTAATGTGCTCTCTGATATAGATCGAAGAGTAAAAGTGATGACACAAGTTGACCTTCTGTCAGTAATAAAATTTGAAAGAAAAAATAAATAAATAAATGAACGGTAAACTAATCTATTATAGAAGAACACATTTCTATGTGGACCAAAATTATATGAAAAACATGAAGAAAAAATGCTGAAATTTTTACGGTCGTTGTACATATGTTGAGGGAATTTCGGATGTCGCATGTCGCGTTCGACTTTAGTTGTAAGGAGGGAAAAAATCGTATCCGTTTAACTCACTGGCAACAATTTGTATAATGTCCTTGGAATTGCTGGTGCCATCCATAAAGGTGAGCCGATAACCAAGGCAGAAAAACTCTGAACTTTCCTAGAGTGACTATCAAAATATAGTCTCGTGCCTTCAGACTTATAGACACATTGAAGTAAACTACCTCAGTTTGTCCGACAGGATGTCTCTTGATTTTTTCTTTATTCCACTTCCGCGGACTATAAGACGCTATTTTTATGATAAGATTTTTTTTCCCTTCTGACTGTAATACCTCCCATTCACTTCTAGTCAATGGAACCATCCGCCTAGACAGCATGCAGTGCTCAGCGAGAGGGAAATTTGCATAAAACTGCCATCTATTCAGGGTATCCCTCGAAACAGTATTCAAATTTTAGGTGAACAGATGGTGACATGTTCGCGACGGCTGCAATATAAAATGGATTTTTTCCGTGTTACTTTGCGGTAGGTGTCACATCGATGATTTACCGAGAATTCTCGCATGAATTCTGACTTCTGTTTTGGTTCCCTGCTAATGGATAATGATTGTGGTACTGGGGTTGATTGTCACGGTCCCCTAACCGATATTGTATACAATGTCAGTGTCAGTTGTAGAATGGGGACCTTTGGGACTAGAAGCAATCAATGAAATTGCTCCACGTTTCGTCTTCCACCTTTTTGCAATTGGTCAGGATAACCGAACGCAAGTGGCACGTCCATTTCAGATTCGTTTCCTGTAATTTTCGATACTGGCTCCAATTAATGAGTGAATAGTCACAAAAGTTTGTCCAGAAACGATGTGAACAAATAGCATTGCAAAAGCATAATAAACGACCAAATCAATTATCGACTCCATGGACGAACTTTTTCATCCCAACAAAAAAAAACCACTATTCGACTTAATTGGAGCCATTTTACTAGAATTTTTTTCTGACTATCTTCCCCACTGAGCATGGCATTATGAGTGAATTTTCTATTTAAGTAAATTTTCGTTTTATTCTTTTATTCTACTTCCTTTTTTCGTATATTTTTTTACAAGATATTGCTGGTTGGTAGTAAACAAATGTTAAATTTTGGCAGAGGTGTGGGGAGGGGGGGTGTGGGTGATGGGTTGATTTTAGATTGATTTATAATATTGTAAAAATCCAATTTTATTCACAATTAATGGGGGAGTTTCGGATAATACTGATTCGCATTAAAGTTTAAAGTTAAAAGAAACAATTTTTGATACCCTATAAAAAATGTTATTATTTTATTATCTTTGATATTTTAAGCAATTAGAAATGTTCAGTGTTTATTTTTTTCTTTTTTGTTTTTAATTACTGCTCAAATTAAAAATTTTGATAGCGTTCTGATTTAGCTTCAAATTAATTGTTGTGTTTTTTTTGCTGCAAGCAAAACTTTTTGTTTACTTGGAAAATTGTACATTGGCGGAGGAATACTTTGCACTCTTTGTGGTAGTACTAAAATGCTTCAACTGCAATCTTCTTGAGATTATCGTTAATACTCCTTTGGATACTATTGACAATATCAAGATGTGAAAGGATGTCATCCTGTTTTAGAATTTATAAAAAAACCCGCACATTGATGAGGTAATTAGGGAGGAACAAGGACTCTTCTTACCGACACAGAACGGTCATGTAATAGGACAGAATTTTTCAAGGACTCACAAATTAGCTGGAATGTTAATTGATAGTCTAATTGCACAAGAGCTTCTACTCAGACTGGTGAATAAAAGTGACTACGAAACCGCAAAATTTATTGATTAAGTTGGTCGTCTTGTGACGGGGGCATTATCATGATAGAGCATCCAAGTATGTGCTTATCCCCAATCTGTAGCAAAGAATCCTTATTTTAAGGTTTTCGATGATTTCTATTTTAAATTTTTCAATGACTTCTTGAATATATAAACAGAAGTTTTTTGTACGTGATTCGTCTTTATGCCACCAAGTACCCGATATTGAAGAACTTTCTGAGCGAGACTTTATGCCACCAAAAAACGTATGCTCGTGGTTCAAAATATTGCCTATAGTCTCGTTGCAACTTTTCATAAGGCCAACTCTACGATTTACAAATCGTAATACAAAATTTTGTGACACATCGTTGTCCCAAATTATGTTGTCCCATTTTAAGTAATATACTACAATTCAAAATGTTATTTATCGCGCTCTTTGGAATTGCGTACTGTAGTGTTAAGTGAGTCTAATTATATAAGTGAAGAAGTGGAAAGAATTCAGCAGTGTTCCCAGTAATTCAACTCTCATTAATTTTATACCATACCTGATATATTTTATTGAATTAGTTTTAGTAATAAGAGGTCTGTTCAAAAAGTATCGCGAATTTTGAATTTCTGCGGGTCACGTATATTCGATTTTTGATTTTTTGTGGCGTTATGTTGGTACTCATGCGTCTCACTTATGCCGACAAGTTCGGCCATTTTGAATATTTAGTTAATTTTGCACAGCTGCTTTGCTTTCACGTGTTTTTGCTCGTCTTCGATTTTTGCTCAATTTTGACCAAAAACAGCATCGCTATTGGCCTCTGTCCTCGATGACCCAAATTTGCTCGAAAGGGTCATAATTGGTGACGAATTATGAATTTATGGTTATGACGTGAAAACCAAAGCTGAATAATCCCAATGGAAGCTGTCGCACGAGCCAAGACCGAAAAAAGCGCCAAGTTCGGTCGAATGTGAAGGTTTTGCTTACAGTTTTCTCCGATTACAGGGGCGTGGTATATTCTAAGTTCTTACCGCAGGGTAGAATGGTCAATAAGAAATATTACCTGCAAGTTATGCGCAAGTTGCGCCATGCAATCCGCCAGAAACGCGCGGATTTGTGGAAGAACAAAAATTGGTTTTTCCCATTTTTGGCCAAAAGCAACACACTAATATTCCCCAGATCTAGCCCCCTGTGACTTTTTTTTATTCCCGAAACTGAAGAGCCCCATGAAAGGATGACGCTTTCATCGAAGGAGGAGCTGAACAAGATCACAAAAAATGATTTTTTTAAGTTTTCCCAGGATTGGAAAAAACGTTGGCACAAGCGTATAATATCTTGCGAGGATTACTTTGAAGGAGACAAAATAGATATTCATGAATAAATAAATAATTTTTGAAAAAAAAACACAAAATTCGCGATACTTTTGGAACAGACCTCGTATAATTTTTTTTCCATATAAACAATATTCTTCTAGAAACTGGTTGGGAAACGTGCAGCGGAGATATCTTCAGATGGAATGTGTGTGCCTAGAAGGACCTAAGTTAACTTACAAAATAAAAGGAGGCTTAAACATACACAATATAAGCTTAAAGAGCCAACGATATTTTTATTATTATTTACTGGCCTTTGTAAAATTATATTGTATAACAATATTGATAATCGTCCTTTTTCAAAGAAAAATCATAAAATATGTTAGACTAGATAAAATTTGTTAAAAGTCTTTAAAAAGTATTGATAAAAAATAAAAAGATTTCATATTCACAAATCGTAAATTTCTTAATGTGAAAATAATTAAGAATTCTTCTTAAACAAACACTGAAAACGATGTAAAAGGAGTAAAAAATTTGTCGAAAACGACCAATATGCATCACCAAACTTTTCATTAAAATTTTAATAATTTCGGTTTGAAAACTTTCCCCAAAACAAACTTACCACTTTTCAATCTATTAACATCGTTAGTGAAATGAAAACTTATCTGTTTGCGTATATGAAAAAAAGTCCTTTTTTTGTTGTTGGAAAGTTAAAGTTAGACAAATAGCATGGAGATTATCTAATGTGGTGCGAATCGATTCGACCAAGTTTGTGGCTAATATTCCGGTTACCCATAAACCATTTGAAGTTGATGACTACCTCAATTATGCACGTTAGTCTACTCATTATATATTCTCTAACAATGGAATGACCGCATTTAGATGCTTGTAAAAGGAGTTTTTACATGAATTCAAGGACTTGTGTTTTTGCCTCGAGTCCTTTTTTTTACATCAACTCTATGTGTGTATATTCTTATTTATTTAAGTGCAAATACAATAAATTTGTAAGTATACAAGGTCTTGCTGGGTTTTCATAGAAAAGTAAGGAAGTCATCCTTTTCCAGGAAGAGAATAAACCACTTAGTTACTTATATAGACAAAAAAAAACAAGCAAACTAGTCCCGACCGTGCTTTTAAAGTGTAAACACATCATAAGGACTACACATATTGTCACATTGTGAAAAACTATTCGTTACTTGTGTGTGTTTCGTCCTTCTCAATTTTCTAGCTTTCGAATATTATAAAATACCTGTTCCTAAATAAACGAACGCAGTTATCAGATGATTCTCTTTTCTTCAACATTTTTAAAATTGCTTGAATACTTGCATTTGCGTTTAAGGGAGTATTTCCTAGTTTCCTATAGAAATGAAGCTGCCACTATTCTTTTTAGAACTCAGTCGACGTGTGTGCATTTGCACTTTTGTATTGGTATTCTTCGTATTCGAAGTAGTTGCATTCGGAGTTAATGAGTTGGTAAATGATGTTTGCAAAATGTTTTGTTAATGATTTGTGAAATGAGTTTTTAACTATGCACAACACTTTGTGTGAGTTTTATGTCGTTTTATCACTTTAGCACAAACCGAAACTTTTTTTTTTCAGCCACAGAAATTCAACTCTGTACACCTCACATCCTTTCCAAGACCATGTTGGGTGTGGCACGGGATGTTGGCCTCAATTTGTTTTTGAATCTCCGGCTTCACTCTATTCCGATTTGGATTGCAATGTTTCGGTTTCAGTTTAGTCTAGATTCAATTTGTTCGGTTTGGATTTGGTCTAATGTGGTCTATTCTGGTTTCATTTGGTTCGGTTATATTTTCCATGACTTCCAAACACAAGCGCATTTTTGTGGAAACTGTGGCATATAAGAATATTATTTTTTTTCTCGAAATTATTTACTTATTTTTTGGCACAAATTCATCATCATTTTCAAATATTTCACGTTTATTTTTTTCATTTCAAATCCATTGCAATCGTACATGTTGCATAATCGAGTTTTTTAAACAATCTGGCAGTAAGTACATTTTATTAATAGTTTTATACAAAATAAATTTTCATACTTTTTTCCCCAGTAAATGTGTTGGAAATATTTATTATTTTAGGAAATGGGTAATTAAGCTGAACAGTTTCACTGGCAAATTTATAAATTACGAAAGCAGATTTTTAAATTTTATTTTGTATTTTAAAAATGAGTATATGATGGGAATTCATTTAATTTTCTCTACTTATACATGTACTTGTTTTTAATTATTTTAAAATCCTTCCACAAAATTTGTTAGAAATCTGTATGCACTTTTAGAGTAGTTTTATTAGTGTTAAGGATTATATTGTATATTTATATATGTTAAAGTTTTTATACTTTAAGAGTTGCACCAAGTAGAAAAAAAACTTTTGTTTAGTTTAGAAAAGTGGTATTTTATTTATTTTCTTTTCTTTTCGATGTTTTTAGTTAAGGAAGTTATGTTATCTTTGCGGTATAAAATGTGAAAAGTTCTCATTAGTTTAAGACGAATAACTTGGTTCTTCATCAAAATTTCTACTCAGTTCAAATTAAAAGTTTTCCCTCATCCCGAATTGCATTTAGCTAATATATTATACAATAATTTTATCAGTTTCAGTTGACTTTAGCGGAAATTTGAAATAAAATTCTTAAGAAAATTCTCTACGAAAATTATTTCTTTTAATTTATTATAGGAAAGATTTTAAGTTTCTTTCTAAAATAAATATAAGCATTTTGTTTTGCGGAAAATTTTCGTTCGTAACTATATAATTTGAATTGATATTAATTAGTTTAGTTAAAAATAGTTACAAATTAATTTTTTAATTATACTTTGTCAATTTAACTGCTTTGTTTATGGAAAATATATTTTCCTAAACAAAACATGGTATTCGAGTTTATTCATATAAGAAAAAGTTATTGAAAATATTTTGATTTTAACACAAAAACATATACAAATAAATTAAACTAAGTAAAATAGGATTGAGCACCCAAAAACCCCGTCCTGAACCAGATGATCTACCTTTTATTTAATAATAAGCATATCGAACTTCGATGAGTTCCAAATCAAGTGGGTTTTAAGGAAATGAGTGGGCAAGTTTTCCATACTCTAACGACCAAAATTTACACTTCATCAAGGAGCAAACTGAAAGACCTACTTCAAACTCGGCTTTCTAGCAACACCTGGGAAAACACTTTTCAGTTGAAGTTCCTGTTTCATCTGAATTTACTACGGGAAGTATTTAATATTTATTCGCTATACGATAAAAGTCACTAAACATCAAACAGTGTAATTTGAAGGCATATAATTCAGACCGAAAATATTCGCGTTATTTTCTGAGTGTTACAGTATTTGATGAATTACTTTCGTAAAATATTTTTAAAGGATCTACAAATAAATATTTTGAAAGAAAATACTATCATTCTTTATTGAAATATGTTGTAGACACTTTAGCATTTTCTTTATAACGACTACATTTACAAGAATCGAAGTTTTTTACAAAATCTTCGATAATATTTTTGCGTAATTGTGGCTCTGTTTTTATGGATGACGAGGTTAATATTGATTATGAGCTCTTGAATTATGTTTAGACTATTTTCGTAAATCTTATTTTTCACGAAGCCTCACAAGAACAAGTCCAACGGTATTAAATCACATGATCTTCGTGGCCAATCGAAGTAGCCTCTTCGGGGACTTAAAATTGTTGCAGATATCTGCAACTACAACGTATTAATAAGCAGTTTTGAATAATAGTTTTAATTAACGTAAAAGGTTATGGGAAGTAAACATCCATCGAAGTTTCTCCTGCTAGCGTGTGTTTATGATAGGACCCAGTATTTTAGTAAATCGCGTGACCAGTGACGTTTAAGTCTTCGATGGGTGTTTTTAGGAAAGGAAGTGGGGAATATTTTTTAAACAACGGCATTTGTATGATTAAAAGAGACACGGGAATGGAAATTTTTATAACGAGACCCAGCCACATTAAATGCGACTTCAAGATTACGATGAATAACATTATTGCCAGTATAAAAAGGAGTTGAAAGGTTTAGTAGGACCCCAGAGTTCTAGTTCATAAGTCCATATTGGTTTCAGTAGGGCATTATAAAAAAGTACTTTACTGTCTATAATAAGTTTAGAACGTACGAGGTCTGTTCAAAAAGTATCGCGAATTTTGAATTTCCGCGGATAACGTATATTTGATTTTCGATTTTTAATGGCGCTATATTGGTATTCATGTCGGCCATTTTTAATGTTCAGTTCATTTTTGACATCTGCTTTACTTGCACGTGTTTTGGCTCGTCTTCGATTTTTACCCATTTTCAACCAAAAACCGCATCGCATTAACATTATTAAGGAGCTGTTGGAATCTGTCCGCGATGACCCAAATTTGCTTCAGAGGGTCATAACTGGTGATGAATCATGAGTTTATGATTATGAGATGGAAACCAAAGCTCAATCATCCCAATGGAAGATGCCGCAAGAGCCAAGACCAAAAAAGCGCCAAGCTCGGTCGAATGTGAAGTTTTTGATTACAGTTTTCTTCGATTAGAGGGGCGTGGTGCATCAGGAGTTCTTGCTACGGGATAGAACGGTTAATAAGAAATATTACCTGCAATTTATGCCAGAAACGCTCGGATTTGTGGAACAACAACACGCTAATAATGCCGCAGCCACCGTATTCCCCACATCTGGCCCCCTGTGACTTTTTCTTGTTCCCGAAACTGAAATAAGGACGCTACGCTACGATTGAGGAGATAAAGACTGCGTCGAAGGAGGAGCTGAACAGGATCACAAAAAATGATTTTTTGAAGTGCCACGAGTATTGGAAAAAACGTTGGCACAAGTGTATAATATCTGGTGGGGATTACTTTGAAGGGATCACAATAGATATTCATGAATATATAAATAATTTTTGAAAAAACACAAAATTCGCGATACTTTTTAAACAGACCTCGTATGTCTAGAAGACGAAGTAGTTGTAGATATCGTCTTTTTAGTTCTTATCTTTTAAGTCTTGTATGTGGGTTCCATGTCAAGCGTTTGTCTTAATTCAGTTTTAGGTACCGAATTTTTGTGTGTTGTGGTATTTTGATACCATTAACGTATATGGAAGGATATGATTCGTGGAGAAAAGTAAAAATCACGTGGATAGATTTACATTCATTAACTTTTACTCACCATCTGGTAAACCAGTTCTAGACGGTTTGGATTTGGATATAGAGAGTATGGGCCCAAGTAAGTTTTCCTGTGGAATATCAGCCAATATCACAGAGATATTGAAGAGTTCATTGGATTCGTTTACTTAGAAGTGTTAGTTGGAAATAAATGATTTTAGAATTAAGAAATAGGTAGAGGGACGGATCCTCTTGAGTTTTTAGAGTAAGAATAGGTGCCAAACTCTATCAAAAGCTTAAATTATCGTCCAACTGTGCTCGCGTATTCGTTGACTTGTTAAAAATTTCGAGCTTACATTTTCTTTACATAATGTTCAAGTGCCAATAAGACAATTGCTGCCGTTCAGGCAAGTGTTGTCGAAGACCGCAATTTGTCGATTCAAAGACGTTCTCAAGAATTAAGACTGTCTCAAACCACAACCTGGCGGATTTTGAGAAAGGATTTGGGCTTGCATCTGTATAAAATTATTATCACTCAAGAATTGAAGCCATTGGACCACCGTAAACATCGTGAATTTGCTGATTTTGTCTTGGAACAACTTGAAAACGATAACGATTTTTTTAAGAAAATCATCTTCTCCGATGAGGCGCACTTTCATCTGCGTGGTGCGGTAAATAAATAAAACTGTCGATTCTGGTGCGAAGAAAATCCACAAATTATTCATGAAAATCCATTACATTCACCTAAATTGACAGTTTGGTGTGGTTTCTGGTCTGGTGGAATCATCGGTCCGTACTTCTTTCGAAATGAAGCTGGTAACACAGTTACTGTCAATGGAGAGCGGTATAGATCGATGATAACCAACTTTTTATGACCGAAATTGGAAGAAGTTGATCTTGACAACATCTGGTTCCAACAAGACGGGGCTACGTGCCACACAGCACGTGCAACAACCGAATTATTGCGAGAAAAGTTTGGAGATTCCATTATTTTATTTCAAGAAATTGTGACATTGAATGGCCTCCAAGAAGTTTTGATTTAACATCATTCGACTATTTGTTGTGGGGTTATTTGAAGTCATTGGTCTTTAGAAATAAACCAAACTCTCTTCAAGCTTTAGAAGTCAATATTGAACATGCTATTCATGACATACGACTTGATTTAGTGGAAAAAGTGCTCGAAAATTGGTTTTTTTTTCAACATTTGAATTTCCTTAACAATTAGTGTGTTTTGTTTTTCGAAAAGGAATCATATCACTTTTATTCGAAAGCCCTTTATTAAAAAATTATTGAAATAAATTTTTAATCATTAAATGGGCCATACAAAATTGGTTAACATGTCTCTGTAGCGTACTCCATTGACAGTAGTACCAACCTCATTTTCGGAAAATATAAGCCAATGATTCGTCCGGCCTAGAAAGCGTACCATACAGTAACACGTGCTGTTATCCAATAACTGCTCTTAATTTTCATATGCACAAATGCCGACATTACAAATATCCTGTTCACTTTAATTCTAGCACCAATTGGATCTTGTTAGGTCTAAATACTTTTGCAAAATTTGGTACGTTGTCATTAATGACAGGTCCAATTGTTGAAAATGCCGTGCAAACTGGATCCTCTGCAACACTTTCACTCATCAAAGCAATATTTCCAGCTGACCAGCCTGTATAAGCATGTGTTATTGTTGGTATGTTTTCTAATGTCTTGTACTGTAAAAAGTAAGCTCAAATTTATCCACCAAATATTCGATCATTATGACCAAAAAAAAATGGAAAATTTTACGAAATGTAGCTTTTACAGATCAACCATTTTCATAATAGATTTAAATTATTTTAATACAAATTTCGAGCAAAATTTAAGCTATAATTAAACATGGAAAACCTAAAAGATAAGACTAACAACATAGCAAATTTTAATGTTAATTAAAAAAAAAATATTCTAATTATTAGATATTAATTTAAATAAATATTTTTAATAATTGCATTTTATCAAATAAAATTTTCTTTACTAATAAGAAATTTATTTAAGCATAAACATAATATAATAATTACATTGCATTCTCAATTTATTTTTTATGTTTAGATAAATTATATTTTTTCCCATAACATTTTAATAATTTTCTTAAAAAATGTTACTTTAATATACTAAATTTAAAATTTTTACCTCTTTTAGAGATTTTAAAGATGTAAAAATTTTAAATTTAGTATTTTAAAGGTAATAAATTTATTATCAAAAATTTTTAAGGTAGCTAGTCTTATTATTGGATAATTAAAAAAGTATATTACCATATTTAAGTGGAGTTATATTGTGTTTTTGGTGGATATCCTAATTGTTTTTGCTGGATAAAAAATATGACAAATATTATATTGTAGAATGATAAGAACTATTTTTAATTGTCAATCAAATATTATTCATTTTATTTTTAGGAAAAAATATAATTCATTTGACATTAGTCTTATATCTATATCATCCCTAATTGAATTTATGTACTTTAAATATATGAATTTACTTTTTAAAAATATGTTAAAAATGTGAAAAGAATACGCTGATTTAATGCTAGAATAACAAGCTTTGGATGGCGATTTTTTAATCAAAACTTTCTTCAGTAATGAGGCTCTTTTCGCGCTAGGTAAATAGGAAAATAAATTCAACTCTAAATATAAAGGTCTAAAAATCTATAAGAGACTGTAAAAAAAACTATTTTCTCTGCAAGAATTGACTTTTTGATGTGCATTTTTGGTCTGAAGTATTTCTTTAGAAATGAAGAAGGAGAGATCTCGTTATCGTTATTTCTAAGCACTAATTTATTTTTGGTGTAAACTTAGAGATTTGATTATAGATCTTTATGTAGTTTTAAGAAAATAGTACCACAAGCTTTAAAACAACAAAAATTTTATGTTTATTTTGAAAAAAGTTCCCATGAGGGGAAAATTCAAGATATATGATATCGTATAACGTTCAAGAATGTGCGATTTGTAGCTGTTGGACTTTTATTTTATAGTTGGAAAAGTCATCAAAATTTATCTAAAAATGATTAGTGAAAGCTATTTAAATACTATTTTATTTTATATATAATGGCATAATCTATTTATTATATTTTAAAAACTATTAAATGAAATTCATATTAGAATTATATTTGAATTTACTGTACTTTCCATAGTATAAATTGGATATCCTTCTATTTAGTGTAAAACATATTTACTGTTGATTGAACCAAACTCATTTTAGGTGTAAATATGAAAATAAGAAATTATAAAAATGATTTATTATTCATATTTAATAATTTTTACATTTTTATCTTAAGTCAAATTCTTACAGATTGAATTTGAATGAATATTATTATTAAAGAAAAAGTAATTTTTTCTGAAATAAAATTCTCCATTTTTTATATAGTTTCTTTTCTTCAAATATAAGTTGTAGTAAAAAGTAATCCATTATTTTGCCAATAGATGGCTTTAGGAGTCTGTATCTCCCGTTTTAAAATCGCGATCGGGTTGCACTAGATGGCGTTAGAAAGATAAGACTTCGTACTAAAAAACCTTTTGATACAGTTTTGTGATTACTTGACTCAGTATTTTTTTTAACACGCGTCAAAAATGGACGCCAACAAAGAGAAAATACGCCATATTTTACAGTTTTTCTTCGTTAAAGGCGAAAACGCAAGCCAGGCAGCTGAAAATGTGAATAATGTTTATGGTCCTGATACTGTAACAGCCAATTATACGCAATTTTGGTTTAGTCGATTCCGTTCCGGTAATTTTGATGTCAAAGATGCACCACGCTCTGGAAGACCAATTGTCGAAAATGTCGATAAAATAATGGAAATCGTCGAGTCCGACCGTCACGTAAGCACTGTTTCAATTGCCCAGGAGCTAAACATTGCACAAAAAACCGTTTGGAACCACTTCAATTAGGCTGGATACAAAAAGAAGCTCGATGTATGGGTGCCACACGAGTTATCGCAAAAACACCTCATGGACCGAATTTCCATCTGCGAATCGCTGCTGAATCGCAACAATATCGATCCATTTCTGAAGCGGATGGTTACTGGTGATGAAAAGTGGGTCACTAACGACAACGTCAAGCGACAACGGTCGTGGTTAAATCACGGTCACCCGGCGCAAATGGTGGTCGAGCCAGGATTGACAGCCAGGAAGGTTTTGGTGTGTGTTTGGTGGGACTGGCAGGGAATCATCTACTATGAGCTGCTCCCCTACGGCCGAACTCTTAATTCGGACCTATACTGTCAACAATGGGACCGTCTGAAAGAAGCAATCGTCCAGAAGCGGCCAGCTTTGGCTAAAAGGAGAGGAATTGTGTTCCATCAGGACAACGCCAGGCCGCATACATCGGTAGTGACTCGCCAGAAGTTCCGGGACCTTGGTTGGGACCTCTTCCTGTCTATGACGAATAATTTTGCAGGTGAAAAATTCGCCTCAAGAGAAGATTGTGAAAATCGATTGTCCCAGTTTTTTGCCAATAGGGACGAGGGTTTCTATGAAAGAGGCATTATAAAATTACCTCCAAAATGGAAATAAGTTATCAAACAAAACGGTGCATATTTGACCTAAATCGTATCATTCTATCTATACTAAATAAAACCTTCAATTTAATGCAAAAATAATGGATTTCCTTTTACTACACCTTATATTTTATTTACTAAATAAAATTAATTTAAGCTTAGAATCCTGCATTAAAATGACCGCAATAAACTTTTATTATATGGAAAAGTAAAGAAGATGTAATATTATAAAAATAATTACTCAAAGTGACCAGAAAAATTAATTTCATAAATAAATAAAAATTGTAAAAAAAAATATTAACAAGCATTCTTTTTATACAAAATATAAGTTATTTAAATAAATGAATATAAAAAGGACGATTGAGAAGAACTCATTAAATTTAATATCTATAAAAATATTATCAAAATGTATATTAATTAATATTACAAAAATTAAAAATAAATAATCTATTTAACTTTTATAGAATTAATTAAAGAAAATTATCGTTTGCCCTTCTAAATTTCTCTTTAAATATGCAAATTTTGTAGATTGTTTGAATGTTCAATTTTGTATTTTGTAATTCTTAGGAAATTCTGTATACAAAACTTCATTTTAAATTACAAAATACCCTTTTAGAATGTACTTTAAAACCTTAAAAGTAGTTCTGAAAGCAATTCGATTGCTTTTATTGTTGTAATGATACTTTGCTGAATTGCATTCACCTATTACCATGAAATGTGCTCGTATTTCCTGAACATTATATGAAGGTGAACTGTTCTAGGTTCGACATTATTGCACAATTTACTGTTTTCTTAATGGTTTCACCTTATAAGCCGATTTCTTATTTCTGATATATTCTTCAATTACAAAATAGAACATTATATTTGAATTCAATTGAATAATGACAAAAACATCTAAACTAAATGAAAGAATTTTATAACAATAAAGCCCATTTCTATCGACGAGAACATATTCTGGTAATTTTATTACAATATTATTCTTATTATTTGAGATTGATAATAGGACTATTTAAAATTGAAATTATTTCATTTTCATGTTAATGGCAATCAAATTAATTTTCTAAATAACTCACTAAACATACAAAAATTTATACAAAAATTATTCTCAATTATTAGAATTTTGTTTCTAATCCCAACCAATTATAATTTATAATTTAAATTGAGTTTGAAAATTTTTAACAAAGTTTTATATAGAATTGTATAATTAGCCCAAATAATAAATGAACAGCGCAATTATATTCGGGATTAAATGTCTAAATATTAACAAAATCAATATTTTCAATTAAACTTAAATCGAAATCAGTACCATCGACCCACATAAATATTATATGAGAATAGAAAAATAAATATTCTGATTACTATGATTTCTATTCCATTTAAAAAATGTCCATGACATCATTTATCCTTTTACCTATATTTGTTGAAAACCAATTTTCATCTACTAGTTAGGGAAAAATAAATAATATTTGTGAATTCGTTAGCAATTTGGTTAAAATATAGACCATAGAATATAGCTAAAATCACGCTTGAGTAAAAATTTGATATATCAAAATTTATACTGTGGTTGCCTGTTTGGTTCTAACCTTTGATCCTAATTGAAAATATTAATTTTAATCGAAATAATAGTACTGAAATTTTTTTATTCATTTGAAAATAATCAATTAATTTAATTGATTGAAACTGTGAAATGTTCTAACAAGAAGTTTACAATTCGCATTTTAAATAATTTTGAATTGAAATAAAAAAAAAACAGAAATTTGGTTAAGTAAAATTAGAGGTTGTATGATTAATACCTGGCCTTCAAAAAAAACAGAATCTGTAAAATCAATTTTAATATCATTAACATGAAAAATAAATACTGAAATAACAAATTTATATATTTTAAGATAGTATGTTTACGGAGATTGTATGAGTAATAACTGGCCTTCACAAAAAGAATACATTTTTATGAATAAAATTTATTTTATTTTTGAATAAAATCTTCTTTTAGCTTATAATTAGTTTAACATTTTTCTTCATTTTGTGGCGCATCCAAAAAATACGATATATTTTCAAACTTCGAAATGAAATATAATCGCTGGAGGCTAAATCAATCGAAAATAATTTTTCTCTGCCAAATTCGGGCCGTGTTTCTTTTACAGAATTATTGAAACTCTTTGATAAGTTAGTATAATACTCACCATCAATCGTTTTGCGTTTTTCAAGGTTGTTGACGTGGATTATGCCGCGTGCATTCTAAAATACGACGATCTAGATTTACTCTGGAAAACCATATTTTTAGACTATTTTTTGGTCTCTGGTATGTTATGGTTTGTCAACAGTTATGAATGGACGATAAAATTTGTATTTATGGTAAATTATAAGAAATCGACGCACTCATCTTGCGGAATACTTTCTTATATCCAAATGAGTTGTTAAAATTTTCTGTACACGTTCAATTGGGATTCACAAAATCTTAAAATTCTGGATTTTTTCAATTATTTCAGTTAGACAACCTGGACATTTTTAATCTAAAATATTTGTTTTTTCTTCAAAAACAAATTACGAGTATATTATCATTGCTTGATATTTGATTTTTTTCCTTTATTTTAAGAGAACGAAAGTCGGTCATTTTGAATGGCTGCCATTCGCAAGCTATATAATAGAGCTACTTCAAAATTTGATAGAATTCTTATGAAAGCTTTTTTGTACGGAAAACAGAATGGTTTTAATAGTAGCTGCATGATATCCTGCCGAGGATTAGATATTATCATACAACCCTTATTTGCCGCATCTGGTTTCACAGCAAATGTCTATTTATGAGCTTATAGCTTTAATAAATTTCCGAACTTAACTAATTTATTTCATAGTGTAATAAACTAGGTCACGAAATATCGGTTGCAAGATTTCTATCATGACTGATGAGGCGTCATGCTTTTGGAACCACATGTCACCTAATCCCAATTGATCAAATTCACGAACGGAAAAGTTGTGAAATATCTCTTATATTGCTGACCAGGAACCGTAATAGTCTCCAGAAGCAGCTATTTTATTTTCTAAACGAACCTGCTTTACTCAAAATGCGCTTCATCTATTATTATATATTTTTTTCATCAAATTAGACTATTATGTATCGAGTTCTTAAACGTTTTTGCTTTTAGTATGGCGGCTTATAGGTTTTCAGGACTAAATTTTCTGTATGACTTAAATTTTAAATGCACATAAATATTTGACCGGAAATGATCTAAAAAAGTTTAAATTCTTGTGAGCCTTATTGAGGTTCGCTGACATTCATCTGCACTATCAAATATTGCGGCAATATTCTGGGCTAAGCACGCGGTTCTAAGATTATCAGGCTTCAGTTTTTCAAGCACTGTTTACGATATCCTCAAAATTATTCACTTAAAGGTGACTTTATAATAAACAGTGCAATTTAAAAGTACGTTATTACGACCCAATTTCTTATACAATTTTTGCAGCCGTACAGTAAAAGATGAATTAATTTTGTAAAATCTATTTACTAATTATTAAAAATTATAGTACTTTAAAATAATTTTACTATTTAGCTTCTCTATAACTGTTAAATGTTAACTCCAAAAATGATATCAATAACTTATATACCACAAAATAAAAGATGTAAATTTACTTTTAGAATATTCTCAATTTCGATCAAAGTAATTAAAATGTTTTATTCAAAAAATCTATTTTAGATAGAAAATATCTAATAAAAATTTAATATTTTAATTAATATTTTTTATGTATTTAAATTGCATTTTTCATTTCAAATTTTTTTATTCATTTAAAAAAATACTTTAAATTTTTTATCTATTTTTGAATTTATAATGAAAAACTATCGATTTTATCAAAAAGATATTTTCATTCAAGGAAATGAAGATAAAAAATTTAAGTATTTTTTACTATGTAAAATATAGAAAATGGTGAATTACGACAAGTACTTAGCCTACAAAAGAAAAACGAAAATTTTGGAAAGGTGGCAATTTTCCTACAAAAGAAAAACAATTTTTCCACATAATCTCCTTCAAGCTCGATACACTTGGCCCAGCGATGATCTAACTTTTTTAACCCGTCCAAAAAATACATTTTCTCAAGGGAAGCAAAATAGGCGTCCGTGGCGACGATGACCTCCTCATTCGACCCAAATCTATTCCCGGCGAGTGATTTTTTCAGGTTTGGAAACAAAAAGTAGTCACAGTGGGCCAAATCTGGAGAGTACGGTGGATAGGGCAGCAATTCGTAGCGCAATTCGACCAATTTGGCCATGGCGACGGCGGAGGTGTGAGCCGGCGCGTTGTCGTGGTGGAACAGCACTTTTTTCTTCGCAAAGCGGGGGCGGTTTTTCTTCAATTTGACGTCAAATCGGCCCAATAAGTCAGCATATTAGCGCCTCGTGATTGTTTTACCCTTCTCGAGGTAATCGATGTGGATCACACCTTGTGAATCCCAAAAAACGGTGGCCATCACCTTTCCGGCCAATCGAACAGTCTTCGCCTTCTTTGGAGCACTTTCGCCGGGTGAAGTCCACTGTTTCGACTGTTCCTTGGTCTCTGGTGTGTACCAGCGAATCCATATTTCGTCGACGGTCACGAAACGACGCAAGAACTCCGCTGGATTGCGCTGAAACAGCGCCAAACACGTCGCCGATGTGGTCTCACGGTTTCGCTTGTTTTCCGGTGTGAGCAAACGCGGCACCCATCGTGCCGACAGCTTTCTCATGCCCAGTTCTTCATGTAGAATATGATGCACCGTTCCTACTGCGATGCCCACAGCCTCAGCTATCTCGTGAACCTTCAATCGACGGTCTGCCAACACGAGATCGTGGACTTTCTTAACGTTTTCCTCCGTAGCAGCCGTTTTTGGGGCACCTGGGCGTGGCTCATCAAAAACCGACGTGCGGCCACGAACAAACTCGTTGAACCAATTCTTGACGGTCGCCATCGAAGGAGAAGAGTTACCATACACAGCATCCAAGCGATCTTTGATTTCGCTGAGCGTTTTCCCTTCCAAAAACAAGAATCTAATCACTGAACGATATTGTTCTTTTTACATTTTTGTGCAACCGACCGAGACGCTCGTTTTCAAATGCTCTCAAAATAAAACTAATGAAGGGAATCGACTGAAACTTTAACAGTAGGCTACTAAAAGAATGTACTGCACGATGGTAAATTTCTTTTGTGACAGCAGTTCCATCGGGCAGTGAGGCTAAGTACTTGTTGAATAACCCTCGTATGGTTACAGTTAGCCTTAGAACTTATAGTTAATATTTTAATAACCATTTTATAATAACTACTTTTAAAAAAATAAATTGTTCATTAAATTAATTATAAAAATTGAATTTGAATAAAACCAATTTCCTATGAAAAAGACTGTAAATAAATCAACTTAATTAAACAGGTCACTAAAGAATAATTATGTATCTTATAAGTTATTTTATTTAATCACAAATTAAGCACATTTCCACTTGAGCTTATAAATGTTCTATAAACTAAACCTAGGGAAAATTGAAATAAATCATTTCTTTTTACTTTAACAGTCAAAATTTTTTTACTATAGAAATATTTTCAGTATCAATAATTTTTTTAATAATTCGATTAGTAAATTTTTTTTGCAATATTTTTTTTTAAATTTGTTGAAATCTATTCAAATGTCTTATTATAAATTCACCAAAATATATTAAACTGCATTTTAATCAAAAAATTGTATATAATCAAAAAAAAAAATAAAAAGAAAATTGGCATTAAAATAAAAATTACAATATATAAAAATACAATTTCTTTGTTGATTTATAAGAAAATTCAATCATAAAATTGTTCATTGTTGAATGCAAATAAGCTTGTACGAATGAATCGTATTCAAATTTCCTACCATAGACGAGATGGATTTCCATATTAAAAATCTGCATTCGAAATGAAATAAACCAATTTTTGGAGAGTTTCATTCAATTACAAATTTGAAAATTTGCATTACTTTAATTCAATCTACAAATTTGTTGTTAGGGTGGTAAAAAGTGGCCACCGCCCCCCTTACGTTTAGGTGTATAGCTTTAGGCGAGACACTTTTTGTTAAACAAATGCGTGCATATTGTTTGCACGGCGGTAAATTGATGGTGAACATGGAGCAATGCATCCATTCCCATAAATAATCCGCAAAAATGCTTTTCCATAAATATGAATACGTAATAAACCTTCTAATGAAAACACAAGAGACAATCAGGACAACTTGGTAAATAAAATAAAATAAAAAACAACAACAACAACAACAACATTCAAATGCGAATATTTTTATAGCAACATTTTTTGTTGCGATTTTTTCCCTCTAAAATTTTTGGAGTGAATTTTTTTTTTGCCAACAAAAACATTTCTTTGTGTACACCTAGATAGTCATATATTTTAGTCCTTAAGGATATGGATTTGATGGTATAGTATTGGTATAAAATACAATCGCATCTGTTCAAATGGTACTTTGGAATCCTCTTCGACTATAATATAAAGCGTTTTGGTATATATTTTTTTTGTTGTTTATGTTTTCCAAGTGAAACATGTGTTGGTATATATGAAAAGCCATTCAACGTTAGTTCGTCATTGACTCTAAATAAAGCAAACAATATAACAGCTGTACTTGCTAGGGTATAAAAAGCTTAAAAGTTGTATACAATGATATAAAACAAACGTCGAGGAAAAAATATATTAAAAAAAAAAAAAAACGAAAAGGACCCCAACAATCATCCATAAATGTTGTATATACTGGCATGACTAATATACGATAGAACAAGGTAAGGAGAAAAATTTTGTCCATCTAGAAAAGAACAGAATTGAGAAAAAAAATTTTAACATATAAAAAATTCCATGTACTATTATATAAAAATATTGTATATGATGAGGTACACAGAAATATGGAAAAAAATTATACCTAGGAATGGTGAGAGGGAAGTTTAAAGATAATAAAATCTTGGAGGAGTAGAAAATCGAAGGAGTACTTTTTAGTAGTCCTCATATACAAAAAAATTATGAAAAATCTTTCATGTGTTTAAAATTCAGGAAGCGTAAATATCTTATACGACTCTCATAAACGGAATACTACTAAGTTGGGGTGTATATATACAAATATTTGTGTATACATCACAGAACAGGATATCCTCAAATATAATATATATTTTTTCCCTATAGAAATAGTTGCAATAACGCGTAATATTAGTTTAATGCAATTTACTGTAAAAACGAATTTGCGTCAAGGTATCTGAGCATAAAAGAATAACGTTAATTTCAGTGTAAATCAAGCTTTCCCATCGCCACTTGCCTTTCATTTGCTTGAAAGGCAAATTATATTAAAAAAACTATTGGTAGTCATAAGTTTGTGGCCCATTTAATTTCCATGAACAATTTTTTATCGGAAAAGAGAATTTATGTTGTTTTCGATATAAAAAAAATAAAATAAGAGCTCTGCTCAAAAAGTATCGCGAATTTTGTGTTTTTTTTTCAAAAATGATTTATTTATTCATGAATATGTATTTTGTCCCCTTCATAATAATCCCCACCAGATATTATACACTTGTGCCAACGTTTTTTCCAATCCTCGAAGTACTTCAAAAAATAATTTTTTGTGGTCCTGTTCAGCTGCTCTTTAGTTTCGGGAAGAAGAAAGAGTCACAGGGGGCCAGATTTGGGGAATACGGTGGCTCAGCCATAATTAGTGTATTGTTTTTAGAAAAAAATGCAAAAGCCCATTTTGTTCTTCCACAAATCCGGGTGTTTCCGGCGGATTGCTTCACGCAAATTGCGCATAACTTGCAGGTAATATTCCTTATTGACCGTTCTACCCTGTGGGAAGAACTCATGATGCACCACGCTCCTACAATCGAAGAAAACTGTAAGCGAATCCTTCATATTCGACCGAACTTGCCGCGCTTTTTTCGGTCTTGGCTCGTACGGCAGCTTTCATTGGGATGATTGAGCTTTGGTTTCCACGTCATAACCATAAACTCATGATTCGTTACCACTTATGACCGTCAGGAGCAATTTTGGGTCATAACGGACAGAGTCCAAATTATTTTTAGCAATGTTAATGCGATGCTGTTTTTGGTCGAAATTGAGCAAAAATCGAAGACGAGCCAAAACACGTGCAAGCAAAGCAGCAGTCAAAAATTAACTAAACATTCAAAATGGCTGAACTTGTCGGCATAAGTGAGAGATACAAATACCAACATAACAATACAAAAAAATCGAAAATCGAATATACGTAACCCGCGGAAATTCAAAATTCGCGATATTTTTTGAGCAGACCTCGTGTGCCGAAAATCACTAGCAAGCATTATTATGCAAAATTAATCACTAGCAAGTCTTGCTATATCAGCTGTCAGAAAATATATATGACTATACGGCTTAAGTGTGAAGTTGGTTGTGAAAAAGTACAATTAAGTCCTCTGCTGAGAAACAACGAAATTACTTTCCGAACAACCGAATACAATATTTATTTTCAGTTTATCTTTTTTAATTTTAAGAAAAATGGTTTTATTGTTGAAATATTAAATTTTTTATAACAAATATTGTGTTTGAAAATTTTTTCATTATTCAAATGATACTTAAATCAAAAAAATCAATCAATTCTCTATCTTCTTATAGACCTATTAGCCCCATCTACCAGTCTTTGGTAGAATTTTGGTAAAAATATCTACTAAAAGGGTTTTATCTATTTTCAGATGATGGAAGACCCCATTAATCAAATATGCTTTGAAATTTGTCATTTTATAATAAAGATTACTTAACTATCTAGGAAATCAAGGAAATTTTAAAAGATTTATACAAATGTGGTGTTTTTGTGTACTCTTCAGCAATAAGGCTCATATTAAACCGAGTAGATATGTCAATAAAGCTAATTGCCAAATACAAGGCCTTTAACATATAAAAGTGACTATCGAAAAGCCATTGTATGCATAAAAGGTAATGGATTTGATATGAATTTTGGTCTGAAGTTGTCATCGGTCAGTATTTCTTTGAACATGAAGAACGAGAGAACGTTATCGTCAATTCTGAACACTATTTTTTTTAAACCCGAACTTTTTTTAACTCAAACTTAAGATTTATATTTTCAATAGGATAAACTTTAGCTTTACAGTGTAATTTTGAGATTTGGTAATGTCAGTAGGCCTCAAAGGGCGCGCGATTGGTGCCGTTGGAAATTTTCTTATAAAATTATATTTAAATTTATAAAAAGAAAGATTATTTTGAAACTTCATAAAAAGGGAACACTTTGAAATGAACATCCCTTAAATAATGGCCAAATTATAGTCTGGATTGTACGAAAAACTTATCAAGAATTACAAAAATTTATGCATTACAATTAAATACAATTTTTATGTAAATCTGCATTTAAAATATGTTTTATTTTCCGAACATAACATTTTGCAAATTTTCCTTAACTTCATAGACCTGGTTAATTTCTTGCCTTTAGATAGAGAAAAAATTACTAGTAGACGAAAAATCAATTTAAATTAATAATAAACTGTCAACATTTTATATAAAACAAAATTGTAAAACCAATTTGGACTTACAGAAATTAATTTTTGGACTCAAAACAAATGTCTCAGTTCTTATCCCATTCAGTTTCTTAATTCAAGGTCCTTTTTAAAGTTGTAGATGTCACCATAATTGTGTTTTTCATTGTGATCTTAATATTCCCTCCGTTCACTAGCTGTTTATCGTATCTGAAAATTCCCTTCTTATCTTCAATTGCTTCACAATAATATGGAATGAGTAAAAAAAGACATTTTATAAAATAATTTTAGAAAAAAATTTTGATACAGAAAATGATATGCAAAATAAGGTTTTTAATAAAAATAAGGCCCGACTTTTTCTGAAACTACTATAAAAAAATATATTCTGTCGATTAATATGTTATCATAAATTTTGGTATTGAAAATATTTCCAAAATTAATAAACGGATAATAAATATTATATAAATTTTGTAGATAATTAGAGAAAAATTTCAAAAAATTATCTCTGCTTCAATTTGAACTATGGTATTGGAAAAATTTTGTACAAAAAGTAGTATTCAGATGTACTCCAGCTCTTAAACTTATAAGTGGGAAATTTGGTTAGGACATTATTATACAGAATTGAGACTAACAAATTTCTTTACAAGACAGTCTTAAGAATGCCTTTCAAACAATGATTTGACTGTTTACCACACAATGATTTTAATATGCCATAAAGAATTCAAGTCTTGATAAGCGGCAAATATTAAGCCAGAGCCCAGTGGTGGCATTCTCAGATACCAAGTGTTACAAAAAACTGTACCAACTACAATAAGAACTGAAACAAGGAATCATTAATTACAGCAACAAACGATTTACTGAATACACCATCGAATCACTGAAAACTAATAAGTGACTTAGTTTTCAGTGATACAAAACAGCTACACATCCGCTATATAATACCAATGGATCCTGGTCAAAAATTTAAAAACAGAAAGCCGACGACTATAGCAAAAACTTAGCAAACACCTTTAAACCGAACGAAGATATTCAACATAAAGGAAAAAAATGCACAAAGAAATATCAACTCAGTTGCCTAAAAGTCTACTTATACAACAAAAAAGCCCCCAGGATATGACCTCATAAGTTCGGAAAAACCTCATAACCTAATAACCTATATATAACATATAATAGTATCCTCCGCACATAATTTTTTCCTTTTTTTTTTGGAAGTTTCCCATAATCAAAATGATCCCAAAATCCAACAAACCCAAAAACACTCCTACCTATAAACGTCCTTCCCATTTTATAAATAAAAACCTAGAAAAATTAATCCTTAAACACCTTTATTTTATTTTTGAAATCGAGGGTGTGATTCCTCAGCATCAGTTTGGGTTTAGAGTTGAGCATTCCACTATCTGACCAGGCTTATTTCTTGACATTTCACACGCTGTCGACTGTGTATGGCGGCTGAATTGCTTTGAAAGTTGCAGCGAGTCCTACCCTCTGGTTATTTTCACTTCCTTAAATTCTATCTCAGACCGATATTTTCAGATAGCTAAAAATATTGCGTTTTCTGACATTTATCCTATTTCCGCCAGTCTTCCTCAGCGAAGTATCCTAGCTCCAATTCTTTATATTATTTTCAATTATAATATTCCTTATCACAAGGACCTATGCAGACGATACAGCATTCCATACACATCACAAATATCCTTCCATAGCCATTATTATCCCACTCCTTAGGAACCTGGTTCTAAATGTGGATTGTGGGTGTAAATTAGCAAAATTCTTAAAACCGTTAACCTGGAACCCTCACATGAGAAGTAAAATAACTGAACTTAATGGACGATACAAACAATTACTACGACTCCTAGACAGTAGGTCAAAACTGACAATAAAAAGTAAACGATTACTATACAATAAGGTACTGTAATCGATATGGACATATGGACGTGAATTTTGGGATTCGACTAAACATTCCAATTTCATTCTAATCCAGATTCTACAATCCCGATTCTTTCGAAAAATTGTCAATGCCTCACCGCCCGATGGAACTGCTGTCACAAAAGAAATTTACCATCGTGTAGTACATTCTTTTAGTAGCCTACTGTCTAAGTTTCAGTCGATTCCCTTCATCAGTTTTGTTTTGAGAGCCTTTGAAAGCGAGCGTGTGGGTCGGTTGCACAAAAATGGAAAAAGAACAATATCGTTCGGTGATTAGATTCTTGTTTTTGGAAGGGAAAACGCTCAGCGAAATCAAAGATCGCTTGGGTGCTGTGTATGGTGACTCTTCTCCTTCGATGGCGACCGTCAAGAATTGGTTCAACGAGTTTGTTCGTGGCCGCACGTCAGTTTTTGACGAGCCACGCCCAGGTGCCCCAAAAACGGCTTCTACGGAGGAAAACGTTAAAAAAGTCCACGATCTCGTGTTGGCAGACTGTCGATTGAAGGTTTACGAGATAGCTGAGGCTGTGGGCATCGCAGTAGGAATGGTGCATCATATTCTACACGAAGAACTGGGCATGAGAAAGCTGTCGGCGCGATGGGTGCCGCGTTTGCTCACACCGGAAAACAAGCGAAACTGTGAGACCAGCGGAGTTCTTGCGTCGTTTCGTGACCGTCGACGAAACATGGATTCACTGGTACACACCAGAGACCAAGGAACAGTCGAAACAGTGGACTTCACCCGGCGAACGTGCTCCGAAGAAGGCGAAGACTGTTCGATTGGCCGGAAAGGTGATGGCCACCGTTTTCTGGGATTCACAAGGTGTGATCCACATCGATTACCTCGAGAAGGGTAAAACAATCACGGGGCGCTACTATGCTGACTTATTGGGCCGATTTGACGTCGAATTGAAGAAAAAGGGGCCCCGCTCTGCGAAGAAAAAAGTGCTGTTCCACCACGACAACGCGCCGGCTCACACCTCCGCCGTCGCCATGGCCAAATTGGTCGAATTGCGCTACGAATTGCTGCCCTATTCACCGTACTCTCCAGATTTGGCTCCCTGTGACTACTTTTTGTTTCCAAACCTGAAAAAATCACTCGCCGGGAATAGATTTGGGTCGAATGAGGAGGTCATCGTCGCCTCGGAGGCCTATTTTGCTTCCTTGAGAAAATTTTTATTTTGAACGGGTTAAAAAAGTTAGAGCATCGCTGGGCCAAGTATATCGAGCTTGAAGGAGATTATGTGGAAAAATAAATTGCCACCTTTCCAAAATTTTCGTTTTTCTTTTGTAGGCTAAGTACTTGTTGAATGACCCTCGTATGTACGGAACACGGTTATCTATTGTGTATATTCCGATATAAAATATTTCATACGCACCTATTCTACTATCCTAATTCTTTAGGAAGAGAACTGTTTAATCCAAACCTTGGATTATACACGTTTGAAACGACTATAGCCGACAGATTTAATAAAATTATTCTGTTCTAGACACAACACCGATAGGTGTGCTCCTTAACATGTCTTCACTTCCATATATTTACATTCATAAAATAATAAAAACCTAAGCTTTTAATATGCAAATTGGTAAAAAAATTTCTCTTAAAATCTAAATAATTTCATTTCTATTAGAAAAATTCTTTTACGATAGTATTGGTTGCATAAATGAGCTGTCTGAAAATTTCTAAAGGACATTTTATTAGCAGATTTTTAAATGATTTATCATATCAAGACCATTTGCACTTTTGGTTATAGTGTTTTGGAAAAAAAAAATCCTTTTGCGTTCACCTATTTTCTTATTATTTAATTTAATAGAAGCAATTAAATATATTGTAGTATATGATAAAAGTTTATTATCAATATAAAGTCCATCATTTTGTATGAAAAAAAAAGCCTTTCGAAACTAAAGAGAGAAAAAATAAATAAATAAAAGATATAAAATTAATAATAGTAATAATAATAATAGTGATAGTAATAATAATCAGAGCACATTTTCACATATTGAAGGTGAGACTGAGGTAATCTTATAAATAGAATGTCACTTGTGATCATAAAGTAAAATCTATCGTAGTTATTATCATAATCATCAGGAAAATGGGAAGCTTTTAGAGTAGGATCCTAAATGATATAATCATCATTATCATTACACAAAAATGAAGCCTCATTACAGTGAATACTAGCGAACGTGTTAGATGCAAGTAGCCACTACTAGCCTACAATGTGGTGTTGAACGTTTTCCACTATCCTCGAGCTTATTACAAAACCAATTTCATGTATTATCCTTACTCGTAATCCAAGGCATTAACACAAATGACTGAATATATCAAGGTCTCTTAATATTTAATAAAAAAAGCATTTCAAATGACAATCAGGTGCTAAGTTTTATGTAACAAATGTGAGAAATAGTTTTCGGTAGATTTTCGTCTCATATTCATATCAATATAAAACCATCCAATCCGGTGACCCAACTACCATCCCCAAGTACCTTACATAACTAGACGTATATGATTATGTATATACCTTTATCTTGAATATTTTCATTTCGAATAATTCATAAAATTTGGGTTAGTTCTAGTCACATGAAAATTGAAAGTTATCCAAATGATAAGATACGATTACGAACATATGCATTCCAATTATTATATGTGACTGAATCTAAGAGTGTATTTTTCTTATATTTTCTTATTGGATTTTTTGCATATTCAGAAAACTATAGAATAAATACATAAGATGATATTTTGTATTTTTCTTAAACATTTTTCTTATCATCTATTTGGATTGGTTTTTATTTTCTGTTTTCTTTTCTTACATATTTTTTACAATAGATATTACCGAGTACATACATTTATATACACATATATTCGTATAGTTTGTCTAGATGGAAAAAAAAACCATTCTTAAATTGCAATATTCAACTATTTTCTTGTCTATTCACAGTGTAATTATTTATGCATTTGGCTACATTGCCAATTTTTATTGCGACCAGCCGCCAGTGTACGTTTGTGGAAACAGGAGTCGGCGTCTTTTTTATTATAGTTGTTTATTCGGAAAATTTTTGGAAAATGTTCAACAAAAATTTGAGCAGAGCACAGAGATTTTAGATGCTTGATAGGATATATAAAAACAGACATTCAACAAGATTAATTCGTAGTTGATATCATTAGACAAATTCTACCAAAAACTTGTAAGTATACAATTTTCCATGCTTTCCTAATAAAATTCTATTATTTTAGCTAAAATATTAATGTAGAAATAAATGTTCTTCATATTTTTTTTTTATTTTTTTTGTATTTTGTAAACATAACTTAAATTTGTCATTTATAAAGTTTTATTTTGTAAATAGGTAAATGGATATAATTCAGGTTGGAAAAAAATATAGATTTTTACTTGAAACTTTTCAGCCAAATATGAGCGTTTTTAAAATAAAAACATTTTGAAATTATTTATTTTTAAAATTTTTCACATTCCTTTTTTTTTAGCTATTTATATATAATTACAATAGTTTATAGAAGAATCAACGATAATTTTTATTTTGTGCTTAATTTTTTATTAATTTAGACAATCTTTATTTCACTAACTAACTTATAGTAAATTAACAGTTCGGCTGACGTCTAGATGGCGCCTCTTACAAAAATCTACTTAATTATCACAAAGCCCCATGCTTCAAATAATTTCTGTCAAAATTTGACAGCAATCAGTTGATTGGTTCGTGAGATATAGCATTTTGAGTGAAGCAACTTTTGTTATTGAAAAAAAAAAATGGATAAAGACGAATTTCGTGTATTGCTTTTTGAGCATTGCTTTTTGATGAAAAAAAATACAGTGGAAACCAAAGCATGGTTTGACAAACGTTATCCGGACTCTGCTCCAGCAATTTAAACTGTGGAATATTGGTTTCGTCAATTTCGAACTGGTCGTACGAGCACAGTTGATGCAGAACGCAGTGGACGCCCAAAAGAGGTGGTTACGGCACAAAACATCAAACAAATCCACAAAATAATTTTAAATGACCGTAAAGTGAAGTTGAGCGAAATAGCTGAGACTCTGAAGATATCGAAAGAGCGTGTTGGACATATCGTGCATGAATATTTGGGCATGCGAAAGCTGTGTGCAAAGTGGGTGCCGCATGAGCTCACTGTGGACCAAAAATAACAACGTGTTGATGATTATGAGCAGTGTTTGGAGCTGTTCAAGCGCAATAAACCCGAATTTTTGCGTCGATATGTGACAATGGATGAAACATGGCTCCGTCACTACACTCCAGAGTCCAATCGGCAGTCGGCAGACTGGAGAGCGAGCGACGAACCGAATCCAAAGCGTGGAAAGACGCAACAGTCGGCTGGCAAGGTGATGGCGTCTGTATTTTGGGATGCGCATGGTATAATATTCATTGACTATCTCCAGAAGGGACAGACGATGAACAGCGACTATTATATAGCGTTATTGGATCGTTTGAAGAAAGAAATCGCTAAGAAACGGCCTCATTTGAAGAAGAAAAAAGTGTTGTTTCACCAAGACAATGCACCGTGTCACAAGTCGATGAAAACGATGGTCAAACTCAATGAATTGGGCTACGAATTGCTGCCATCCACCGTATTCTCCAGATCTGGCCCGCAGCGACTTTTTCCTGTTTGCAGACCTCAAGAGAATGCTCGCTGGCAAGAAATTTAACACCGATGATGAAGTGATTGCCAAAACTGAGGCCTATTTTGAGGCAAAACCGAAAAATGGTATCGAAAAGTTGGAAGATCGCTATAATCGCTGTATCGCCCTCAAAGGCAACTATGTTGAATAATAAAAATGAATTTTGCAAAAAAAAATATTTTTACTGTGTTATCTTATAAACTTTTCAGCCGAACTGTATGTTAAGGCCTACTCCTGCATGAGAACGCTGATACGGAAACGGTCCTTGTGGTAAGCTATAATATACTTCGACTAGAAAAAGCTAAGCCCATGAATTAGAAGTGTTACCACTGCTAAGGTAATTATTTCTTCTACCTAAACCAAGTTGCAAACGCGATAGTCTTCAAAAAAGTAACAGCAAAACTGAAGTCAGTAGTCGATTTAATTAAAATTTGTCATGATAGAGTCAAAGAAAGTGATTTTTTAATGAGTTAAAGTCACAGACTATAGGGAGTTATAGGCCTATATCCTAGTGTCTTCTGAGATTTTTACCTACCCTTTAACGAGTCTCTCAGACAATGTTATTTTCGAGTCGCTGGAGACTCCTCGCTCAAAATATCTCTCCTCGATTCCAGTCAATTGTTTGACTGTTCACACATTTCTAATATAAAATTTTAGACCTTCTGCTTTCTTGACCATTTTTAGACCTTTTGCTATCCTTGCACAACTTCACGCCTTTGGTGTCTCGATTATAAAAATAAAAGCATGGCAATTTTTATATTTGAATGCGAAGGTAAAATTTGTAAATTAAATACCCCCTGCCCCAAAAAATCCACCCCTGGTAGTATACAATTATGCCCTGCCACAGCTAGTTATTATAAAAGACTCATCACTCTAGGACTTCACGTCCACAGCAAATAATTTTTTTAGCTTCATAACCCAACAAAAACATAATAATCCTTTGCCTTATCCTGTTTACAAGAGTTGAAACCAACGAAAACATGACAATACCTAAGATAATATCTACAGTTACGAAATGACTTCAAGTCCTAACGCACTCGCAACAGCTTACACAAGCCCCAAAATCTTATTCCTACTTCCAATATTTTGCCAAAACTACATCAACTTAAATGCACGTTCAAAGCTTACAACTAACCGCAAAGTATTTAGTTATAATAGAGCACTTTTACTTAAGGCCTGGAATTTGCTTATAAAAAAGAACTAAGGATACACGGGCATCCCAAAAAATAAAAAAAACGAACACTCTCGTTATTGCTGAATTTCACAACAATTGTTTCGTTTTCTGAAAATTCAGGGCGACGCCAGGAGGAATTTCGGCGAAAGTATGAAAATAACTACTAAAAAGTTAGATTCGGTTCTGAATGTGTTACCTAAAAAAATACCAGGTGTATAAGCTTAAATCCGCTGTTTTTTCGTCAAAAAACACATGTTTTTTTTCATATAAAGCAAAAACAAATTTATTGAAAGTACTTGCCCTCGCTAGCTACACATTTTTCCCAACTCTCAGGCAATTTGTGGATATCACGCCAAAAAAATTCTTTCTCTTTCGAGGCAAACCCCTCATCAAGCCATTTTCGGACGTAGTGCTGCTCAGCGAGAGCATGTCCCATCGATGAAAACAGGTGGTAGTCGGAAGGGGCCAGGTTTGGTGAATAAGCGGGGTGGGATAATACCTCCCAGTTGAGTGTCTCCAAGTAGTTTCGGACCATTTTTGACGTGGAGGAAAATCAGCTTGTCATGTATTTGGTGATAATCCGTCCTTTTTTTAAGCAGAGCACGGTGCAAGTTGTTGGTGGTAGCGGTGGGTATTACAGTTTCACCAGGTTTCAACATCTCACAGTAGACGATACCCTGCTGATCCCACCAAACGGACAGCATCGTCTTCCGTCCGAAGCGATTTGGTCTTGGGGAATATGTTGATGGTTGGCCGGGATCAACCCACGATTTCTTGCGTTTAGGATTCTCGAAATATATCCTTTTTTCATCGCCTATCACAATCCGATGCAGGAACGACTTTCTTTTTTGTCTGGCGAGCAAGATTTCGCATGCGTTTTGGCGTCGCTCCATCTGCCTATCGTTCAATTCATGCGGCATCCATTTTCCGATCTTTTCAATCTTCCCCATGGCACGCAGACATATGAAAATAGCTGGTTGAGCATTACCAAATTGCTCCGCGAGCATTTTTTTTTGCAATCTCGGCACGTTGTTTCCTATAAAGCACTGTCACCGTAGGCCTCCATAAGCATTCGATGCGATTCGGCAGCCGATTTTTCAAATTGAAGCAGAAGCGCAGAGCTTCCCGCATATAATCTTTTTCTGGCACAAAACTAGATATGATTACCAAAGAAAAAATGTATATTATTGTACAAAATTGCTGACAATGTGCACTGATTAATGTTGACAGATGTCAAACTCATTAAAAAAAGTTTGGCGTGCTCATGGTACCTTAATACGCTCACTCACGCCATCCATGACCAAACAGCGGATTTAAGCTCATACATCTGGTAAGCCTAATAATTTAATATTATTCTACGCAACCCTTATTTGGTTAGATGCTATAGCGACCGAATTGTCCTGGCGTCGGGCGATATCCATACATCTCCAGAACTTCCCTTATCTTCTCGTATGATGCTGTCTGTATAATTGCCAATCGAGCTTTTGGCAGACCATAGAAGCAGGGATTATCACCGAGGACGGGGGGGGGGAGGGGAAAAATATTGGTCGGCGAAGCGTCATCAAGGAGAAATGGGAAACGTTGTTTTCGATGGAACATAGGTGCTTCAAGGTATACCTATTTCGATTTAAAGTGAAAAAGCACAGAAGCATATGATTTTTCACTGTCCACGCTCTACCAAAGAAAGAAAGGACTGAAGAAAATTATCCTCTATGTTGAAAATTACAGCCTCCCAGGTTTATTAAAATATGATTGCTGAATATGCAACCCTAGTAATCACGAAGCTCTGTCATAAGGAAAGAGTGTAAAAAGGTCAGCTTAGAACCTCGATAGAATAATAGGATTGAAGCCAGTCTACTTCCCATTACGTAGTGTCTGAAGTTGGTTCCATGGAAGGCACATTTAACGAATAAGGAGGTATCTCCTGTTCATATCTCCGGTCCATAATCATGATCTCAAATTTCCCTTCATACGTGAATTAACTGTTTCTCGTTATAAAAAGTTTAATACTTGCTTACAATACTTGTTTACTAATTCATCCTAATTTCCTCTCCAGAAACAAATCAAAGTTAATATAATTTATTCCTGACTTGTAATGGTTGTAGATATATACTTAGTTAAAAATAAAAAAAAAACAAATAAAATATTACAGTCTAGTGCTAGAATAGAATATTTTCTGCTCGAAAAGATTTGAAAATTAAGATCCCTCAACAATGATAGTTTTTGTAAATTTGTCACTTTTTATAAGTAAAACGTTTTTAAAAATTTAGTTCAGTTTTCGCCATATTCTCATAGATGTCGCTTTAGTTTCAAAAATCTTCTAATTTTCCATTAGTGTAACCGTTTTCAGAAAAAAGCGCGTAATACGCGAATTAAATTATTTATTTTCTAGAAAAAATTGCAAAAATACTAAATAGGACTAATTTGAATGTATACGAATAGATTATAGTAATTAAATAAATATTTCAAGAAAATATGTTTTTAATTTATATTACTCGCAAACGTTAAACCTGCGTAAAACTTATGAAATATATATTTTCGATTGAAAATAACCTTTATAATTATGAATAGAAATTTACATTGTTAATCGTCTAGAAAATTTAATATAAGTAATTTTAGACTATATGAAAAAAAAACTTATAAAATTTCTATGAAAGTTACTTTTACATTCATAAGTATTTATTCATAAGAATTTAAATTAACTTCGTTAAAAGTTTAGAAACTATTGTAAAGGATATTTTCAGAAAAGTTTGTAAATATCATCAATAAGAGTATCGAAAAATTGATATCGTAGGAAAATTAGGTGATAAAGTAAGTTCAAACTTTGTATTAACAATTTTAAACTAATTTAAGGACATTTTAATTAGGATTTATTGAAAATAAAAAGAAATTATATATCTTTCCTTATCTTTTTGTATGTTCCATTCTTCGTTGAATTTTCATAGAGATGAAAGGAAGTGTTTGAGACATTGTTCCGATGAGGAAAAGTTTTTGGCCTTTCGTCGCTCTCATTGCTATTTGTACGATATGATGAACGATGATCGAATTTTCCATAAATTATTCACACAAGGCTGATCGGATTCACGTCGACTGTTTATTTTTGGATAAGTTTTGGGTTCAAAAGATATCGTGGAAAAGTTTTAGCGCAAATTTTGCTTCGCTTTTTAGCTTATATAGTTCTACTTGTACGACTAGACTATACGGGATTTTTGTTCTTTGGTTTTCCACCTCACACTATGAGGTTTTCTTCCAGCTACCCTTAATCAAACTGAAATATTGTTAAAACGAAATGGCGTTGGTGGTGAGGATTTCATATAATTAATTGAATGCGAAAATGATTTTACAACTTTCGACAAGTCAAGTTTTCCTGAAGATGTATAAGGCCTTGAACAGCAATGGCTGTGATCTGTGATAGTAGTGGTTTATCAGTAGAATTTGAAAGTTTAGCGGTATTTGATAGTGTAAAGAAGTAGCCCAACTTATCTTAAATTCCAAATAGTAAAGGAAAATTTCTATGGATCTCTTTACATTCAACAAATGATTAATGATTTGGTCTGACGAAAGGAATAGAATTTGCATATATAGCGGAAAATCCTTATCAAAGATTTTATGGATAAATTCTTTATAAATGGTGTCGTTCTTTTTATCAACTTTCCAAAGTGCTACAAATAAAATTTCAATGAAAGTCAAACCAATTTTTGCAATTTAAGCAAATTTGTTGCTTCGCCTAATTAAAAGTCATATAAAAGTTATTAGGAAGAGTAAGGCCCCGAATGAGTCTTCACCTTTTATTTGAAAGTAGGCCAGACTTGTGAGATGAGATTTTCTAATCGTCATCTAATAAAAAACTGTCCATAAAAAATTCCGAAACGCCAAAAAAAACCATTTGGCGACCACGAACATTTTTTTTAACTCAAAACAGGTTCCACATGAGGATTCACCTTTTTTTGAAGGTACGTCAGACTTGTCAGACGAGATATTCTTTGGCTACTGCATTCCTCATGCAATAAAAAAACTGCCCTTAAAAATTGGAAAAGTCAAAAAAAACCATTTGGCGACCACGAACATTTTTTTGAACTCAAAATAGGTTCCACATGAGGATTCACCTTTTTTGGAAGGTAGGTCAGACTTTTCAGACGAGATATTCTTTGGCTACTGGGTTCCTCATTCAATAAAAAAACTGCCCATAAAAAATTGCAAAAGTCCAAAACAACCATTTGGCGACTACGAACATTTTTTTAAACTCAAAATAGGTTCCACGTGAGGATTCACCTTTTTTTTGAAGGTAGGTCAAACTTATCAGACGAGATATTCCTTGGCTAATGGGTTCCTCATTTAAAAAAATTTTCATAAAAAATTGCAAAAATCAAAAAAACCATTTGGCGACCACGAAATTTTTTTTTAACTTAAAATAGGTTCTACATGAGTATTCACCCTTTTGTTTAAGGTAGGTCACACTTGTCAGATGAGAATTTTTTTTGGTCACTAAATTTCTCATCCAATAATAAAACTGCCCATAAAAAATTGCAAAAGTCAAAAACAACCATTTGGTGACCACGAACATTTTTTAACGCCAAAGTTCTGTAGAAATTATTGAAATAAATAATCTTCCGCAGAACTGCAGTCGCCTGACCTAAATCCTACTCACCTTATTTGGAATAAACTTGCCCGAAAAGTATGTCCTCTATTTTCAGAGTATTTTCAAAATTTTTTGCAGTAGCAAAGGTCCCAAATATTACCAGAATCTTTATGGAAAGATTACCAATGAGAATGACTTCTCGTTGGTAATTTACGTATCAAAAATTTGTACAAAATAATTTTATTTTAAAAATAAAAATGAATTAAATGTAAGGATATGAAATGAGATTAATATAAGGATATGTAAGAAAATACTGGAAAGTTCATATTCTGTTCGAAATTGTTTTTCTTTGGATGGGAACATACTTATGAGCGGTAGTGTAAATAGAAATTGTGTAATTTAAAAAAAATAATTATTTACGGATTTTAAGATAATATTCTTAAGAAAGTTTTATGGATTTATAAAAAAAATCATACAACCAAAGAAGGTTGTATGATTAATACCTGACCTTGATAAGAAAAATACATTTTTACGTATAAAATTTATTTGATTCTACAAAATGTTTATATTTCATATCGATATACTCAGTCCAATATTTTTGTATCATTTGTATCTTATCTTAAATGTACGATCTTCGCAGCTCATCCAAATAGAATTTTCCTTCAGTATTCATCTTATCGTTTGAGCTAAATTTTTTTTCACCGAACCATTTTATTCATATTTGAGAATAGAAAATACTCGCTGAGGTTTAAATCTAGTGAATATGGTGGATGCGGAAGCAATTCGTATCTTAACTTATGGAATTTTGCACCATGACGAAAATTTGACAGAATTATTGTGAAAGATTACATTTATGAAAATTAAATTTATTTTAATTGGAACAGCCCTATCTTTTGTCGAGGATGAGGTATTAATCAAACAACCCTTCTATATGCATCCACGTAAAGGCATATAACACGATAGTGATTTCCCTTTACACACAAGATAATTGAATTTTTAATTTCATACTCAATCAAATACATTCTATTCTAAATGGTGCTATTTTTAGTTACTACACATATTTTTAACTATAGATTTAATGCAAAAAATAAAAATGTTAACCATAAATAAAATCCCAAAAGAACTCCATTATTATTGGCATAATATATACATAATGCATGAATAGAAAATAATATTATATATTTAATCAGAACGGGTTGTGAATTTCGCTTTAAAATTTGCATAACCGTAATTTTACCAAACTACCTCATATCTTATAATAAATAAATATTTAATTTTCATTTAGATAAATTGCGGTTGATTAAATTTTCAAAATACCATCGCAGAATGCAACAAAATTTTCAAATAGTTTTGTAGCCATTGCATCCACCTCGAAGCCGCTTTGTGACGGTTCTAATTTCAATTTGGATATGCTACGAGTCCGACCTGATTGGAAATAGGCAGTGGCCCAAAAATACAACCTACATTGACACCATTACGAAGGCAGATAAACTATATGGTAATCATAGAAGGATCCATAGACAAGGCACAGTATCCGTTTAGCTGTGTTGAGCATTATTCCAATTCCGTGATGGAAATCTGAACATCGAATTAAACTGTGAACTGTGAATTGAAATGCATTAAGCTGAGTTAAAGTGGACTAAACAGCTTAAAGCTTAGTCCGGCTGATTTGTGTAGACTGGCTGTTTATCCTGTTAGATGGTTGTAGGTGGCACCGATATTGACTATCCTAATGGTCTTCAGGGAAAACAGTATACTTAATGGATCTTAATACATAAACAGCAACACGACTAACGAACCACAAAACAAAGCTGACGACAGTCTAGGGCATACCAGTATTTAGGTGCTTCGAGCTAGCTGAGAACGGAATTCTAATAAAGTCGTTTATTTTATTAGTGGAGGAGTTCGGTTGAAAGCTTCTGCATTCGCGAATAGTGTATACTTAAATAAACAAAACGTTAATTGGTTGGTACGACTGCGAAATAATAAACGTTACGAAGGGATATCTGAGCCGCGAGAAACATCAACCCTGAAGCTTTCTGTTCCGTTATTGCCAGTGTTTGTTTATTATTGAATTTTGTACCGTCAGTTTAATTAAATTTAGTTTATATAGTTCCGTCGAGATTTTATGGCTAGCTGAACATTATTTTGATTATATATAGTACAAAAGCATGTAAAAGTTTAATAGTTAGCCGCATAGAAATCCAATCGAATGCATAATTAATCTCGGTGGTCCATCGTCCTTTCGAATGGTCGTAATTTGCAAAAGTACCGTAGTAGTTAAGTTGATTGCTTTTTCTTTTCGTGTTACACTCTATTCTGTTTGTTCGATAATATTTTTTCGCTAATTTCAATTTCATTCGCGTACCTTTCACGTTTAGGTATATGGTATCTGCGCGACCAAATAACATACGATCGACGGCTATACTATATTATGCATTAATTATTCTTTCTATTTGTGATGGAATCAAAAGCCATCCGTATAGAGTCAATAAAGGACGATTCATTTTGTATAAAAATACAATTTATTTTATCTTCTCCGAAATGAATTTATTACTCGATTTTGTTCGGTGGTTGGCTTACGCAAATGGAGCCATTATTTTATTGCCTTACACCTTTTTGACTTTTATAGACTTTGAAAATGATACCGGAAAATTCATTGCTACTATCCAATAGTAGCTATATAATAAGACGTTCTCACCATTAAGTGATACATTAATGAGGAACAACAATAAACAACAATTACAAGTAGCTGTGCTTAATTGTCTGGAAAAGACAACGACAGACTGAAAATGTCCTCGACAATTTTCCAAATTTTTCGGTTTTTTGTTTTCAGTTTTTGCTTTTTGTCCTTTTTTCACAATATCAAAAGATACAAATAATTCTAAATTCTTGGAATTCGCATTAGCCATGGAATTATCCGTATTCGTTGACATTAATTTAGCTTGGCTAAAGGTGCAGTTTTCCTTTCGAAAAGGATTTTTCCAAGTAATTAAAATCTTTTTTTTTCAGCTTGGTAAATTTTTTTTGTAATTAATCCAATAGAAATGTATGATAGGAATTTATTCAGTGCACTATTTTTTTTTTTAAAACGAGAACTTTATTCAGTGTACTTTTTATTTTTTTAAAATATTTTGTATACACATAGTCACCCTAAGATGTGGCATGTAAATTTCAACTTCGTCCGGTAACTTACCGATCCTATAGAGCGTAATAGGTGAGATTGTGTTTTCATAGTACGTTAAAAGGAAACATATTTTTCGATGCCATAAATAATTTTCGAACAGACGAGAAGCAGCGGAAAGGAAAACTAACACAGAGAGGTCTTCACCAACCTTGGTCAGGGAGGAATCTCGCTTAGGAAGGATTAAAATATCGATCCTTTTAGTAGCTTCTTTTTTGACCCCACACCCCGTTAGATTTTTGTTTGTTCCTCAAGATCAAAAGTAGTTGAAAGTAACTAATATTGATAGTATCGAAAGCATCCAGAAGAGTAAAACCGATTAGCGGAAGCCGATTCCAGTTGAAGCCTTCCACCACAGTTATGAAGCCTACGCCGATGAACGAGGTCTATTCAAAAAGTATCGCAAATTTTGAATTACCGCGGCTTACGTATATTCGAATTTCGATTTTTTGTGGCGTCATATTGGTACTCATATCTCTCACTTATGCCGACTAGTTCGGCCATTTTGAATGTTCAGTTAATTTTTGACAGCTGCTTTGCTTGCACGTGTTTTGGCTCCGCTTCGATTTTTGCCCATTTTCGACCAAAAACAGTATCGAATTAATATTGCTAAGGAGCTGTTGGACTCTGTCCGCGACAATCCAAATTTGCTCCAGAGGGTCATTACTGGTGACGAATCATAGGTTTATGGTTATGACGTGGAAAGCAAAGCTCAATCATCCCAATGAAAGCTGCCGCACGAGCCAAGACCGAAAAAAGCGCGGCAAGTTCGGTCGAATATTAAGGTTTCGCTTACAGTTTTCTTCGATTTCAGGGGCGTGGTGCATCATGAGCTCCTGCCACAGCTTAGAGCGGTCAATAAGGAATATTACTTGCAAGTTATGTGCAAGTTACGCAAAGCAATCCGCCAGAAACGTCCGGATTTGTGGAAAAACAAAAATTGGCTTTTGGACCATGATAACGCCCCAGATCACGCGTCGTTGCTTGTGCCCGAATTTTTGGCCAAAAACAATATACTAATAATGTCGTAGCCACCATATTCTCCAGATCTGGTCCCCTGTGACTTTTTCTTACTCCCGAAACTGAAGAGTCCCATGAAAGGACGACGCTTCGCTACGATTGAGGAGATAAAGACGGCATCGAAGGAGGAGCTGAACAAGATCACAAAAAATGATTTTTTGAAGTGCTTTAAGGATTGGAAAAAACGTTGGCACAAGTATATAATTTCTGGTGGGGATTACTTTGAACGAGACAACATAGATATTCATGATTAAATAAATAATATTTGAAAAAACACAAAATTTGCGATACTTTTTGAACAGACTTCGTATATCTGCCGAAGGTAACTATTTTAAAGGTCATAAATTTGATATATAAAAACAAAATAAAATTAATACAAATCAAAAATTATATAAAAATCGAACTGTAAGTATTATCATCAAAAATGGTTATTTATAATAAGAAAAGTTAAAAAAATTTCTAAAAAAATATTCTATCATATATTAAAAATGCAAAATAATTTTTAAGTCTCTAAAAACTCCTTAAAAAGTAAAAAAATGACTTTTTTTAGCTATAGATTCTATGAATTTAAGTAAAATTCATATTATATGATTAAAGATTAATTCCATCAATAAGTTGACCTCATTTATTTTAGCCAAAGTAACTCTGATAGAACTGAAAAGTCTTCCTTTATAAAAAAGCATAACTTAAACTATCTTGCGTGGTCCAAAACACCATGAATTCTATCAATTGTCCAAACTTTAAGCAATTTTTAATTTCAATTGCAAGTTATTTCTTTTCTCAATTTGAAAAGTTGATTCTGAATAGTTTTCAGAGATATAAGAGAAAGTATAATGTCTATTGGAGCTAAAGTAAAACTTCACAATTTAAATTCTATTAGAATACACTTCAAAGAATTTTCATGAAATGCACGACTATCGAAGATAATTTTATCCATTATAACAAAAAATTTAATACTCTATTTTAAAAAAAATATTGTATTATACTAAGATATAATTTTCTTTTTTGTTAAAATTATTTTCATTATAACTTAAATTTCTTAAATAAAATAAAAATTAAAATCTGGTTATTAATTTTAAATGATTATTTAATTTATGCTTCGGAAAGTTAAATTCAATTTATTTAATCCACTTGAAATTTAATATTTCATTAAATTTTTATTTAATACAATAATATTAATCAAATATTTTCATTTAATATAAAGTATAAAATTATTAAAATGGGTGTCAGGAGACTTCTAATAGGGACTTGTCCTTTTTGAAATAGTATTTGATCACTTTTTCGCATATTTGCGGCAATTTTTTGATGGATTTTGATATATTTGTAAATTTTTATTATAATATAAAAAATTGTATTTGCATAAATAAAATTTTTTTTATTTTATTATAAGCAAAAGCCAAACTGTGTCAATTTCACTATTTTTTGAGGTAAATTTACACTACCAAATTACGAAATTTTGCGTCCTAAGTACTTTTAGAGCAATTGAACCAAAAGTTAGAATGTTCTTTTTAGCTATTGGCATTAGTTTGATAAATACCACATAAATATAAGTTAAAAAATTTAAGTTTAGACTAATAAAAGTCAGCTCTAATACGGTTTAGACCAATAAAAGTCAGCTCTAATTCACATTTTTAAATACAATAATTTTATTGCTTAGTTATTTCTAGAAGTGAGCCTCATCACTGAAGAAAATTTTCCCTCTTAAACCGCAAAATGTGGTTACCACAGGATCACCACTTTATTATTTTATAGTTAAATAATTTATCCTTATCTGAAGAAAATTTCCCGACAAGCTTTAGTTTTAATTACATATACGAGGGTCGTTCAATAAGTCCTTAGAAAAAGAAGAAAAAACGGTTTTTTAAAAAAAAAATTTTTTATTTTTTAACATAATCTCCTTTTAGCCTTATACACTTTTCCAAAATTTTTATCCCGTCCAAAAAATAGGATTTCTGAAATTCTGCAAAATACTCATCCGTTTGAGCAATGACGTCCTCGTTGGAAGTGAACCGTCGTCCGCCAAGCCATTTCTTCAGATTGGGGAAAAGAAAATAGTCACTCGGGGCCAAATCTGGTGAATAAGCGGGATGCTGCAACAATTCCATTCTCAATTCCACAATTTTGGCCATGGAAACAGCGCAGGTGTGCACACGCGCATTGTCCTGATGCAAGAGGATTTTTTTCTTCTTCAGATGGGGGCGTTTCTCTTTGATTTCCTCGCTCAACCGTTGCAATAACAACGCGTAATACGCTCCTGTTATTGTTTTTCCTTTTTCCAAGTAGTCGATAAAAATGATGCCCTGCGAATCCCAAAAGACCGTGGCCATCACCTTGCCGGCCGATGGCACAGTTTTTGCCTTCTTCGGAGCCCGTTCACCCTTGAAAATCCACTGTGATGACTGTCTCTTCGTTTCTGGAGTGTAGTATTGTATCCAGGTTTCGTTCACAGTGACATATCGACGAAGGAATTCGGCAGGATTGCTATGAAAGAGTGCCAACATAGTCTCAGAGTCCACTACACGATTGCGCTTATTCTACTCTGAGAGCAAACGCGGCACCCATCTTGCCGAAATTTTTTTCACAGACAATTTTTCATGCCAAATTGAAGCGACTGTACCTTGTGATATGCCAGTGGCCTCAAATAATTCGCGCACTTTAATTCGCCGATCGTTCAAAATCAGATCGTGGATTTTGTCGATGATTTCAGGAGTAGACACCTCAACTGGGCGTCCTGAACGATGTTCATCTTTAGTGGATGAACGACCACGTTTAAATTCATTCACCCAATTGTAAACCGTCGCAAACACAGGTGCAGATGTGCCATGAACTGCATCCAACTCGGCTTTGATTTCTTTCGGGCTTGAGCCTTTCAAATGGAGATGTTTGATGACAGCCCTAAACTCGCTTTTTTTCATTGTTATGCACAAATAAATGTCGTTAACTTTAATCGACGATGAAAATTGACCTACGCTATGGATCGAGCTGAAATTTTGACAGCTTTCCTGTCGATAATGGTACTTACAAAAAAAAATCTTTACCGACACTACAAGCGCAATTTCTTGGATTTTCTTAGGACTTATTGAACGATAAGTCCCCTCGTATTTTTAATAGTATCCTACACACAACCTATTTTCCTTTACTCTGGAAATTTACTGTCATTAAAAATAATTCCTAAACTAAATAAACTCATTAATTCTTCTTCCTGCTGTAGACCAATCAGCCTCTTACCAATTCTTGGAAAGATTTCTGAAAATTTTCTATCAAAACGACTGTATCTAGACCTAGTTAATGAAAAAATTATTCCTGATCAACAATTTGGTTTCCGATCTGAACACTCCACTATCCAGCAAAGCCATCGCATTGTTGATCACATTGCATCCTATCTTGAGAGGAAAGAGTATTGCCAAGGAGTAATTTTAGATATCTCCCAAGCTTCCAGAGGAGTCCAGGGTCATGTGTGGCATCCTGGACTCCTCTGGAAACTTAAGCTTTAGTCCTTCAACAAACTACCTTATCATAAATTCATATCTCTCCCAACGACATTTCCAAGTTGAAATTAACTTGGAATCCTCGGAAATATTTCCTATTCAAGCTGGAGTCACACGAGGCAGTATTTATAATCCAAGACCCCCCGCAAAATTGTTGATGCCCCGTTTTATGTTCTGAACATCGTAATACATCGTGATCTAAATGTTCCCTTTGTTCCGGACCTGTGCATATCCCGCTACCACAAATTTCACTTCCGTTTATCCTATCATCATAATCCACTTTGAGAGAATTGTCCTGTACTGCCCTCCCCGGAAACACTCATCGGAGATTTAAGAGACAATGGCGTGGAGATTTTCTGCAGGAATCTAACCTCCATTAGTTGGAGAAACGCCGATGGGTGTTTACTCCCAGTTCATGTTGCATAAGATTGTTAATTAAAATATTATGTTAATCTGCTTATTATAATACCGTTGTAGTTGTAGATAAAAAAATAGAAAATATAATCCATGCTTTAAATGTCAGGCTTTCATCAAAGTAAAAGTTATTATTTTTTTTATTTTTATTTTTTTTATATTTTAACATTTTAGATATTTACAATTACAACATAGTAATAAGCAAATTTCATCCCAACAACACCACCTACGATTACGGAGATCACAACAGCAATCAACAAGCTTAAGAACAGCAAAGCACCCGGACCTGACAACCTGGCCCCAGAAGTTCTGAAGTTTGACCCGCCACTGCTGGCCTCGCTGTTGCATCCTATAATCGTAAAAGCCTGGACACAATGCCACTTCCCGGACAGCTGGAAAGAAGGAGTAATTATCACCATCCCGAAGAAAGGTGACCTTGGCGATTGCAAAAATTGGAGGGAAATCACGCTGCTGAACACCATCCAGAAACTAATCGCATCAATCATCCTGACTCGCATCACTCCAACAGTGGAAAGTGCCCTCCGCAACGAGCAGTCTGGATTTAGACCAAACCGCTCCTGTATTGATCACATCAACAGCCTAAGAATGATCATTGAACAGTCGAACGAATGGAACAGCCCGCTCTATCTTCTCTTCGTTGACTTCGAAAGAGCCTTCGACATGATTTCTCGCGACGCCATCTGGAGTGCTCTGGCTGAACTAGGCATCCCGCAGGCCATAATCGATCTAATCCGAGAACTATACCGCGAGGCCCCGTGTAGAGTGCGTCTCAAAGGACGAAACAGCGATACATTCAACATCTCGAGAGGAGTCAGGCAGGGTTGCATAATCTCGCCTATCCTCTTCATAATCGCCCTAGACCAAGTTCTTCAACGCACGAACAGCACAGCCAGCAACGGTATACAGTGGACACTGCGTGAGAAGCTCCACGACCTGGACTACGCCGACGACATATGCCTCATGTCCCACACCTTCAACGGCATTCAGGAGAAACTGAATGCACTGGCCTCCAACGCAGAAAAAGTTGGGATGAGAATCAACATCAAAAAGACCAAATTGATGCGTGTCGGCGCCACCTGCGAGAGACCCTTGATGCTACACGGTACCCAAGTCGAAGATGTCGAAAAGTTCTGTTACCTTGGCAGCATGCTCAGCAAGGATGGTGGAACTGAAATAGACATCCAAACGCGCATCAACAAGGCGCGACAAGCGTACACCTCACTTGGGAACGTATGGCGTTCCAATCATCTCTCCATAGCACTCAAACTTCGAATATTCAACTCAAACGTCAAGCCAGTCCTGCTGTACGGCTGCGAAACATGGAAAGTAACAGTCAGCACGACTCGCAAGCCACAGGCATTTGTGAACAGATGCTTGAGGCGCATAAGCAAGATCTTCTGGCCGAACTGGATAACGAACGATGAGCTGCTTCTTCTCACGAAGCAAATACCCCTGCTAGATAACATCAAACGCAGGAAATGGAGTTGGATTGGCCACACCTTGCGAAAACCACCTACGGACATAGCAAGGATGGCACTAGATTGGAACCCACAGGGCAATCGCAGCAGAGGACGTCCAAGGACCACTTGGAGAAGATCAGTCGAGCGCGAACACCAACAAACTGGCAAATCATGGTCGGAAGTAAAAAGGCTCGCTCAAGACAGAAGCAGATGGAGAGAGTTCACAGAGGCTCTAGTGCCGCTATATGCTCCATAGGAGTGACTGTGTTCTCATGTCTATGTGTTGTAACATAGAAATGAAAACCTGTCAAATAAAAAAAAAAAAAAAAAAAATAAGCAAATTTGAGCAATAGTATTAATTAACTTGAAAGGTTGTGGGGAGTAAACACCCAATGAAGTTCTTCCTGCTTGCGTGTGTTTCTGTTAAGCCTCAGTATTGTAGTAAATCACGCGACCAGTGACGCTTAAGTCTTCGATGGGTATTTCTAGGGAAGGAAGTGGATGATAGTTCTTGAACAAGAGGATTATTATGATTGAGGACACGGGAATGGAACTTTTTATAGCGAGATACTGCCACATCAAAAACAAATGGGACTTTAAGATCACGATGAATAACAGTATTGCGAACATAAAAGGGGACATCGACAATTGTACGGAGTAATTTTGATTAAAGAGATTGGATTGGACGGGAATTAAAAGGCTTAGTAGATGGACGGGAATTAAAAGGTTTCAGTAAGGTATTTTATAACAGTACTTTGCTGTCTATAGTAAGTTTGGAACGTTTGTCTAGAAGTCGAAGTAGTTTTAGGTAACGTCTTTTTAGTTCTTGTCTTTTAAGTCTTGTATGTGGGTTCCATGTCAAGCGTTTGTCTAAGTTCAGTCCTAGGTACCGAGCCTCGGTGTGTTGTGATATGGCACTGCCATTAAGGTATAAGGGAGGGCATGGATCACGACGGAGAGTGAAAGTTACCTGGGTAGATTTACGTTCATTGACTTTTATTCTCCTCCAAGTGGTTTCTGGAGGGGTTGGATTTGGATTTGGAGAGTTTCGGAAGCATGTTGGGGATTTTCGCTAGATGCAAGGCAGGCCGTATCATCGGCGTATGCAGCAAAGAAGGTATTAGGGCAGATTGGGATATCGGATGTGTAAATGTTGTAAAGGATGGGTCCAAGTAAGTTACCCTGAGGAACCCCAGCCAATATTGGAGAGATATTGGAGAGTTCGTTGGATTTATGTACATGGAAGTGTCGGTTGGAAAGGAGTGATCTTAAGACTAGAAAATAAGTGGAAGAAAGGAACCTATTGAGTTCCCAGAGTAGACCCGGGTACCAAACTCTATCAAAAGCTGGACTTATATCAAGAAACACACCGGGGCAGAACTCTTTTCTTTCTTAAGAGGATGTGCAATGAAATCGACACCTCGATGACACTGCTGGCTAGTGGAGTGTTCGGCGCGGAAACCAAATGGGTGATTAGGAATTAAATTTGAAGATTCGAGTAGAGGATGTAAGCAGCGAAGGAGGATTTTTTCAAAGATTTTGGAAGGTACTGAAAGGAGACTTATTGGGCTGTTGGAAATGGGACGGTTTATTGGTTTATTGGGCTTAGGGATCATTTTAATGATGGCAAATTTCCAGAGGATTGGAAAATGTGTTGTTCTAAGGATAGAGTTATATATTGTCGCAAGGAAGTTTTTATTTATAATACAAATATTAAATATGTATTAAAAGGTAGTACTTCATGTTTCAAACTGCAAAATGGATAACCCACTAATAATATATATACATCGTAAGGATAGCTAAATTTATTCTAATCCAAATTGTTTATTTTTTCATATTAAAAAGAAATTTTCAAATTAGTCCAATTCCTTATATTGGATTACTTTAAGTATTTCAAAATTGTGATGGTAATGCTTTTGCCAGATTTTCTAAAAAATTTAAATCAGTGTAATTCTAATGTTCACTACTTTCCGAGATTATACGAATGCCATTCCATTTGCCTCTCTAGCCGAGAAGTAAAGATTTATTGGCCGAAAAAGAGGATTAGGTTTGACATAGCGATTGCCATCACTGTTACCATAGTCCATATAATCGAAGGTGTTTGGCGAAAATGTTCACTTCCATTCCCACTTTACTATTTCTTATTGGTGTTAGCATTACGATCACTTCCTGCATGTGGAAAATCGAGTTGAATGTTTCTGATATTTATTCCAAAAAGGATACTGAGAAGACACATTAGTCTGCAAACGAATGTGCATAAATGTATTTGTGTTGAGAGATAAATGGTTAGACAGTTGTGAAGTTCTAAATAAGCTTTTATGGGATAAACTCATAAAAAGAATTTGACCCTTTCAAGTTATAATTCACCTGGACACGATAGCCGGCCAGTGCTATTTAGCTAGCCAACAACTATGAATTCAAGTTTCTACACTATTGAAAATGACCAGACATCTAAATGGTCGTTTCTGTCTAAATGTGGCCTAGTAGCTTTCTGGCGTTGTCCAACTTTACTCCTTAGGACCCAAATGAATTGTTATTTTGTATCACTTTATACACCAGTAACCTAAATTATTTGCCTTACACCAATCGAAACTTACACTTTTTCTTAAATTGAATTTGGATAAAAAGTTCAATAAACTTTTCGGTTCAAAATGAATTGGAAATTGAACATTCGCCTAAGTTTTTTTTTTAATTTATTGTAAAAAAAAGGTGTTCAGCTTTAAACCGTTAAATTTAATATCAGTCACTTTCTTGTAGATAGTTCGTTTAAAAATTTGTTAAAGAAAAAGTTAAACTGTTAGCGAAATAATCCTGAATAGTCCTTCGTCATGTAACCAGTATTCTTTGTTTGAGTTACAGTAAATGTGACTAAGTAACTTTTCTTTAGTTCTTGTTGATTGGCTGTTTGTGCATTTGTTATTATTTATACACAAACACGCAAACAAAAAATAGAACAGCATAAAACTCGAATACAAAGTAAATAGTGCAGTTGTAAACGTATTTGTCAAACAAGAGGGAAAACTTTTTTAAGAATTCAAAAAGTATGAAACAAACTCACTTAAAATTAGTCCTTCCAATTCGAGGAGTCTACTAATAATTTTCCAAAAGTGTTGAACAAATTTCTGTATACAAAAAAGGAGCAGTAGATGATTTTCAATTTTAATAAACTTTTTTTATTAAATCAGTTGTTGAAGGAATACTTTGTATTTTAAGTCACTAAATAAAATTATAAATACTGTAGGACATTGGGGAAAAAAAGTTTCCTTATTTGTAGAATTAGTTAAAAGGGACTTTTATAATCAGTGTACTTTATATTTAAAAGGACTACTCATTTGCTAGAAGGTAAGATGTTTATTCATTTTTGGAAAATTTATTATAAGAAATGTTGAGAGCTCTGCAATTTCGAAGAGCAACTTTTTTGACGCATTGTAATTAGTGACTAAAGGTAAGCTTACAACTTTATTTTGATGCAATTTTGGTAAGCTGCCATTTTGGCAATTGATATTTAACAGTCATAGAGGGTAGACGTAGCAAAATTATTGTTAAGTATTATACAACCTGTAATAATGTGTAAATATCACAAAGTATTGCGAAAATTACATAAAAAATTTGGACGATATTTCACTGTTTATCGTATGGTCACTTTTAGTGAGTAGTTTTGAGAAACCGTTTTCGAAAGACCAAAGTATGGTCGTTTTATAACTGGGCACTCAACCCAGCATAATACCTCAATTTGTGAAAGTGTAGCTGAAAGTCAAGGAACCTCCATAAGGAATTGTGCAAAACTATTGAAGATTTTCAGTCATATCTGTATAAAATTCAGGTAATACTTCAGTAGCCAAAGATCATATGGGCTACCGACAATAGAGTAAAACCCTCTCAGAGCTCCATAGACAACTCTGCCTGAAATTTTATAATGAGTGACTTCACAGATAAATGGATTTTCGGACTTTCGGAGTGTTGGACTCTCGGATTCTCAGATTCTCGGATTTTTTGATTCTCGGATTCCCAGATTCTTGAATTCTCAGTTTATGGGACTCTTTGTATTGTCGGATTCTCGAAATTACCAATTTTCGGACTCTCGGTTTCTGAGATGGTTTGGTTCTCGGACTTTCGGACTGTCAGACTCTTGGATTCTCAGATTTTCAGATTTCCGGAATCTCGAATTCTCAGATTATTGGATTCTCGATTCCTCCGACTTTCGGTTTGTTGAATTCTTGAAATTTCTAATTTTCGGACTCTCGGTTTCTGGGATGTTTTGGTTCTCAGACTTTCGGATTCTCGAATTCTCAGATTCTTGTATTATCTATTTATGGGACTCTTGGATTGTCGGATTCTCGAAATTCCTAATTTTCGGACTCTCGGTTTCTGAGATGATTTAGTTCTCGGACTTTCGGATAGTCGGACCCTTGGATTCTCGGATTTTCAGATTCCCGGAATCTCGAATTTTCAGATTATTGGATTCTCGGTTTACGGGACGCTCGGGTTTTTGGATTATTGAAATTCCTAATTTTTGGACTCTCGGTATCTGGAATGTTTTCGTTCTTGGACTCGCAGATTCTTAGACTCTCGGATTCTCAGATTCTCGGATTCTCGGATTTTTGGATTCTCGGATTCCCAGATTCTTAGATTCTCGATTTATGGGACTCTTGGGATTGTCGGATTCTCGACATTACTTATTTTCGGACTCTCGGTTTCTGAGATGGTTTGGTTCTCGGACTTTCGGACTGTCAGACTCTTGGATTTTCAGATTTAGCCGGAATCTCGAATTCTCAGATTATTGGATTCTCGATTCCTCCGACTTTCGGTTTGTTGAATTCTTGAAATTTCTAATTTTCGGACTCTCGGTTTCTGGGATGTTTTAGTTCTCAGACTTTCGGATTCTCCAATTCTCAGATTCTTGTATTATCGGTTTATGGGACTCTTGGATTGTCGGATTCTCGAAATTCCTAATTTTCGGACTCTCGGTTTCTGAGATGATTTAGTTCTCGGACTTTCGGACTGTCGAACCCTTGGATTCTCGGACTTTCGGACTGTCGGAATCTCGAATTTTCAGATTATTGGATTCTCGGTTTACGGGACGCTCGGGTTTTTGGATTATTGAAATTCCTAATTTTCGGACTCTCGGTATCTGGAATGTTTTGGTTCTCGGACTCGCAGATTCTTAGACTATCGGAGTCTCGGATTTTCAGATTCTCGGGTTTTCGGATTCTTGGATTTCCGGATTTTTGGCATTCACGAATTCTCGAAATTTTGGACTTACGGACTCTCAGACTCCCAAACTTAAGCAGTTTCCCAGACAAACGGATTCGCAGATTCACAGATTCTCAGACTCACTAAGATGCTCGAGATTTGGACTTCCGAACTTTCGGATTCTTGAACTATTAGTTTCTGGAACATTCTGGTATTCATACTATCGGATTCTTAGAATCTCGGATTCTTGGATTCTGGGACTCGCGGTTTCTGGGACGCTCAAGTGTTCGGACTCTCGGACCTTTAAATTTTAGGTTTCCCAAATTCTCGGACTATCGAGAAAGGAGCACTCAGGTTTTCAAACTCTAAGATTCCCGAATACATAGATTTTCGAATTCTCGTATTCTCGATTTCTGGCACGCTCAAGTTTTCGGATTCTCTGATTCTTAGATTTTCGGATTATGACATGTTTGGATTAAGAGATTCTTGGATTTTTGGATTATTGGACTTTTGGACTCCCAAACAAAAACAGCTCCTCAGATAAATGGATTCGCAGATTCACAGAATCTCGGACTCTCGGTTTCTGTCACGTTCGGATTTTTGAGCTCCTGGACTCCCGGATTCTTAGATTTTCGAATTCTCAGATTTTCGGACTATCAAGTTTCCAGAATCTTTAGGTTTGCAAACTATCCAGTTATCAGGACTGTCGATTTCTGAAACACTCAAGTTTTCAAACTCTTGAATTACTTATATTCTTGGATTCTTGAATTCCCGGATTACGGAATTCAAAGATTTTTAGTTTCTCGTATTTTCGGTTTCTGGGACGCTATGGTTTTCAGACTCTTAGACCCCCAAATTCTCAGATTCTCAGATTGTCAAAGTGTCGAATATCGGATAAGAAGATCCTCATGCTGCTGCACCATGCAGGGTGACCCTGTGCGCCACATTACACTGAATTGATAATCCCGTGACACATGTTTTCTCATGATTTCTTCCTGAAAAATTAGTTAAAGAGGAAAATCTACGCTGTACGACTAAGGACAACTAAAAATATTCGTAGCGAAATCAATGAAATTATCATGGAAATGTGTGTGAAAAATAATAATTTTATTTTTAATACATAATTTTCAATTCTATATTAACGATTTTGATCAACATAATTAATGGTATTTTTTCAATCTTAAACCATTTACTGATTTTCAGAACACCCTGTACATAGTAAAATAATATTAATTTTTTTAATCAACTCTAATAGTTTATTTACTCCATGGAATAATCTTCATACTTTCTTCATGCTGTCATTTGTATATCTTTTAATCATTAATTTGGAAAATCTTTTTTATCAATCGAGAAAAAGAACACATTTTTCTGAGTGATTATTTTTTAGTTTTTTTTCTTAAAAAATTTATACTCTTGTTGGCAATTTTTATCAGAATTTTATTTCTTATATCAATCTAACGTTTTAATATCGTCTTGACATAGAAAGATTTAAGCGTTTCTGATTTTCTCAAAGGACATGATTTGATAATGGTTTGAATACTATTAATATTTAGTACTCATTTTGCTCGTATGTAGTCGTGCATCCTGTCTCTGTGGTTAGATTGTTGTCATCGAAATGAATTATATTGCCTTCTGACAATAATAAATCACTAAAGTACAGAGACATTAAAAAGTTATTAAGACCAGTAATAACAATACGATGGTTGTGAAATGAACATCATATACAAGGAAGCGAATAAAATTTTTCGGGCATGTCAAGATGACATTTGCAAAGATAAAGTATCTGTATTGCAAAAAGGGCATTCCTCAAATGAATAAGAAAAAGAAAACTACAATCTAATCACAAACACAAACAAACAAATATTCTCTAACATGTCCCTGAAATCTTATGAATAAACATTAGCATTTTTGCTTATGTACACGTAGCTGTAAAAGTGGCTATAAATAGAAATAAGAAAGAATACTGTATAAATATAAAAATCCAAAATGGATACCATTGGATATGATAGAATAAACTGCAAGAGTAAATCCAACGAAATGAAATGAGACAAGAGCAAAAATGGCATACAAAAAGCTGAAGTCCTGAATTACAGAAAGATGCTTCTGACAGTCAACCAGAAAGACAGAATTCATACAAGCTTCAAAGACATAAGGGGAAAAAAAGGCTTTCATAGCTGTCAGTGATAACAATAAATTCATTAATCAAGCACAAAGATGCAAAAGGTTTGGATAAAAATAAACGCGCACAGATAAGTAAAATGACAACGATACGAGATAAATAGAGTTGAATGATGCAAGGAGCTTCGGGAATCGAGAAAGGACTCATCAAAGAAGTGATTAAATGGTGTGTGTAGAATCTTCTCTTTCCACAATATTATCTATACAAATACTAAAGACTTTACTATAAAAAGGCTTCCCTTATTATAAATAGGAAAACCCTTTCCGCCGACTACTACTATTATTAGTATAGTCGTTATCCCAGTTTCAATTTTTCGTTATCCTTGTCGACATTCTCATTGGCCAATATGTGTTTTTATTATTTATATTAAGTCATTTCTAAATAATAAACTAGAACACATTAAATAATAGTAAAACTGGGCTTTTTCTTACTGTAATAAATTCAACCAATCGTTTCAATTGGAGTCCTTAATTTGCTATCAGAATTTATTTCTTGTTTTTGGGATAAAACTGGTATTCTCACAAATCAACTTGACTAAATCATGGTGAAAGGATATTTTCTTATGAGGAGTATAGAAAATATTTTCCTTTAAATATTTGGAATGTGAATTTTTTTTTTTTTTGTAGAGAAAGTTGGTGTTTTTTTTTTGTTGAAAGTTTTAAATTGGATAAATATTATTTTTCGTACAGATTTTGGCAGTGATTAAAATTTAGTAACAATTAAACTGATGGCATTCGATAAAATCTTAAACCCAAAATTTAAGGACTAATCACTTAAATAAATTTAGCAGTTTTTCAATGTCAACATTTCTGATAAAAAATTATTCAATTTTTACTTCGTAAAGTAAAGTTGAATAAAACATATCAAAAATTAAGGTTTTCATAAAATGTTTATGTGATTAGAATGCCTTAGTTTTTGCCATTATGCATAAAAAATGATATTATTTAAATGAGTTTTTATCAGTTTGAGGTAATTTTTGAAGACTTTTCCGTATATTTTTCGCTATAATTCGGTAATTACATAAATTTATCGATTATCTAAAAACATATGATCTTTTTGTACCTTTAAAAAAAATTTAAGCTCAAAGGCGTCAAATTTCGAGTTCTTGGAGGTTAAATGATTTCACCAAATCTCGAAATTACTCGTCCTGAGTATTTTTTATTTAAACCACATTATAATCCCGATTAAAAAGTGACTGTATGGTGCGGTTACAGTCAATGGTGAACGCTACAGAGACACGTTGCAGCGTTATTTCTTCGATCAATTGCATGGGCTGGACATCAGTGATATGTGGTGTCAACAAGACGGTACCACATCCCACACAGCGGGAGAAACAATCTACTTATTGAAGTCCAAGTTCGGCGAACGTGTTATATCGAGAAAAGGTCCTGTCGATTGGCCGCCGAGATCTTGTAATTTAACACTTCCAGACTTTTTTCTGTGGGGCTACGTTAAATCGATGGTCTATGCCAACAAGCCGGCGACGTTAGAGGACCTTAGGTCCAACATCGAACGAGAAATCGCGGTCATTCCCGCTATACTCGTATAGCACCAGTCGCCAACGACTATAGGAATTGAGATTTACGCTCAATCAGCGGATTCCATAACTCAACTGCTGGTGCTGAGGCATATCTTAAACCTCTCCTATCATCAGCAGTGACAGCACCGGAGATAATTGCAAATTATTTATTGTCACTTATCTCCCTCCTGCGTTCCGCAGATTGTACCCGCGATATAGGATAATTTATATTTATTAGAGTACTTTAGGTCTGTACCCCGCTCAATGAGCAATGGTCACGTACCTTGCAACTTCCTGACTTTTTTCCTCTTCCTTTTTGTCACAACTTCCTTCTATTCTTTCTTCAGTCACCTCTTCCTCTTACATTCCTCATCATTTTTGTCCATGCACCACTTCCCCGTAGGGTTTACTAATTTTTAATATCACATTTGCCAGCCACAGCACATCCACTGTCGGATATCTGCTTTTTCTCCTTGGTTGCTATTTTACCTTTTTATGCCATTATTGGAATGAGAAGCTGGTATATATAGGATTTTTCAATAAGAGTGATATGATTTCTAAGTAACGTTTCGGCCATTTATAATATTTCATGATCAGTCTTTTTTTTCATTGTATTCAGTAATGTTTACAATTTTTTTATGGAGAGATATACGCAAGAACAACGTTTACAAATTATTCAATTTTATTATCAAAATAATCGTTCTCCAATTGCAACTTTTCGTGCGCTTACTTTCATCTGAGTGGTGCGGTAAATAAACAAAACTATCGATTCTGGTGTAAAGAAAATCCACAAATTATTCATGAACTCCCATTACATTCACCTAAATTGACAGTTTGGTGTGGTTTTTTGTCTGGTGGAATCATCGGTCCGTACTTCTTTCGAAATGAAGCTGGTAACACCGTTACTGTCAATGGAGAGCGGTATAGATCGATGATAACCAACTTTTTATGGCCGAAATTGGAAGAAGTTGATCTTGACAACATCTGGTTCCAACAAGACGGGGCTACGTGCCACACAGCACGTGCAATAACCGAATTATTGCGAGAAAAGTTTGTTAATTCGATTATTTCAAGAAATTGTGACATGGAATGGCCTCCAAGAAGTTGTGATTTAACACCATTAGACTATTTCTTGTGGGGTTATTTGAAGTCATTGGTTTTTAGAAATAAACCAAACTCTCTTCAAGCTTTAGAAGTCTATATTGAACGTGCTTTTCATGACATACGACTTGATTTAGTGGAAAAAGTGCTCGAAAATTGGGTTCATCGAATTCGTTCCTGCAAAAGAAGTCGTGGAGGCCATTTGAATGACGTTTTATTCAGAACTTATTTGTATCGATTGTACTTTACATTAAATAAAAACATTTGAATTTCCTTAACAATTAGTATATTTTTTTTTGAAAAGAAATCACATCACTCTTATTCGGAAATCCTTTACTTGGTATCATTGGCCCGTTTTTCTTCGTTAACGATGAAGGAGCCGCCGTTACGGTTAATGGTGAGCACTATCGTGGCATGCTCAACGAATTTTTGTTTCCAAAAGTTGAAGAGAATGACATGGACGACATTTGGTTTCAACAGGACGGGGCCACTTGCCACACAGCAAACGTAACAATCCAACTTTTGGGCACTGCTTTCGAAAACCGAATAATCAATCGAAATTCTTATGTCAGTTGGCCGCCTCGAAGCTGTGATTTGAGTCCGTTGGATTATTTTCTTTGGGGAGCCGTTAAGGATAAATGATACGCAAGCCATCCAGAGAAAATTAAGGCATTGAAACACGAAATCAAAGTTGCCATTAAAGAGATACAGGCCCAAACAATCGAAAATGTTCTGAAAAATTGGGTCGAGCGAATGGGGTACGGTAAGGCCAGCCGTGCCAGTCATTTAAATGATGTTTTGTTTTATTCTTAAATTTCAAGGTTCAGTCTTTCTAATGAAAATTTTAAAAAATATGCAATAGTTTTTCTTTTATTTACTTTTAAAAATACAACTTTTAAATTTGCAATTGCTAGAGAGACCACCCGGGCGGAAGTGTGCAGATACAATGGTTTTTTCTGCAGATACAATGGCTTCTCGGCAGGCATTTGTAAATTTTTAAAGCCTCATATATGGGCATTTTGTCTCATTAAGGAGTCTGACAATTTTTTCTTTTATTTATTTCTTTCCTAAATATAAAATGGTAAATTTAAAACTGAACACAAATTTTGTATATAATATTTTAAGTTTTTAGAATTAATAGGAAGTAAGTTTTAAAAACCATAAAATGGATTATAATCAATTATTTTATCATCTCTATTAAAAAAAATTTTGATATGCAAAATTTTGACAAAATTTCTGTTTACAAATTATTTTCATCTATTTTATGGATCTTAATGAATTTTTACCGTCATTTTGGAATTTTCACCGACCCTAACTTTAGCGATTATCCGAACGATCAGACTTTTTGAGGTGTCGCTTCAATAAAAATTAATTAAAAAAATAATAAGATTTGAAAAAAAATTCGGTTTTTTTAAAAAATTGTTGAGAAAGTAGCTATATGCCCACCCTGTACTGTAAAATATCAGAGAGATCGGTGTGTGTCTTCAATAGTATACGGTTGATGTCGAGAATAATATAAAAGCTGGACAATGTCTAGAATAAGTAGCTTCACAGATCAGTTGACTGAGGTATGTGTCTCGGCTCTCGTACGTCGAACATTTGTGAGGTTTCCCCAGCCATTTTGCTGCATTCGTTTTTACGGCTAAATTATTAATTAAAGTTGAAAAATTCCAAATTGAATTAAGAAGAAAAAAACGACAAAATGAACAGAATGGCAGGTTAAAGACACAAAAAGATATTACCGTAAAATTATGAACGTTTTTTTTTCTCCAACGTTGAATTGAAAAGAAAGAGTGTATTAAATTTAAATCAATTCATGGTGTTGAACACGTTAAATTAATGTGAGTTTCATGTTGTTTTATTTCCATTTCCTTTTACTTTTATCAACATGGCATTTCGTTGAAGAAAGAAAAAGTGGAAAAGTTTTAGATTTATACACGTCCTGTGGAGAGGATTCAGATGTACACACGTTATCCTAAATTGGAAAGTTCTCGAGCATTTGAATTCTAGAGAAGGTAGATGGTAGCAACAAATTTGAATACGATCACATCACGCCCCTCGGAAATAAAAGTTTACAGCCTGATAACTCTCGGCAAATTGTCTAGAAACATTTTTTTTCTTTTTGTTCGAGTGATGGAAATTTTATTTGTTTAACATGAATTTTGTTGAAAAGTTTTCCATTATTGTAAAGTACGAGTATTTGAAGTATTTACTTAGTCGAAATTCTCACATCGATGTAATACGTGTATTTGTAGAATATGGCCGTGTTTTTCTGTTTTTCCATTCTCTAAAGATAAATAAATAGTACCCTTAGTCATGAGCAAAACGGAAAAGTTTAATGAACACACAAGAAATGGATGAATTTGAACAACAACGAACCTTGTAAATACAAATATTTCTTTAAAATTGATGTCTTTTCTTTTTTAATGAATTAATAATGGCACTCATTTATGATACAGTAAATATTTTTATATACACCTTATGTTACCTTTCTTTAAATAAATAAATAACAAAAATCACATATCTAAGATATTTGATAATTTTTCTATCTTTGTTCATACTTATATCTTCATTGAATATCAATCTAACAGAAATTTGCATGCGAATTGTTAGAGTACGATAAGGAATATTCTTTATTCTAGGGATACGAAAAGAATATAAATTTTTGTACATTTGTTAAAGAATTTAGCCGAAAATTTCCATATACTGAGTACCAGTGAAAAGTACTGAACCTTAATCTACCAAAGTCAGATGCATCTTGCCAACAAAAGAAATATGGACTATCCTTTGGGAGTTAGTAATTGCCTCTGAGGATAACTTCAATTGCGGCCTAAGTAGTCGATGAATGCCTTGAACAATAGCAATCCTATTTCGGAAAAGATTAATAGCGCATTGAGAGTGTAGTGTTTTGGAAAGGGAATTGAACCAAAAATGAGGGGATTCTTATACTACTAAGTAAAGAATTTCTGCATTAAAAATAATTTGGTCACTCACGCGTGATGACTACAAAATGAATCCCGAACCGATTAAAATCATTGTACGCCATATATCAGGATTAAAGTGGATTGCATGAATTACGGGTACACTTCCGAAATGAGAGTTTTTGAACAACAAAATCAATGATTCGACGAAACAATCTACACTGCATCTGTGTCAATATTGGAATTGGCATTCGAAATCGAAAAATTAAAGTAGGTAAACAAATTTGAAATTATTATTTGCTGGAGAAATTTTTGTAAACAAATCTTGTTTAAACAAAAGCTTATTAAGAAAAAAATTTAAAAAAAAAAATGTTTACCAAAAAATAATTCATTAAAAAAACTTTTTCTAATACAAAGAAAAAAAAAATTTAACCAAAAATAATTTTACTAAAAAAGTTTTATGGAAAAATTTAAATTTTTCTTTTAATTGGAAACATTTTTACTGAAATATGTTTACTGAAAAATGTTTACAAAAGTAATTTTTACTGAAATAAATTGCACTAAAAAAATATTTGCGAAAACATTTTCACAAAAAAAATTTTATTGAAAAAATGTTCACTGACAAAATGTTTACTGACCGAATTGAGACTGAACAAATTTTTACTGGAAAAATTTTGGCTGGCCAATTTTTTACTGAACAAAATTTTACTGAACAAAATTTTACTGAACAAAATTTTACTGAACAAAATTTTACTGAACATAATTTTACTGAACAAAATTTTACTGAACCAAATTTTACTGAATAAAATTTTACTGAATAAAATTTTACTGAACAAAATTTTACTGAACAAAATTTTACTGAACAAAATTTTACTGAGCAAAATTTTACTTAAAAAAATTTTACTGAACAAATTTTTGCTAACCAATTCTTTATTGAACAAAATATACTGAACAAATTTTTGCTGACCAATTTTTGCTGTTTCCTGAACAAAATTTTACTGAACAAAATTTTACTGAACCAAATTTTACTGAACAAAATTTAACTGAACGAAATTTTACTGAACAAAATTTAACTGAACAAAATTTGACTGACCAAAATTTGACTGAACAAAATTTGACGGAACAAAATTTGACTGAGTAAAATTTTACTGAAAAAAATTTTATTAAACAAAATTTTACTGAACAAAATTTTAATGAACAAAATTTTTACTGAACAATATTTTACAAAACAAATTTTGCTGAAAAAAATTTCACTAAAAAAATGTTCACTAAAAAAATTTGGACTAAACGAATGTTTACTGAAAAAATTTTTATTGACCGAGTTTTGACTAAACAAATTTTGACTGAAAATATTTTTGCTGCTGACCAATTTTTTACCGAAAATTTGTTCACTGAACAAATTTTGACTGAAAAAGTATTAACTGAATAAAATTTTCACTAAAAAAAATAATGAACAAAATTTTAGAGAACAAAATTTTCACTGAACAAAATTCTACTAAACAAAATTTTACTGAACAAATTTTTGCTGACCAATTTTTGCTGACCAATTTTTGACTAAAAAAAAATTTTACTAAACCAAATTTTACTGAACAAAATTTTACAGATCCAAATTTTACTAAAAAAAATTTTACTGAACAAATTTTTGCTAAGCAATTTTTTACAGAACAAGTTTTACTGAGCCAAATTTTACTGAACCAAATTTTTACTAAACAATATTTTACAGAACAAACTTTTCTGAAAAAAATTTCACTACAAAAATGTTCACAAAAAAAAAATTTTTACTGCAAAAATTTTGGACTAAACCAATTTTTATTGGAATAACTTTTACTGAAAAAATTTTAACTGAAAAATTTTCTCTGACAAAAATGTTTACAGAAAATATTTTACTAAAAAAATTTTACTTGACGCGGAGTTTTGACTAAACAAATTTTTACTTAAAAGAAAGAAAAAATTTCCGTTAAAAAATTAGGCTTCTGACCAAAAAGTAATAATTGTAAAAATGTCTACTAAAAAAAAATAATGAACAAAATTTTAGAGAACAAAATTTTTACTGAACAAAATTTTACTAAAAAAAATTTTTGCTGACCAATTTTTTACTGAAAATTTTCTTACCGAACGAATTTTTATTGAAAAAATTTTCAATTAACGAATTTTAACTGATAAATTTTTGACTAGAAAAAATGTTAACTGAAAAAATTTTGTCACTGCAAAAACTGCTACTGAAAAAATGTTTACTGAAAAAAACCTACAACAAACATTTAGACGTGAAGATATTTACTGAAAAAATGTTTACTGAAAAAAACCTACAACAAACATTTAGACGTGAAAAAAATTTTTACGGAAAAAAAAATGTTTACTTAAAAAATTTCTTCCGTAAAATTTTGTTTACATAATTAAATGAGAAACTTTATTAATAAAATATTGATTTGAGCGATTCTTGCATACAAAAGTGACTAATAATATTTATTCGTGTTTGTTTGTGTGAAATTTATTAAATCTAGTTTATTGTTAGTGCTAATAAATGAATTTATTTATTAATCTATTATGTACTATAATGCTTGTAATAAAAGACTTACTATAATCGGGTATGATGAATATGGTATATGCCCAGAGATGATATCGGAACTAATACTGATTAATACAAATGTTCGATATAATGTCTCGCGATTTGTACATAATTTGCCGTGAGCAAAATAATCTTTGTCCGATTAATAATGTGATTTAGCTCTGTTATCATGCAAAGCTTATAATTGTCGTAAGGATTAATTCCGATGATTAAGCAAATAGTTTGAATATGAGTAATCGCATTGTTTTGATGGTAAAATGGACAAACAACAATTTGTTGGTCAGCTCGGCATAATCATTTGATCATTTTGATTGCCAATTTGTTGAATACTCGTAGTATTGGATGGATGCCAGCAAATTCAATTTGGAAATATAATTAAAATACCTTCAGGACATAAAAATTGCTGGCGATATTATTAATTGCGTGTAACTAGAACGATATTCGGACGTGTTTTACTATGAAATATAACCCCTAAAATGCAGAGAATTGTGGTCTGTGAGATCTAGAATAATTTTTTCTTAAGATTTCAAATAAATTAAAAATATTTTTTGATTATTTATACCAACTACGAGGGTCGTTCAATAAGTCCTTAGAAAATCCAAGAAATTGCGCTCGTAGTGTCGGTAAAGATTTTTTTGTAAGTAGCATTATCGACAGGAAAGCTGTCAAAATTTCAGCTCGATCCATAGCGTAGGTCAATTTCTATCGTCGATTAAAGTTAACGACATTTATTTGTGCATAACAATGGAAAAAAGCGAGTTTAGGGCTGTCATCAAACATCCCCATTTGAAAGGCTTAAGCCCGAAAGAAATCTAAGCCGAGTTGGATGCAGTTCATGGCACAACTGCACCTGTGTTTGCGACGGTTTACAATTGGGTGAATGAATTTAAACGTGGCCGTTCATCCACAAAAGATGAACATCGTTCAGGACGCCCAGTTGAGGTGTCTACTCCTGAAATCATCGACAAAATCCACGATCTGATTTTGAACGATCGGCGAATTAAAGTGCGCGAATTAGTTGAGGCCACGGGCATATCACAAGGTACAGTCGCTTCAATTTTGCATGAAAAATTGTCTGTGAAAAAAATTTCGGCAAGATGGGTGCCGCGTTTGCTCTCAGAGGAGAATAAGCGCAATCGTGTAGTGGACTCTGAGGCTATGTTGGCACTCTTTCATCGCAATCCTGCCGAATTCCTTCATCGATATGTCACTGTGGACGAAACCTGGATACACTACTACACTCCAGAAACGAAGAGACAGTCATCACAGTGGATTTTCAAGGGTGAACGGGCTCCGAAGAAGGCAAAAACTGTGCCATCGGCCGGCAAGGTGATGGTCTTTTGGGATTCGCAGGGCATCATTTTTATCGACTACTTGGAAAAAGGAAAAACAATAACAGGAGCGTATTACGCGTCGTTATTGCAACAGTTGAGCGAGGAAATCAAAGAGAAACGCCCCCATCTGAAGAAGAAAAAAATCCTCTTGCATCAGGACAATGCGCGTGTGCACACCTGCGCTGTTTCCATGGCCAAAATTGTGAAATTGAGAATGGAATTGTTGCAGCATCCCGCTTATTCACCAGATTTGGCCCTGAGCGACTATTTTCTTTTCCCCAATCTGAAGAAATGGCTTGGCGGACGACGGTTCACTTCCAACGAGGACGTCATTGCTCAAACGGATGAGTATTTTGCAGAACTTCCGAAATCCTATTTTTTGGACGGGATAAAACTTTTGGAAAAACGGTTGGAAAAGTGTATAGAGCGAAAAGAAGATTATGTTGAAAAATAAAAATTTTTTTTTTAAAAAAACAGTGTTTTTCCATCTTTTTCTAAGGACTAATTGAACTGCCCTCGTATAACTTCTCTGTATGTGGTTTTTAATTTCAAAACAAATACCACAATTAAAGTGGATTAAAAGAGGTAATAATTTGCGATGAGAAGTTTTCGTTTTTCTTAAAGGACTTTTTATTATTTGTTGATATCTGTTGATAAGAAAAAGGAATTGAAAAACTTTTACCTGCTCAAACGATGCGTACAATAGGAAATTGTTGTCGTCTAACTTGACTTCCCCCTTTAATTTTATAAAATTCCTCCCTACCGCTTAATAAGGATTACATGTAAATGAATAGATGCCCGATTTTTCATAGAAATTCCTAACAGATCCTTGATTTGTTCTATTTATTTGGTATATTCAAATAGGAGAAGAAAAAAAGTTCAATATTGTTACGCACTCGTAGATTCCGGGTTCACCCTCAGCAGTCGCTTAAACTAATTTAACTGAAGCATGAGTGGTATTTAATTTTAATTCGTCTCCTCAATAGGGGTTGACATATACTCTAGAATCCAGATTTAAGATATAACAATTGCAAGTCTTAGAATTTCCTACGACGAGACGGTAGCTAAAAACTGTACACACTACGTTGGAGGCTGTTAGTTGGTTTCTTTGAAAATATTTTCAACGTTTTGAAGGATTCACAGAAAAGTCATGGGGAAATTTTGTAAATCCCTTCGAAATGAAGAAAACCGACTGGAACAAATTGACTGCCATTTCAAAATGTTAAGTGATTTTCAGATTTCCTGATTATACTAAATGCAGATGCTACTTTCGTCATCAACAACAAAAAAAAAACCATACGCGCTAAAAACTTTCAAGGGAAAGTGACGAGAATCTGCTTCAGGTTCATACCCGTATATGGTATGGTGGGTGTCACTTTGCCCAGAATTCAGTATTGTTATTCAGCGTAGACATACGCGATTGTCATTTCCCATGTACAATTTGAGGTCTTTAATGAATTACCATAATTTATCCATTTCTCAAACTTTTTACTTCCTAATTTATGTTTCGTTATTTCACTCTAATCTCTAATCATGGGGCTGTTCGTGAAAATGGATACACCAGTCTTCTATATTAATTTCGAATGATAAACTGGAAAAATTGTGAACAGTTATCAAAAGAATTCCAATTATTTTCCTGCCACTTTTCTTATATTCAATTTAGTAATTTAATATAATATTTTTGGACAAAAATGAAATTATCTTTCTGGGTCCACATTACGTTTAAGGCTATTTTGGTTCTGGCATTTTGTAAATGTTCTGATTTATAAGGCTTAATTTAACATTTGAATTATTTAGGAATATTCATTTTTTTTCTTTTTTCTTTTTTGGCTCTTATCAAAAACAAAATATATTATTTCAAATATAAATGAGGCACCATCGTAAAAGTTAATGAAGGATTTTCTGTTTTTTTTTTTTTTTTTTTTCATTTAGAAACTTATTTTGCAAATACGAGGAGTATGCTCGAAATGTTTTCTCTTTTGTAGATTTTGATGTATTCTATATTAAAATTTTTTCTCTATTGACAGTGTAGATATATTTCTATACAAATAAACAAATGCATATGCAAATAATGTTTATATATTCGTTTTATTGTAACATTCATTTTTTAATAAAATGAGGACAATGGCAATAATATTAGCAGCTGAATAAACAGATACAATATAAAATCTTTAAAAAAATCTTCAGATTGAAATTAAAATTTTTTTATACAGAATTTTTTTTTTTATATTGTATGTTAAAAGATAATATTTAATATTAAATAGAAAAATGTCCATTTTAATATCTATAAAGTAGATGAAAAGAATCCTTAGAACTTGTACAATGAATCTTAGAAATTAATATGAATTAGATGAATTTTCTTTAGGATTTAACTGTGAGGAAAATCATATTGTTGGGAAAAAGATATTAAATACTTTCTATTAACTTAGGCCTGTGCTTTTCATATTCTGAAAAAATATATTTTTATGAATATCCTTGCTATTATTTAATTCATATTTCACATAAGAGAGATATTAAAAAAATGTTAATTTTTCCAAAAAAAACTGTCATAAATTCTTCATTTTAAATTTGAGTGCTCCTCAATTTTTATAACTAATAAAAATTTCTCATTTTTCTATTGGCCTTTTAGTATTTTGTCAAACTTTCATAATATGTTTAACAAACTTCTTTTTTATTATATAAAAAAAATTATTTCTGATCACTAACTTGGTAGGAGTAGGCTTAGATATTGATCGTACTGGTCATATTGAGTTCCTCTGATGACTCAAGAGCTTTCTACAAATTATCTTATCTTCAATTCATATCTCTGCCAATGTTAGTAAAAATTGGCAGTTAATGCAGACCCCTCAGAAATACTTTCTTTTTCAGCTGGAGTCCCATTTTTTATAATATTTATACTTATGATATCCCATCTTATTTCAAGACTATAGTTGCTATTTATATAGATAATAAAGCCATACTTACTACCAAAAAAATACTGGCATAGGTTGTTATAATTTATAAATTCATATATCTAAGCCGGGGCTTGTAAAACAGAGTATATAGGAAAATGAGCAGAAAAATGCTCATATTACTTTTACTCTTTTCCAAGAATAACCTTAAAAGCAACATTATTCCATAATATGCTTAAGTGCATTACTGAGAACATCACTGCAACAAGAGATTAATATGGAATCCACATAACAATAAATAGTAAAGTTTTAAACTAAAAACAAATTATAAAACCTATTTGGACTTATGAAATTGAATTTTTGGGTTCAACTATTTTAACTACAATAGTTTTTACAATATAAGATCTTCTGCAAAATTTTAGATGGCCTTTTTTCTATGTTTGGAATAATATCCTTATTATAATAAGAATAAAACGTGATTTCCGTTATCAAAAATTTCACTTTTGGGTGAACGATCCAATTATAAAATCTATAACAGATTTTGAGCAGGTCTAGCAGTACCAGGAAATTACTAGTTTCCTAAATGAAAGTCTTTAAGAGTAAGTATACCTACCAGATGTGATTTAGAAATAAAAACTGGTACCATGAGGATCAGGAGCCTCACGGTGGTGCGTGCATCATGTCCGGCCGTGGTGCGGAGACTTTGGCTAAAATGTGGTGGCTGTGATTGTTACCTATGTCGCAGGTAAAGTGCTAAGAAATGGCAGTATCCCTTAGTTACTGACAGTTAGCAAATGGACCTACCTATGACGGATGGAGCTGGTTACTGGCAGGACCAAATAGTTGCATAAATGTGCGTGGAGTGATTGGGGAGCGCCCAAGCAGCACCAAATAACTTCTAAGTTAGATTACTAATTTACGACGTTGTAGCGACGTCAGATTTTGCGAAAATATTACTTTTTTGTCAATTTTTGAAAATGATTGAAAATAGATAACTTTTTTATCGGTAGGACTACACACCGACAATAAAGTTACGAAGTAATTCTCGCGTTATTTTTCAACTACCACTTTACTTTTTGTTCTTGTATAAAACTAACACCCGACTAAAAATACATCGCCGCCGTCTAAATGACCAGATAATGACGTTAAAGTTATACCGTCGTATTTTGGTTATTTTTTAACTTTGTTGCAACTCTGTTCTTGGTTTATGACTATGAAACAACTTTTTAGTCGGATTCTAAAAAAATTAGTTATTTGTTCAACCGCTGCACGACTAATTTGTTTTAAACTGTCATAGTTTGTTGTCGAATCAAAGAACACATTAATTATTATTAAAAATTGAATTAAATTAAAAAAATGGATTTGTTAAATTCACCTAATAAAAAAAACCCTCAAAATAACATAAAACGATTCAAACATACGACATCATATTATCGTAAAGTTAAGTTTTATTTAAATCAACCATTGGGGCAGAAAAATTCTTCAGGTAAAACCAAAACATTTACAATGCAGCTCCTGGATAATTTTAATATTTTTTATTTTTCTCCAGATCCGAATGCCTCAATTAATTTAAAGCCTTCTGTGAGAATATTAGCAATCAAATCTTCTTCCAATAACAAGCCACCTCCGCCTTTTTCAAATAATTTAAATTCATCTACGAATATCTTACCAAGTCAATTACATTTATCATCATCAAATAATATTAACCATCACGAAAACCCATCGTCATCAAGCAGTATTGAGCTGCAAGATGAGCTTCCTGAATATTGTGCGGAACCTTTTGACGATGGGTCCTCTTTAAATCAGTAAAAACAATTGGTTGTTCTGATTCAGAACTGGAATAGTCCAGCATTTGTTTTTCCATTCTAACACCGTTAACATATGTATCGATTTCAGTCATTTTGACTACACAAGGAAATTTATCCCAATTTAATTCTGGCACGCTTTCTGCAGTTTTTAGTTTTAGTAAAGCATTAGCCTTACATTTAGGCCAATGAAGAATTCCATTATCCACCCAGATTTGTGGCACTGTGGAAAGATAATATTTTCCTTTTTCGATCGTCTGTACAATTGAAAAAGGCATCTTTACAGATCACTTTTTACAAGCACAAACTAAAGACACAAACTATCGATACGAACTGAACAACTGCGACGATGTTGACAAAAGCGAACTGTCAAAATACGGTTGCGATTTTAACTTTTATGTGCGTTACAAAACTTTATGGTCATATACATTTATTTTTTGTAATTTAATTGTCAAAATAGTTGGGACGCTGACTTTTCCGTTATTACGACAACTAGAAAGTCTATCACGTTACTTTTTTGTAATCTGATAGTTAATTCAATAACTTTTTCGTTTCAATATAGAATTCGCCATTTTAAATGCATATAATTCAATAACTAAAAAAATAAAGTAGAACCAAATATATGAAAAAAGTCGTTTTAATAGGCAAAATTACGATTAAAACTACATTTTTTGCCCAAAAAAGCTATCAAAAATATTTTAGAAATAGTTTTAAACAAAAAATTAAGCTAAAATGAAAATCATCTACAAATTTTTTATAAATTTTTCATTTATTTCGAGCATTATTTGAGAGGGGAATGAATTATTTGTAAATTTTTAGGTATATTTCACAGTAAAAATGTTCTTCGTTTGTTAATTTGGGTTTTACAGTGCTATATATGCCAGAAAATATATTTCGATATTCTCATATTTAAAAGAAATATTAATAAAGAAAGAAATATAAATTAGAGAGAGACTTTATATTCAGATGTTGTTGATTAAAAGAAGACAACAATACATGACTGCAACTTATTTTAGTAGCTTAATTTAACAATATTGTAATAAATATTACAGCAAACCGACTAAAAAGTTAAAAAAAACACGCTCAAATAACTTTTTTCACTTGTCACTTCTTAGTCATTTCAATGGTCGAGAGGAAGTTATTATGACGTCGGACCGACCCAAAAATCATTCCCCAAATCGGTGGGCTCGACGTTGGTGCGATGTTGTACCAACGTTGCACAGCCGACCTGAAGTCATGTGACCGACTACGGTTCGACGTCATTACAACCAGGCGGTGCTACTTGGGCGGTCTATTGGTTGAGACTATTTATCCCAGGAATTGTACGGACGGAAATATTGAATGTTTGCTTGCTTCATGCATGGAACACGATAGATGGTTAAGATAGATATGGAGAGTGAGCATGCTGAGGCCAATTACCATAGATGAGTGAAAGGAGGAAGAGTTGAAATGAGGAAAAGCTATGCGATTGATATAAAAAATTTCCCTTGACATGAGGTTGATGAATAGCAGCGAAAACTAAAGAGGACTATGAGAATATAAGCCCGAAGACACTTCTCATATGGAGGTTGCGTTGGATTTGAGTGAGCTGGGTTATCGATTGAGATGCGTACAACTACCTGTATCTAGTCAGTTCGGCTACCTGGAACTTTTTCCTATTACCATCCCCGGAAGTGCTGATCAGTTACGAAACATATACTGCTCAAGATTTAATAGAATTTTCCATTTCTCCACTCTGATGGATGTTTACACATATACTCCCAATTCATTTCTTCACGGTATTGTAAATTAACTTTCTTGTTATAATAGATTTTATAAAATTGTTTTTCCTAATAGACAACAAAAGTGAATAAATGCAAAAGTGTCCGCATAACTTTTACTCTCCTCCCATATATCTCAATTGCAGTAATATACCGCAAGACCTTAAAATCTGATTTTTTGAACTGAACTTAGATATAGATTTGACATTGAATCTACAAACAATACTAAATTTACAATAAACATCAAAGTACTTTGAAACAATGCCCTACTGAAACCAATATGGACTTACATATTAATCCTAGAATACAGCGGTTCTCTATCAAACTTTTTAATTAATATCAATTCCAATCTCTTCAGTTAAAAATAATTCATAAGCTAACCGATGCTCCTTTTTATACTTTTAGGTTCGTAATATGACTGTGATTCGTTAGGTCATTCTTCTCATCTTTGCAATCTTACTTATCCCCTTATTCGAGAGTTATCCCCTATTTACTGTTCACCCATCGTTGATTTAAATTTTGGTTTTGCAGTTTCTTAAAATACAAGGATTTTACTCTTATTTGAATATACACACGTAATCAGAAGAAGCTTTCATGGTTGTTTGCTCTCCATACCCATTTGCGTTAATTAATATTCTTTTCGTTACTATGTTTTAGATATAGATATCTGTAGTTTTAGTCCCTATTTAAATGTGTTCCAGTGGTGGGTTATTAGATGCCTAATAGCCTATTAATTCAATGGTGTCCTTCTGCTTACAGGGGGTCATAGCATATGGACAGATATCTGTGTAATCCTCAGATATCTGTCTGTATAAACAGGGGTCAATAACAGGCAGATAGATTTTTATGGAATCGCGTGATTTAAAGAAGCTACGCTTTAATATTTTTCAATTATGATATTAGCATTGACGCATCCATAAACGCAGAATGGGTACTGCGGTAGTGTTATAGTTTCCTTGGGTGTGGCTAGCCCTCATACTCTGTTACTGATAATTAAAAGTTAATTAATTACTCAGTTGTACCCGAGAAAATGAATTCGTGCCATGTGATCAGTGAGCCCCAAGGGTCTTACTCTGATATATGGCACTGGCTCCTTAGTTAGCTATGACCTACCAAACTGAATAGCTAGGGTCCCATTCGACTAATAATGGAAAGAGTTCTTGTCACATTCTCGAAAGACTAGATATTTTCGTATTTTGGTTATCGTAAGAGCGTTTCTTCTGGTAGAACGATCAAATAATGATGAATACCAGGAGTACCTTCGGGTGTTAGCGAACTCACGGTCTTAAGCCGGCCTAGCAGTGCGTGGAATTTACAAGGTTCTCTCTTAATGGGGGTATTCTCCACGAGCTCTCAAAACAAAAAGTGATACTATGAGGCATCTATCATTGCAGAGGATAATAGAGGTTAAGGTACGTATTTTTTTATAAGTCATTTGGTTAAAGGAGTTATGAATATCCTTATAATAATTACAAAACGAGCGTTTGGAAAGTAATAGAAGAGATCTTTGCTTAGCAGATAATCGATGAGCTTCAGCTTTGCGTTTTTGTACAGTTTTTGGTACGGTGTCATGCTTGGTCCTGTAGGAGAGCAGGTAATTACCAGGTGTATAAGCTTAAATCCGCTGTTTGCTTAAAACATGTTTAATTTCATAGAAAGCAAAATCAAATTTATTTAAAGTACTTGCCCTCGCTAGCTACACATTTTTTCATCTTTCAGGCAATTTGTGGATACCGCGCCAAAAAAATTCCTTCTCTTTCGAGGCAAACCACTCATGAAGCCATTTTCGGACGTCTTCGAGCTGCTTAGCGAACGCGTGGCCCATCGACGAAAACAGGTGGTGGTCGGAAGGGACCAGGTCTGGTGAATAAGCGGAGTGGTGTAGCACCTCCCAGTTGAGTGTCTTCAAGTAGTTTCGGACCATTTTTGAAGTGTGCGATGGTGCGGTGTGCATTGACAGTTTCACCAGGTTTCAACATCTCATAGTAGACGATACCCTGCTGATCCCACCAAACGCACATCATCGTCTTCCGTCCGAAGCGATTTGGTCTTGGTGAAAATGTTGATGGTTGGCCGGGATCAACGCACGATTTGTTGCGTTTAGGATTCTCAAAATATATCCACATTTTATCGCCTATCGAAATTCGATGCAGGAACAACTTTCTTTTTTGTCTGGTGGCAAGATTTCGCATGTGTTTTGGTGTCGCTCCATCTGCCTATCGTTTATTTCATGCGGCACCCATTTTCCGATCTTTCCAATCTTCCCCATAGCACGCGGGGGCATGGAAATGGCTGGTTGAGTATTACCCAATTACTCCGCGAGCATTTTTTGCGATTGGTTATCGTCTTCGTCCAAAAGAGCCTATAATTGATGGTCCTCAACCTTCCTAGGCCGATTTTCGCGCTTCTTGTCCCACAAGTCAAAATTGCCGTCTTTGAACCTACAAAATCAATCTCGGAACATTGTTTCCCATAAAGCACAGTCATCATAGACCTCCATAAGCATTCGATGCGATTCGGCAGTTGATTTCTTCAAATTGAAGCAGAAAAGCAGAGCTTCTCGCATATGATCTTTTTCTGGCACCAAACTAGACTCGATTACCAAAGGAAAAATGTATGTTGTTGTACGAAATTGCTGACTGATTAATGTTGACAGATGTCAAACTCATAAAAAAAAGTATGACGTACCCATGGTAGCCTAATACGCTCACACACGGAATTTATAACCAAACAGCGGATTTAAGCTTATACCCTTGGTTTGTCTACTAACAGTTAGGGTAACTAGCTTATAACTGGTTACTGACTGTTATTTTGGATCTAGATAGAAGGACAAGAGGTGGAAAATTGAAGGCAATATGAGCGATCTAATGGATGTCCGCTCGCTGTTAAGGATTGGACATCCATTAGATCGCTAATGGATTGTGGTAAGCGATCCGTTGTCTTATAATTCCGTTCTCTTTTGGAGTAGCACAGTATAGTACTATAGCCAATTGGCTGAGTTATCTTCATGAATTATTATGTGGCTTGTAGAAGTTCCTATTAAAGAGTATGGAAGAGTAAATATTAATTGAAAAGAAAAAAATAAATCAAGCAAAATTTAAAAATAACTCAAATACAATTGGACGATTTTTCTTTTTTTTTATTATCATTTGAAGTAATATTAGTACTGAAATTTATATTCTAAATGCTACGATACTAAAGTAAAAATGAAAAGGAAAAAGTGGAATTTTGGAAAAGAATGCAGGTCCTTGAATAGTAATCCAGTACGCTAACGATTTCGAAAATGAAAGTTTTCTCCTCAAAATCATAAAATTTGTTCATTTAAAGTCAATTTTTATCAAAACAATCATAATTAGTCCTTTTAGTTTTTTTTCCCATTCTTTATGTGCTGTATAGTGTAAAGTTTTTAGATTTAAGCTCATAATTTACGTGAAACAAAACTGAATTGCTTATACGTACACATTCAAATCTATTGTACATTATAAATCATGGAAAATTATAACTCAATTTACTAGAATTCCATTTAAAATTATAAACAAAAATAAATTTCGCCTATAAATGAGTAACTTGTTCCGTAATGGTAACGAGTTCTGTTGAAAATCCGAATTCCGTCACCGCCGTTTACATATTTGCCTAGACAATCGAAAAGGATATTCCTAATAGCTTCAGTATCCATTCGCTTGTATACGAGTGTATCCACCAAGAGCAGATATTTAATGGAGGATTTCTGTTTCTATGGCATGATGACGATTTTATGCGAGACATCCCCCAACTATGAGTGTGACTATGTATATATGTGTACATCGATGCTTATTACGAAAATGTGGCACATTGTAAGGGAAACTTTTAGTTGGAGGGTATTGTGCACTGGCAGATGATATTGTTCAAGGAAAAGTGCATGTGTACCTGTGTATGTATAAATCCGTGTACTTTTCCAATTGCACTGAATCGTATGAATCTTCGTGCCACAATGAGTATGCGTGGATTTATAAGTATCCACATACACGGTATCAACACACAGTATAGTCAGTCGTTCATAGCTCCTAAAATAAAATGGTAGATTCAAACGATCCCAAAGCTAACTAACAAAGGCAAAGCTCCATTCCACTTTTATAAGATTCAAAGGCAAATATTATATTGTATTTGATGTGAATTGAAAGTGACTAAAAACAACCGGATAGAAAATTAGCCAAAATTACGTCTGATGATTTTAATTGTAACGAAATTTGCTTCGTCAAAATACAAATGCAACGTTTCAACTACTCGAACGTTAATTATTAACAAACTTAATAGAACTACCATCTAATATGCTAATTCCATGACTATTCGAAAATTATAAATTAAGTAGCTAACTCGGACAAATATAATCGGTTAGATGAAAGTCCTTTATTTTTTTTAACTAATTACATTTTCAAAATTGTTTTTAGTAAAATTCATTTTCATATTTTTTCCACCCTTCTCTTAAATTACTTTTCTTACTAGATCGATCACAGAGAAAAAGCTTAATTATAATTTTTTACACATTTTAGTCTCTACAACAAAGCATTAAGCAGATTTGAATAATAGTTTTAATTAACGTGAATGATTATGGGGAGTAAACATCCATCAAAGTTTCTCCTTCTAGCAACCAGTGATGCTTAAGTCTTTGATGAGTGTTTTTAGGAAAAGAAGTTGGAATGGAACTTTTTATAACGAGACACAACCATATCAAAAACAAATGAGACTTCAAGATTACAATGAATAATATTATTGCGAACAAAAAAGGGAATTGTATTCAACGAGAATTAAAAGGCTTAGTAGCTAGCCTACTACTTCTATTCTAGTTCGTAAGTCCATATTAGTTCCAGTAGGGCATTATATAAAAGTACTTTGCTCAAATTTGCGTATTTGTAAAGCATATCACAAAATTTTATGGCAGATCATTGCTTAAAATTTCGTTATTGTATTTTTCGTGATGCACTTAAAAAACACAACTTCTACAGGATCACGAAGCTACCTTACAAGGTATCGCACACCTTGAAGAGACTAACACATAAGCTGCGTGGAGGGATAGCCCGTAGTGACGTTATTAAAACTATAAGCATATTAGTACTATTAGTTCCAGGTTATCCTGAAAATGAACATGTGGCTCTGTAGATGTGGAGGTATTATTTGCGTAAAATTGGGCTGTAAAAAAAGAACATATTGGCCAGAGGGTCTCTGGGATAAGAGTCAGAAGGTCATTTTATAGCGTCATAGTTCCTCTATAGTGCAACTGATAGATAGTTAGTTAGAAAAAGGGTTTGACAACGAAAATTTGATAAAATGCCAATATCTCGCCTCGTACACTAATTCTACCTAAGTTGTATTGGGTTGTTCAGTAAGTAATTTCATTTTTTCCCAAAAGAGGACTTCACACTTAAGCCGCATAATCATATGTATTTTGACAGCTGATATAGCAAGGCTTGCTTGTGAAAAAATTCGATTGATTCCGCATAGTAGTTTTTGGTTGATACCCTTTTAAATATGGAAAGTGAAAAACAGCATTTTTGGCATATTTTATTGTACTTTTTTACTATACCAGGTGTATAAGCTTAAATCCGTTGTTTGGTCATAGATGGCGTTAGTGATCGTATTAAGCTACCATGGGCATGCCATACTTCTTTTTTTAATGAGTTTGACATCTGTCAACATTAATCAGTGCACATTGTCAGCAATTTCGTACAACAACATACATTTTTCCTTTGGTAATCATGTCTAGTTTTGTGCCAGAAAAAGAGCATATGCGAGAAGTTCTACTTTTCTGCTTCAATTTGAAGAAATCGGCTGCCGAACAGCATCGAATGCTTATGGAGGCTTATGGTGACAGTGCTTAATCGGAAACAATGTGCGGAGGTTGGGTTTGTTGGCAATTTTTACATGTGGGACAAGAAGCATGAAAATCGGCATAGGAAGGTTGAGGACCATCAATTGCAGGCTCTTTTGGATGAAGACGATAACCAATCGAGAGAAAAAAACTTGCGGAGCAATTGGGTGATACTCAGTCAGCCATTTCCATAAGTCTGCGTGCTATGATGAAGATTGAAAAGATCGGAAAATGCGTGCCGCATGAGTTGAACGATACGCAGAGGGAGCGACACCAAAACACATGCGAAATCTTGCTCGCTAGACAAAAAAGAAAGTTGTTCCTGCATGGGATTGTGACAGGCGATGAAAAGTAGATATATTTCGAGAATCCTAAATGCAAGAAATCGTTAGTTGATCCCATCCAACCATCAACATCTTCGCCAAGACCAAATCGCTTCGGACGGAAGACGATGCTGTGAGTTTGGTGGGATCAGCGTTGTATCGTCTACTATGAGATGTTGAAACCTGGTGAAGCTGTCAATTTCCACCGCTTCCACCAACAACTGATCAAATTTTCACCATGCTCTGCGTGAAAAAAGGACAGATTATCAACAAAGACATGACAAGCTGATTTTCCTCCACGACAACGCACCATCGCACACGTCAAAAATGGTCCGAAACTACTTGCAGACACTCAACTGGGAGCTGCTACCCCACCCAGCTTATTTACCAGACCTGGCTCCTTTCGTCTACAACCTGTTTGCGTCGATGGGCCACGCGCTCGCTGAGCAGCACTTCGATTCTTACGAAGACGTCCGAAAATGGCTTGATGAGTGGTTTACCTCGAAAGAGAAGGAATTTTTTTGGCGTGGTATCCACAAATTACCCGAAAGATGGGAAAAATGTGTAGCTAGCGAGGACAAGTACTTTGATTAAATTTGTTTTTGCTTTCTATGAAAAAAAACATGTGTTTTTTGATTAAAAAACAGCGGACTTACGCTTATACACCTGGTGGAAAAGATAAAAATACTGTTGAAGCAAGAAAAAAATTGTCAGATGTGTATGGAGAAGATGTTTTAAGTGAGCGGCAGTGCCAAAACTGATTTGCAAAATTTCGATCCGGCAAGTTTGATCTCGAACGTTGTGGAAGGCCACTTGAAGCTGATGAAAACACAATAAAGGAATTCATTGATGGAAACCGGCGAGTAACTACTCGTTAGATCGCTGAAAGATTAAATTTACCGAATTCGATCGTTCATAATCATTTAAAACGGTTAAGTTTAATCTCCTCATCTTCTTACGGAAGCAAATTTGTGCCGTCGTATTTACTTTTGTGATTTGCTTCTCAAACGTCAAGAAAATAATCGATTTTTGAAGCGTATCATCACTGGGGACGAGAAATGTGTTATCTGTTAAGCGCAAAAGATCCTACAGTAGAAAAGCTGAACCGGCTTAAAGCACTAAGAAAGCCAATATTCATCAAAAAAAAAGGTTATGCTTTATCGAGCAACACAACGATCAATTCTAAAGTGTAGGCGTGGAATTATGCTACAATCAGAAAGATAACAAAAGGTATTATTGGATCAAACTGGACAATATTTAATTGAATAAAATATTAATTCACTATAAGAAAATCGTCTTTCATTTTTATAAAAAAAAATACCGAAATTACTTTGTGGACAACCTAATATGATAAAAAAAAATTATTTAATAATTTCCATAAATAGTTTTTCACCAAAAACATTTTTTGTTGTTGACATAAATTTTATAAAAGAAACAAACAAAAACAAATTGTATTAAAAAATAAAAATTATCTATTCATAAAATGAATTTACTGAAATAAAATTTTATCAAACCAAATTTAAGGTGTTTTGCATAAAATTTTTAATAATAAGAATATCTCTCGATAAAAACAGACTCGTAAAAAGCTATTTTGTCATAGCCTCAGCAACAGTAAATGTTCTTAGTCACTACAAACTATACTGTTGTATATTGGGTTGTAAATGTAAAATAGTTAAATTTAATTTACATACGAGAAACAAATTTAAGAATGAAAAAAGGCTACAGCAAAAGCTCAAAAAAAAGGAGCAGAAATAAAGTAAATAAAGATATAAAATGTTAGAATATAAATATATGTAGATATTTAGTAGTAACATCATTGAGAGACAGATGGGTAAACTGACAGATAAACGCAAATATATAAACAATAAAATTCAAATGAAGGAAAATTCAGAGGCTGAATTTACTCAAACTACCCATCCCGTACAAGTACAGAAGCCTTGTAACAGTTTCGTTTTCTGTAGGAGTGCTTTGGAATTCTCGGGATTAGTTCCAGTTCTGAATTCTGTTTTCATCTTCTACAATTGTACATTTTCCATCACAACTTACTGTAATACTATTTTCTGCCTACGAAACGTGAACGCATACATCTTCCACTACAGACAGTAGTAGTCACGGATTGGGATAAATTCAAGCAATGAGTTCTCAACATTCCATAGATGGATGTTCCCATATTCCAACAATTTGTAAACGCATTTGTTGAAGCGGCATGTTGTCCTCATATGACTAACGAGATCATGTTTTCCCCAAACAGTAATACAAACATACCCTTCCGTATGAGGGCACAGGCTAACAGTATAACTGGTACGACCGTGACAGGAAACGTACCAAGAGTCTTAACGTACTCGTGTGTTCACAAAATTATTCCGCTTGAAGGCAACTTCAGTGACCTGTTTTGATTTTGCAAAGTTTTCATTACGCCAACCAAACATAAACAACTAACAAATAGATTTCAATCAAACTTGTGACTAGTTGTTGGTTAGTGGTAACGCCATCCCCTCTCTTTCCCTTCATTTGTTTTGCAATAATTTTCCACAATAAAAAAAATATTTCATTATATTTACTAATAGTATGAAAATTTCAATTGCGATTCAAATTGATATTCTGTCATCATCATCTAAAACGGATGCTTCGATCGAGCATCATTATTATAAATATTATTATGATTATTTGCCATTCTTAATTAGTCCGTATGCTATAAATAGAATAAGTTATCCAGAAAAATAAACAAAATAAAATTATGCTCAATATTGATTATCAATTTCATAATATAGTATATTACCTCTACCGCCTCTACCACCCACGTACTATTTATCGGAGAGAAACTTTTCCAATTGCAATCAATTTTACTGTTGGACGTGTGCTCATAACGTCGTATACCATAAAAAAGCTCAATTTCAGGCCCATGTGCGCTCGTGATAGATATTCTGATAGATACGAATACGAAAAGAAAATCGTATCGTTGTAGCCACTCACTCACTCATATCTGGGAGTATCTGTGAAAATACAGATTTTTTTAACAACAGATAAGAACAATAACAAAATTCGAATGTGGATGAGAAAGAAACATTTTTTTTTTTTTTTTGGAAAAGGAGATTTGGAAGAGGAGATAAAATTGACTCCCCATAACAACTGTCTCTACCAATAATAATGATTTAACAGACCATCACACCAGAATACGTAACGATGCGTCCACATAGAAAATCAAAAAATCTACACAATCTCCAATTGCTCCTCTTCTTCGGATTGGGATCACTTGTGTATCTAAATTTCAAGTTGTACTGTTTTTAGATAAATTTTATTCCAGTTGTTGTTGTTGTTGTTGTTGGCTTTTTTTTTATTACCCTGTTGTTGTGTTGCTTCCGCGTTATGACAATTTTTATGGCCTGATAAATCGTTTTACTGCACTCTTGTTGAGCATTTTTCAAAACATAAATTTTTAAATTAGGGTTTTTTTTCGTAACAATAACGTTACTATTGTACAATTGAACAGACCGCATACTAAAGTGGATACTATACTCATAGTAGAATATCGCAAAATATTAATGCTTTGCTCCTGAAGCTGTACGGGTCATGAATACTATTCGGAGCACCTCAAATATCATATTGCCATCGTCCATCGTATTCAGGATCTTACAAAAAAAAACGACTATGACTGTGTATGTAGATAGACGAAATATAATAACTTGTGGAAAATTTCAGTTTATACTCTATTAGAATGAATAGACAAATTCAGTGAAACGTAATTCGGTATATTCGAGCTAACAAGGACTAAACAATCCACGGTTCGTAGCCAAAGTCAGAGTACTTCCATATAACCAATGGGACCATAGTTTACAATATCAGAGATGATTGCTTTGGGGTGATGTTAAATAGATTCGTTGGCAGCCAATGATGAGATTTTATAAAGAAAAGAAAAAAACGACTTGCTAAATGTTTCGTGTTTGATAAAATGTGCTGCCACTTTAAAAGTATACAGGATACCAAAAAATATCGAACAGAGAAATATTTTTTTTTTGTTCTTTCAGATTTCAAAGACGACAACTCAAAACGAATGGACTGTAACTCATGACTGGCAATACGAGTAGTTTACAAATAAATTGGTCATACTCAGCTATTAGTCACACTATATAAATACGTGAGTTAAACCTTAACTCGAGTTCTTCACATTGAACTTTCGTATTTATCACAAAATTTATTGTTTTATCTTTTTTTCTATTTGTAAATATTTGTTAAATTTCCTTAAAGATTTTTAGAAGAATTTCGAAATTTGAATGAAAAATGAATATTGTCTTGACGACAATTAATATAAAAACTTTTTTTTAAATGCTGGATTATCCATTTTGTAATTTTGAAAGTATAGTCCTATTTTCATTTAAATTTTTAATTTATTTGTATAAATAGAATAAAATTTGCTGAGCATAATATTTGCCATTTAGTCAAATATATTTGGTTTTTATCTAAAATACGCTATTTGGGTACTAGACAATTTTTTTTATCTAAAATACGCTATTTGGGTACTAGAAAAAAACAAATTAGGCTCTAAAAATCTGCAAATGACTGTATATAAAAATTGACATAAGAGGTCTGTTCAAAAATTATTGCGAATTTGGAATTTCCGCGGGCTACGTATATTCGATTTTCGATTTTTTGTGGCGTTATATTGGTACTTATGTCTATCACTTATGCCGATAAGTTCGGCCATTTTGAATGTTCAGTTAATTTTTGACAGCTTCTTTGCTTGCACGTGTTTTGGCTCGTCTTCGATTTTTGCCCATTCCAAAAAATGGATCAAAGATCTGGGGAATACAGTGGGTGCGGCATTATTAGTGTGTTATTTTAGGCCATAAATTCGCGCACAAGCAACGATGCGTGAGCAGGGGCGTTATCATGGTGCAAAAGCCAAGTTTTGTTCTTCCACAAACCTGTGCGTTTCTGGCGGATTGCTTCACGCAACTTGCGCATAACTTGCACGTAATATTCCTTATTGACCGTTCTACCCTGTGGTAAGAACTCATAATGCACTACGCCCCTGCAATTGAAGGAAACTGTAAGCAAAACCTTCACATTCGACCGAACTTGGCGCGCTTTTTTCGGTTTTAGCTCATGCTGCAGCTTTTATTGGGATGATTGAGCTTTGGTTTCCATGTCATAACATAAATCCCTCTGGAGTAAATTTGGGTGGTCGCGGACAGAGTCCAACAGCTCCTTAACAATGTTAATGCGATGCTGTTTTTGGTCGAAAATGGGCAAAAATCGAAAACGAGCCAAAACACGTGCAAGCAAAGCAGCTGTCAAAAATTAACTGACCATTCAAAATGGCCGAACTTGTCGGCATAAGTGAGAGACATGAGTATAGTATTCGCGATACTTTTTGAACAGACCTTGTATGTATTTTTAAGAAGACAGTAACCAGCATTTTTTCGGCTTTGTTGTGCAAAAAGTTCCCAGGACGTGTAATGTCTAGATTTGGTATTGTCAATTGATACCATTGGGCATTTTCCTGTTAATTTTAAAAATTACCATAATTGTTTTTAGAAATAATTTTTTTCTAAGGTTAAAAAAAATTGTACTTTACACATACAATTTTTAAACTTAAAACCATTTAAAAATTAACATCCGTCATGTAATAGCCCGAAACATACGAAAAAATCATCCGAAATTACCTCAAAAGGATCGACTCCTACAAAAAAAAGCCTAATGGCTTAATGTTAAATTTATTATGTAATGGCAAAAATTAATAAAGTTAAATATTAATAAAAATTTAAATTAAAATTATACTTTATCTAAGATTACTTTCCAAAATTAAAATTAAATATATTATCGATAAAAAAAATTATTCATTAATAGAAGAAAATTATTTCTGTCTTTAAATTATTTATCATTTTTCGAAAGAAACTTTAAAATTTAAAATATCTGCGAGATAAAATTTACAGTCAATAATATACATACATAATCCGGATCAGAATGTCTATTAAAAAATCCTTTTTCTAAAGAATATAATCCTAAGTTTAGCACCAAAAAAAAATTGCATTTGATTTTTTTTTTTAAATTGAACCTGAATTACGAATATTATAGAAGAAAATGCGAAATTCAGAATAAATTCGCAGGCAAAAATCCTTTTGGTGTCAAACTGATTTGACTTTTGTTTCCAATTTGTTTCAATAAGACTTGGAGTTATCCAAACAGATAGAATATCTCTTAGGCCATCGAGATGTTGGTTTCTGGATATTGTTAGCATCATTTAAAAATTTCGAACTCTTCCGCATCGAACAGTTTTCCAGCTCAGATCGCATTTGCTTGTGCTTTAACATATTTTCTTTGGTTACGTATTAGAACTTTTTCCTTAAGTTTTTAAAGTAAAACTTGAATATGAAAGTACATGCACACGTGTAAGAAAATATTTTCCACAACTGAATTTATTTTCGCATTTTGAATATTTGAAAAGCTCACTTGACTTTTCAGTAAATTTTCGCTGTTTCCACAAGTTTGTTGTCTTGAGAGCAGTTTGCTCTACCATAAAAATGCTAATTTCACGTGAACAATATCGTCAAGGGGAAGCTACGGTAGTTTTTAAAAGGGAAGACAACTGAACAAAAAAAAAACATTCAAAGTATAACCAATTTAAAGTCGCTTTATCGAAATTCACATATTCTTCTATTTACAATTTTAACGTATTTGTTCCTCTTTTCCAATCTTTCTTTTCTGTATTATGTAAGTATGGCTCAATGCAAAGTCTCCAATTGTGCTTTCAAAAATGGAATTTTACATATACGTACATACTTGTATATTCTGTGACATGCAAAGAGATCTTGATGGATCCATAAAAACAAATTGAATGTTAAATATTGTCAGAAATATTTTGTTAACCAACTGGTGGGAAAGAAATTCTACCAATACTCGTATCTCGGATGTAAAGTTGTAAGATTTGTGATTCAAAACTCTATGCATTTGCATAGTTGTTCCACAATTGATTTTTTGAATATATTCATTGTTAAGTTAAAAACTCGCATAGTTTTTTGACGCCAAATAATGATTATAAAAAGAAAATCAATTTTTTTATATATTTTTATTTTATTTGAAGATAAGAGCTTGTGTTGACCTAATTTTAAAATAAATTTCCATTCTAATTTCGTTGTAGTTTTAAAAACAAAAGTTATTATATTTAATCCTATCTAGATTTATGCTGACCTAATTTTATATTTAATAAAATCTTAAGTTTATGTTTAGGACTTGTTTCCATTTAAACATTCAGATCCAAGCTGACCTAATTTCATGTTTTAACAAATCTAAAGCTCGTGGACTAGTTTCACGTTTAAAAAAGTTTAAGCCTGTGGTTTGAAGTTATTTCCATTTAAAGGCTCAGATCCAGACTGACCTAATTTTACTATTATAAAAAATCTTATTTTATAGTCTGGAGTCATTTCAGAGTCCATGTTGACCTAAATATATGTCTGCAGTTGTTTGCTTTCGAAGATCAAGATTCATGCTGACCTTATTTCAGAGATTGTTGTCTTTTGAAGATCCAGATTCATGCTGACCTAATTTTAGGGGTTATTTTTATTTGAAGATTCAGACCTAATTTTACTTTTAGAGAAAATCTTATTCTTATAGTCTGGAGTAATTTCAATGTTTATGGTGACCTAGATTTATGTATAGAAAATCTCAATCACATTATCTGTCGTTGTTTCTTTTTGATGATTCAGATTCATGCTGACCTAATTTAAGGAGTTTTATTTATTTAAAGACCTAATTTCGGTCTGCAGTTGTTTCCTTTTGAAGATCCTGATTTATGCTGACCTAACTTTAGGGGTTATTTCTTTTTAAAGATCCAAATTTATACTGACCTAATTTCATATTTTAATAAATCTCTAACACGCGGTCTGCAGTTGTTTCCTTTTGAACATTTAGATTCATGTTGACCTAATTTAAGAAGTTTTATTCATTTAAAGAACTAATTTCGGTTTGGAGTTGTTTCCTTTTAAAGATCCAAATTTAAGCTGACCTAATTTTGGGGATGTCTCCTTTTAAAAATCCAGATTCATGCTGACTTAATGTCAGGGGTTATTTCCATTTGAAGATTCAGATCCACACTGACCTAATTTTATCTTTATAGTAAATCTTATTTTTATAGCCTGGAGTAATTTGAACGTTCATGATGACCTAGATTTATGTATAAAAAATCTCAAGCACATGGTCTGCAGTTGTTTCCTTTTAAAGATACAGATTCATGCTGACCTAATTTTAGGGGTTGTTTCTTTTTGAAGATCCAGATTCTTAATGACCTAATTTCCTGTTTTAAAAAATGTCAAGCACACGATCTAAAGCTGTTCATTTTTGAAAATCTAGATTCATGCTGATCTAATTTCACATTAAGTAAAATTTTAAGCCTAAAGTCTGAGGCCATCTCTATTAGAAAATTAAGGTCCATGCTGATACAAATCTATCCTTTGAAAAACCTCAAGCTTGCTATTTGAAGTTACTTTCTTTCGTATTTATGGAGATCTAAATTCACGTTCAACAAAATTTCAAGCTGGAGTAGTTTACATTTCAGTACCAAGGTCTATGTTGACCTAATTTTATATCTTATAAAGACTGCGACACGTAGTCTTGTATTTGTTCCATTTGAATATTCAGATACAAACTGAGCTAAATTCATATAAAAAAAACCTCAATTACTTAATTTGAAATTATTTATATTTAAAGATCCAGATTTATGTCCACCTAGACTGTGTTTAAAAAAAGGCTCAATGAACAACTTAGCGTTGCTTCAATTTAAAGATGCAAACTTTTGCTTACCTAATTTCACGTATAAAAATATTTCTATTAGATGATCTAAAGTAGTTTGTATATAAATATGTGTCCATGTTGACGTTATTTTTAATTAAAAAATTTCAAGTTTGTAAAAGTTTCAAATTAATGCTGTTCTAATTTTTTATGATAACATATATCAAATACGTAGTCTGAAGATATTTAAAAACTGAATTCCTTACTGACCTATTATGAGCAACTATTTCTAAGACCAAGAATTTTTTGAAACGTTGCTATCATCTTTCAAGTGCATATATGCATACAGGATTATGTTATAAGAAAACTGTAATCAGTGATTTTCCCATAAGAATTGCTTCTTTTAAAATAACTTCAAAGTCATAATTCCACATTTCATAAAAGTACTTCCACAAATTGCTCACGCATAAATATGTCCTTCTACATTTCTTTAAAATAATTTCGACACATTATTATATGACCTAGTACTGTTGATTGTAAGTATTGATATAAGCTTATTTATTCTCTGAGGCTTAGGATGAATTGGTGAAACTAAATTGTAGAATTCAGTATTCATTGAAGAAAACCTAATGTAAAATTTAGTGACTGCCAACGAAAATAGTAAGTTTTCAATGCACACTTGATTGAACAGCAAGGATATATTTAATACTTTTTCTTCTATTTTTCAAAATTTTAAATAATACTACGACTGGATTCAAACTATTATCTGGCTCCGTTTGGCAATATTTTCACAAAACTGCAAGTATATGCAGTCATATTACACTCATACATGCTGGATTTATGTATATACGATTTCGATTACATTTTCTGCTTTTATAAAATTTCAACAATTTACTTATTTAATACAAGATTGCATCTAGAAATTTAGGTAAGGGAATAGTAAAAGAAAAAACGGAAATTTTTCTCAATAAAGTGGTTTTTAAATCAAGGTGCCTTACATCAAAATAAACATAAAAAGTATTTTTACTCATAGACGAACCGAATTAGAGTAGTGAATCAAGGATTATCATCAAGGATACTACCATTAAAAGTATTTAAATCTTAAAATGAATATTTTTTCAGAATTCGGGAAATCAGAGAAGAGTTCTATGATGTTTAACAGTAAAAATACGAAAATGAATTCTGAAATGGGACACTTCTTATTAAATGCACACATTTGATTTTTAAGCATTTTCTTTGAAGCATTTTAAATGGTTTTTCCATGATTGACATTATTTTCTCGCTTAAAAATTATTTGATTTATTTCTCCGTACACCTCAATAATCTTGAAATATTTTCTAACTTTCCTTGTAAAATATAATAATTTTTTAAAAAGTACTTCCGAATTCATATTTTTTATTACTGTTTAGTCTAAGCAATATTATTTACTTCATGAAATATTTCAGCTTTTTTCCAGCAACTATTATTCTGTTCAATTTAATATCAAACCCCAAATTCTGTAAATTTTAATGACTAATTGTTTTTAGAAATGATATCGATTTCGATTTTGCTTAGTTCAATTTAAAAAAAAAGGCATTTCTTTTTTTTAATATCAAAACAGGATTTGAATAAATCGTTAAATGCTATTTGACGCGATGCTCACATATTCATTATGTCAATTCTAGAAGATCTTTCGTTAATCATTTAGTTATGAAGTTATTTTAATAAATATAAAGTGAAGCAAAAATATCCTTTCATTTAAATAAAACGGAGTAAAATTTTTTGAAATTATTAATTTTTTATTATTATTATATTGAGTCTATTGTATTTATATATAAAATACAATACTTCTTAAATATTTAACAAGGTTTTCCTGGCTAGACAGGATGCGCCAATCTAAATTTTTTATGATTTTGTTTTCATAATTTGGGCTGTAATTCATTTATAACATATATAATTTCGTCTTGCAGCTCTAGAATCACCCAAAATTTATGAACATAATCCTTATTTTTTATATAGCAATGTTTCATTGGCCTTTTGACTTCGTTGTTTCATGAGATAGTGCGTCCTGGGAATTTTGCTCGCAATAATATCAGTTTTCCATGCGCTGTGTGATAAATGGCACCGTGCTGATGAGACTAGATATTATTCAAGACTATGTTAACCAATCTAGAAGCTAAAAGATTTATAATCATAAGCACTACCACTATAATTTTCGAAGAAGTACGTCAGCCCAAAAACCCACTTCAAACACTAACTGAATGACGTGTGAATTTTTAGTACCGTAAATGTGGCAGGTTCACTTATAATGATGATTATTCTTAGAAAAATCAGCATCAATTGCTACAAATAGTCTCTAGTCTTAAGTTAACTAAATTTAGTAGGTATTTAGAAATAGTTATTTTTATTAAAGTTCACTAAGTATTGCTGTAGGAAAGGTCATCCGCCCCGGCGGCGAAATGTTAATTGTAGACCAGCTTATCATCCCAATGATTGCCAATGGCTAACAAGAGGCCAACATATTTATCCGACAAGGGATAACACACATGTAAATGACTTTGGGTCATTCAGCAAGTACTTAGCCTCACCGCCCAATGGAACTGCTGTCACAAAAGAAATTTACCATCGTGCAGTACATTTTTTTAGTAGCCTACTGTCAAAGTTTCAGTCGATTCTCTTCATTAGTTTTGTTTTGAGAGCCTTTGAAAGCGAGCGTGTGGGTCGGTTGCACAAAAATGGAAAATGAACAATATCGTTCGGTGATTAGATTCTTGTTTTTGGAAGGGAAAACGCGCAGCGAAATCAAAGATTGCTTGGATGCTGTGTATGATGACTCTTCTCCTTCGATGGCGACCGTCAAGAGTTGGTTCAACGAGTTTGTTCGTGGCCGCACGTCGGTTTTTGATGAGCCACGCCCAGGTGCCCCAAAAACGGCTGCTACGGAGGAAAACGTTAAAAAAGTCCACAATCTCGTGTTGGCAGACCGTCGATTGAAGATTCATGAGATAGCTGAGACTGTGGGCATCGCAGTAGGAACGGTGAATCATATTCTACACGAAGAACTAGGCATGAGAAAGCTGTCGGCGCGATGGGTGCCGCGTTTGCTCACACCGGAAAACAAGCGCAACCGTGAGACCACATCGGCGACGTGTTTGGCGCTGTTTCAGCGCAATCCAACGGAGTTCTTTCGTCGTTTCGTGACCGTCGACGAAACATGGATTCACTGGTACACACCAGAGACCAAGGAACAGTCGAAACAGTGGACTTCACCCGGCGAACGTGCTCAGAAGAAGGCGAAGACTGTTCGATCGGCCGGAAAGGTGATGACCACCGTTTTCTGGGATTCACAAGGTGTGATCCACATCGATTACCTCGAGAAGGGTAAAACAATCACGGGGCGCTACTATGCTGACTTATTGGGCTGATTTGACGTCGAATTGAAGAAAAAGCGGCCCCGCTTTGCGAAGAAAAAAGTGCTGTTCCACCACGACAACGCGCCGGCTCACACCTCCGCCGTCGCCATGGCTAAATTGGTCGAATTGCGCTACGAATTGCTGCCCCATCCACCGTACTCTCCAGATTTGGCTACTTTTTGTTTCCAAACCTGAAAAAGTCACTCGCCGGGAATAGATTTGAGTCGAATGAGGAGGTCATCGTCGCCAAGGAGGCCTATTTTTCTTCCCTCGAGAAAATGTATTTTTTGGACGGGTTAAAAAAGTTAGAGCATCGCTGGGCCAAGTGTATCGAGCTTGAAGGAGATTATGTAAAAAAATAAATTGCCACCTTTCCAAAATTTTCGTTTTTCTTTTGTAGGCTAAGTACTTGTTGAATGACGCTCGTATGAGTCAAAAAACCTAACAGCGCTTTGGGGACGCAAACCCTGAGTTTTGGGTAGGCGTTCCTATGGGAACTCGAAAAGAGGATTGCTCTAAATTGAGAGTAATCTGTTTTAAGTGCAAACTCGGTGTCAGTGGCCACACTGACGCCGAGTTGGTTTTGAGGACTATTAGAGTTGGGTTTGAGGTGACTGTGGTGTAGGAAATGGTAGCAGCTAGCTGAGGACGCAGCCTGAGGTATGAGCATTGGGAAGTTTCGTACGCTTAGCAATAATCTCCGTTGATTTTCTTATTTCAATCCATACATATGTACTATTCATGACTTAAGCTCTGTCAAATAACAGCTAAGGGTAGTGGCTTGAATGCGGCGAATCGTAAAAAATAATTGTCAAACTCGACCCTGTTCAGTGGAGGTTATAGCCAATAATTGGCTAAGGTACCTTTTAGGGTAGAATGCAAGTAGAGCAATTCCTGTTTACAAGGATGAGTTGAGATTTTCAAGGCCGGGGTAAAACTTCCTTCCAAAGCAGCATATTTTTGGTCAGACAAAGACGCACTGATCCACCAACTCAAATTTTTCTAATTTCCTCACCAAAAATTATAATTTTATGTTTAAATATTGTTTTTACCAAAAAAATTAATTGGTGGTTAAGTTGATTGATAAAATGACGTAGTACTTGTGAAGCGACCATTTAATATGTTAATCACTTTTATACGTTATTCAACTATTTATCGTTCTATGACTAAATTTTCCAACGCCAGACAATAAATTTAAAACCAAATAAAAAGACCATTTTTATCTTGGAAATAATAACAATCTGAGATCTACATTACCATTGAATCACTGTTGAGTTGCTTATCAAAAAATTGTATGAAATTCTCAAAACAATTCAGCCGGCATATCAGCAATCATAACATTGCTTATGAATTAAAAATTATTTATCAAACCGTCTTTAAATACTTTCGATAGGATGAATTTAAAAATACACTCCATATTTTGATCCCTCATGAATAATGTATGAAGAACTAGATGGATCGACGTAACATCTGCCATTTGCAGCTGAAGCACAATGAAATCAAGCCATTTTTTAAAGGAATTTTTTTCATAATCATTCAAAAAAGATTATGAAAAAAGAAAAATGAAATAAAGCAACTTCAAAGCAAGAATTGATGGCCAATAATCTTAACTCAATACTGTACTATGAGCAACTCGATATATTATTATAAGCAATTGAGAGAAAATGGCCAGAATTGATCAATAGAAAGGTTGTCGTCTTCTACCACTGTAACGCTCGACCACGTACATTTTTGATGGCACACCAAAAATTTAGAGAACTTGCTTGGGTAGTTTTTATGTATCAACCATATGGCTCAGACTTAGCACCCTTAGACTATTACTTGTTTTTCTCTGCAGATCTATTTTAATTCAACCAATCTGGGCTTCAAGAGAACCCTATAAAAACTACTTGATTCTATTTTTAAATTAAAAACCACAGAATTTCTATACTGATGGAATCATGGCCCTATCCGAAAAATGCCGCAACACTGTCAATAATAATAGAAAACTATTGTGGTTTAAATAAATTCTATTTAACACTTTGATTTAAGAGTCTCTTTTTTACTCACAAACTTTTTCGACTAGTCAATATTATCTTTTGTATTGCCCTATAAGAAATTTAACAACACCACCAAATCTCAAAATTACACATGCTAGAAGCTTTTCACACAATAAAGTAAAATTTTGTATTCCACCGACCGAAAAATGACTGTCATCGCTGAGGAAAATATATTCCAAAAATATAGCTATAGTTAGTATTAAAGAAATATATTATTTAAAATAGCACACTTAAAACTTAGCAACTACAATTCTTATCGATTTATACCTTTAATGAACTGTCAAATGATAGGGCCGTATTTTTTAAACTATAAAATGAATAGCCTTTTATCATATTTGCAATTTCAATATTAGCTGCAATATGTTCAAATGTTTCTAATAAAATCTGTACTTACCCACATTATAAGAAAATATTTTTATTCTTAAAGAAATATTATTTTATTTTCATATTTATTATAGAGCAAAAAAATAACAAAAACGAAAAAAACTACAATAAAACAATGATGGAAAAAAAAATGTTGAAGAAAAACTGCACCACGTGTTATATGAGCTTTTTATTATATGAAGAAGGGAGCTTTTTTTTACAATGACTTCTTTTGCACATTCGGAATATTAGCCCTTACGTTTTTCGTTATTTCGCTTGATTTCTCATCAATTTTTTTTCCTTTCAATGGCATGTAACACGTTCAACTATTTCAAATATCCACCAACATATACAGAAATATGTTATATATATTTGATAAGAGCTTTATTTATTCTAACATTGGATTTATAGTTTTATTTTTGTTCGAATTTGAACCAGATGGTGATAGTGGAAAAGTACTGAAACTATACCCAAGCATACGGAAAAGTTTCAAAACGTCCTCGTAACATACATATCTTCTCATAAAGGAGCTAAAAATTTTCCTCTATTCACTTGCATGTTATTTTTTTCTTATTTTGCTCGATTACCCTTATTTTTCCTGTTCGAAAAGACCAAAGTTTTGTTCAAGTTTTATTGCTCGATGACAAAGTATTGAAAAGATAAATTGATTATTCCTCATGGAATCCGATCTTATTGAATTATCCTTTACTGTACTAGTGCGCTTATGGATTTCGTTTAATTCAGCAATAATAAGCTTTTAAGTTAGCTTTCAATTTGAACGGATATATAGTGTTTTATTTGAAATTGTTAAATTTATTACATATAATAAAAGAGTAATATTGATGGTAGCATTGACCGTTCATTTCAGATTAATCGAACTCAAAGAAAATAAAATCGAATTTTTGCATAAATTTAGCTATTTGAAATAGAAAGAAAACTTTTGTAATTTTTAGCATTTGAGTTTTGGAACTGAATAATATCGAAGGAAGATTGTTAATTGTATTTGTGTATATATATATTCGTAACAGAAAGAGGAGAGTCATAATAGATTTTTACAAAAGCAAAGTATTGTTGAAGTCGAAAATCTAATTGCTTCGAAAATGGACACCAATCAGACTGGCAAGTTGCAAATTAGTTTTTCTTTTCTTTTCTGGGAATTTGAAAGAAAAAATTCTACTAGTTGCAAATTGTTCCCGTTTAACTGGTATATACGAGGTCTGTTCAAAAAGTATCGCGAATTTTGCATTTCCGCGGGTTACGTATATTCGATTTTCGATTTTTTGTGGCGTTATGTTGGTACTCATGTCTCTCACTTATGCCGACTAGTTCGGCCATTTTTAATGTTCAGTTAATTTTTGACAGCTGCTTTGCTTGCACGTGTTTTGATTTTTGCCCATTTTCGACCAAAAACAGCATCGCATTAACATTGCTAAGGAGCTGTTGGACTCTGTCCGCGATGACCCAAATGCTACAGAGTGTCATAACTGGTGACGAATTATGGGTTTATAGTTATGACGTGGAAACAAAAGCTCAATCATCCCAAAGGAAGCTGCCGCATGAGCCAAGACCGAAAAAAGCGCGCCAAGTTCGTTTAAATGTTAAGGTTTTGCTTACAGTTTTCTTCGATTGCAGGGGCGTGATGCATCATTGCCACAGAATAGAATGGCCAATAAGGAATATTACCTGCATCATTACCATGGAATAGAATGGCCAATAAGGTTCTTGCCACAGGGTAGAACGGTCAATAAGGAATATAACCTGCAAGTTATGCGCAAGTTGTGCGAAGCAATCCGCCAGAAACGCCCGGATTTGTGGAAGAACAAAAATTGGCTTTTGCACCATGATAACGCCCCTGCTCACGCATCACAGCTTGTGCGCGAATTTTTGGCCAAAAACAACACACTCATAATGACGCAGCCACCATATTCCCCAGATCTGGCCCCCTGTGACTTTTTCCTGTTCCCGAAACAGGATTCTTCGATCTACTTTTTTAGAATGGGATTTAATTACGAATTTATTAAATTTTATGAAAATTCAAAAATTAGGCTTTTAAACAAATATTTTATATTGTATATCAGAATCAATTCAGAATATTTTTAATAATATTAATTGCTTTTACTTTATTAGTTCGAAAATATTTTTATAAAGGCGATATAATCAAATGCAAATAATTTTAATAAAATTGAGAAGCTTGAATAGCTTCTTCATTAGATAACAGTTCATCAATAATGACACCCGATCAATTATGCAGTTAAAATCAAAATTTAGAATACTAAAATGAGCATATGCCTTATAATAGGATATATTCACTTATTTATAGGGCATTTCTTGTGAAATATTCCAGTTGCATAAGCTTCTCAATAGATGGCGCTGCCCTCCGCTATTAACCTGATCTTCCTAGTTTATATTTTTAATTATAGGAGGTCAGGAAGTTTTACAATTTAGCATTCGTTATATATAAATTAAAGTATAATTTATTACGTAATTTTAATCTTACTAAAAATTATAAAGTGCTATTCAAAGATTATTAAACTATCAAATAGTAAAAGCTTTCTTCAAAAGTACAGTTATTCTCTTGTAGACAAGTTTCACATTGAATTTTCTTCTTCAATTAGGCTAATTTCTCGCTCGATAATTTCAATAAACAAAATGGTCATATATGAGACTCTAATCATCCACTTACAGTCAGGTGTACGTTTAGGGATTGTCTAATTTTCATTTTGGCCTGAAGGTGTCTTTGGCCCGTTTTTCTTTGAACATGAAAAATGACCAACTTTTTTCGCCTGAACCTACAGATTTTAACTCGAATGATATGTGGCTTTATTGTGAGACATATTTTCACGATAACATAATTTGGAGATTTGGTGTTATGACTTCAGAAACCTACAGTCGTCAGGTAATGGCCGAATTACAGTCATAAATGTGCAAAAAACTGATGCAAAATTATCTTAAAAGAATTGAGCCCTGCAAAAAGGCAATGTTAAAAACTTAATAATAAAATAAAAATCTGAATACACAGTATACCTTAATTAGCTATACTATCCGAAGCACAACCTTGGTTGCACTTTACCTTAAAAAGTATTACGAAATTAGAGGATAATTCGGTTATTGTACTGGGAACATATTAGTTTTTGTATGAATACACTCTATTGTCATTTTATGCAGTAGAAGCGTTCCATAGAAATCATCACATAAAAAGACATAGATTTATATGCAAAATTATGGATACGTTCCATTCACTTAAAAAATCGCATAAAACCTAAATAATGTTTTAAAATGCGCCAAAAATTGCTCCTTTCAACTTAAATAATGTTTTAAAATGCGCCAAAATCATAAAATGCTCCTTTCATCTTGGTTTTCAGTTTTGGAAATAGAAAATAGTCACATGGTGATAGATTATTCGAATACGGAGGGTAGTTGATGAGAGAAATCCGTTTTTTCATCAAAAATTCGTTCACTTTTTTAACCTTGTGACGTGGTGCATTATCGTGCAATAAAAACGGTTGTTTTCCTGCTGGATATTCAAGTCTAAACAACGATCTAAAACAACTAAATAGTATTCTCCATTAACAGTTCGACCTTCTGAAACAAATTCCTTGTGGACAATACCCTTCGAATCATAAAAAGTAATCAACATTGTCTTGATTCGAGACTTCTGCAAACGCAATTTTTTTGGTTTTGGCTCGCCTTTGGACTTCCATTCAGCAGATTGACGCTTAGTTTCAGGGTCATATTTAAAGCACCATGACTCACCACCAGTTATGATCGAATCAAGAAAGTCTGGATCGTTTTCAGCAGTTTCAACAATGTCTTTGCAATGCTCCACACGAGCGATTTTTTGGAACAAAAATGTGGAACAAAACGCGCACAGACCTTTCTTTTACCCAAATCTTCAGTTAAAATTCTCCAAATAGTGTTTTTACTCGTATTTAATTCCTCAGCCAACATTCTCGTAGTATAATTTGCATCGATACCAATGATTTCACGGACTTTTTCCATCAATTCAGCACTATTACTAGCTTCTGGACGACCTGGCCTTAGGTCGTCATTTAAATCCTCACGACCATTTTTAAATCGTGTAAACCACGTATAAACTTTAGTACAACTCATACAACTTTTTCCATCAATTCGTATGTCTCAGCGACAAAAAAGTATATATAAAATTTTGTGTTTTGTTTAACACAAAATTTTATATATACTTTTTTTTTATTTTGCAACATTAGCACACTTTTTCTTTTATTGAAATGGCTGTAACTTTCACATCTGTTATCCGATTTATATGAATTTAGATGCGTTTGAAAGAAAATAAATGTATCTTTTTAATGCTGCAAATTTTCAGTAGATGACGTTGCATGTTGTATGATTAAATTATAAACTTCGGTGTACGGTTCATTCCAGGTTTATTATCTATCGATCATATTGGGTTTTTGCTGGAACCGATAAAGATGATAAGTAAGTGACCTAATGAAGAATCATTCCAAAAATCGTAATAAAGTCTAACAAATCTGTTCAAATCATGGTCTTAGAAGTCGTGGAATAAATCCGTTGTCGTCAGAAGAAAATAATTAAAGTTTGGGTGAACAATTGATCAGACAGTAAATAAAACGGGTTTTCATAATAAATTAAAAGTTTTCATTAAAAACCATTTCGTATCAAACATCTTTTCATATTGAAGATACTGTGCACGTTTATCTTGCAACAAAAATAATTTCAATTTTTTTTCGACATTGCATTAACTAGTCAAAATTTGCAAATTATGTTATAGTTTAGAAACAAATATTTTATACTAGCTACCCGTTGCCCGGCGTTGCTCGGCCTTATCCAATTAAAATTAAAACATGTTTTTTTGGTTTATGCCATTAGTAGATAAAAAATAATTATTGTAATTATTTACAACAATTATTTTATATCTACTAATGGCATAAACCAAAAAAGTTTTTTTCCAAACATCACCCAAAATTACGATTCTTGTAATTTTGGGTGATGTTTGGAAAAACTTTTTGAATCAACTCCTCTTTTGACGTTGTCAAATTGCAAAAATCTTGTAGAAAAGTAATGCAATTTGTGGTTGCATCAATTGGTATTTTTCCATTTCCAAAATCCAATAATTGTTCAGAGAAATTTGCTGCAGATGGATCATTTTGCAATTGCACTCGCATATTGGTAGTCAATGTTAATTTCCACACTCGTAACCATAGATTCAATGCTTTTAGACATGCATTCAGTTCATCAGCAGGTGTTGAACGTGGTATAACAGGCAGTGTTTGACAGAAATCACCTGATAATAAAATAAATCTTTTTTTTCATACTAAAATAATGTATGTTTGAAAATAGGCATATACAGCTACCGCCACCTACTGGAGGGGTGTCGGAACTATATAGAAACCATTGTCAAGACTCAATGAACAAATTGGTATAATGGTTCAGTATGATTTTATGCATAGTTTTCGAGTCTATAAGCCTCACACAAACGGACATTCATTTTTATATGCATAGAAGAATAGAAGATGTACGAGGTTAAAATATTTTTTTTTACAAACCATTGAAAATTACTTCTACTTTCTAGTATGAGTTTATTATTGGGAAGGTGGATTATTTACTAAAATATCGCTATAAAAGCCTATAAGTTTGCTTTATACTAATTTCTATTTTGGATTGACTATAATTTTGTAATTTCTATTAAGTTTTCTTGTTGCGGAGTACCATACTATTTTTTTGATTTCAGTACCAAATATACTTTGAGATTATTTGAAAATGATATCATTTTACCAATACAAAATATTTTTAGGGACCTTTTTTCAGTTTATTTTTCAATTAATTTCGTAACATTCAAAATAATTTTTGTTTAATTTAAAAACAAACGATGAATTTATTCGAATGTAATTATTAATTATATTTAAAACGTCGAAGAACATTTTTGCTATTTCGATTTTTGCATATATTTTTCGTGTAGGAAAATATTCGATATTGAAACTAATTAATCATGCTTTGAGACAAATGCACAAAAATGAAATTCTTAAAATGGTTCTTACCCGTAATTTTTAATTATATCAGCTTTTTATTTACCGAAAATATGGTTTAATTAATTTTTGTATACGTGCTTCGTTAAGCCGAACAATTTAAAAACGTACAAAGATCAGTTGTGTAAATATTAAATGTTTAATTATTTGAATAGTATTTGGTATAAAAGTACCTCTCATTTAAAAGTATTAAAGTAATTTTTGTAAATATTTTTTTTTGTAATTTCAGGTCTATTATTAATAATATTTTTCATACTCTGCCTATCATATTGGGTATTTTCCGAAGCAAATCCTGAGCCCGAAATGGAGTTAATGACAAAAGATAAAAGATATTTTGAAACAGGAACATATATTATTTCTCTACCACCATCAGCACGGCGAAGACTTAACAAGATGAAGCTAGCAAAAAATTTGATCCTTGGCATAGTAGCAATAAATAAAAAAAAACAACAAATAAAAATTTTACAATCAGTTTGAGAACACAATTTTTTATTTAACAAATTACAGAAATTTTTTTATTATTATACGTGTAGTGAGTCATGTGCCACATGTAATTCTGGATTTTTCTCTCAACTTATATTAATATTATGTAAATGGAATTGTTTTAAATTTTTTTTTAATAATAGAAGTTCCTTTCGACTAAAGCTAAAGTCAAATATAATTCGACACATCTAAGGATGTGAAAAGTGTACTCGTATAGCTACTGACTCCTAAAAAAACGGTCAGTAGGCAGGCGATCTACATTATTTCATATCGCCCCATTTATGTATAAAACCTCTAAAATATAAAAATATATATTTTCATTCATCATAAATGTAATAATGATCGCGCAAAAAAAAATTTTATCACTTCCACTTTTGGTTAATATTACTAAGTAAACTGAAAAATTATTTCGTATGCAAAATGAGATTAAGATTAGAGAGTATCCAGTTTAGAGGATGAACATAAAGAATGGCAATGCCATCAAACAGGATTCAAAAAATATTGTATATGCGGATTATGTTAGATATTTCTTATAATAATTCTATAAATACAATAGAATAAAAAATAATTATTTTATAAATATAGATGAGAAGAAAATTTTCCAAAAATCACAAATAACCTACAACAATAATATCCAACCTTTCATATATATGCAAAAAGATATTCGTCACAAAATATTTGAATATTATTTAGTTATATTTTTCAACTGATCAACACTATTTTTGAGTATGAACATTTTTTTTCAGATTTTAAAAAAGGCAAAGTTAACGAAGAAAATAACTTTGTCTTTGCAAGTACAAAAAAAATGGAGGTTAAAATAACGTTTGAAACTAAAAAACTAAAAAACTGAAAAACTGACGTTAAAAAACTGAAAATTGTTTTCTTACTTTTTAAAAAAAGGGCGTAGTTAAAGAAAAAAAAAACTTTGAAGTTTAAAAATGATTTTAAAAAAAAAAGTTTTTGTGTATAGAATATTTAAGCGTTTGGTTTAGAAAATTGTCGGTATCTAGGAAATGTGGTAAAAATGGAAATTTATTCGGTTGTGCATAAGTACAAGAGGCATTATCCAAATTCAGTTTAATTGTCCGATAGAAACTTATTATAAGAGCAATTCCATATTTTATGAGCTAAAAAATGTTGGCAACAAATCGTCATATTTAAAAATGCTCGTAAGTTCATTCTTGGTAGAATCAGAAGATGAAAGAAGTGCAAGTGAGAATATCGAATGAATTTGACGTATGCGCAAGTACTTCAATTACTTTTTCAAAGTTATATTAGAGATGCGTGGTCCCACAGCTAGCATAACTAGAAAAAAAATCATGCCGGAACATATAGGAGACAATAGAGAAACCCGAAGGTGTTAAGTTCTTCGAGGCTGAGGAAGAAGAAGACAGCCAATTAATAAAAAAATTACAAAATGAAACTAACAAGATACTATCTAGGGAAAAAGAGAAGGATAGAACGTTAGAACTTAAAAATGGATCGAAATTAAAATAAAATAAAATCAATTTTAAAAGATTTTCCATTTTTTTCATAGAGTCGACAAAGCGTCATCCAATCATGACATCTTCTGATAGTAGTCCTACCAAAGGCAACAAATTTTCGAAAAATTCCATATATGGCTTTGCTGATTTGTGCGCCACCTCTTTGAATTTAGGGTGACGAACAAATCTTCAATGCCATAGACAAAGCTACCATAATAATTGCGTGAAAAGTGTCAATGACGCGTATTTTCCACATTAAATGATGTCAAGTTTATATCAAACTCTTGCCCATATAGTGAAAAAATTAATTTCAAAATAAGTTTATAACATTTTCGAATGCGGATATATAATCTTAATTCACCAATTTGAGTATTTTTGTACGTTGCCCTACTGAAAGCAATATGAACTTATGGACTAGAATTCTAGAGCTCTATAAAGCCGTCCAGCTACCTTCGAAATCAATCTTTTCATGGATGTTCCCTTTTTAAAGTGTCATGATTGTCATTTAAATAAAATTTCAATTTTTACAATAAAATCTGTCTGATCAAAATTTGATTTTAAAAACTGTTTTATATGTAAACCAATATTGACTTACGAATTGAAAATTTAGTTATTGTGTAAAATTTTTACAATAATATCTGATCAAAACTTGAATTTAAAAAGTGTTTTATATTTAAGCCAATATTGACTTACAGACTAAAAAATTTGATCACTAAAAATTAAAAAAAAAAAACTAATATTTATCAAGCTTTTTAAATCCTATCGAAACCAATACCTTTAGTGAAAAGTACTTCGTAAAATTATCTATGTTATTCATCGTGATTTTAAAGTATCTTTTGTTCGTGATGTGATCGTGTCTCGTTATAAAAAGTTGCATGCTCATCTTTCCATTCATATTTATATCCTTATTCAAGAACTATGCTCATCCTTCGCCTGTAGAATAACCTATCGTTAGGACTGCAAAATATTGTAGTCTTAACAAAAGCACACTCCTACCAGTAGAAACCCTTCACATTAGTTATTACTATTATATAAATGTACTTCTTGTGGTTGTTGGTATCTGTAAAATTTTTACAAAAAAGTATTTTATATGATTTTATGTTCCAAAGCACAAATTAGCAAAAATTTGATAAATCTTTAAAATATAAAATTCAATATTAAATACAAACTGATGCGTGCATATTTATGTATGGAAAAAAATGTGTCCACTTTAGAGAATAAATGTCTTTTTCTTGAGAGTATCTTAAACAATAATAAATAATACAATATGCCAAACAGGATTATTATCAGTTATTTTTATTATTTTTTATGATGAATACAATAAAATTTATGAATTAATTGATTTGTACCAATCCAGTAGAATTTCAAATGGTAAACTTTTCTGGTTGGCATCATCATTAGGATTCTTCTTGTATTACTTAAGACAATGCACTAGAGACATCTAAGGTGTTGGTATTTGGTATGTGATATGTTTTACTAAGTAGACTAAGTTTCTTGAGATTAACATACGACTATGTAGAGGAATAAGAAATTTTCTAACGAAAAGTTTTCCGAATCCTTCGAGAATTGAAATATACTCGTATCATGTAGAATGGTTATTTATTTTATTTCATAATTTCACTTGAATTTATACTGTCCGTAAGTAATAAAAATAATATCTATATATTGTAATATATTTATACGTATATGGTATGAAAATCGATTGAGCTTTCTCTTCATTCTTGATGATTAAATTTTTCAAAAATGTCAAAATGATTGTAAGAAAAAAAAGCCGAGCATCTTTCGAGGTAGAATTTATTGAGAAGAATTCATAAGGGAATTAAAACCATCATAAAAAGATGTCAAGTTGATGATGATGAATCTAAAGAATATTAAGAATCTGCCAAAAGATTTAATGATTAGTTAGAGTACAACTATACCAGGATCGGTCACGTTCCTGTTGTGCGGAAATTTGAACTTTGACACAATTCAATAAATTTCCGCTGGCTGTCATCTATTTTTTCTTTATGCTTACGAGTTTCTTTCATTTTCCTTTCAAAACATATCAAAATAATTTGAAAATCTTTCAATGCGAATATATGTATTTAAACTATTTCCAGAAACATTAATTTGTGTATATTGAATTTCGTTTTTCGGCTTTTCTTTCGAAATCTTAATTTAACTTGAATAGGAAATCATTTAACTAATACCATTTTATGAGGATGTTCATAAATCGAAAATGTCATCAAAACGAAGATTTAAAATAATAATAAAAAAAAAAACATAAATATATTAACATACGAGTATATGCTCATATGAAAATAATGTCCACATTCTTTTAAAGTTCAGTAATTTTTGGTTATCCTTTTCGTTGCAATTGATAATGATTTATTTACAATTCAAATGTTTGAGCATAATTCAAAGTCAAGCATATTGATATTTTTTGTTATTGAAAAATTTTGCTATTACAGGGCACTCCATTAGTAATTGTTAGAAAAATGTCCTGTAGCACAGAAGATTTTTTACTTATACTGTGCAAAAATTTTCAAGTAGTTTGAAATACGATTATTTTAAAATTTATGTTTTCTGCCTTTTCTAGCACAAATATAACTGCAAAAAAATGATCTTTTTCTTATTCTTTTTATACGCTTATAATACAAAAAAAATGTGACAAAACCTAATATTTAGAGGGGAATTAAGCCTCAGGACAAACTGAATTATGGCAAGAAATTGAATTTCTCACATGAGAAAATACAGAAATTTTCATGTAATATCTTTTGCGTTTTATATTGTTTCAACTTATTTACTTAGAATTTATCTAGAATTACTACATTAATTTAAAGATTTTCTCATTTAAAAAAAAATATTTTTTTTAATACTTTAATTATTTTAATATTAACTATAAAAATTAATTTTGTTAAAAAGATTAAGTTCTTATCTTCTGGATAGAAGTTCTCAATATCCGATAGTCAATTTACTTGGACTATCAAAGACCTTATGTGTAAGCTAACAAAAGTGAATATTTTGAGAATTTACTGAAGCGATTAAAGATTTCTCATAGAAAATTTTGTAGTCGATAAAATCCTTATCCATGTCAATAGAAAGATCGGATTCAGAAAGTTTAACAAACAGTTTCAGTTATTCCTATTCCATAATGGACTAATTTTCATTTGTTTAAGTTGTACTAAAATTTATGCAATAATCTTTAATCAAATATTTAATTATGATATATATGGAATACTTACTAAATGGTATATAAACAAATGTCTACATAATAATTTTTGAGATTATTCTTTAAATATTGGGTTGTCCGCAAAGTAATTTCGTTTTTTTAAATAAAAATTAACACGATTTTCTTATAGTGAATTAATATTTTATTAAATTATATATTAACCAGTCTGATCCAATATCCTTTGTCATTTTTTTGTTAGTAGTATAATTCCACGTTTATAAAATGTTTGTTCTTTTCTGGCAAAAAACTGATCCAAGTGATTTTTGACCTCCTCATTTGAATAAAACGTTTTACCATCTAAAGAGAGTAGAGACCGGAACAAATTATAATCGGAAGGTTCTAGGTCTGGAAAATATAGAAGGTGTGGCAGTATATTCCATCTAAGCTCTAAAAGCTTTTGCCGAGTGGTCAAACTTGTATGTGGTTTTGCATTATCCTGTTGGAACACTATAACTTTCCTTTTTAAGTGAATCATTCAATTTGTCTAACTGATGGCAGTACACGTCAGAATTAATCGTAGTGTTGCTCAATAGAAGTGGGATTAAAATCCCACCAAACAGATAGCATAACCAGGATCTTTTGCACTTAACATTGTTGTAGACAACCCATTTCTCGTCCCCAGTGATGATACCCATCAAAAATCGATCATTTTCTTGACGTTTGAGAAGCAAATCACAAACGTCAATGCGACGGCACAAATTTTTTTCCATAAGAAGATGAGAAATCCTTATATCGGGCTTTGAGATTAAACCTTGCCGTTTCAAATGATCATGAATTTCATAAATTTAATCTTTTGGTGATCTCACGAGTTGTTAATCGCCGGTTTGCATCAATTAATGCCTTTATTGTGTCTTCATCAGCTTCGATTTGCCTTCCAGAATGTTTAGTGCATCTTCGAGATCAAAATTGCCAGATCGAAATTTTGCAAAACTAGTTTTGGCGCTCACTTAGCACACCTTCTCCATACACATCGGATAATTTTTTTCTTGCTTGAGCAGCATTTTTATCTTTTCTATAATAAAAAAGTAAAATATGCCAAAAATCCTGTTTTTCACTTTCCATATTTAAAAGGGTATCAACCAAGAACTATTATGCAGAATCAATCGAATTTTTTCAAAAGCAAGCCTTGCTATGTCAGCTGTCAAAATACATATGATTACTCATTTTTTTTTTTAAATAATACAATAATTAAATTCGTATACTAACAAAACTTTTTGGAAAAAAACACTAAAATTTATTTAATTTACTAGAAAAAATTAAAAAATCTGTTTGGGAAGTTTTTGAAAATCAGTTTTGTGAACTAGAAATTAAACTTTAAAATATTCAATTGTTCCCAATTAAGCGGAATTAATTAAAAATTATGTCAGTGATTTTGCTCAGTATTTAATTTTGAGACTGGCATCACTGAGAACGATTTGGCAATACTGACGATTTATCCATAACATAGCCTGTACATTAGTTCCTCCTAGATGTGCAGTAACTCATCCAGTAACTATGGGACGTTATTGGGAGTAATAAGTGAAGTTGTGTTTTTATGTAGTGTTACGAAAAATAAAAAAACGAACATTGAAGCAACAATTTGCCATCAAAGTTTGACTTACGAAACGGTAAAGCGAGCCTATTAGGGATATTCCTTATAAAGAATATATAATTTTCGGTGGTATAAGGTATTTTTGAAGCAGTTAAAACGAAAGCAGTTAAAGTGGCATAAGGTATTTTTGGAGCAGATGAGTAAGTTATTGAAAGGTTTAGAGAATTATTGCTTTGTATCAGATCGTACATTGCAGATACTTTTTTATAATCCACCACGATAACGCTCCCTATCACATGACCATCTTCATAAACGAGGTTTAGTTGGAGAAATCATCTCTGTGATTCCTTAGAAAAGTGTCACTTCTTTTGTTCCCCAAGATAAAAAAAAACATTTAAAAGGAAGTTATCGTGGTTCTGTCGATAACATTCAAAGGCTTTTAATCGACAAGTTTAGAGCGACAAGTTGAGGACGACGAGTTGAGGGTGGCTGGATGTAATGAAGGAAATTTTCAAGCAGAGAATATTGGAGTAATCATTTGGAAGCAGAAACCGATGGATAGCGATAGATGGAGATAAGTATTCAGACAGGTCCAAACTAACACAGATCAAAAAGAAGAAGAAGAAATTGTCATTTTTTCAAAATTATTTCAAAAATTTGCAGGATTTTCTTTCATTTATTTTTTAAATAATCTTACGAAGAGTATTTCGCAAGCATTCGTTCTAATTTCAAACATTTTTTTGTAAAAGCAATGTCATTTTTGACAAATAATATGATTATTAAGATGATTGATTTAATTGCAGCCTGTTTTTCAATTGACACTTGCATTAATGAAATAAACGCTTATATTTTTGAAAATTGTTGAGATTTTAAATAAGCCGAATGTCATTTTGATTTCATATAAAACTTTATTTTTATAATAGATGCTAATGTATAAAAAATTAATGTGGTAGTAAATATAAATTACTTAAAAATGATTATAAATTTAATTTTGAGTTAAATAAATGTCATATTAAATAATATATATATACTAGACAGCTATCAATTAATAAGGTTGTACTTTCAAAAACTCGAGAAGATTTTGTTATCAAATCAAGCAATATTAGGAATCATATGGCAAAAAGCTATACGATCAAATGCCAATTAGCACCCACCAATAATACTAAAATGTTATTTTTTCACTGGAATGCAACTCTCAAAGAACTTTTAAAGTTTCATATTGGGAAGTACCATTAAATAAATAAATTTAAATTATAAAACTCATTGGTTAAAATTAAATAATTTAAATATTTTTCTATCGGATAAAACTTTTTTAAAGATATTCCGTGCAGTCAAAAGATAATGAAAAGAAAATCTCTATTAAAGGACATATTTTACTATATTAATATCTAAAGCAAGGGTTTATTTGGAGCTATTTTCATTAAAATAAAAAACCAAAAATGTTTGTAGTTTATTTGCAACTTAATAATTAATTAGGCTTTCACAATAATAATCTTACAAGAGAAGATCGAAAAAATTTCCGACAGTTTTTTTAATATATTTTTTGACATATGTTATGCACTATTTATTTCTAAACTATAACATAATTTGGAAAGTTCATGCATCATATACCAATTTTCAAATATTGATCAATATTTCAAATATTTAATACAATATAGAAAAATATTGAGTTCTTTTTATTATGAGAACTTAAAAAATTAATAATTTGCCTGCATTAAAACACTAATAATTTGTAAAAAACAAGTAATATTTTTTTAAATATTTCGGAAAAATTGTAATAATATATTTTGACCTATAATCTACTAGAGCTATTCTTAAAGGAATAATATTTTTGAAAATTTTCTTAACAGAATATTTGGATAAACTTAAAACTGAAAAAAAACACTTTAAAGAAATACAATATTTGCCAAATATTGTTTGTATGAAAATAATGATGGCAAAATAACAAAAATTTGCACTAGAACAGTTGTTCATATACTAATCGAGTAAATAATTTTATTCGAAAATTCTTAATATAATATTCTTAGCTTAAAGAAATTATTTATTTTATAACAACAAATTATACTTGTACGATCAATTTTAAATAAGAGGAATTTGTTTGACGTAATTATTATATAAATTAAAACAATTGTGTATACAAGAAATGAATATATAGTCGAGAAAATTTTGATATAAAAGCAACCCTTACTGACCATAAAGTATCAATCAATTGCTAGCAGTTAATTTTGACTATCTGTACTTAGAAATACTAGAAAAATGCGTAAGAAAATTACAACCTTTTTTCGTTTTCTAAAAGTTAACAAAAATAATTTTTTTCCTCTTTTCAGGTCTATTGTTAATACTGTTTGTGGTACTCTGTCTATCATATTTTGTGTTCGCCGAAGCCGATCCTGAAGCTAACCACAGGCGGCCAAAAGGAAAACCAAAACGAGGAAAACCGGGTAAAGGTATCATAATTGGTTGGGAACAGCAACAGATTTTCTAGGAACTGTAGCAGAACACATTCAAGGTGAAGCTCAGGAAGACGAATAAATTTTTGCTGGAGAATAAATGAGAAGACAATCCAAACTGATTGCCATGATTTCTCAATAAATTGAATTTTTAAACCATTAAAGAAATTTATTTTTTAAATCCTCTGAAATGTCCATTCTGCACAGAATGTAATATCATTCAAACTACGATAACGAGACTTATTTCAGGACTCAATCCTTCTGAGGTGTGTTTTGATCACTTTCGCACATATTTCGGGTTGTAATTCAGCTATTACTTGGTAGATGTAAGTTTGTTAATTATTCTAAAATTTCAGAATTATCTGCGTAAATACAATATTTTGCATAGCCCTACAACGGTGTCAAATCGCAAAATTTTTAAGGCTTATTGTGATCGCAAGCCTCCAAATTACGGGTCCGGGATTTATACGAAATTTGTTGTATTTTGTGTGGCTTGTGGTGCAAGCTTGTTAAAATCATAAATGGTCCAAATTTAAATTTTCAAATTTAAACCAAAAAAAGTGTGTTATCTCCTTCTTCATTTTTAAAGAAAAACGGACAAATGAAACGTTCACTGCTAAATTGTATTCTAAAATTTATTGATTAAATCTAGCTATTAAAATATGTAAGTTACTTTGGCGACAACAATTTTTCATTTCAGCACAAATATTAAAAGAAGATGTAACCAGAAAAAATATAGACTTAGGATATATCTTGTAAAAAATTGGCTAAAAATTAAAGAAAACTGTTGTTATTCTTCAGAGCCTTAGTGTGTAAGGACGAAAGTGGAAAAATTATAACGCAAGAAGAATAGTTTGTAGATCTTTGAATCTTAATCTCTAAGTTATACTGATCACATACCGTACACATACAGTACCATTGTATATATAAAGATGTTTATACGTACAGTTGCAAGTATTGCCATCGATCAAAAATATTACCTATATACTTCTGATCAGTTTAACTACTAATAGTCTGTATATATATATATATATATATATATACACGGTAAGTATACAAATTGATTGATTATTCGACCGTGATGTTACGTGAGATTACTCACCAATGGATTTGGTAGGTATACGAGGTCTGTTCAAAAACTATCGCGAATTTTGAATTTCCGCGGGTTACGTATATTCGATTTTTTATTTTTTGTGGCGTTATATTGGTACTCATTTCTCTAACTTATGCCGACAAGTTCGGCCATTTTGAATGTTTAGTTAATTTTTTGCAGCTGCTTTGCTCGCACGTGTTTTGACTCGTCTTCAATTTTTGTTCAATTTCGACCAAAAACAGCATCGCATTAACTTTGCTCAAGAGCTGTTCGACTCCGTCCGCGACAACCCAAATTTACTGCAGAGGATCATAACGTGCAGAGGTTATGACGTGGAAACCAAAGCTCAATCATTCCAATGGAAGCTGCCGAACGAGCCAAGACCGAAAAAAGCCCCAAGTTCGGTCGAATGTGTAAGTTTTGCTTACAGTTTTCTTCGATTACAGGGGCGTGGTGCATCATAAGTTCTTGCCACAGGGTGGAAGGATCAATAAGGAATATGACCTGCAAGTTATGCGCAAGTTCCGCGAAGCAATCCCCCTTAACGTGCCGGATTTGTGTTGGAAGAAAAATTGGCTTTTGCCATTTTTGGCCATAAACAATACACTTATAATGCCGCAGCCACCGTATTCCCCAGTTCTGGCCCCCCTGTGACTTTTTCTTATTCCCAAAACCGACGAGCCCCATTAAAGGACGACGCTACGCTACGATTGAGGAGATAAAAACGGCATCAAAGGAGGAGCTGAACAAGATCACAAATAAATAATTTTCCAAAGTGCTTCGAGGATTGGAGAAAACGTTGACACAAGTGTATAATATGTGGTGTGGATTAATTTGAAGGGGACAAAATAGATATTCATGAATAAATAAATAATATTTGAAAAAACACAAAATTCGCGATACTTTTTGTACAGACTTCGTACTACACGATCGTGAACAATGAAGTTATCTTACGTACGATTATGCACAATAATGTATATAATATATGACCCGATCGACAATATTAGTAATCAGGTACATTGTACGTACGATTACGTATAATACTGTCAGGCAACGATGGCCAAATTAAGTGGTTCAATATAATTAATTAGAAATTTTGAAAGGAAATGTGAGTTTTTAAAACAAATAATTTTTCATCTTATATAAAAGTAGTACAATTAATCTCATTAAGAGTAATAGTTTTATTAGGCAAATATTACTATTTAATTATGGAAAATTCGAATAAGATTCCATTCCAAAAAAAATAATTCAATATGTATCCAACAACTAAAATCTGAATCCAAAAACAGTAACATCTCTCACCGCCACCTTATTAATGCCATATAAATAAATTTACAGAATATTAATAAACTAAAATTATTTTAGGCTGAAATATAATGTCACATTTTATGATAAATAAATTCCCTGTTAAATATGATTTGTTATTCACTAATAAATTAAAAAAAAAAACAACAACAAAAAAATCAATTTTTCATTAATTTTTTTAATTATGTTAGTTTCACCTTATTTTTTTTTATTTTTTATTGTGAATTTGATCATATTAATGAAATGTGATTACTGTCATTAAATTAATAATTTTATAGCTACTTTCATTAATTATTGCAATAATTTTAATGGCATTGTTTATTGCTATTTTTTTCATAATTAATTCAGCAAATCTTTGCATTTCGTCATTAACTCACTAAATTAAAAATGACACAAAATCTTTCTAAAATACTATATGCCATCTGTAGACAAGTAGACTATTTTAATTAAACTTGCTTTTCGATAAAATTGCTTTTCAATAAAATCAATATAATTTTTTTAATAACAACAATCAGTAAATAATCTTATTGCGAAAGTTGGCTTACTCTAAGTTTGTTTAGATTAATTTGAAAGTTTTTTTTGAATTCTAGAAATTATTGAAAATATAAACTGGAACACGTCAAGAAATTATACAATTATCGATTTTTAATTTCATTTATTTGTGTCCATAAAGAAAATAAATTGTTAACAAAATTACTCAAAAAAAAAATAATTCAACTTCACTATTTTTAACAAAAAAAAATTGGCATAATTATAATTTTTTTTTGCTGGCTTTAAAAGAAAAATTATTCAATTAAATATTGTATGAAATAAAACTATTGTACTTAACCTATAAAAACTAATTAAGAAAATAAATTTTTTTTAATGAAATAATTTTTTTAAATTTTATATTTTAATGAAATAATTTTTTTTCTTTTTGAAATTAAGTATTTTCCAAATTGTGACAACTATCATAACATATTGCGACCTTTATTTGACACGTTTTAAATTTTGTTATGATACTCGTAATTGAGATAATAAATTTTCTGATATTTAAATTTTTTCTTATTAATTGGACTCATAAATGTCGAGATCAACAATATCGACAACGATTCAGTTAGACGAGATCAGTTAGACGGATTATTTTCTATCCGTTATTAGGAAATGCTTAAGTGCTCTACTGAAAGCAGCGCCATCTACTTAGGACTAGAATATTTTTCGGCTTATTTACGATTCTGCGTATCCAATAATAAGAATTTGAACCAATAATAAGTCCTAAACATGTGACGAATTTTAAATACCTTGGGCGAAATGTCAACCTAACCACCAATGATGTTATAGGGGAATAGAATCTACCTATGGCTTAGAAACATGGTGCTTTTCGAAGCAAAATGGCAACACACAGAAGATCTTTGAGTGCAAAATACTCAGAAGAATATACGGCCCGATATGAGATGTTAATGGTTTTTATATGAGGATACGCTATAATCATAAACTATATCGACTTTCAGTGAGGCTGATATAGTAAAAACAATTAAAATTAATCAGCTCAGATGGTTTAGTTATGTCCACAGCCATTTGGAATGCCAATAAATCTGTTATGTATTGTAGTAAACCTGAAAGAAGAAGAAACAAAAGAAGACCAAGAAACAGGTGGCTGGATGTAATGAAGAAAATTTTGAAGCAGATAAGATTGGAGTCATCGTTTGGAAGCAGAAAGCGATGGATAGCGATGAATGGAGACAAGTATTTAAACAGGACCAAACTAATACAGATCAAAAAGAAGAAGAAGAAATTGTCATTTTTTCAAAATTAATTGAAAAATTTGCAGGTTTTTTTTTCATTTTTTTAAAATAATCTTTACGAAGAGTATTTCGCAGGTATTCGTTCCAATTTTAAGTTTTTTTTTACATTAACAAATGGACAATACGTTTTTTTTTGTTGAAAAAAGCATTGTTATATTTGATAAATAATATGATTATTATAATAATTGATTTAATTGCAGCCTGTTTTTCAATTGACACTTGCATGAATGAAATAAACGCTTATATTCTTGAAACTTGTTGAGATTTTAAATAAGCCGAATGTCATTTTAATTTTATATAAAACTTTATTTTTATAATAGATGCTAATGTATAAAAAATTAATGTGGTAGTAAATATAAATTACTTAAAAATGATTATAAATTTAATTTTGAGTTAAATAAATGTCATTTAAATAATATACTAGACAGCTTTCAAATAATGAGGCTGTATTTTCAAAAACTCGAGATTTTGTTATCAAATCAAGCAATATTAGGAACCACATGGCAAAAAACTATACGATCAAATTCCAATTAGCACCCACCAATAATACTAAAATGTTATTTTTTCAGTGGAATGCAACTCTCAAAGAACTTTTAAAGTTTCATATTGGGAAATACTATTAAATAAATTAATTTAAATGATAAAACTCATTGGTTAAAATTAATCAATTTAAATATTTTCCTGTCAGACAAGACTTTTTTAAAGGTTTCCGTACACTTATAAGATAATAAACAAAAATCTCTATTAATGGACATATTTCATTACATTAATATCTAAAATAAGGGATTATTTGGAGCTATTTTCATTAAAATAAAAAACCAACAATATTTGTAGTTTATTTCCAACTTAATAATTAATTAGGATTTCATAATAATAGTCTTATAAGAACAGATCGAAATAATTTCCGATAGTTTTTTAAATATATTTTTTGATATATGCACTATTTCTTTCTAAACTATAACTTATTTTGGAAAGTTCATGCATTATATACCAATTTTCAAACATTGATCAATATCTCAAATATTTAATACAATATAGAAGAAATATTGAGACAAGCTCAATATATTCAGCTGTGTTTGAAAAGTTTCAATAAATTTTGAAAATATGAAAATCAGTTTTATTTACTTGCTGATCAACTTTTCAGCCAAACTTTAATTATTATCCTTTGATAACAATGGATTTATTCCATGACTTCCAAGGCATGTATCTGAAGGATTTATTTAGGATTTTTGGAGTGATTTTTGATAAGGTCACTTATCATCTTCATCAAATACTCAATACGATCGACAGATAATAGAACTGAAATGAATCAAAAGTCCTCTTTTATTAACTTTGACTGCACAAAAATAGTTTTGTAATATTTTCCGCATATTCCTGATTATTGCAAATGTGCATATTCATAATAAATTATTAAAGAAGGAATAATACTCTCTTTTCAGTTACTATTCATTGACTAAAAAAACATCCATTTTTATTATGAGAACTTAAAAAATTAATAATTTGCCTGCATTAAGACACTAATAATTTGTAAAAAACAACTAATATTTTTTTTAAATATTTCGGAAAAATTGTAATAATATGTTTCGACCTATAATATACTAGCACTACTCTTGAAGGAATAATATTTTTTGAAAATTGTCTCAACAGAATATTTGGATAAGCTTAAAACTGAAATAAGCACATTAAAAAAATATTATACAATATTTGCCAAATATTGTTTGTATGAAAATAATGAGGGCAAAATAACAAAAATTTGCACTAAAACAGTTGTTCATATACTAATCGAGTAAATAACTGTGTACGAAAATTCTTAACATAATATTTGAATATTGTTAGGCTATTTGTTAGATTAAAGAAATTATCTATTTTACGAAAACAAATTGTACTTTTACGATCAATTTTAAATAAGAGGAATTTGATTGACGTAATTATGATATAAATTGAAACAATTGTATAAACAAGAAATGAATATATAATCGAGAAAATTTTGATATAAAGGCAACTCTTACAGACTACAAAGTATTATTCAATAGTTAACAACTAATTTTGACTATCTGCGCTTAAAAATACTAAAAAAATGCGTAAGAATATTATGCAAATTTGTTTGATTTTCTAAAAGTTAATAAAAATATTTTTTTTCCTCTTCTCAGGTCTATTGTCGATACTGTTTGTGGTACTCTGCCTGTCATACTTTGTGGTCGCCGAAGCCGATCCCGAAGCCAAAAGCGGTAAAAAGAAAAAGCCAAAACCATTTGTTCCTATATCAGATGAATTCGCAAAAAAGATTACGAGCCATATGTTTCGAGGATAACGAAGTCAAAATTCAGATCAGGAAGAGGAATAAATTTTTGCTGGAGAATCAATGAGAAGACAATCCAAACTGATTGTCATGTTTTCACAATAAATTGAATTTTTAAAACCATTAAAGAAATTTATTTTTTAAATCCAATGAAATGTCCATTCTGCACAGAATGTAATATCATTCAAACTACGATAACGAGACTTATTTCAGGTGTCAATCCTTCTGAGGTATGTTTTGATCACTTTTACGCATATTTCGGGTTGTAATTCAGCTATTACTTGGTGGATGTCAGTTTTTTATTATTCTCAAATTTGAGAATTATCTTCGTAAACGCGATATTTTACATAGCCCTACAAAAAAGGTCCAATGGCGTCAAATTGCATAATATTTAAGGCCTATTGTCACCTCAAGCCTCTAAATTACACGTTCTGAAATTGTTCGCTCAATAAATATGAAAGTTTTTGTATTTTGTGTGGATTGTGGTGCAAGCTTATTGAAACCACAAATGGTCCAGATTAAAATTTTCAAATTTAAACCAAAAAAAAGTGGGTCAGCATACGACCACGTCGTTTTGAATGGGCTTCAATTTCTCTCCTTCTTCGTTTTTAAAGAAAAACGGGTAAATAAAACGTTCACTCCAAAATGCACTAAGTCGAAATTCAATCAAGATTTTTTGAAGAAAAATTCGTTGTGTACCCGAAAGCCTCAATAAATTATTTTCTGATAAATTTCAATCAATTATTCGTGCAGTTTATATTATTTTATTGATAATAAATAAAAAAATTACAATTGTTCCGAACTATAATTTCAAGAAACGTTCAATAATCTTGAATATAAAAATAGTCCTGACAATCGGGTAAGTCTTATTAACTGTTCCCATTATACAAGTGACAACTATCTGGTCCACTTAAATATATCTGAAATTTGGAATTTTTTAAATTATTCTTTCGCATTATTGCTTCTCGAGGATGTGTGTTAACTCCTGAGTGATACCGATTGAAAATATTCCCAAATATATAGCCATTTTATATTTACCTGAATGATCTTTATACGTACTTAAGGTATATTACTTAACATATTAAATATGCAGAAATTATTTCAACAGTATTTTCTCTAGAAGAGCATTAATATAACTAAAATCCATTTTAAGAATGCAATTTTTTGTACAAAAAAGTGAGAACCATTTTAAGAATGCAATTTTTGTACATTTGTGTCACGGAATGTTTAATTCGCTTTAATAACAAATATTTTCCAATACGAATAATATTTGCAAAATACTATTTCTTTGACAGATTAAATAAAAAATATTTGCTTTGACTTTTTATCCAAACTAGAACACTTGTACTAATATAAACTGAATTAATAATTACATGCGAATATATTCGTCTTGTGTTCTTATTTTGAATTAGAATTTTTTGTATAATAAAAAATCAATTGAATTTTATTGTACTTTTGAAATATGCTCAATTCTTCCATACATTATTGTTTATCCAAAATATATAATACGTTCGTGATGAAAAAAAAATTAAAGAAATAAATCTAACTTATTTGATAATTCAAATATATTCGTTTCAATAGGAATTTAAAAAAATATTGAAAATAAGCTATTCGAAATGCATAAAAAGTTACTGAGTATAAGTAATTAATTTGTATCCTCTTTTAAAACAGAATTATTTATGAAACTTGTGTTATATTTTTAGGAAGCGTTTATTACACAAATAATTATCATTATAGATGGATGAGTGAAGCACATAAAAATTGCAAAAATTAATATTTTTTTTATTATGTTCAGAGCTATTAAAGAAGTAAACAGCCAAAGTACGACTGAAGTCAGCTCAATTTGACGTAAAAGCTTCAAAGAAATATCTTATCAAATAGTTTAAAGCCAAAATTTGGAATGAACTGTATTAAGTAATTTATTTGTTTTGATAATAAATTCGACAAAATTACATTAAAAATATAAAAATCTCAAAATGACATATATTCTTTTAACATAATTTTAAGTTATTATAAAAGTTTTAAGCTATTTATCTGTTAATTTAGGGGTGACACCAGATTGTAAATATTTCAAATATACTCGTATGTGTACATTTAGTCTTTAAACTAAGATGAATTCTATTAAATTATTATGTTTTGAATTGTGTTAATTTAAATGTAATAGTAGTTAGACAAAACTGCATAAATTTAACTAAAAACGTAATTATTGTAATAAAAAAATTTATATTAATAACCGCTAATGAAATAATTAGTAATTGTTATAATATGAATTGGTAATTCTCGAAAATTTCGTGGGTGTTGAGTGGGAAGAGGACGGTATAAACATTTAGAATTTTAAAAATGAACGTTAAGTTCAACAGTCACGACCATGGTCAGTATACACCTTGACTTGCTAGGCATGCTTATCGCTAACTTTATGCGAACAATGTGGGGGTTTCGAAGTTTAATGCACATATCAAAAAGTTATCGGAATTTATTCCGAAAATTAAAAATACAAGTTTATTCATCTTAATCTATATTGTCCCCTTCAAAGTAATCCCCATCGACTTTAACACACTTATGCCAACGCTTCATCCAACCCTCGAAACATTTTTTATATTCGGTTTTCGGTATGTCCATCACTGCTTCCTGCGATTTTTCCATTACTTCCTCTGGGCTGTTGAAACGCGTTCCCCGTAATGGTTTTTTTAACTCGATTGAACAGAAAGAATTCACAGGTAGCCAAATCAGATCAATTCGGTGATTGTTGCATGGTATTTGTTGCATTTTTCATCAAAAAATTACGAATAATGATGGCACTGTGCGACGGTGCGTTATCATGGTGCAAAATCCACGAGTTTCCTGCCCACAATTCTGGTCTCTTTCGGCGAATTGCTTCACGCAAACGTCTCATAACGCCCAAATAATACTCCTTGTTTACTGTCCGGCCTTCTGGCAAAAATTCATGATGAAACCGTGAGCATTGCCTTCTTTTTTGACTGAAAAGGATGTGGTTTTTTTGGTCTCGGCTCATTTGGTGAACGCCATTCACTTGCCTGATGTCTGGATTGCATGTCGTACTCATAAACCCATGTCTCGTCTCCAGTAATGAGCCTTTTGATGAATGTGGGATCGGAATCAGCCTCGCAAATCATGTCTTTGCGACGTCAACACGGTCTCTCTTTTGCATGAAATTAAGGTCTTTTGGCACCAACTTTGCTGCTACACGACAGAAACCCAAATCATTAATCAAAATGTCTTGGACAGATCCATAGGCAACGTTCAAGTCCTCCGCTATCACTCTGATGGGTAATTTGCGGTTATTGCCAAACTTTTCTTTTACTTTATCAATGTTTTCGTTGGTTTTCGATGTTGATGGTCTGCCACTGCGTCCATCATCTTCGATTGACTCACGATCACTTTTGAACTGCTCGTGTCACTGGTAAACGACCGTTTTCTTAAGAGAATCGTTGCCGAAACACTTTTCCAACATTTCCAACGTTCGCGCACCATTAAAACCGTTTTTTACGCAAAATTTAATATAAGTTCGTTGTTGCAAATTTAAATCCATTTCTAAAATTGTAATAAATCGCCAACACACACAGAGATGGATGTACTCTTGGCTACGTAACTTTTCCCTCTAAATCTTAGCGTCATAGCTCTCAAGATTTAGAGGGACTCAAATCGGAACGATGGGAGCGCCACAACTTTTCGATCAAGGTGGTAGGTGCTCTCATACCTACCATAACAAGAAAATTATCATGCCAAAATATAATGGGGTATATAGAGACACCTAAAGGTGTTTAAAAATAAAACTATTAAAGGAAAAAGGCGAGGCAATAAGAAATGAGAAAAGAGGTACAATTATTGGAAATCTTCTTAATTAATTATTAGTCAAAAAAAAGTATACATCGAAAAAAAAAACGAAAAAAATGGGTGAAGGCAATCGTCTATGTTGATGGGAGATGCTTAGCCCCTGGACATTTCGCAAATCCTCCCTTTTGGCACTCCTCCACTAAATAATTTTGGAGTGCAACTCACCTACTTCCATGATTATCTCTATTCCAACATTAATAAACACTAACTGTTGGACCGGAAACTGGTAAAAAAGAGGAACCTTGAATAAAATACTTATTATATCAATTACATTATAATATATAATATATATTTTAATAAAGAACTTATCAACAAAAACAACAAAATTTAAAGAATTTAACAAATTATTTTGAAATTAAATTGCAATATTTGTTTGCTTTTTGGGGGATACTCCCGTAAAAATAAAAATAGTTATTTATTTAAATTCTATTCTGCAAAAAAAAAATTCTTTCTATATTGTATAATTTCCCATTTTTAATGAGCTTTTATTATATTGTAAATAAGGCAAATTTCTTTTAAAAATTAATAATTATAAGAATTTTTTTGAAATATATATTCTGAAGTTTGAGGTTATTTCTTATTTAATCTTGCTGAAAAATTCTATAAAACAAACCAAATAATGATATGGCTATCAAAATATCAAATTTACTGACATGAAATTTTTTATATTTTTACCTTTTTTTTGATTATATTGTACAATTTTTATAGGAGAACATTTCCGATGAAAATCTTTAATTATAATACATATAATTAAATATGCATTTACAAAATCAGGGAAAGCGTTTTATTTCTTTTCATTTATTACTTTTAAATATTATAGTTTTTATGTAATAAATAAAAACGCCTCAAAAAGTTCAAATAGTTGTAAGAATATGGGAAACGATTTTAGAATCGTTTCCCATATTCTTACAACTATTTGAACTTTTTGAGGCGTTTTTATTTATTTAAGTATTCACTCCATTAAATTATCACAATTAAAGAAAAAAAACAAAAAATTATGAAGTTTTATTTATTATTTATTGACTTTTATTTTTTTTCTTCCTTTCTTTTAAATATTTGTTTTTCTATAAGCAAAAACAAAAAAATTGTCCAATTTTAAAGGCAGCAGAAAAATTTTCTATTTTAATTTTTACTAAATTACTAAGTTTTGTTGTCTTATTCAGAATTGATATATATTTATTTAGTTAAATTTTATTTCCCATTAATATTGTTGAATTCTGATGAGTAATTAAATAACAGCGACTATTTTGAATTTTTTCTTAATTAAATATTAAAATACGAAAGAAACATTTACGTTATAAATGTAACTACAATATTATTTGGCCAGAACTCCTAAATGCTTAAAGCAATTCTTTGCAAAATTATAAAAAGTTTATAGCTATTTTATTGCACCAAATAATGGCACAAGATCAATTCTAGCACGTTTAATCAACTTCGCTGACTGATCCGAAAGATTTCTCGTGAAATCCGCATCAACTTCATGCAGAAGCCAGATGCCTGTGAAATTTTCTAAAGGTAGTGTTGCCAGTAGCATTAAAACAGCACGAACATTTCATGTACAATTCCATGGATTCCCTATAAATTCAAATAATATTTTTTATAAAAAAATTTTTGATCACTCTCTTTCTCTCCCTCATACAGAAGAAACAACAGTAGCAATAATCATTTAATTTGAATATGAAGAATTTCAAAAGTTCCATTAACTTTTCTCATTTAACAGGAAATTCTGGAAATATCAGCAAGTATATTTCGTAAAGCAGAAAATATAAAAAACAAGATAGTTTGTGTAAGCGCTAAAAATAACCATTAATTCATAATTTAAAGCAAAAAAATCTCCGACGATGTTAAATAAAATTTTGAATAGAAGTTTCCGGAATAAATATGTATTAAAACAATAACTAAAAATAATTTGTACAAACATTTATCGAAAAATTGATAGGAAAATATTGTTTATCTTAGAGAGTATTGACTGGTTTGCGCCTTTATTGATTTCTGTTTGCCTAAAAATATGCTATAAAATGCTAAGATGTGAAGTACGCCTGCTCAACCATCTCAACACGAATTTCTTCACTAATTTTTGATACTATCAATTTATGGTTTGTTTTAAAATAAAAATTGTTTAAATATTTAATTAGCAAAAATATTTGTGATGTTAATTTCGATTTAGATACAAATCAACATGTTTGCTTTTATCAAATAAATTATTTGCCGTGTTTCGAACTCAGTACTTATTTGATTGGCTTCATTGAATAAACAAGATCATCTGTGCAAATAGGAAATAAGAACTTATTTAGGATAACTTCTTTGTAAAAGGTGCTTTTGTCAATCATTTACTATCGCACAATAGTTAAAAGTAAATTGGGACTGATTACGTTCAGCTGTCATTGGGATCGTATAAAATCAGTGCACCAACAACGGAACCTGCCTTATTAGTATTATGACATTTTAGCAAGAATATCTGATAATACATACAAAGTCTTCCTTACATTATGGGGGATACGAAGACCGATTGACATTCAGGATCGGCAATTCCGTTTTGAATTCTCAATACTTATTATCTAAGAACTAATTAAGGTATAATAACGAGTATCCAAAAATGTACTGAAGAAATAAAATACAAATTGTTTTTTTTGGAATAAATTAAAGGTTTTGTAGCAACAGAATTAAAAATAACTTAACCAACATTAACTTAAATGGAATAGTTAAATTGATCTACTAATAAATTTGATCTACTATTCGAATCCAGGAAAACTTTTAAAAGATAATTTTTTAGTAAAGAGTTTGTATCTACTTGGATATCTCATTTTAGATTAGGATGAATAGGATGATCATTTCCTAAATCTTGCAATTAATATTCATGTTGTATTTTTTTCTAAAAATGAATTTATCCTTTAAAAAATTCCTTATTCTAAATTATATTTAAACCACCTAAAATGCACGTAACTTTCTAATAACACATTTTAATTAGCTTTGCATATTTTCTCACAGCGTTTTATTCTTTTTCTGTATTTTGTAATTAAAGAAATTACGTTTGTTTGCGTTTTAAACATTTGTTTTCCGTTTTTTTTTTTGTGTTTACATCAACTATTTGTAAGCTTTTAAGATTTTAAAATATTATATGACATTTAATTATTTATTTATATTCTTTCACACAATGGCAAATTTGTTAAGGTATAGTTAAGGTATAAATGCAGCTAAGTGTTGTTGGATTGAGACTTTAAAAATTTAGCTTACATATTCATTTCAGAATTTCAATACTCTGTCCGTTAGACGATGGTCCATTCCGAAATTCGTTCAGGTATAATTAAGGTATAAATGCAGTTAAGTGTTACTTATTATTGCAGGACTAGATCCTTCTAAGGTAATTTTAGATGATTTTTTCCATTATTCGGGTTTGAAACTCGGCCATTATTTGATGGATAAATGCGTTAGAGTGTAAGGATTGTCTGCGTAAACACAATATTTTCCATTACACTTCAAAAAAGTCCTATGGCGTCAAATCGTATGATTTTTGGGGCCAACTTCAATTACAAACTCTCCAAATGACGTGTATGTCTGTTATAATCATAAACTATATCGACTCTCAATGGGGCTGATATAGTAAAAACAATTAAAATTAATCAGCTCACATGATTTCGTTATTTCCACAGCCATTTAGAATGCCAATAAATCTGTTATGTATTGTAGTAAACCTGAAGGAAGAAGAAACGAAAGCAGACCAAGAAATAGGTGGCTGGATGTAAGGAAGGAAATTTTGAAGCAGAGAAGATTAGTCATCGTTTGGAAGCAGAAAGCGATGGATAGCGATGAATGGAGACAAGTATTTAAACAGGTCCAAACTAATACAGATCAAAAATAAGAAGAAATTGTCATTTTTTCAAAATTATTTCAAAAATTTGCAGGATTTTTTTAAATATTTTTTTATAATCTTTACGAAGAGTATTTCGCAGGTATTCGTTCCAATTTCAATTTTTTTTTATACTAAGAAATGGACAATACGTTTTTTTTTGAAAAAAGCATTGTCATATTTGATAAATAATATGATTATTATAATGATTGACTTAATTGCCTGTTTTTCAATTGACACTTGCATTAACGAAATAAACGCTTACATTCTTGAAAATTGTTGAGATTTTAAATAATCCGAATGTCATTTTGATTTTACTTAAAACTCCAGTTTTATTATAGATGAAAAATTAATGTGGTAGTAGTTATAAATTTACTTAAAAATTTCTTTACAGTTAAAACACGCGTTCGAGTAAAGTTCTCAACTCATTTTTTGATTATCTTGAAAATATATAAATTAAGCGTTATCGAATATTTGCTTCGGAAAGTAAAATGATATAAAATATACGTTAAATTTAGATTTGGATAAAATTTTTACTATTCTTGAAATAAAGCATTATACAAATTATCACAACGATACTTATTGCAGGATTTGATCCTTCTGAGGTAATTTTAGATGATTTCGAAATTTTTCAAAAAAGTCGTACGGTGTCAAATCGTATGATTTTTGGGGCCAATATTAATCATCAAGTCTCCAAATTACGTGTATGGAAATTTTTCACGCAATAAAGCGGAAATTTGTTCTTTTTTGTGTGATATATGGTGCCGTCTTGTTGAAACCACGGAAGATATAAGTTTAGGGCAAAAAAAGTTGTCTATCATATGAGCACCGACTTTAGAATTGGCGATAAAGTTCTCCGCTTCTTCTTTCAATTTTTAAAGAAATTCAACACAATGATAATTTCAGGCTTAAATGCATACTTAACGATTACTTATAATGAACACAATAGATTTTCAACATTAACTCGAGATTCATCGAATCCCCATATATAGTAACTTTCCTGAAGAAAATTCATTGGGAAAGGGCGGAAATATACCATTCTAGAATGTTTTTACAATTAAGATGGTCTGTTTGATAATTGTTTACTTATAATTTTGAGTTAAATAAATATCATATTAAATAATATATATGTATATATATATTAGACAGCTATCAAATAATAAGGCTGTATTTTAAAAAACTCTAGAAGATTCTGCTATCAATTCATGCAATATTAGGAATCACATGCCAAAAAGCTTTACGATCAAATGCCAATTAGCACCCACCACTAATACTAAAATGTTATTTTTTCAGTGGAATGCAACTCTCAAAGAACTTTTAAAGTTTCATATTGGGAAGTACCATTAAATAAATTGATTTAAATTATAAAACTCTTTCGTAAAATTTAAATAATTTAAATAAGATTATAAAAAGAAAATCTCTAATAATTTTATTTTATTAATATCTCAAATAGGGGCTTATTTGGAGCTATTTCCATTAAAATAAAAAACCAAAAACGTTTGTTGTTTATTTGCAACTTAATCATTAATTCGGTTTTCACAATAATAATCTTACAAGAGCAGATCGAAATAATTTCCGACAGTTTTTTAAATAGATTTTTTGACATATGCACTATTTCTTTCTAAACTATAACTTATTTTGGAAAGTTCATGCATTATATACCAATTTTCAAACATTGATCAATATCTCAAATATTTAATACAATATAGAAGAAATATTGAGACAAGCTCAATATATTCAGCTGTGTTTGAAAAGTTTCAATAAATTTTGAAAATATGAAAATCAGTTTTATTTACTTGCTGATCAACTTTTCAGCCAAACTTTAATTATTATCCTTTGATAACAATGGATTTATTCCATGACTTCCAAGGCATGTATCTGAAGGATTTATTTAGGATTTTTGCAGTGATTTTTGATAAGATCACTTATTATCTTCATCAAATACTCAATATGATTGACAGATAATAGACCTGAAATGAATCAAAAGTCCTTTTTTATTAACTTTGACTGCACAAAAGTAGTTTTGTAATATTTTCCGCATATTCCTGATTATTGCAAATGTACATATTCATAATTAATTATTAAAGAAGGAATAATACTCTCTTTTCAGTTACTATTCATTGACTAAAAAAACATCCATTTTTATTATGAGAACTTAAAAAATTAATAATTTGCCTGCATTAAGACACTAATAATTTGTAAAAAACAATTAATATTTTTTTAAATATTTCGGAAAAATTGTAATAATATGTTTCGACCTATAATCTACTAGAACTATTCTTAGAGGTATAATATTTTTTGAAATTTCTCTTAACAGAATATTTGGATAAACTTAAAACTGAAAAAAAAACACTTTAAAAATAATACAATATTTGCCAAATATTGTTTGTATGAAAATAATGAGGGCAAAATAACAAAAATTTGTACTAGAACAGTTGTTCATATACTAATCGAGTAAATAATTGTGTTCGAAAATTCTTAATATAATATTTGAATATTGCTAAGCTATTTATTAGCTTAAAGAAATTATTTAATTTACGAAAACAAATTATACGTTTACGATCAATTTTAAATAAGAGGAATTTGTTTGACGTAATTATTATAAAAATTAAAACAATTGTATAAACAAGAAATGAATACATAATCGAGAAAATTTTCATATAAAAGCAACCCTTACGGACCATAAAGTATCAATCAATTGTTAACAGTTAATTTTGACTACCTGTGCTAAGAAATACTAGAAAAATGCGTAAGAATATTATGCAAATTTGTTTAGTTTTCTAAAAGTTATTAAAAATATTTTTTTTTTTTTTCAGGTCTATTGTCGATACTGTTTGTGGTACTCTGTCTATCATACTTTGTGTTCGCCGAAGCCGATCCCGAAGCCAAGCAAAAACGGCGAAGACCAAAAAAACCAAAATCAGGTGGTGGTGTATGGGGACAAATTGGTAAAGCTGGAGCAAAACTAGCTGTAGAAGCAGCTCAGCAAGCTTTCGGCCAGCATTTCCAAGAAGATGAATAAATTTTTGCTCGAGTAAACAATCCAAACTGATTATCATGTTTTCTCAATAAATTGAATTTTTAAACCATTAAAGAAATTTATTTTTTAAATCCTCTGAAATGTCCATTCTGCACAGAATGTAACATCATTCAAACTACGATAACGAGACTTATTTCAGGTCTCAATCCTTCTGAGGTATGTTTTGATCACTTTTACTCATATTTCGGGTTGTAATTCAGCTATTACTTGGTGGGTGTCAGTTTTTTAATATTCTAAAATTTGAGAATTATCTGCATAAACGCGTAATTTTGCATAGCTCTACAAAAAAGATACAGTGGCGTCAAATCGCATAATTTTCAAGGCCTATTGTCATCGCAAGCCTCCAAATCACGCGTTCGGGAACTTTTCACGCATTAATTAGAAATTTGTTGTATTTTGTATGGCTTGTGGTAAAAGCTTGTTAAAACCACAAATGGTCCAGATTAAAATTTTCAAATTTAAACCAAAAAAAAGTGGGTCAGCATACGACCACGTCGTTTTGAATGGGCTTCAATTTCTCTCCTTCTTCGTTTTTAAAGAAAAACGGGTAAATAAAACGTTCACTCCAAAATGCACTAAGTCGAAATTCAAACAAGAATTTTTGAAGAAAAATTCGTTGCGTACCCGAAAGCCTCAATAAATTATTTTCTGATAAATTTCAATCAATTATTCGTGCAGTTAATATTATTTTATTGATAATAAATAAAAAAATTACAATTGTTCCGAACTATAATTTCAAGAAACGTTCAATAATCTTGAATATAAAAATAGTCCTGACAATCGGGTAAGTCTTATTAACTGTTCCCATTATACAAGTGACAACTATCTGGTCCACTTAAATATATCTGAAATTTGGAATTTTTTAAATTATTCTTTCGCATTATTGCTTCTCGAGGATGTGTGTTAACTCCTGAGTGATACCGATTGAAAATATTCCCAAATATATAGCCTTTTATATTTATCTGAATGATCTTTATTTTTATAAAGTACGTACGTACTTAAAGCATATTACTTAACATATTAAATATGCAGAAATTATTTCAACAGTATTTTCTCTAGAAGAGCATTAATATAACTAAAATCCATTTTAAGTATGCAATTTTTGTACAAAGAAGTGAGAACCATTTTAAGAATGCAATTTTTGTACATTTGTGTCACGGAATGTTTAATTCGCTTTAATAACAAATATTTTCCAATACGAATAATATTTGCAAAATACTATTTCTTTGACAGATTGAATAAAAAATATTTGCTTTGACTTTTTATCCAAACTAAAACACTTGTACTCATATTAACTGAATTAATAATTACATGCGAATATATTCGTCTTGTGTTCTTATTTTGAATTAGAATTTTTTGAGTAATAAGAAATCAATTGAATATTATTGTACTTTTGAAATATGCTCAATTCTTTCACACATTATTGTTTATCCAAAATATATAATACATTCGTGATGAAAAAAAATTAAAGAAATAAATCTAACTTATTTGATAATTCAAATATATTCGTTTCAATAGGAATTTAAAAAATATTGAAAATAAGCTATTCGAAATGCATAAAAAGTTACTGAGTATAAGTAATTAATTTGTATCCGCTTTTAAAACAGAATTATTTATGAAACTTGTGTTATATTTTTAGGAAGCGTTTATTACACAAATAATTATCATTATAGATGGATGAGTGAAGCACATAAAAATTGCAAAAATTAATATTTTTTTTATTATGTTCAGAGCTATTAAAGAAGTAAACAGCCAAAGTACGACTGAAGTCAGCTCAATTTGACGTAAAAGCTTCAAAGAAATATCTTATCAAATAGTTTAAAGCCAAAATTTGGAATGAACTGTATTAAGTAATTTATTTGTTTTGATAATAAATTCGACAAAATTACATTAAAAATATAAAAATCTCAAAATGACATATATTCTTTTAACATAATTTTAAGTTATTATAAAAGTTTTAAGCTATTTATCTGTTAATTTAGGGGTGACACCAGATTGTAAATATTTCAAATATACTCGTATGTGTACATTTAGTCTTTAAACTAAGATGAATTCTATTAAATTATTATGTTTTGAATTGTGTTAATTTAAATGTAATAGTAGTTAGACAAAACTGCATAAATTTAACTAAAAACGTAATTATTGTAATAAAAAAATTTATATTAATAACCGCTAATGAAATAATTAGTAATTGTTATAATATGAATTGGTAATTCTCGAAAATTTCGTGGGTGTTGAGTGGGAAGAGGACGGTATAAACATTTAGAATTTTAAAAATGAACGTTAAGTTCAACAGTCACGACCATGGTCAGTATACACCTTGACTTGCTAGGCATGCTTATCGCTAACTTTATGCGAACAATGTGGGGGTTTCGAAGTTTAATGCACATATCAAAAAGTTATCGGAATTTATTCCGAAAATTAAAAATACAAGTTTATTCATCTTAATCTATATTGTCCCCTTCAAAGTAATCCCCATCGACTTTAACACACTTATGCCAACGCTTCATCCAACCCTCGAAACATTTTTTATATTCGGTTTTCGGTATGTCCATCACTGCTTCCTGCGATTTTTCCATTACTTCCTCTGGGCTGTTGAAACGCGTTCCCCGTAATGGTTTTTTTAACTCGATTGAACAGAAAGAATTCACAGGTAGCCAAATCAGATCAATTCGGTGATTGTTGCATGGTATTTGTTGCATTTTTCATCAAAAAATTACGAATAATGATGGCACTGTGCGACGGTGCGTTATCATGGTGCAAAATCCACGAGTTTCCTGCCCACAATTCTGGTCTCTTTCGGCGAATTGCTTCACGCAAACGTCTCATAACGCCCAAATAATACTCCTTGTTTACTGTCCGGCCTTCTGGCAAAAATTCATGATGAAACCGTGAGCATTGCCTTCTTTTTTGACTGAAAAGGATGTGGTTTTTTTGGTCTCGGCTCATTTGGTGAACGCCATTCACTTGCCTGATGTCTGGATTGCATGTCGTACTCATAAACCCATGTCTCGTCTCCAGTAATGAGCCTTTTGATGAATGTGGGATCGGAATCAGCCTCGCAAATCATGTCTTTGCGACGTCAACACGGTCTCTCTTTTGCATGAAATTAAGGTCTTTTGGCACCAACTTTGCTGCTACACGACAGAAACCCAAATCATTAATCAAAATGTCTTGGACAGATCCATAGGCAACGTTCAAGTCCTCCGCTATCACTCTGATGGGTAATTTGCGGTTATTGCCAAACTTTTCTTTTACTTTATCAATGTTTTCGTTGGTTTTCGATGTTGATGGTCTGCCACTGCGTCCATCATCTTCGATTGACTCACGATCACTTTTGAACTGCTCGTGTCACTGGTAAACGACCGTTTTCTTAAGAGAATCGTTGCCGAAACACTTTTCCAACATTTCCAACGTTCGCGCACCATTAAAACCGTTTTTTACGCAAAATTTAATATAAGTTCGTTGTTGCAAATTTAAATCCATTTCTAAAATTGTAATAAATCGCCAACACACACAGAGATGGATGTACTCTTGGCTACGTAACTTTTCCCTCTAAATCTTAGCGTCATAGCTCTCAAGATTTAGAGGGACTCAAATCGGAACGATGGGAGCGCCACAACTTTTCGATCAAGGTGGTAGGTGCTCTCATACCTACCATAACAAGAAAATTATCATGCCAAAATATAATGGGGTATATAGAGACACCTAAAGGTGTTTAAAAATAAAACTATTAAAGGAAAAAGGCGAGGCAATAAGAAATGAGAAAAGAGGTACAATTATTGGAAATCTTCTTTTAATTTTGAAATAATAATTAATTATTAGTCAAAAAAAAGTAAACATCGAAAAAAAAAAAACGAAAAAAATGGGTGAAGGCAATCGTCTATGTTGATGGGAGATGCTTAGCCCCTGGACATTTCGCAAATCCTCCCTTTGGCACTCCTCCACTAAATAATTTTGGAGTGCAACTCACCTACTTCCATGATTGTCTCTATTCCAACATTAATAAACACTAACTGTTGGACCGGAAACTGGTAAAAAAGAGGAACCTTGAATAAAATACTTATTATGTCAATTACATTATAATATATAATATATATTTTAATAAAGAACTTATCAACAAAAACAACAAAATTTAAAGAATTTAACAAATTATTTTGAAATTAAATTGCAATATTTGTTTGCTTTTTGGGGGATACTCCCGTAAAAATAAAAATAGTTATTTATTTAAATTCTATTCTGCAAAAAAAAAATTCTTTCTATATTGTATAATTTCCCATTTTTAATGAGCTTTTATTATATTGTAAATAAGGCAAATTTCTTTTAAAAATTAATAATTATAAGAATTTTTTTGAAATATATATTCTGAAGTTTGAGGTTATTTCTTATTTAATCTTGCTGAAAAATTCTATAAAACAAACCAAATAATGATATGGCTATCAAAATATCAAATTTACTGACATGAAATTTTTTATATTTTTACCTTTTTTTTGATTATATTGTACAATTTTTATAGGAGAACATTTCCGATGAAAATCTTTAATTATAATACATATAATTAAATATGCATTTACAAAATCAGGGAAAGCGTTTTATTTCTTTTCATTTATTACTTTTAAATATTATAGTTTTTATGTAATAAATAAAAACGCCTCAAAAAGTTCAAATAGTTGTAAGAATATGGGAAACGATTTTAGAATCGTTTCCCATATTCTTACAACTATTTGAACTTTTTGAGGCGTTTTTATTTATTTAAGTATTCACTCCATTAAATTATCACAATTAAAGAAAAAAAACAAAAAATTATGAAGTTTTATTTATTATTTATTGACTTTTATTTTTTTTCTTCCTTTCTTTTAAATATTTGTTTTTCTATAAGCAAAAACAAAAAAATTGTCCAATTTTAAAGGCAGCAGAAAAATTTTCTATTTTAATTTTTACTAAATTACTAAGTTTTGTTGTCTTATTCAGAATTGATATATATTTATTTAATTAAATTTTATTTCCCATTAATATTGTTGAATTCTGATGAGTAATTAAATAACAGCGACTATTTTGAATTTTTTCTTAATTAAATATTAAAATACGAAAGAAACATTTACGTTATAAATGTAACTACAATATTATTTGGCCAGAACTCCTAAATGCTTAAAGCAATTCTTTGCAAAATTATAAAAAGTTTATAGCTATTTTATTGCACCAAATAATGGCACAAGATCAATTCTAGTACGTTTAATCAACTTCGCTGACTGATCCGAAAGATTTCTCGTGAAATCCGCATCAACTTCATGCAGAAGCCAGATGCCTGTGAAATTTTCTAAAGGTAGTGTTGCCAGTAGCATTAAAACAGCACGAACATTTCATGTACAATTCCATGGATTCCCTATAAATTCAAATAATATTTTTTATAAAAAAATTTTTGATCACTCTCTTTCTCTCCCTCATACAGAAGAAACAACAGTAGCAATAATCATTTAATTTGAATATGAAGAATTTCAAAAGTTCCATTAACTTTTCTCATTTAACAGGAAATTCTGGAAATATCAGCAAGTATATTTCGTAAAGCAGAAAATATAAAAAACAAGATAGTTTGTGTAAGCGCTAAAAATAACCATTAATTCATAATTTAAAGCAAAAAAATCTCCGACGATGTTAAATAAAATTTTGAATAGAAGTTTCCGGAATAAATATGTATTAAAACAATAACTAAAAATAATTTGTACAAACATTTATCGAAAAATTGATAGGAAAATATTGTTTATCTAAGAGAGTATTGACTGGTTTGCGCCTTTATTGATTTCTGTTTGCCTAAAAATATGCTATAAAATGCTAAGATGTGAAGTACGCCTGCTCAACCATCTCAACACGAATTTCTTCACTAATTTTTGATACTATCAATTTATGGTTTGTTTTAAAATAAAAATTGTTTAAATATTTAATTAGCAAAAATATTTGTGATGTTAATTTCGATTTAGATACAAATCAACATGTTTGCTTTTATCAAATAAATTATTTGCCGTGTTTCGAACTCAGTACTTATTTGATTGGCTTCATTGAATAAACAAGATCATCTGTGCAAATAGGAAATAAGAACTTATTTAGGATAACTTCTTTGTAAAAGGTGCTTTTGTCAATCATTTACTATCGCACAATAGTTAAAAGTAAATTGGGACTGATTACGTTCAGCTGTCATTGGGATCGTATAAAATCAGTGCACCAACAACGGAACCTGCCTTATTAGTATTATGACATTTTAGCAAGAATATCTGATAATACATAGAAAGTCTTCCTTACATTATGGGGGATACGAAGACCGATTGACATTCAGGATCGGCAATTCCGTTTTGAATTCTCAATACTTATTATCAACTTACTAATAATTTTTAAGAACTAATTAAGGTATAATAACGAGTATCCAAAAATGTACTGAAGAAATAAAATACAAATTGTTTTTTTTGGAATAAATTAAAGGTTTTGTAGCAACAGAATTAAAAATAACTTAACCAACATTAACTTAAATTGAATAGTTAAATTGATCTACTAATAAAATTGATCTACTATTCGAATCCAGGAAAACTTTTAAAAGATAATTTTTTAGTAAAGAGTTTGTATTTACTTGGATATCTCATTTTAGATTAGGATGAATAGGATGATCATTTCCTAAATTTTGCAATTAATATTCATGTTGTATTTTTTTTCTAAAAATTAATTTATCCTTTAAAAAATTCCTTATTCTAAATTATATTTAAACCACCTAAAATGCATGTAACTTTCTAATAACACATTTTAATTAGCTTTGCATATTTTCTCACAGCGTTTTATTCTTTTTCTGTATTTTGAAATTAAAGAAATTACGTTTGTTTGCGTTTTAAACATATGTTTCCCATTTTTTTGTGTGTTTACATCAACTATTTGTAAGTTTTTTCGATTTTAAAATATTATATGACATTTAATTATTTATTTATATTCTTTCACACAATGGCAAATTTGTTAAGGTATAGTTAAGGTATAAATACAGCCAAGTATTACTTATTATTGTGAAGTAGATCCTTCTAAGGTAATTTTAGATGATTTTTCCCATTATTCGGGTTTGAAACTCGGCCATTATTTGATGGATAAATGCGTTAGAGTGTAAGGATTGTCTGCGTAAACACAATATTTTCCATTACACTTCAAAAAAGTCCTACGGCGTCAAATCGTATGATTTTTGGGGCCAACTTCAATTACAAAGTCTCCAAATTACGTGTATGTCTGTTATAATCATAAACTATATCGACTCTCAATGGGGCTGATATAGTAAAAACAATTAAAATTAATCAGCTCACATGATTTCGTTGTGTCCACAGCCATTTAGAATGCCAATAAATCTGTTATGTATTGTAGTAAACCTGAAAGAAGAAGAAACGAAAGCAGACCAAGAAATAGGTGGGCGGATGTAATGAAGAAAATTTTGAAGCAGAGAAGATTGGAGTCATCATTTGGAAGCAGAAACCGATGGATAGCGATGAATGGAGACAAGTATTTAAACAGGTCCAAACTAATACAGATCAAAAAGAAGAAGAAGAAATTGTCATTTTTTCAAAATTATCTCAAAAATTCGTAGGATTTTTTTTCATTTTTTTTTATAATCTTACGAAGAGTATTTTGCAAGTATTCATTCTAATTTGAAATTTTTTTTAAATTAAGAAATGGATAATACGTTTTTTTGAAAAAGCATTATCATATTTGATAAATAATATGATTATTATAATAATTGATTTAATTGCAGCCTGTTTTTCAATTGACACTTGCATTAACGAAATAAACGATTATATTCTTGAAAATTTTTGAGATCTTAAATAAGCTGAATAACATTTTGATTTTATATAAAACTTTATTTTTATAATAGATGCTAATGTATAAAAAATTAATGTGGTAGTAATTATAAATTACTTAAAAATAATTATAAATTTAATTTTGAGTTAAATAAATTTCATTTAATAATATACGTATACTAGACAGCTTTCAAATAATGAGGCTGTATTTGCAAAAACTCGAGATTTTGTTATCAAATCAAGCAATATTAGGAACCACATGGCAAAAAACTATACGATCACATTCCAATTAGCACCCACCAATAATACTAAAATGTTATTTTTTCAGTGGAATGCAACTCTCAAAGAACTTTTAAAGTTTCATATTGGGAAGTACCATTAAATAAATTAATTTAAATTATAAAACTCATTGGTTAAAATTAATCAATTTAAATATTTTCCTGTCAGACAAGACTTTTTTAAAGGTATTCCGTACACTTATAAAATAATAAACAAAAATCTCTATTAATGGACATATTTCATTACATTAATATCTAAATAAGGGTCTTATTTGGAGCTATTTTCATTCAAATAAAAAACCAAAAATGTTTGAAGTTTATTTGCAACTTAATAATTAATTAGGTTATCACAATAATAATCTTACAAGAGCAGATCGAAATAATTTCCGACAGTTTTTTAAATATATTTTTTGACATATGCACTATTTCTTTCTAAACTATAACATAATTTGGAAAGTTCATGCATCGCATATCAATTTTCAAACATTGATCAATATTTCAAATAATTAATACAATAAGAAGAAATATTGAGACAAGCTCAATATATTTAGCTGTGTTTGAAAAGTTTCAATAAATTTTGAAAATATGAAAATCAGTTTTATTTACTTGCTGATCAACTTTTCAGCCAAACTTTAATTATTATCCTTTGATAACAATGTATTTATTCCATGACTTCCAAGGCATGTATCTGAAGGATTTATTTAGGAGATTTTTGCAGTGATTTTTGATAAGATCACTTATCATCTTCATCAAATACTCAATACGATCGACAGATAATAGACCTGAAATGAATCAAAAGTCCTTTTTTATTAACTTTGACTGCACAAAAATTGTTTCGTAATATTTTCCGCATATTCCTGATTATTGCAAATGTGCATATTCATAATTAATTATTAAAGAATGAATAATACTCTCTTTTCAGTTACTATTCATTGACTAAAAAACATCCATTTTTATTATGAGAACTTAAAAAATTAATAATTTGCCTGCATTAAGACACTAATAATTTGTAAAAAAACAACTAATAATTTTTAAAATATTTCGGAAAAATTTTAATAATATGGTTCGACCTATAATCTACTAGAACTATTCTTAGAGGTATAATATTTTTTGAAATTTCTCTTAACAGAATATTTGGATAAACTTAAAACTGAAAAAAAAACACTTTAAAAATAATACAATATTTGCCAAATATTGTTTGTATGAAAATAATGAGGGCAAAATAACAAAAATTTGTACTGAACAGTTGTTCATATACTAATCGAGTAAATAATTGTGTTCGAAAATTCTTAATATAATATTTGAATATTGCTAAGCTATTTATTAGCTTAAAGAAATTATTTAATTTACGAAAACAAATTATACTTTTACGATCAATTTTAAATAAGAGGAATTTGTTTGACGTAATTATTATATAAATTAAAACAATTGTATAAACAAGAAATGAATATATAATCGAGAAAATTTTGATATAAAAGCAACCCTTACTGACCATAAAGTATCAATCAATAGCTAGCAGTTAATTTTGACTATCTATACTTAGAAATACTAGAAAAATGCGTAAGAATATTATGCAAATTTGTTTGGTTTTCTAAAAGTTAATAAAAATAATTTTTTTTATTTTTTCAGGTCTATTGTCGATACTGTTTGTGGTACTCTGTCTATCATACTTTGTGGTCGCCGAAGCCGATCCCGAAGCGAGAAATAAACGGCGAAGACCAAAAAAACCAAAATCAGGTGGTGGTTTATTCGGAGATGTTGTAAGAGCTGGAGTGGGAGTAGCTGTAGAAGCAGCTCGGCAAGCTATGAACCCACAAGATGAATAAATTTTTACCGGAGAATAAATGAGAAGACAATCCACACTGATTGTCATGTTTTCTCAATAAATTGAATTTTTAAACCATTAAAGAAATTTATTTTTTAAATCCTCTGAAATATCCATTCTGCACAGAATGTAACATCATTCAAACTACGATAACGAGACTTATTTCAAGATTCAATCCTTCTGAGGTATGTTTTGATCACTTTTACTCATATTTCGGGTTTAAATTCAGCTATTACTTGGTGGGTGTCAGTTTTTTATTATTCTAAAATTTGAGAATTATCTGCATAAACGCGTAATTTTGCATGGCTCTACAAAAAAGATACAGTGGCGTCAAATCGCATAATTTTCAAAGCCTATTGTCATCGCAAGCCTCCAAGTTACGCGTTCGGGAGCTTTTCACGCAATAAATCGTGTGGTTTATTGCGTGAAAAGCTCCAGTTATATTTTGTGTGGCTTGTGGTGCAAGCTTGTAAAAACCAGAAATTATCCAGTTTAAAATTTTCAAATTTAAACAAAAAAATCATACTACCACATAGTTCAGAATGGGCTAAAAGAAATACGGACGAATAAAACGTTCACTCCAAAATGCACTAAGTCGAAATCCAAACAAGAATTTTTGAAGAAAAATTCGTTGCGAACCCGAAAGCCTCAATAAATCATTTTCTGATAAATTTCAATAAATTATTCGCGCAGTTAAAATTATTTTATTGATAATAAATAAAAAAATTACAATTGTTCATATTTTATCAATAACAATTTGACTCGTCCAGAACTCTAATTACAAGAAACCTTAAAATAATTTTGAATATAAAAATAGTCCTGACATTCGGCGGGTAGGTCTTATTAACTGTTCCCATTATACAAGTGACAACTATCTGGTCCAGTTACATATATCTGAAATTTGGAATTTTTTAAAATATTCTTTCGAATTATTGCTTCTTGAGGATGTGTGTTAACTCCTGAGTTATAAGTAACTCCTGAGTACTTAAGGTATATTTCTTAACAAATTAAATATGCAGAAATTATTTCAACAGTATTTTCGCTAGAAGTGCACCAATATCGTTAAAATTAACTAGTGAGAACCATAAAAACGCAATTTTTGTACATTTGTGTCGTGAATGTTTAATTCGCTTTAATAACAAATATTTTTCAATACGAATAATATTTGAGAAATACTATTTGTTTGACAGATTAAATAAGAAATACTTGCTTTGACTTTTTATCCAAACTAGAACACTTGTACTCATATTAACTGAATTAATAATTACAAGCGAATATATTCGTCTTGTGTTCTTATTTTGAATTAGAATTTTTTGAGTAATAAGAAATCAATTGAATATTATTGTACTTGTGAAATATGCTCATTTCTTCCATACATTATTGTTTATCCAAAATATATACTACATTCGTGATGAAAAAAAAATTTAAAGAAATAAACCTAACTTATTTGATAGTTCAAATATATTCGTTTCAATAGGAATTTAAAAAAATATTGAAAATAAGCTATTCGAAATGCATAAAAAGTTATTGAATATAAGTAATTAATTTGTATCTTCTTTTAAAGGAGAATTATTTATGAAACTTGTGTTATATTTTTACGAAGCGTTTATTACACAAGTGATTTCTATTATAGATAGTTAAATGGAAAACTAGCTTTTACTTTTTTTTTGAATTAGTAGCTTATGCATGAAAAATTCGATGCTCATTTCTTCTTCTTTTTCATGAATAAACTCATTGCAAAATTCTTTGTAGTGCAGTAGCTCCACGCCAAGGTTTTCATCGAAATCATCTTTATATACACTACAGAATGCCTTAGCACGTTATTTTATTTCATCTGAGCTAATGTCACTCAATTCCCTCAGAAATCCAAACAAATTATGTATTTCCGAATAAGCAGAAATTCTTTTGATAACGATGCAATAAACTGGTCAATAACTGGAAGGAAACTGTGCACTCGAAATGTGTCAGAAGGTTTTAAGTCAAGTTCTGGAGTTTTTGAACGATCTTGATCTTGTAAACGGACGTTGCATCCGCGCTTTCGTTTATTTTGAACCACATATTCATTATGACCACATAATTCAATTGCCTGACGCTCATACTCGGTATAAGACTCTCGTTTTAGTTCGATAAAAGTCTTCAAAGAAGAAAGCAGTGCGATCGAAGTATTCAGATCTGATTTTGGGCTTTGAATACTTTTATTGACTGTATTTACTCTTTCGAGAATTTCATTCCAAGCAATTGCATAAATAGCAGTTTCAAGTTTATCCATTTGGCTGAATAATCCGCTAGCTTCACAATTTGCATCAGCCATATCTGATAATTTAGATTTAATTGGTTTATAGCCACGAATTAAAGCTTTGGTTGCATCTGCTCGAGATGAAAAACGAGTCGTGCTGACCCTCTTGGGAACAAGCAGTGGCTTTTCGTTTTCCTTTAATTGTACTTGTTTAAAGCAATCAACAAGTATCGCATAACGGTCTGTTGAAATTGTGAAGAAAACGTAGACTGCTTCTAAAAAGCTAAAAAATAATTTAGCTTCGGTACAAGTATTCATTGCATCGGTGCCAACTAAATTGAGTGAATGTCCTATACAAGGAACCCAGAATGCGAGTGGATTTTGTTTTCTAACTAGAGCCTGAAGACCTTCATATTTGCCGCTCATAGCAGATGCGTTATCATGCGATTGAGCTCGAGAATCTTTTAATTTTAGACCATTTTTGTCTAAAAAATTTCTTAAACCATTAAACATTTCTTGTGCTTTATGACCTTGATTAGGCATAAAAGTCACAAATCTTTCAACTGGATCTCCATTTTCTTCAATATAACGTAATATTAATACTAATTGGTCAATGCGACCTTCATGCCTTGTCGAATCCAATGTAAATGCGTAGTATCGTGATACTTTTACACGGCGGATTATTTCATCAAATATGTTACTTCTTGAGCAATAAGCCTTCGTAGTTCGTTGCAAATTGTAGATGAAAGGTAATTCACGTGGCCACGCCCCTTATTCGCATGAGTTTTAATATGGGAATCCAAAAACTCATCATAATGAGAGAGTAATTGAAGTATTCCTAGGTAGTTTCCGTTATGTGGCGAACCAATGGTTTTATTATCTCCCCAAAAAGATAAACTGCGCTCACTAATATAACATAAAACTGATGCTACTCTTCTTAATACTTTTCTCCAGTATTGCTTATTTTTTTCCATCTGTTTTGTTATTTCAAAATCGACGCGCCCTAGTTCTCCTGACCGAGACTCAAACACAATTGCAGCTTTCAGGTGAGCAGAAGAAGTTTCATGAGAAACTAAGCGAAGCTCTGCATTTTTCCAGTCGCAAAAGCCACCATGTGAAAACTGTGTTTTAATATCACCGAATAATTTACAAATAAAACAATTCAGTTTTTCATCGTTCGGTGAAAAACACAACCAATTACGTTTAATTATTTCCCCATTTTTATGCTTTCTCTCGAACATACTCTCTTGGCAGGTTCGATAAAAATTGAATCTTGTTGTTTAAAAGACTTTTCTTTCAAAAGCTTACTATCGGAATTATGAAGTTTACTACTCCCTGATTTCACCCAGTAAGTAATATGGTTTTTGAACTCTCTTATATTTATTGGCCAAGTACCAATATCGCATTTTGTAAAAATTTCATTTCCAGTTTCTAAGTTTTTTTCGACCTCTTCAGTTGTCGCATCAATAGCTTCACCAAGAGCTTGACCATCGAATTCAGCATTCTAAAAAAAATATGTTATGTTACAAATTTCTAAAATCTTCAAGACAAATCATTGTGACATCTGATCTATGATATCGAGGAGCGCGTTTCGTGCTCCGTCTGGTTAGTATGGCAGACGAGCACGGAGCACTAAAGCGATACGCTCTTCTCATATACACAGCTCACTCGCTTTTATAAATATTTTTAAAAATTCTTATCTATATAATTTTTGCTTTTGCACTATAAGAGCACGCAAGTCAGAGAAAACAAAAAATTTTAATTTTGCTTACATCATTTTTTTCTTCAGTATTTTGATTCAATTAGCGACAAATAATAAATACTTTTTGATGCAATTAGCGATTTTTTTAAAATACTTTGACATTAGCGACAATATTTATACTAGATAAACATTATCTGTTACTGTTTTTTCAGTTTCTACACTATCAGAAGACCCAGGTTTAGATGCTTCCACCGTAATGTAGTTAGTCAGCCGTGGCGTTTTTGCAAGAATTTTCGACTGCACTATTTCTTTTTCTTTGGCTTTGCGACGTTTTTCCGATCCTGATGGATGCACTCGGCCTTTGTGCCGATCAATAGGAATCTTATGGCGATCATTTTTGTTGCTCATTTTCTTGACCAAATTTGTATCTAAATGGTATAAATACATGAGTATCTCTGAATACACTATGATAGAAAAAAAACAATGCCATGTTTAAACTAATACTTACTTTGAGAGGTTAGAATTAAAGGGCGAGATATTTATTCGTACTTATTGCGAGCCAATACTTTTTATTCATATAAAAACAACACTTTCTGAAAGTCAGTAATACAATTTTCTTTGACGGAAGAATTTCAGTTAGTTCAGACAACTTATTATTTCCCACCTTTGGGTTCAGATAGACAAAAAAGATATTTAGAGTTGGTTAAGTAACGTACATGAACACTACCGAAATTCGTATGCTAAATAAATAGGCTTGAGGTTAGTTCAACGAATTATCGATTGCTGCATAGCAGTATATCTTGGGCTGGATAAAACAGAGCGACTAAACTGACGACATGCGACGACATGTGACGACATGACATTATAAAATCTCGCTTTCCCCGGGGTTGTGTGGGTTTAGGCACTTGCTAGTTTGGATTTTCATTGTTTATTCAAACTAAACGAATTAACTCGCATTCCCCAGGGTTGGGTGGGTTAGGGCACTTATTAGTATTTTTTTTAAATTTTCATGGTGTGGTGGAGGCCCTCTTGTGGTGGAGGCCCCTAGGCTGCAGCCTACTCCGCCTATTGGCTAGATCGGGCCCTGCACATAGGTGCTCTCATACCTACCATAGCAAGAAAATTATCATGCCAAAATATAAAGGGTTATATAGAGACACCTAAAGGTGCTTAAAAATAAAACTATTAAAGGAAAAACGCGAGGCAATAAGAAATGAGAAGAGAGGTACAATTATTGGAAATCTTTTTTTTAATTTTGAAATAATAACCAAATATTAGTCAAAAAAAAATTATACATCGAAAAAAAACAAATAAAAAGGGGTGAAGCCAACCGTCGATGTTAATGGGAGATGCTTAGCCTCTGGACATTCCGCAAATCCTGCCTTTAGCACTCCTCCACCAAATTGGGATTGCAGCTTTCCTACTGCGACGATTATCTCTATTCCTACATTAACAGATAGTCTGAATAACTAACTGTTGTACTGGAGACTGGAAAAAAGAGGAACCTTGAATAAAATACTTATTATTGTATATCAATTACATTATAATATATAATATATATTTTAATATAGAACTTAAAGTTGCCAATTTAATCAAGCTCCTTCCCAAAAATAAAGCTCCTGGCTATGATCTGATTACCTTCCTTGCCACAATATATAGCTCCACTCTTAGAACAATACATTTCCCAATACTCTGGAAATTTGCCACCATTAAAATGATCTCGAAGCCCAATAAACCAATAAAGGTCCACACTTCCTACAGGCCAATAAGTCTCCTTCCAGTACTCTCAAAAATCTTTGAAAAAATCCTCCTTCGCCGCTTACATCCTCTACACGAATCTTCAAATTTAATTCCTAGTCACCAGTTTGGTTTTCGCGCCGAACACTCCACTTTCCAGCAATGTCATCTAGTTCTCGATTTCATTGCATCCTCTTTAGAAAGAAAAAAGTACTGTCCCGGTGTGTTTCTTGATATAAGTCAAGCTTGTAATAGAGTTTGGCACCCGGGTCTACTCTGGAAACTCAAGAGGTTCCTTCTTTCCACCTATTTCCTATTCCTAAGATCATTCCTTTACAACCGACACTTCCAAGTAAATGAATCCAACGAACTCTCCAATATCTCTCCGATATTGGCTGGAGTTCCTCACGGTAGCTTACTTGGACCCATCCTCTAAAACATTTACACATCCGATATCCCAATCTACCCTAATAACTTCTTTGATACATACGCCGATGATACGGCCTGCCTTGCATCTAGCGAAAATCACCAACATGCTTCCGAGACTCTCCAAATCCAAATCCAAACCCTCCAGAACTGGTTTACTAGGTGGAAAATAAAAGTCAATGAACGTAAATCTATCCAGGTAACTTTCACTTTCCGTCGTGAGTCATGCCCTCCCATATACTTCAATGGTAGTGCCATACCTCAACACACCGAAGCTCGGTACCTAGGACTGATCTTAGACAAACGCTTGACATGGAACCCACATACAAGACCTAAAACACAAGAACTTAAAAGACGATATCTAAAACTACTTCGGCTTCTAGACAAACGTTCCAAACTTACTATAGACAGCAAAGTACTGTTATGCAATACCTTACTGAAACCCATATAGACATACGGACTAGAACTCTGTGGATCTACTAAGCCTTCTAATTCCCGTCGAATCCAATCCCTTCAATCAAAAATACTCCGTACAATTGTCGATGCCCCCTTTTATGTTCGCAATACTGTTATTCATCGTGATCTTAAAGTCCCATTTTTTTAAAGTGGTAGTATCTCGCTATAAAAAGTTCCGTTAGCGTGTCCTCAATCATAATAATCCTCTTGTTCAAGAACTATCCTCCACTTCCTTCCCTAGAAATACCCATCGAAGACTTAAGCGTCACTGGTCGCGTGATTTACTAAAATACTGAGGCTTAACAGAAACACACGCTAGCAGGAGGAACTTCATTGGATGTTTACTCCCCACAACCTTCCAAGCTAACATAATTAATACTATTGCTCAAATTTGCTTTTTACTATGTTGTAGTTGTTAATAACTGTAAAAATAAAAAACAAAATAAAAATTTACTTGCTGATCAACTTTTCAGCCAAACTTTAATTATTATCCTTTGATAACAATGGATTTATTCCATGACTTCCAAGGCATGTATTTGAAGGATTTATTTAGGATTTTTGCAGTGATTTTTGATAAGATCACTTATCATCTTCATCAAATACTCAATACGATCGACAGATAATAGACCTGAAATGAATCAAAAGTCCTTTTTTATTAACTTTGACTGCACAAAAATTGTTTCGTAATATTTTCCGCATATTCCTGATTATTGCAAATGTACATATTCATAATTAATTATTAAAGAATGAATAATACTCTCTTTTCAGTTACTATTCATTGACTAAAAAACATCCATTTTTATTATGAGAACTTAAAAAATTAATAATTTGCCTGCATTAAGACACTAATAATTTGTAAAAAAACAACTAATAATTTTTAAAATATTTCGGAAAAATTTTAATAATATGTTTCGACCTATAATCTACTAGAACTATTCTTAGAGGTATAATATTTTTTGAAATTTCTCTTAACAGAATATTTGGATAAACTTAAAACTGAAAAAAAAACACTTTAAAAATAATACAATATTTGCCAAATATTGTTTGTATGAAAATAATGAGGGCAAAATAACAAAAATTTGTACTGAACAGTTGTTCATATACTAATCGAGTAAATAATTGTGTTCGAAAATTCTTAATATAATATTTGAATATTGCTAAGCTATTTATTAGCTTAAAGAAATTATTTAATTTACGAAAACAAATTATACTTTTACGATCAATTTTAAATAAGAGGAATTTGTTTGACGTAATTATTATATAAATTAAAACAATTGTATAAACAAGAAATGAATATATAATCGAGAAAATTTTGATATAAAAGCAACCCTTACTGACCATAAAGTATCAATCAATAGCTAGCAGTTAATTTTGACTATCTATACTTAGAAATACTAGAAAAATGCGTAAGAATATTATGCAAATTTGTTTGGTTTTCTAAAAGTTATTAAAAATATTTTTTTTATTTTTTCAGGTCTTTTGTCGATACTGTTTGTGGTACTCTGTCTATCATACTTTGTGTTCGCCGAAGCCGATCCCGAAGCCAGAAATAAACGGCGAAGACCAAAAAAACCAAAATCAGGTGGTGGTATATGGGGACAAATTGCTAAAGCTGGAACAAAAGTAGCTGTAGATGTAGCTCAGCAAGCTATCGGCCAGCATTTCCAAGAAGAGGAATAAATTTTTGCTGGAGAAGACAATCCAAACTGATTATCATGTTTTCTCAATAAATTGAATTTTTAAACCATTAAAGAAATTTATTTTTTAAATCCTCTGAAATGTCCATTCTGCACAGAATGTAACATCATTCAAACTACGATAACGAGACTTATTTCAGGTCTCAATCCTTCTGAGTAATATTTTGATCACTTTTACTCATATTTCGGGTTGTAATTCAGCTATTACTTGGTGGGTATCAGTTTTTTATTATTCTCAAATTTGAGATTTATCTGCGTAAACGCGATATTTTGCATAGCTCTACAAAAAAGATACAACGGCGTCAAATTGCATAATGTTAAAGGCCTATTGTCATCACCAGCCTCCAAATTACGCGTTCGGGAACTTTTCACGCAATAAATTTGAAATTTGTTGTAATTTTTAAATTTAAACCAAAAAATCATACTACCACATCGTTCAGAATGGGCTAAAAGAAATACGGACAAATTAAACGTTCACTGCAAAATGCATTAAGTCGAAATCCAAACAAATGTTTTTGAAGGAAAATTCGTTGCATACCTAAAAGCCTCAATAAATTATTTTCTGATAAATTTGAATCAATTATTTGTGCAGCTAATATTATTTTATTGATAATAAATAAAAAAATTACAATTGTTCATATTTTATCAATAACGCTTTGACTCGTCCCGTACTATAATTACAAGAAACCTTCAAATAATCTTGAATATAAAAATGGTCCTGACAATCGGGTAGGTCTTATTAACTGTTCCCATTATACTAGTGACAACTATCTGGTCCACTTAAATATATCTGAAATTTGGAATTTTTTAAATTATTCTTTCGAATTATTGCTTCTCGAGGATGTGTGTTAACTCCTGAGTGATACCGATTGAAACCATTCCCAAATATATAGCCATTTTATATTTACCTAAATGATCTTTATACGTACTTAAAGTATATTTCTTAACAAATTAAATATGCAGAAATTATTTCAACATTATTTTCACTAGAACCATGAATATAACTAAAACTAACTAGTGAGAACCATTATAAAAAACGCAATTTTTGTACATTTGTGTCACGGAATATTTTATTAGCTTTAATAACAAATATTTTTCAATACGAATAATATTTGCAAAATACTATTTGTTTACAGATTAAATAAAAAATATTTGCTTTGACTTTTTATCCAAACTAGAACACTTGTACTCATATTAACTGAATTAATAATTACATGCGAATATATTCGTCTTGTGTTCTTATTTTGATTTAGAATTTTTTGAGTAATAAGAAATCAATTGAATATTATTGTACTTTTGAAATATGCTCATTTCTTCCATACATTATTGTTTATCCAAAATATATACTACATTCGTGATGAAAAAAAAATTTAAAGAAATAAACCTAACTTATTTGATAATTCAAATATATTCGTTTCAATAGGAATTTAAAAAAATATTGAAAATAAGCTATTCGAAATGCATAAAAAGTTACTGAGTATAAGTAATTAATTTGTATCTTCTTTTAAAGCAGAATTATTTATGAAACTTGTGTTATATTTATAGGAAGCGTTTATTACACAAATAATTATCATTATAGATGGATGAGTGAAGCACATAAAAATTGCAAAAATTACATTTTTTTTTTATTATGTTCAGAGCTATTAAAGAAGTAAACAGCCAAAGTACGACTGAAGTTAGCTCAATTTGACGTAAAAGCTTCAAAGAAATATCTTATCAAATACGAGTAGTTTAAAGCCAAAGTTTGGAATGAACTGTACTAAGTAATTTATTTGTTTTGATAATTAATTCGACAAAATTACATTTAAAATATAAAAATCTCAAAATGACATATATTCTTTTAACATAATTTTAAGTTATAAAAGTTTTAAGCTATTTATCTGTTAATTTAGGGGTGACACCAGATTGTAAATATTTCAAATATACTCGTATGTGTACATTTCGCCTTTAAACTAAGATGATTTCTATTAAATTACATTTCTTGGCTTACACAGATGATTCCTTTTTTATTATTGTTTGAATTCAATTCAACAACTTTCAATAATTGTGTTAATTTAAATGTAATAGTAGTTAGACAAAACTGCATAAAGTCAACTAAAAGCGTAATTATTTTAATAAAAAAAATGACATTATTAACCGTTAATAAACATATTTATTAAAAAAATATATGCTAATTCTTTGAAAATAAAGGGTAATTGTTATAGTTTACAAATCTACCAAAAAAATGATAAGAAAAATTCAAAATGAACAAGTTCAGCACTTTTTTGAGCCATTTAGTTTCGAACCGGCTACCCTGTTTTATTCTTTTTTATTTTAAAATTAAACACACATTTTGTATGAAAATTCCATTATTTTTGATTGAAATATGTTATAGAGATTTTACCATTTATGAATTAAAATAATATTGGGCAAATGTCCACCCTGACTATATTTACAGACATTGATCTTTTCGATCATATTTTTGCATACTTGTGATTCCATCTAATGGATGACATGAGCTCTTAAATTATATGCGGACTATTTTAATAAACCTTTTTTTACATATGTTAGTCTCACAAGAAGAAGTCTAATGGTGTCTGATCTTAGTGGACAATTGACATAATCTCTTCGCAAAATTATACTATACGTCCAGTGAATATGGTTTTCATTAAACCATGCAACGCCATCCCGTTGAGAGCACAAATCATGGATATCCATGTCATCAAAAATAGGCCGTAAACAATTGGTCATCATGTCTGTGTAGCGCACTCCGTTGACAGTAACTGTAGCATCAGCCTCTTTTTTGGAAAGTACAGACTAATGATGCCTCTGACCCCTAAAGCGTACCATACAGCGACACGTTGAAAATAATCTGTTCGCTTTAATTTTAGCACCAATTGGACCAAATAAGTACAAAATTTGCCACGTGGTCATTAAGAACAACTCGAATTATTAAGAATGTTGTGCAAACTGGATTAATACTTCAATAAAGCAATACTTTCACTCACTAATATTGTTTAAACCTTAAAATTTATATTATTTTTAAAAATTTTTTGCTATGAAACCAATGTCCAAGAAGGAATTCCTTTTTTTGGATAAACCAATGCACTTATAAGTCTGACCCCATTATTAAATAAAGTTACTCCTAACAAGTTTTAATCACATTAAAAAATCTTAAAAATATGATATCCTCGATTTCTGCTCAAACTCATTAATCACATTAAAAAATTTTAAACATCCTTGATATCATTCCATATAGTTAGTAATATCTGTGTAGTTTCTGGTAACAATAATTAAATAACTTAACTATCCAAAATACTAATGGTCACGAGAAACATTCAATAAATAATAACAAGTTGATTAGAGAAACCGGAATGGGTCCTAACTACTATTCATATTGATGGACTAACGCATTTGATAGTAACAATTCCTAAAAGAGTTTGTAGAATATTCTGATTGTAATTGGGTGTCAGTTAGCTTGTGCCACACAGAAATCATGTTTAATGCTCGTATATCAATCATTATGTTAGTTTGAATAAAATCGAAAGCACTGCGGATTATTTATTAAGTTAGATTTATTTGATTGACAACGAATTGAATTGATAAAATTGCATATCCCGGATATACTGTTTCGTTGCATGTTCATAAATATTTACGTACATTCATGACATCTGTAACTAATGATATTCAAAGCTTTGATGGGCAGACAGAATAAATTGTCGTACATTTTATTATTTCGATTGCCGTTTTGGCCTTATTCCACATTTATATTTCCATCAATCATCATTATAACTTGAGTGCATTATAATGCATTTGTATGCAATCAGTATTATCTGTGGGTTTGGCATGTATTTTCTAATATAATTTCCTCCTCAGTCCCCCCGTCCACCCCTCCCATCTTACATAAAAAGCTTGGTAAACTTTGTCAAACAGCAATCAAATTTTTTCGATTCCTTGCCAGAAATGGCTATCTTCAATATCAACACTGTACCTGTTTACAGCGTTTTTTTTTGTGAATTTCGGGAACAGACTGAGGTCTAATAGGGCCAATCCTGGCTGAACTATTTAATTTCATATAACTTTTGCGGAGCCATTATGCTGTAGTGATCAACATTTATTGATGAGCCATTATTATCATGGTGGAGCAGTACATTTTTTCGACATCCTCCGCCACTCATAGTATTGAAAAACTTTTCATATTATTGCCCAGTGAATTTTTACCTTTTCTAAATAATCAATTAGGACAAAAAAACTAATGCCATCAACTTTTCAGCGAATAAAATCATTTTCGCTTTCTTGGGAACCGATTTTCATTTTTCAGATATAGTGGTGAACCCAAGTGTCATCAATGGAAATCAAAAATCATCTATGGTAATGGAAAATTTTAGAAACAGTATTTTTGTACTATGTTAAGCATACCTACTTCATCGTCTAAGACAGGATCATGACCACGATTTCTGCTGTGATATTGCTTGTTGATCGTCCTGAATGCAGTTTATATATCTCCAAGTATACCATCGAATTTTAATTTTAAATCTTGGGCAGTTTTCCCTTTCAAATCAAATGTAAATCTAATAACTGCTCTGATTTCAATTGTTACATTTTCAAAATTACAAGTTATGCGTACGATATTACCAGGTGTTGGAATTAATTCGTAGCGTTTTAAGACCATAGTCACAAATACAAAAGTAAATATTCTCCGAGAAGCTACTGACATAGTGTCAGTACCACTTGTTGCGCATTGTCAAACATGTCGAAGTTCGTGCCTGAAAAATCGTTTTTGCGGGGAGTGTTACTCCATTACTTCAACATTAAGAAAAGTGCCGCGGAAAGTCATCACATTTTAGTGGATGTCTACGGCGAACATTCTCTTGCTGAGTAAATTTACAGAAAGTGGTTTGCGCGGTTTAAAAATGGAAATTTGGATTTGGAAGATATGGAACGTACCGGACAGCCGAAAAAGTGCGAAGATGAAGATTTGGTGACGTTGCTCGATGAAGGCCAGTGCCAAACACTCCGGGAGTTGTGCACATCGCTTGGAGTCGACTTTTCGACGGTCGACACATCGCTTGGAGTCGACTTTTCGACGATAATTGATGCGTTTGAACAGAGCATTACAAGAAAATCGGCCGCAATATAAACATCGACACGACAAAGTAATTTTGCTCCACGACAATGCAAGACCCCATGTTGCGAAAGTCGTGAAAACTTATTTAAATACGTCCCCGCCTTATTCACCAGACATTGCCCCATCTGATTATCATTTGTTTCGATCAATGGCGCATGGCTTGTCAGAGCACCACTTCGATAACTACGAAATGACCAAAAATTGGATCGATTCTTTCATCGAATCTAAAAAAGAAGAATTTTTTCGACGCGGTATCTGAGCATTACCAGAAAGATGGCAAAAAGTAGTGGATAACGAAGGACAATACTTTGAATAACGCTTCTGTAATGATACGGTCATAATAAACCACGAAACTTTGCAAAAAAAACGCTACGAATTAATTACAACACCTGATAGTAACCGTCAAATTTTAATTAAAACATTGATTAATTTGATATTTATAAATATAGATAGTAATAAAAGTGCGTATATTGGTTTTTTTTCTAAAATTAATTAGATAATGTTAATTATAGATATAAAAAAACATTCTCTTTAATAAAATTTTTATATTAGTATTAAATTTAACAATTTTTTATAAATGCAATTTTTGATTTATTTTTTAATAAATAATTAAAATTTTTTTTTTAAACCTAATTTTAAGAGGATAATTTTTTTTTATTTTTTAATTATTTGCAAATTCTTTTCATAAACTTTGAAGGTATTCATGTTTTCATTCTAATTTCGATAAATTATTTTCTTTTTATATAAACAAAATATAAAGTTATTTACATTTTAACTACAAAACTTCTTTTAGTACACGATATTTTTGAGGTGATTTTTATTGACATACTTAGGGCTTCTGTCGATGGTCCGTATTATATACGTCATAGTGCGAGCTATCGCGACCTCCAATGTTCCTTAAGTTCGTAAATTATCTGCCAGTCGTTACGGAAAATTTTTCGGATGCCCAAATGTCCATGTTGAAAAAAATCTGTTCGCTTCAATTTTAGCACCAATTGGACTTCCTAAGGTCTAAATACTTGCACAAAATTTGCCCTGCAGTCATTGAGAACGTTCACTTATCAAAGAAATATTTCCAGCTGACCAGCCTGTATAGGCACGTGTTGTTGTTGGTATATTTCCTAATGTCTTGTAAAGAGCTAGTAGACTCAAATTTATCGACCAAATTATTGATTGCAGGTTCAGATGGACGATTATTTTTTTTTTATCTGCAACTACAATTTTATTGAAACAAGCAGATTTACATAACATTTTAATTTATAAACTTGTGCATCATGAAGTGGGAGTAAACGCCCATTGGTGTTTCTCCACCTAACGGAAGTTAGATTCCTCTAGAAAATCTCTAGGCCATTGTCTCTGAAGTCTCCGATGAGGATAAACGGGAGTGAAATTTTTGGTAGCCGGATATGCACAGATCCCCAAGAAAGAGAACATTTATATCACGATCCATTACGGTGTTAAGAACATAAAAGGGGGCATCAACAACTTTATGGAGGATCTTTGATTGTAAGGCCTGAAAGCGATAGAAATTGGAACGTTTCGTTGAACACCAAAGTTCAAATCCATATGTGCAAATAGGTTTTGTAAATGTATTGTAGATTACACATAGAAGTTTACTTTTGATTGTTAGTTTCGAGCGTTTGTCAAGTAGTCTAAGAAGTTGTAGGTAACGTCTGTTAGCTTCAGCTCTTTTTAACCTAGTATGTGGGTTCCATGTTAATCTCTTGTCCAGGTAAAGTCCCATATAACGTACTTTATCATATTGTGGAATCGTGTTTGCTATTAAAGTAAAAAGGGGTAGGTTTTCCTTGACAAAGTGCGAAAGTAATGTGAGCACTCTTCTGATCATTTACCGTCACTCTCCATCTCTTAATCCAGGAGTGAAGGTTGTGTATTTGGGATTGTAATTTATTGGAAGCTATGTCAGGATTTGTATGGGTAGCAAGTTTGGCCGTATCGTCTGCATAAGTAGCAATGATAGTAATAGGATCAGATGGGATGTCATGGGTATAAATATTATATAAAATTACACCAAGGATACTGCTTTGTGTGACTCCAGCTAGAATAGGATATATTTCAGAGGATTCTGAATTAATTGCAACTTGGAAATGTCGTTGGAAGAGATGTGAATTTATGATAAGGTAGTATGTTGAAGGAAAAAACCTCTTAAGTTTCCGGAGTAGACCCGGATGCCACACACGGTCCTGGACTCCTCTGGAAGCTTGGGAGTTATCTAAAAATACTCCTGGGCAATACTCTTTCCTCTCAAGACAGGATCCAATATTATCAACAATTCGATGGCGTTGCTGGAGAGTAGAGTGTTCAGATTGGAAACCAAATTGTTGATCAGGAATAATTTTTTTATTAACTAGGATTGGGTAGAGTCGTTTTAATAGGAGTTTTTCAAAAATCTCATTTTTCTTTTTTCGTTAATTAATGTCTGTATTTTAGTTGGTAAATTTTGTTGTTGTGGTTGTGTCGTATTGTAAGAGATGTGAGCGGTTGTGACTAAATGTTGTATATATAAAATGGGGTCATTTACAGCATTATTAATGTAATTTGCTGTTTTTAACTTTCTTTTCAAGTCAATCTGTTGGTCTAATTTGTTCCACTCTATTTGAGCATTTATCAGCCTAGGATGAAGAGTCTTTAAGAATGGCTTAAAATTAAGAATAAGGAGAACAGGACTATAATCGGAGTTTAAATAGAAAACTAGAATTCATGGTAATTGAAGGAGTGCTAATGAAGTAATCGAGGATATCAAGTCGTGTTAAACTAGAAGTTGGCCAGTATGTTGGATTTGGAGGGGAAGGTATTTAATATGATGTATGGGATAGAGCTTCCTGAAGAACTTTTCTCGAGGGTTAGAAATGCGGCAACTCCATTGAGGGTATTTAGCATTTTAATCACCACCCGCAAGAAATGAGGCTCCAAGTAAGTGTAAGAAGGATAGAAAGTCGGACCCAGTTATGGTTTTATTGAGAGGACAATATAAGGATGCTACATAAATATTAAATAAGGAGGTATCAATAGTACCAACTGTGGATTGCAGGGATTCGGAGGAGAAATTGAAGTGAATTTTATATTTAATGGATTTTCTTATAAGGATAGCTGTTCCATCGTGCGCCTTATTGTCAGGATGATAAGTTCTGTATGTTTCGTAGTCTTGTATCGTGAAGTATGTCCTGAGTATAAAGTGCGTCTCAGTTGGAGAATGTCCAGTTCTTGGCGATGGGGATTCAACTCATTTGCGTTCCATAAAAGGACGGAGAGGGAATTTTCGGTGCATGACGACATTTATTTATTCTGATACAATGGACTGCAAAGCATTTACAAGTGGTGTTAGTATTTTGTTTAGTTGCTCTATGAGTGTGTTGGTTAATTGGGAGAACATTGATGATATGGGATAACTTGGGATAACATTGACGGAGAGGGAATATAGTTCTTACTGCTAGATTGTTGCTGTTGTGATTGTTGTAATTGCGCTGCTGATGTTGCTGTTGATGAGGTTCTCCTTGTTTTTGATGTTGCTGTTCAATATTAGAAACTCTTCCCGAGGCCACATCAAATGATAAACCTTACTGGACTGGTTGACAATTTATAATAGTTGGTTTGTTGAATTTTTTGGTGTTTGGAATGATTTTCTTCTGCAGTTTTTTATAAGTAGACCAACCCTTGTAGTTTGCAGGATGGCTACCGTCGCAGAGAACGTATTTGGCTGGTGTTGTGTTATTCTTATTGCAATCCTTGGTAAGGTGCTCACCTGCACATTTGACGCATTTGGGAGTGTGTCGACAATAACTCTTAGTATGCCCGTACTCTTGACATCTATAGCATTGCAGTATATCTTTACTAATGTACGGTTCTTCCACCTTTATTTTCGTATATATTAGCGTCTCGACTTTGAATATATCTTTATTGTTGGGTGCCGGTTTCAGTGACTTTTCTTCACACTTGAAATACCAGTGACACAATGTCCTAGTATCTCTTACTCACTTTTTATTTCTTTAACGGATGGATGTAGGTGACGAATCACCATATTATAGGCTTTTTCTGGGTTAGGTTGGTATTTGTGAAACGTTTGCTTTCTTTCCTCAAGGAACTGGACAATGCTTCTATAAGCACCACCAGACTTAGCTTGTATTGCAAGGCCGTTTTGCATTTGATTTGCAAACGAATTGGTCAGTACCAATATGTTTGGCAATGGCACGACCTAGCTCAACAAAATTCGCAATATTTGTGACGAAGATGGGTGGTGGCTTATATGCATCGTCGGTATTCGCTTGTGTAAACTAATTTGCAACCGTCGCACTTCTTGAACTTTTGGACAATAGAGCAAATCTATTGCCGGAACCATTTCCTGCTGGCACCGATGTTACCAACTTTATTACCTTCTTTTTGTTTTTCGCCTTCGGCGATGAGCCAGGCGAGCTGATTGTGCTTACATTTCTTTTTGGTATTTTTGTAGGCCGAGCACAACCATCCGGTTTTAAAAATTCGTTGCTGGCTACGGGATCCGTATCCTCACCGGGCAGACGGCACTGTCATTGATTGCGATAACCGTTTATCGATTATCGTCGACATTCCTCGCTTGGTCAGTGACCTCAGATTTTTTAACAATTAATGACAATTTTTAATTAAGTCACTTATCATAATATTATCATTTGTTTTTATTCGCCTTAATTATCTAACTTAAAAAGTATTCACAATAATTTATACGGTACTTTTAATAGGATATTTATTATTCACTTATAGAGTTAAATAAATAAAAAAAATCACTTCAGACCAACTCAACTAACGTTCGATCTGATGAAATGTCAATTGTTGGGGCCTAAAAAAAAATCTGGGTGCGTCCCAAGTGATGGAGCAAACATGCTGTCGGAAGCTGTTCTGTCTCGAATGTGGTTAGGAGTTGGTTCTCAAAGAATTGAGTTAAAGATTTATTGTGAAATGAAGAATTGTTAAAAAGGTATCAGAACTTTTTTTAATAGGCAAAGTCTTCCTTATCTAGCAGGATGATAGTTCAAATTATGCAGAAATATTGACTGCTAAATTTGGACCGTTAAAAAAACAAGAAGCCATTTTAGAAAATATGGTATGTACCCTACATTTTTATGCGATGAGCTGGATATACGTGGGCGAGATACTGTCTATTCTTCAAGAAAAGCTTATAGCGAATCTTGTTACAGCTTTTCACAGGATACAAAAAAATACTGATGTTCCAAATTGCCTAAAATCATACAAGATGTTATCAAACGTAAATTCAATTTTTTCGACGAAAACAAAATTTTATAATTTTTTTTAAATTGCTTTTTATAAATCGTATTATAATAATAAACATAATTTTTTTATATATTAAAGTTAAATATTAGTTTTGAATGAATTATTGGAAAAAATAGTGCTAAGTTTATGCTCAATTAAAAATTACTGAAAATCATTTAAAAATGAGTAAATTGCTCAAAAAGTTTTATTAGATTAAGTTAATATTTATTAAAAAAGCTACTAATTTCTTATAATATCTTTTATATAATAAAATCGAAAATTATTGTAAAATAGACAGAACCACCATAGAAAATATAAGCCGAACAAATCATTTATTTTTGGTGGAATAAAGGAATTGCTTAAAATATAGTATTTTTATTTTATTGTGGATGTATTATTTTATGATATAACATATATCCTAATATTTTGGTTTATAGTTAATTAATCATACGCGGCTAACAATAATACATTTTGGGACCGGAACCTTAAGATCCATGTTAAGAATAAAGGGTTATCCAAATTATGATTTAAGAGTACAGCTAAATAAAAGACATTTAATATATAGATTTTCATAAAAAATTTAATTAATTAATAAAATTGAGTAATTAACATTACTCAATTTATTGCTATGACAATTTTTCCAAGACTCGATCTTTTTGAGGTAATTTTTAATGGTTTTTTTTGCACATTTCTGGCCGTAATTTGACCATTTTTTTGATGAATAATGCTATTTAAGTGCTCTAAAATTTTAAATAAAGCAAAAATTTATCGTATGGCGCAGCTAATTGCTCTGTTTTGCCATAAATACATATAATATATATTAAACTATTTCAAATCATGGCAAAACAAATTCGTTATCAGAGCACCATAGCTTTTAGAATTGACACTTATGGTCTCTTCTTCATCTTTTTTAAACAAATACAATAATATCATTTCGTGGATGCTCAAGAATAGTGACAAAAGTATAAAAAGTGAACTTTTCGAGATAACTGTTTAAAAAGGTCTTGTTTGGTTCTTGGTATTTTTATACTCATGAATTTTAAAAACTTCAAACTATATTTTTATATTTTATACCACTAATTTAAGAAGACCGTATTTTTTAGTTGCTGTCCCCAATTTGGCACTATACAATTTTTTCAACTATGTCAATCTGCGTGATAGCAAATTCGCGACTTCATCCTGGAGAAAGAACGACACAGCCGCTTTCTAGCGTCTAATCTTGGAGACACAAATGTGTCGTTTTTCTAAATTAAAATATAGAGATTTTGTTGACCAATTTTATAATAAAATCCAAAATGGCAATTTTTGACTTGTGTCACTATTCTCGAGCATCGACGATTTGTCGATTAACCAAGATTTTATTCGAAAACCGAGCATCTACTTTTTGTTGGTCCATAATCCATTCAACGGACTCCATTCGCTGTGCGTTGTCAGTAGACTTCAGTTTTTGGGTCAATTTAACTTTTTAAGCATTAAGATGCAAATCTTTCGTAAGAATACGCCGTAGAGAACTTCTCGAAATGTCCAATTCATGACCGCACTGTCGAATTAATTTTGCTGGTCTCTCAGCAATACTCTCATAAATTGCTTCGATATTTTGTATTGAACAACTTCTTAAAGGACGGCCAAGGTTTTCAAGATCACTAATTGATCCAATTTCCCTAAATTTTTAAATTAATCTCTTCACAGTTGCAGTTACAATATCTTTTTTTTTTGTTGACAACATTTTATGACACAAATGGCATAAAATTCAAACCTTCCATCTAATTTGGGACATCCCACATTTATTCCCAAAGTAAACTATCAAAAACTTTCAAAAATAGCCTCGGAAAGCATTATTATCAACTTCATTATTGCCATCTCTTATATAAATTAACATTTAATCTTGTAATTTTAGTAAAGAATATTTATTTAGAATTCGTGCCATCGTTTTATCAGTTTGCTCCATAATCTTTTTACTAAGAATGACAAAGTGATACAAATAAAATGGTTGCAATATATTTGAAAATTAGTTTCTACAAATAAGATTTTTTCTGTATAAAATCTCCTTTTTTTAAATAGTAAATAATCGAAAATAATAATTTTATTCAATTAATACGGAACTAAAGAATATTATTACATATTTTGCTGCAAATATATTACGAAATGTAAATATAATTAAATAATTTTGGAAATGATAATATATATTAAAAAATCAAAAAAGAATTTGTAAATGCAAATTAAATAAAACATTTTAACCAAATAAAAATAATTTCAGAATACATTTTTTATTTGTCAGGATGGTTTTCCTGTATGATCGATGTATATTTTGATAGCATACCCACATACATCTGATATCTCGGAAAAGTGAAATGTTGATCGGAACGAATGAAACGTATTGTGCTGTCAAGTATATCCAAATATATGGCACCCCTACTCGAATCTTCTGGTGTGTACAAATATGTTATTAGTTCTGAATGTGATTTTCTCACATCCTCCAGACCCTTCACGTACTTATCTTTCAGCATGTCATCCATTTTCATACCTTCTAAATCAAATTCGTCATATATCCATTTTAATTCTTTTCCAAACGCTCTTTTAATTAAACTATGCAACTCGTTTGAAGTTCCAGCAGATACAAAATATAGTAGACAAAATGTAACAAAAAGTATTGGCAAAACACCTAAAAATATTATGAATTTTAAATAAAAAAATGTTAACCAAAATTAATAAGTTTTCGTATGATTCTTACGCATTTTGTTGCTTTCTCTTGGAATTGTCATCAACTAGTGAATTTTTTTTAAACTGATATTGAATAATCGACTTGGCTTCCTTTTATATGAAAATGTACCAAAAATATTATTAATTTTCTATTTGGATAAGTGTTCAAATTTACGTTTAATGACGTCAATGAATTTTAAATTATTCAATTGGAAAAAAGCTCAATTTTGTACAAACAAAAGTATTTACACATATTGAAAAATATTTCAAAATGTTTCTGTTTAAATATTTTTAAAAACAAGAAAAAATATCTTTAATTGTTGGGGTCTTTTTTTCAGTTGCGATTACAAATATATTGTAATTAACAATCTTATGCATCATGAACTGGGAGTAAACACCCATCGGCGTTTCTCCAACTAATGGAGGTTAGATTCCTCCAGAAAATCTCCACGCCATTGTCTCTTAAGTCTCCGATGAGTGTTTCCAGGGAGGGCAATACAGGATAATTCTCTCACAAGTGGATTATGATGATCGGATAAACGGGAGTGAAATTTGTGGTAGCGGGATATGCACAGGTCCGGAACAAAGGGAACATTTAAATCACGATTTATTACGGTGTTAAGAACATAAAAGGGGGCATCAACAACTTTATGGAGTATCTTGGATTGTAAGGCCTGAACGCGATAGGAAGTGGAACGTTTTGTTGAACCCTAAAGTTCAAAATAGGTTTTATAATTGTATCGTAGATTAGAAGTTTACTTTTGATTGTTAGTTTCGAGCGTTTGTGCAGTAGTCTAAGAAGTTATAGGTAACGTCTGTTAGCTTCAGCTCTTTATAATCTAGTATGTGCGTTCCATATTACTCTCTTGTCCAGGTAAAGTCCCAAATAACGTACTTTATCATATTGTGGAATCATGTTTGCTATTAAAGTAAAAAGGGGTAGGTTTTCCTTGACAAAGTGCGAAAGTAATGTAAGCACTCTTCTGATCATTTACCGTCACTCTACATTTCTTAAAGCAGGATTGAAGGTTGTGTATATGGTATTGTAAATTGTTGGAAGCTATGTCAGGATTTGTATGGATTGTATGGTCTGCATAAGTAGCAATGATAGTATTAGGATCAGCTGGGATATCATGGGTATAACTATTATATAAAATGGGACCAAGTATACTGCCTTGTGTGACTCCGGCTAGAATTGGATATATTTCCGAGGATTCTGAGTTAATTCCAACTTGGAAATTTTGTTGGGAGAGATATGAATTTATGATAAGGTAGAAGGAACAAAGCTCTTAAGTTTTCAGAGTAGTTCAGGATGCCACACACGATCCTGGACTCCTCTGGAAGCTTATGAGTTATCTAAAAATACTCCTGGGCAATACTCTTTCCTCTCAAGTCAGGATCCAATATGCATTGCTGTATAGTGGAGTATTCGGATAGGAAGCCAAATTGGTGATCAGGAATAATTTTTTCATTAACTAGGATTGAGTAGAATCGTTTTAATAGGATTTTTTCGAAAATCTCAATTTTTCTTTTTTCCTTAATTAGTGTCCGTATTTCAGAAATTTTGTTGTTTTGGTTGTGTAGTATTGTAAGAGATGTGAGCGGTTGTAACTGTATGTTGTATATATATAGTGAAATCATTTACAGCATTATTAATGTCATTTGTTGTTTTTAACGTTTACTTTAAGTCAATCTGTTGGTCTAATTTGTTTCTATATTTGTTCCAGTCAATTTTGCCATTTATCAGCCTAGGATAAAGAGTCTTTAAGATTGGCTTAGAATTAAGGGTAAGGATAACAGGACTATGATCAGAGTTAAAATAGGAAAGGTTTCAATACTAGAATTCATGGTTATTGAAGGAGTGCTAATGAAGGAATCGAGGATATAAGGTCGTTTTAAACTAGAAGTTGGCCAGTATGCTGGAAATGGAGGGGAAGTTATTTAACACGATGTATGGGATAGAGCTTTCTGAAGAATCTTTTCTCGAGGGGTAGCAACGCGGCAACCCTATTAAGGGTGGTTAGCATTGTAATCACCACCCGCAAGAAACGAGGCTCCAAGTACGTGTAAGAAGGATAAAAAGTGGGAACCTGTTACAGTTTTATTGGTACTATAACAGGTTCCCACTTTTTATACGGATGCTAAATTAAGATTAAATGAGGAGGTATTAGTAGTAATAACTGTGGATTGCAGGGATTCGGAGGAGAAATTGAAGAGAATTTTATATTTGATAGATTTTCTTATAAGGATAGCTGTTCCATCGTGCGCCTTATTGTCGGGATAATCAGTTCTGTATGTTTCGTAGTCTTGTATCGTGAAGTATGTCCTGGATATAAAGTGCGTCTCAGTTAATAGAGCAATGCCAATGTGTCTGTTATGTAGGAGGATATCCAGTTCTCGTCGATGGGGGTTCAATCCATTTGCCTTCCATAAAAGGTCGGAGAGGGAATTTTCGATGCATGACGACATTTATTTTTGAACAGTGGACGAATTTTCCATGCATGACGACATTTATTTATTCTGACACAATGGACATCAAAACATTTACAAGTGAGGTTAGTATTTGGTTAGTTGCTCTATGATAGTGTTGGTTAATTGGGAGAACATTGAGGATATATCTTGGGATAGCATTGACGGAGAGGGAATATAGTTCTTACTGCTAGATTGTTGCTGTTGTGATTGTTGTAATTGCGCTGCTGATGTTGCTGTTGATGAGGTTCTCCTTGTTTTTGATGTTGCTGTTCAATATTAGAAACTCTTCCCGAGGCCGCATCAAATGATAAACCTTACTGGACTGGTTGACTATTTATAATAGTTGGTTTGTTGATTTTTTTGTTGTTTGGAATGATTTTCTCCTGCAGCTTTTTTCAAGTAGAGCAACCCTTGTAATTTGATTGATTGCATTTGGGAGTTTGTCGACAATAAGTCTTAGTGTGGCCATACTCTTGACATCTATACTATTGCACTATATCTTTACTAATGTACGGTTCTTCCATTTTTATTTTAGTATACATTAGCGTCTCGACGTTGAATATATCTTTATTATTGGGTTCCGGTTTCAGTGACCTTTCTTTACACTTGAAATACCAGTGACGCAATGTCCTAGTATCTCTAATAAACTTTTTATTTCTTGAACGGATGTGGTGTGATGCAGTTGATGAATCACCACCTTATAGGCCTTTCCTGGCTTAGGTTGGTATTAGTGAAACGTTTGCTTAGTTTCCTCGAGGAACTGGACAATGTTTCCATAAGTACCACCAGACTTAGCTTGTATTGCAAGACCCTTTTGCATTTGACTTGCAAACGAATTGGTCAGTACCAATATGCTTGGCAATGGCACGACTTAGCTCAACAAAATTCGTAATATTTGTGACGAAGATGGGTGGTGGCTTATATGCATTGTCGGTATTCGCTTGTCTAAACGAATTTGCAACCGTCGCACCTCTTGAAGTTTCGGACAATTTTGTATTTTTGTTTTTTTTTATTATCTTCTTTTTGTTTTTGGCCTTTGGCGATTTGGCCTTTGGTTACATTTCTTTTTGGTAGAAGAAAAGATTTTTTAACAATTATTGATAATTTTAAATTAAGTCACTTATAATAATATTATTATTTGTTTTTTTTTTGTCCTTTTTATATAATTATCTAATTTAAAAAAACCAAGGAGGCATTTTAAAAAATATGGTATGGGTGAGGTACTCTCCGTTCTTCAAGGAAAGCTTATAATTAATCTTGGTACAGCTTTTCACAGGATACAAAAAAATACTGATGTACCAAATGTCTAAAATCATTAAAGATGTTATCAAACGTAAATTCAATTTTTTCGACGAAAAGATAATTTGATAATTTTTTTTATATTGCTTTTTATAAATCGTATGAATAAACATAATTTTTTTATATACTTAAATTAAAAACTACTATAGTTTTCCAAAAAAAAAAGCTTGTTAAAGGACAACCAAAGTGTTCAAGATCGCTAATTGATCTAATTTCCCTAAATTTTTTAATTAATCTCTTCACAGTTGATGAAGTTAAATCACTATTCCGACCATATTTTGTATGAAAATTACGAACTGTAGTTGCCAAACCTACATTATTATTCAAATATTGATCAATATTAAAAATGTATTGTTTTTTCTTATGGCGCTGCATTTTCAATTATCTTGCATTATCAGCAGTTACACTATTTTTTTTTGTTGTTGACACAATTTTATCACACAAATGACGCAAAATTCAAACCTTCCATCTAAAAGCTATCAAAAATAGCCTCGGAAAGCTTTATTATCAACTTCTTTATTACCATTTATTATATAAATTAACATTTAATCTTGTAATTTTAGTAAAGAATATTTATTTAGAATTTATGCCATCGCTTTATCAATTTAGCTTATAATCTTTTCACTAAGAATGACAAAGTTATACAAATAAAATGGTTGTCATATATTTGAAAATTAGTTTCTGCAAATAAGATTTTTTCTGTATAAAATCTACTTTTTTTAAATAGTAAATAATCGAAAATAATAATTTTATTTAATCAATTCGGAACTAAAAAAATATTATAACATGTTTAGGTGCAAATATATTAGAAAATATTAATATAATTAAATAATTTTGGAAATACTAATATATAATTAGAAAATCGAAGAGAATTTGTATATGCAAATTGAATAAAACGTTTCATTAAATAATAATAATTTCAGAATACATTATTTTATTAGTCAGGATAGTGTGCCCGTATAAACGATATAAATTTTTCTACCGCATGTCTATACTTTTCAGTTTTGGAATAAGTTAAATGTGGATCGGAACGAATGGCCTTTATTGCACTTTGGATCATATCCACAAAAATAAAAGCCTTATTTCCACCTCCTCTTGCGAATTCTGACGTTCGTTCTATTAAAACTTTTTCAAGAGCCTTCACGATGACATCTTTATAACTTCTATCCAGTTCCGTACCTTTTGAATCGGGTTCGTTATATATCGAATCTAATGCATATTGAAAATGTTTTTTATAATTTGAATACAATTCTTGTGGAGTTGTACCAGATACAAAATATAGTAGGCAAAATGTAACAAAAAGTACTGGTAAAACACCTAAAATTATTATGAATGTTAAATAAAAAAATTTCAACCCAAAATAATAGGTTTTCGTATGATTCTTACGCATTTTGTTGCTGTCTCTTGGAATTGTTGGCAGCTAGTGAACTTTTGTTAAACTGATATTGAATAATCGACTTGGCTTCTTTTTATATGAAAATCTACTGAAATATTTATTAATTTTCTATTTAGATAAGTGTTCTAGTTTATCTTAAGCAACGTCAATGTAGTGATAATTATTCAATAACAAATAAAAACATTTTTGTACACACAAAAATATTTACACATATTGAAAAATATTTAATATTTTTTACGTTTATTTTCAACAAATTGAGTAACAAGAATTTTTGGCAGTAAATAGTTTTTTTGATATTGAAGAAAACATTAAATAAAATAATTCAAAACTAATATATGATTGCTGAAATGAAAACCAGTTATTAACCAATTGTTGTTATTATTTCTTATTAAATGCTTCGATAATTAATTTTTTCGGAAAGGTACAAACTCAAGTTCGCTAAAGATTTTATTTCAATTTATTGCATTGCATTGAATTAAATATCATAAATAATTACGGAACTTATATCTTGCAGGACTCGATCCTTTTGCCGAAATTTGTGATGATATTTTCGAATATTTCGATCATTACCTGATGGATATTAACTTTTAAATACTACGACCATAATATTATTAATTTTCTATTTGTATAAGTGTTCCAATTTACCTTCAATGACGTCAATGAATTTTAAATTATTCAATTGGAAAAGAACATATTTTTGTACAAACAAAAATATTTACACTTATTGAAAAATATTTAAAAAATTTTGTGTTAAAATATTTTTAAAAACAAGAAAAAATATCTTTAATTGTCAGGATATTTTTTATTTTTTATTTTTTATCTGCTACTACAATTGTATTGTAAGAAGCAGATTTACATAAAATTTAAATTTACATTAAATGTGAGCCCTCTTCTGATCATTTACCTTCACCCTCCATTCACTAACGAGGTTGTGTATGTGGACTTGTATATTGTTGGAAGCTATGTCAGGATTTGTATGGGTAGCAAGTATGGCCGTATCGTCTGCATAAGTAGCAATGACAGTATTAGGATCAGCTGGGATGTCATGGGTATAACTATTATATAAAATGGGACCAAGGATACTGCCTTGTGGGACTCCGACTAGAATAAGATATATTTCCGAGGATTCTGAGTTAATTAATACTTGGAAATGACGTTGGGAGAGATATGAATTTATGATAATGTAGTATGTTGAAGGAAGAAAGCTCTTGAGTTTCCAGAGGTGTCCAGGTTGCTACACACGATCCAAAGCTTGGGAGATATCTAAAAATAATCCTGGACAATACTCTTCCCTCTCAAGAGAGGATGCAATGTGATCAACAATACGATAGCATTGCTGGATAGTGGAGTGTTCAGATCGGAAGCCAAATTGGTGATCAGGAATAATTTTTTCGTTAACTAGGATTGAGTAGAGTCGTTTTTAAAGGAATTTTTTCTAATGTCTTACCAAGAATTGGTAAGAGACTGATAAGTCTATATGAGGAAGGATAATTAATGGGTTTATTTGTTTTATGAATCATTTTAATTACAGCAAATTTTCAAAGTAAAGGAAAATAGGTTGTGCGCAGGATACCATTGAAAATGTATGTAATTTAAACTAAAGCTTTTCGGGAAATTTGCTTCAGAATAGGAGCTGTTATTAGATCATAATCAGGAGCTATTTTATTTAAAAGGTGAAGAATAGTAGATTTAATTTCCGATAGCTTAAAATTTTTGGCAGGAAGACTCATAGGAACAGGAAACATTAGTTCTTCGATAATTTTGTTAGTATGCGATTTGTCTTCTATATCATCATGTGGAGCAAATGTATTTACCAAATGTTTAGCAAATCAATACTTCCGCTTTTTAATTGTATTTTGTACGAGAGTATTCGTCTAGTGGCTTCCCATAAAGATATATGGTCACTAATCCATCTTGTATAAATTTCATTAAAGTGCTTTCTAATTTCCATATTTAGTTCACGTTGTAGTCCGTTTAGTTTCTGTTTGTAGCTAGGCATTCGAAAGCGTTGCCATTCCGCTCTCATTTTTATAATTTTTCGTTAATTAATGTCCGTATTTTAGTTGGTAAATTTTGTTGTTGTGGTTGTGTCGTATTGTAAGAGATGTGAGCGATTGTGACTGCATGTTGTATATATAAAATGGGGTCATTTACAGCATTATTAATGTCATTTGCTATTTTTAACTTCATGTCAATCGTTTAATGTCAATCTGTTGGACTACTTTTTTTCTAAATTTGTTCCAGTCTATTTTACCATTTATAAGCCTAGATTCTGTAATATTAGTTTAGAATTAAGGGTAAGAAGAACAGGACTATGATCAGAGTTTAAATAGGAAAGGTTTCAATACTAGAATTCATGGTAATTTAAGGAGTGCTAATGAAGTTATCGAGGATATCAGGTTGTTTTGAACTAGAAGTTTTTCAGTATATGGGACAGAGCTTCCTGAAGAATCTTTTCTCGAGGGTTAGTAACACGGAAACCCATTAAGGGTGTTTAGCATTGTAATCACCACCTGCAAGAAACGAGACTCCAAGTACGTGTAAGAAGGATAAAAAGTGGGAACCAATTATAGTTTTATTGGTAGGAAAATATGCGGATACTATATTAAGATTAAATAAGAAGGTATCAATAGTACCAACTGTGGATTGCAGGGATTCGGAGAAGAAATTGAAGTGAATGTTATATTTAATGGATTTTTTTTATAAGGATAGCTGTTCCATCATGCACCTTATTATCAGGAATATCAGTTCTGTATCTTTTGTAGTCTTGTATCGTAAAGTATGACCTGGATATAAAGTGCGTCTCAGTTAATAGAGCAATATCAATGTGTCTGTCATGTTGGAGAATGTCTAGTTCTTGTCGATTGAGTGTTCAATCCATTTGCCTTCCATAAAAGATTGGAGAGGGAATTTTCGGGGCATGCCGACTTTTTTTTTGGAACAGTGGACGATAAAGCTGACACAATGGACATCAAAGTATTTACAAGTGGTGTTAGTATTTTGTTTAATTTCTCTATGATTGTGTTGGTTAATTGAGAGAACATTGAGGATACATCTTCGTATAACAATGATGGAGGGGGTATAAACGATTATTAAAACAAAAAGTATTGGGAATTTTAATAAATATTGCCTTTATTGATCAACCATTTTCATAATGGATTTGAATTATTTTAATATAATTTTTTAACTAAATTTAATATATTTTAATAAATGGTTAACCTTCTACAATGAACATGTTAACAAAAATAAAATAGCGTAGCCAATTTCTTATATGTAAATTTTATATGAAAAACAATTTTAATTTTCTTTTTAATAAACACTAAAAAGTATACTGCTTTTTAGATTGAAGGCGAAGAACTGCTATTTTTTTTATAATTGGAATAGAATTTATACAATATTGAGGAATGTTGTATAAATTCTATTCCAATTTATAGATATACAAATCAAACAAATAAATCAATAACACCCTGTAATGCCGTACGTTAGTCATTGACCATTATCGTTCAAACGGACATGACATATTGTTTGATTTATGGCGTTCTTGTTCGCATAGGTCTCTTTCTATCCTATTCCCCCACCATGCATCGCACAATTGGTATTGTTCCCATTAGTTACAGTGCACTGTACGACCCTGTTCTAAAGGCCCAATATTACTCGTATTTCGCGCTTTCATCCCAACACTCTGTAGCGACAAAGACCCCAATGTCACTAAGCAGATTGCCATACATTGTCCATATTGAAAATGCAATCGATTGCATCATGTACACACAACATTGGGATTTAGAAAATTCTTATCCTCTAAATTAGTTGTCAGTATGACACTGGGTAGCGGATTTGGTTAGACAAGCATCCGAGTATGTACAGGATCTATAAAGAAACATATCTGAACTCATACACACGCATATGAATGCAGGAAGATGTTTATATACTATGTGCGTTTGATGATTATTGAATAGGATGCGACTATATAAATACTGTTTGTCAAGCATATGCACATATCAGGGGTGCTTTGTTATTCGATTTAGACAATTTAATTCAATTTATGTTATTGATAGACAAATTTATTGTCATCAGTTTATGCCTTATGTTAAACAATGAAATATCAAATACAACTTTCTCAACATTAGGATTGTTTGCCCTTTAATTCACATATGACATTAAACAATTGAATATTTTCAAAAATTCAGAAGTATTTTACAAGACTGAAAATATTTTAATAAATAATAATTTAAAAACCTTTGGGGAAGCACAGGAATCTTTCTGTCCAAATCGTTGATGGAGATGGCAATGTTTCATGGGACTCGTTTTCTATTTTTTTATGCACTTTTTTGTAAATAATTTGGTTGAAAATTCGTTCTGTAGGCACAAATTCTTAATAAACGATTCTCCTACCTTAAAAAAAAGACTCTGTCTACATAAGAAATGATCGGAGAGTGAAAGTGCTTGAGATTGCTGAGGCTATCAACATCTCGATTGAATAGGTCCACAATATTTTAACAACTCATTTGGATATTGCAAAGCTTTCCGCAAGATGGGTGCCATGATTGCTTACAATTAACCATAAACACGCACATGTGTCAACTTCAAAAAAAATTTTGCCGATTTTAAAGTACAATCCGCATGATTTCTGGCGTCCACTCACAGCTGTTGACAAAATATAATAATTCATTACAGTATACCAGAGACTAAAGAACTATCCAAATAGTCGGTTTTTCCTTGTTAACAGGCGCCAACTCTACCGGTCAACAAAGTCATGGCCACATTGTTTTTGGATGCTCAAGATATAATCCACGTTGATTATTTTGAAAAATGGCAGAACGATTAAAAACAAACAATTGAAATTTTCTGATTTAGTATATCTCTATTAAGATTAACTGTATTTTATACATAAAAATTTTTTGTTTTAAAAAATAAAATGAATTTTACATATAATGGTTTTGTTTCTTCTTAAAGCCAGGTATTAATCATACAACCACTGAACAAAGGTCGATTAGAGATAAATTTACTATGGTTGATGATTCAATTTAACTCTATCAATTTTGAAAATAAAACGATCTTTCTGAAAGAGAAAAATCGTTATATAAAAAAATTGGTATCAAAATGAAAATTGTTGGTTTAAAGAAGTGATTCAAGCATAAAAATATACGATTCGATAAGCAAAGAAAAATGTCTACTAATTTTTCAAAAATAAATTATTTCACGATATATTTTTTATGCTGAAATAATATAATTTTGTTAAAGTTTTCGGTATTATGCGTCTAATTTTTCGAGTTTTATGTCATCTGCAATCCCTTGTTGCCTTTCTGCCTTCAGCTTCAGCTTCAACAAATACTAAATAAAACACACAAAATATAACCAATAGTAGCATATCTTAAAAGTAGAAAAATATTAATTATTACTTTTCTATTTTGACAAATGTTTCAATTTACTCAAAATGACCTCAATAAAGTTAAAAATATTTACTTATATACGTAAAAAAATACATTGAATTATAAATTTTTTTATTTTGACAAATGTTTTAATTTGCTTAAAACGACGTCAATAAAGTAAAAAATATTTATTTATAAAAAAATATATTAATTTTTTTTCAGTACGTTTATTTTTCTTATGAGTAAATATTTATACATATTTAATAAATATCGAAAATATAATTAATATTTGATTAAGAATTCGTGAAAGAGAAAACAATTTGTTATTTTTCGAAAAACATTCTGTGATTGTCATTATTTTTAAGAATTTAATTGTTTTTATATAAAATTATATTATTTAGAGAAATAAATTTCAAATTGATAAAAATAAAAACGAACAAAATTTATGTGTTATTATTAATAGCCGCAAACATTTTATTTCTCAAAAATCTTTTATGTATTTACATACAATTTTTTATCTAATAACAAATAAATATATCTTTAAAAATAGGTAATATTTTTATTGATTTTTTAAAATATAACTAGTTATATTAGATAAACTTTTTATGGAATATACAATCTATTAATCAATTTTAAGGAACATATACTACTTGATTGGAGCAAACCCATTGAGTTTATACAATAAAGCACTATCTAGGCACTATGCTTTTTGCATTTACTCAACAATTTTGATATCATCAACACCACATCTAACTACAGTTTACAATCAGGATGGTAACTCTACACCTTCTTTTACATAAGCAAATTTTTGAAACACAACTCGATAACTCATAAGGAGCACGAAATTAGTTAACCGAAATTCTACCAAGTCCCTTTATGTATGGTTTTTTTTTCTTCCCAACAGAACTTTTGGTGAAATTTTGTACATAAATATAAAAACAAATCAAGTTATTTTTAAGTTAATTAAATATTTTTATTTTTATAAATGAAAAAGAGTATATTCCTTGTAGCTATCTGTTTCCAGATAAATTTATTTGGACACAATTCTAAAGTAAAATGTCTTTTTTTCTTTAGCCTATGGCAAAATAGGAAAACGAAGATGGTACAATTGATCGATAAATTAAGAATGTTCTATTATTCAGTTTTATTTGGATCGTTAATTGAAATGATTTGTTTAATGAAAATCTTACTACCCTAATTTGTATATTCTTGTGAGCTTAAAGTCAATTCCAATTAGAGAAGTATTCAAAATTTATATGATATCCTTACAAACTAATTTTAATTCCTTCTTCCTTAAGAAGTATATTTCATTAAATCAACGCTTATAACCAATTCATATAACTACTTACTTATCTGTCAGCCAGCCAGTATCTTATGCCATTTCGCAAAATAACTCTAGTTGGAGAATAAAACTAAAGTTTTACTAATACCACAATTAAGAACACATGAAAGCCTAGATTGACGATTACGGGATGAAATTTTAGTACCCTTAAATACTCATTGGTGTTTGAAGAGATGTTAACTAAAAAATTTCTGCAAATGTGAAAATAATCTGTTAGGTAGGCGTTTCTCTAAAATGGGTGTTTACTCTCACATGTTCATTTTTTTCTGCAATAAAATCTGCTGGTTACAATGTTTATGTAACAAAATTTAAAAAAATTTGATATTTAACAAATGTAAAATCTTAAATCTGCTGTTTTTTAGTCAAAAAAACACATATTTTTTTCATACAAAGCAAAAACAAATTTATTCAAAGTGTTTGCCCTCGCTAGGCTTACAATTTCCCCAGCTTTCGAGCAATTTGTGGATACCACGCCAAAAAAATTCCTTCTCTTTCCAGGCAAACCACTAATTAAGGCATTTTCGGACTTCTTCGTAAAAATCGAAATGCTGCTCAGCGAGCCCGTGGCTCATCGACGAAAATAGGTGGTAGTCGGAAGGGGCCAGGTCTGGTGAATTAGCTGGGTGGGGTAGCACCTACTAGTTGAGTGTCTCCAAGTAGTTTAGGACCATTTTTCACGTGTGCGATGTTGCGTTGTCGTGGAGGAAAATCAGCTTGTCATGTCTTTGTTGATAATTCGTCATTTTTTCAAGCAGAGCACGGTGCAATTTGATCAATTGTTGGTGGTAGCGGTGGGCATTGACATTTTTACCAGGTTTCAACATATCATAGTAGACGATACTCTGTTGATCCCACCAAACGCAAAGAATTGTCTTCCGTCCGAAGCGATTTGGTCTTGGGGAAGATATTGACGGTTGGCCGGGATCAACCCACGATTTCTTGCGTTTAGGATTCTCGCAATATATCCACTTTTCATAGCCTTTCACAATCCGATGCAGGAACGACTTTCTTTTTTGTCTGGCGAGCAAGATTTTGCATATGTTTTGGCGTTGCTCCATCTGCCTATCGTTCAATTCATGCGGCACTCATTTTCCCATCAGACGCATGGGAATGGCTGGTTGAATAACACCCAATTGCTCCGCGAGCATTTTTTGCGATTGCGTATGGTCTTCGTCCAAAAGAGCCTGCAATTGATGGTCCTCAACCTTCCTAGACCGATTTTCACGCTTATTGTCCCACAAGTCAAAATTGCCATCTTTGAACCGACGAAACCAATCTCGGTTTCCGATAAAGCACTCTAACCATAGGCCTCTATAAGCATTCGATGCGATTCGGCAGCCGATTTCTTCAAATTGAAGCAGAAAAGCAGAGCTTCCCGCATATGCTCTTTCTCTGGCACAAAACTAGACATGATTAACAAAGGAAAAATGTATGTTGTTGTACGAAATTACTGAAAATGTGTACTGATTAATGTTGACAGATGTCAAACTCATAAATAAAGTATGGCGTGCCCATGATAACTTAATACGATCACTCATGCCATCTATGATAAAACAGCGGATTTAAGATTATATAGCTTTATGTATGCAAAATTTTTTGTTGTTAATTTATTAGTGTTAAATTTCTTTCAGAATTTAAAAATATTTTCTATTCTTATACAATATAAAAAAAAATCTTTTAAATTTCTTCTAAAGTTTTTTCATAAAGAAATTGCCAATATTTAAAAAAAAAATATTTATGAATATTCATAAATTTTTACTCTTTAAAATATTTTTTTTTATTTAAAATCATATACAGTGCTAGTTTTAAGATAATATAAAAAAAATTGAATATTTTTGCTTAAAACACAATTGGTTGTATGAATAGAAATTATTTTTGAGTATTATAGGACTACTTTTTCTTATAAAATTCATAGATTTTTATGATAGATAAAAAAAATATATATGATATCATGCAAAAGTTATTTACTTTTAAGACAACATTCTAAATAAAAATTTTTTTGGAAAGAAATAGAAAAATTCAACAAAAATTAACATAAATCCTTATATACACGCCATATACGTGTTACCTGGCTATTGATCTGGGTCTCCTTTAACTTTTTTGAGTCACAATTTTGCTCTAACTACTCGATCTAGTTATTTTTTGTTAAAGATATAATTTTTTTTATTTAAAAATATATCAACATATACCACAAAGCAACATGCAGATTTAAATAACTGAACCAATAATGATTATTGTAAAGTGTTAAGGGGAGTAAGCATCCATTAAACATTCATCAGCTTATGTTTGTATAAGTTAATATAAGTTGAAAAATTCATATATTAATAAATCGTGGAACTAGTATTACTAACGTCATCGATTAATGTTTATTGGAAAGAAAATGGTGTATAGCTCTTGAGCAAGGGAATTAGCATTAATGAAAAGACAAGAATAAAACTTTTTATAACGAGATATACGTTAAGGCCCCTGCAACAATTCTGCGAAGAATTTTTGACTAGAGGCATTAGATTCGAGAGAAATTAGAAGACTTACTAAATCTCCAAAGTTCTAGTCCATTAGTCCATATTGGTTTCTGTACGGCATTATATAAAAGTAGTTTTCTGTCTATCGTAATCTTAATAAATATTTATTTGGAAACCAAATTTTATAATTTTAATTATAATATATTGAGTTCTATTTGTATCTTACGAACTTTAACGTCTTGTGCTATTTCACTGCTATATGGGAGCACATGGTCTTCGGTAGAAAATAAAATTGATGTGAAGACATTTGCTTAAATTTTATTCTTCACTTGGAAGACTATCTGTGGAGTACTTAGATTTAGCTTTAGGGAATTTCGGTACAATTTTATGAATTTTTGTTAGATTATCTAAAAATGTAGCAAAGAAAAATCTTTTAATGTTAACCAGTTTAAAAAGAATATCCAGTTTAAAAACGAATATCCTCATCTTACGAATAGAATCGTCAAACCCTGACATTTTTATGGGATTACCCGTTAGTTAAAAAAAAATGAAAATGAAAATACTTTTAAAAAGTTCTTCGCAATAAAAAAAAAGTGTGGCAGTGAAAATGTTTTCGTTTGTTTATTCTCTTCATTTAAGAAAAATTCCAAAATTTTGACAAATAATTTAAAATTATAGTAAAAAGAACCATAAATATTTGTTATTTGTAAAATTATAAAATTTGCGTGTAATATTTTTTTTTTTATGTTAAAACTTTCGATATTTTTAACAGCCTATCAAAAATACTGTAGAAATAATATTTTTATTACAATTCTTTTTGCTTTCTTTTCTTAATGAGAATTATATTATGAGGAAATATATAACGAGCTTTTTACAAGTAACAATTACAATCAATTTCCTTGAGAACACCATCTGTGCACAAAATTTACATTCTCTTAAAGAACAAATGATGCGAAAAAGTTTCCATGTAATCTGTGAAGTTACTAAGAGAATGAATAATTTTATTCGTCTGGCAATGTTTAAAAAAAAATAAAAAAAAATATGCTCTTTCTTATACCCTACCAACGATATACAAAGTTTGTATATATTGTATTAAATAAATATATATAAGTAGATATGTGTAAAAATACTTAAATTTACTTAGTTGTGTCATTGTAAGTTATTGTACAAATGTTGATGGCAGTATTGGATTATTTCGTTAGCTAATCTGTTATAAATCTTTAACTTATGATGGTGTAAGATTCAATTTCCTTATTCAGGAAAATATCGTATAAGAAATCCGTCAGTACCAAAAATTCGCAACGATTGTTTTGGGAAAACTCAGATTTGAGGGAGCTTTTTTATTATTTTGTACACATTCAGTGCAGGTGGGAAAATTGTAGGTTTTTTTTTTTAAAGTAAAACATAGAAAATATATTGAAAATAAATTTATGATTGGATACCAATTCAAAGTTTTGTTGAGAATAAAAATTTTCTTATATTTCCTTCTCTTTTCTAATAGACATATGCACATACTTCTGGGCATGTATTAGTTCAAGTACTCTCTTATTTTCCCGTGAAATAATTTTTGTTCGTTTATTCTTAAAAGTCGACTAAAATAATAATAATAATAATAATGACTAAGGTGATCGAAAGAAAATGAAAGTATACACACATCAGAATAATAGGAAAGAACTTAAAAGGAAGTATTTGAAATTGGAAAACTTTTGAAAAAAACCAATTTACTTTCAATGTTGCTTTTCAATTTTCCAACTGTATTTGGTACATATGCTGTTCAATTTTATGTGAAGGTATTTTTTTTATATTATTTGCTTTATTTTTTCTTAAAATTCACATTCTACCATAAGAACTTTTTCTATTTATATTGACAAAAATAATATTGTAATAACAGGAACAATAATGAAATGGAATAAAATAAAAATGGTAAAATTACTTTGAAATTGAAAACTTCTATTACTGATCATATACAATTCATATAGAAATTTAGATTTTGCTAAAATACAATAATTTCACTTTATATGTGTAAGTGTAAAAGAATATAAGAAATATATATAAAAAATATTGGATAAATTATAATAACATGAGCACAAATAAGCTGTAGTTTTCTTTAAATTTTGTAACTAAGAGTTCTGTTCAAAAAGTATCGTGAATTTTGTGTTTTTTTAAAAAAATTATTTATTTATTCATGAATATCTATTTTGTCCCCTTCAAAGAAATCCCCACCAGATATTATACACTTGTACCAAAGTTTTTTCCAATCCTCGAAGCACTTCGGAAAAACATTTTTTGTGATCTTGTTCAGCTCCTCCTTCGATGCCGTCTTTATCTCCTCAATCGTAGCGTAGCGTCGTCCTTTCATGAGGCTCTTCAGTATCGGGAGCAAGAAACAATCAGAGGGGGCCAGATCTAAGGAATACGGTAGCTGCGGCATTATTAGTATTTCGTTTTTGGCCTAAAGTTCGCGCACAAGAAACGATGCGTGAGCAGGGGACCGAATGGTGCAAAACCAATTTTTGTTCTTCCAAAAATCCGGACGTTTCTGGCGGATTGCTTCATGCAACTTGCGCATAACTTGTAGGTAATATTCCTTATTGACCGTTCTACCCTGTGGCAAGAACTCATGATGTACTACGCCCCTGCAATCAAAGAAAACTGTAAGCAAAACCTTCACATTTGACCGAACTTGGAGCGCTTTTTTCGGTCTTGGCTCGTGCGGCAGCTTCCATTGGGATGACTGAGCTTTGGTTTCCACGTCATAACCATAAACCCATAATTCGTCACCAGTTATGACTTTGTGGAACAAATTTGGGTCATCGCGGACAGAGTCCAAGAGCTCCTTAGCAATGTTTATGCGATGCGGTTTTTGGTCGAAATTGCGCAATTTTGGTACGAATTTCGCGGCGACCTGGCTCACGCCCAAATCATTGATAAAAATCGATTGGCTCAAGCCAGTCCGTATGTTTAAGTCCTCAGCAACTTCTCTAACGGTGATTCGACGGTTGGCCAATATTATTTTCTTCACTTCATCAATATTTTCGTCTGTTGTTGACGTGCTCGGGCGTCCGGCGCGGCTTTCATCATTCACATCATCTTGGCCCTCTGAGAACATTTTGTACCACCGATAAACATTGCTTCGGTCCAAGGTAGCTTCACCATATGCCACAGTCAACATTTAGAATACGTCCGCGCAATTAATTTTGTTTTTCATATAATATTTGATACAGATTCTTTGATATATTTTTTGGAATGGGCAAAAATCGAAGACCAGCCAAAACACGTGCAAGCAAAGCAGCTGTCAAAAATTAACTGAACATTCAAAATTGCCGAACTTGTCGTCATAAGTGAGAGACATGAGTACCAACATAACGACGCAAAAAATCGAAGTTCGAAACCACATAACGCTACAAAAAAAATCGAAATTCATAATTCGCGCTACTTTTTGCACAGACCTCGTACATTCAATATTCCAATCCTCCTCAATATGTGTATGTGGATGATAGGGTCTTCGTTGCATCTAGTTGCATCTCCAACATTCTTCTGAAATTCTCTGAATCCTTCAGAACTAATTTACGAAGTGGGGAATAAAAGTAAACTAACACAAATATATGCACGAACCTTCCATATATCGCAGTGCCGGGGAATACCGGCATATTGACGTTTGGTACCAAGGACTGAACTTGTACAAACGTCAAAAACTAAAGAGAGAGTACCTATAATCACTTCGACTTCTCGATAAACGTTCTAAACTTACAATAAACACTAAAGTAATTTTAGATAATCCGTAAGAACAATATCGACTTACAGACTATAACTCTGAGGCATTACTAATCGTTCCAACTCCTTTTAAATGCAATCTTTTCAGTCAAAAATTGAAAATCGTATATACGTAACCCGCGGAAATTCAAAATTCGCGATACTTTTTGAACAGACCTCGTATATCGCATAGTAATTTTTACATAAAAATTTATCTTCTAACATTTTATTTAAAAAAAAAAACTCCAAAAAAAATTATAAATTTTTGATATTTTTATATAAATTTAATATATATTTTTTTATGTTAAAACTTTACTCAAAAGCATACACGTACAATAAAAAGAATTTTTTTTCGTAAATTATAAATAATATTTAGTTTAACATTGACGGCGATGATAGTGCGACAGGAGGCATTATTCTCGTGGAACATCCAAGTGTCTGCAATTTCTGATCTAATGCAAAGAACCATATTTCCCAGCGTGCCAGAGATTCACTCATCAGCTTCATTGATAATTAATGATCTGTCTAGATGACAGTCGTCTCTTATTTCACATTTTTATCAGTTTTTTATGTGAAGATCCTTCCCGATCTTTATACCACTGAAATTTATGCATTCTTGAAAATGCATGACTCCCAATTTCATAAGTAAAATTCTGCTGGCACATATTTGCTTCAAATTTCAGTCTTATTTTTCTTTAAGGAAACTTACTGGGGACATTTTTTTTATATTTGAAATTATATAAACATAATAACAAGCTTTTTCACTTCAATAATAGGAAAGGAACATGCAAGAGTAAACACCAATTGGCGTTTCTCTATCTAACAAGTCATGTTAAAGTCTCACAAAATCTCTCGGCCAATTTCTCTTTAAACGCTGATGTAGCGTACTTTATCTTTAGTATAATGATGTTGCTATTAAAATATATTGAAACGGATAGAGGATAAAAGTAACTTGCACACTTTCCTGCTTATTTACCTTCACTCCCATCTGTTAGACCAGTCTTGTAGATTGTTAATATGTGATTATAGGTATTTTGAGGCTGCTTGGATATTGGAGTACGATGCAAGAATAGCGGGAGCAGTTATAGTTTTGAATTAAGTTGGGATATCAAAAGTTCTAATATTGTACCAGGGGTATAAGCTTAAATCCGCTGTTTGGTTATAGATGGCGTGAGTGAGCGTATTAAGCTACCATATGCACGGCATACTTCTTTTCTTATGAGTTTGGCATTTGTCAACATTAATCAGTGCACATTGTCAACAATTTCGTACAACAACATACATTTTTCCTTTGGTAATCATGTCTAGTTTTGTGCTTGGAAAGGAGCATATGCGGGAAGCTCTGCTTTTCTATTTCAATTTGAAGAAATCGGCTGCCGAATCACATCGAATGATTATGGAGATCTATAGTGAAAGTGCTTTATCGGAAGCAACATGCCGAGATTGGTTTCGTCGGTTCAAAGACGGTAATTTTGATGGCAAAGCGTAAAAATCGACCTAGGAAGGTTGAGGACCATCAATTGCAGGCTCTTTTGGACGAAGACGATACCCAATCGCAAAAAATGGTAGCGGAGTAATTGGGTGTTACTCAACCAACCACTTTCATGCATCTGCATGCCATGGGGAAGATTGAAAAGATCGGTACAGCATGAATTGAACGATAGGCAGATGGAGCGACGCCAAAACACATGCGAAATCTTGCTCGCCAGACAAAAAAGAAAGTTGTTTCTGCATCGGATTGTGACAGGCGGTGAAAAGTGGATATATTTCGATAATACTAAACCCAAGAAATCGTGGGTTTATCCTGGACAACCATCAATATCTTCCCCAAGAACAAATCGCTTCGGACGGAAGACGGTTCTGTGCGTTTGGTGGGATCAGAAGTGTATCGTCTACTATGAGATGTTGAAGTCTGGTGAAACTGTCAATGCCCACCGCTACCACCAACAACTGATCAAATTGCACCGTGTTCTGCTTGAGAAAAGGACGAATTATCAACAAAGACATGACAAACTGATTTTCCTCCACGACAACGCACCATCGCACATGTCAAAAATGGTCCGAAATTACTTGGAAACACTCAACTAGGAGGTGCTATACCACCCCGCTTATTCACCAGACCTGGTCCCTCCCGACCACCACCTGTTTTCGTCGATGGGCCACGTGCTCGCTGAGCAGCACTTCGATTCTTACGAAGACGACCGAAAATGGCTTGATGAGTGATTTGCCTCGAAAGAGAAAATTTTTTTTTGGCGTGGTATCCACAAATTGCCCGGGAGATGGGAAAATATGAAGCTAGCGAGGGCAAGTACTTTGAATAAATTTGTTTTTGCTTTCTCTGAAAAAAAAAATGTTTTTTTTCGACTAAAAAATAGCAGATTTAAGCTTATACACCTGGTATAGTAGTGGACCAAGTATACTGCCTTGACGAATATCAACTGTGATAGAATATATTTTAGAATTGTTTATATTAACATCCATTTGAAAACAATGTTGGAAGATATTAGTGTCTGTGATATACGAGTATCTAAGAACACACCTGGTTAATACTGTTTTCGCTCCAGAAGAAATGAGTTATAATTAACTACACAACGACATTACTGGAGTATGGAATATTCTAATCGAAAATTAAATTAATGTTTGTGGATGATTTTGGTATCTTTAATGATAGGATAAGGCATTTTTAAGAGAATTTTTTTAAATATATTTCCAAGAATTGGTAATATACTGATAGATCAATACAAAAATTACGAATTTCTTTTTTTTTGGTTTGGAAGTTATTTGTATTATTGCAAATTTCCAAAATAAGGAAAAATAGGTGGTATAAATAATACTATTGAATATATATGTTATGAGTTCGAAATAATTTCCTTGGGTTAGTAAATCATTACCAGGGGAATTTTTTATTGGGAATTTTGTGGATTTAATATTTAATATCGGAAGGCATAAAATTTTTGTTATTGAACAAGTTTAAAACTAGAAGAAATTAGCATATAAGCTAGGTGAATGAGAATTCCGAAGTTTTACGGGATCACTGGTAGCATACTTGTTACTTTTTTGCTTAACCTCGTATACTCGTACATAAATTAGCTGAAATGTCACTTAAAATTAGCGGTCAGGTCGACACTGTCAAAATATGTAACATTACATAAGAGCAGTCTTCTATAGTTGAATTATTTGGTTAAACATGCTAATAATCTGATTTATAATGATTGGTTTCGTAATCAGAATCTTCAGAATCCTGTTCACTTGGATGTTGATGATGGTCCAGATAATTCTAAGAATTATAAGCTTTTGTCAAGTCAGAATATAGTTGCCTTATGAATTTTTAAGATTTAAAGGCCCAAAAGCTACTTCATTTGAAGTATTTTATTTTGTTATTTATATTTAAAAGTATGCGAATAAAAGTCATATCAACAACTTATCATTATTTTTCTATTGTATGGTGGAAGATAATCGACGTATGGTGGAAGTCTAAAAGAGTCATTTTGCGGATCATCTCTTATTAGGAAGGTAACAAAATTTTGATGGTCAGATTCCATCTGTCCACCAAAATTTTATTAGTAAAATTCAAAACATTGGTCTGACAAAAAAATTATATGATAGAAAATTATATGTGAAAGAAAACTTCTATGAGCAACTCTTTACGTAGCCTAAAATTAGACTAAACTTTAAGATAAAATAATTATCTCAAAGAGTAGCCTAATTTTAGGCTACGTCGTGTATATAGTCGAGTTTTTTTGTATACTTTAACCGCTAAGTCAGCAGTTTTGTGCATACACATACTACCTTGATCAACACACACATAGATGAAGTACTCTTGGCTACGTAACTTTTGCAAATGTCAAGCTATGACGCTAAGATTTAGAGGGAATATCAAAAACAGATGTACCAACTTAACAAAAAAAAAACAGAACTCAAATCGGAACCATGGAAGCGCCACACTCCCATCATTCCGGGACCTTTGTGATCAAGGTAGTATATTCAATACCACCCTCTGGAAAAATTTAAAGAAAAATAAGCAGATTTGGGCTTATATTCGTCATGTCATTTTTATCTCTGACGTAGGAAAAATATTTATATAAACAAAAATGGTTGAGTCCATCATTAGCTGAACAATGTCATCTATAGCAAGAATAAACAATAATGGACAAAAATGGCTACCTTGTGGGATACCAGATGAAGCTTTAAAACCACTAGAAATATAATTACGAAGAAAAATCTAATAAGCTCTATCAGTTTGGTAAGACCATATAAGTAAAGTATTTGTAAAGTACAATAATTTGTAGGATTTAACGATTTTTTTAAAAATAATAAAATAAATGAAATGAGGAAGTTTTACATTTCAATTTAGAAAATATTAAATTGTGTGCCGATTATTTATTGCCTTAGTTTTAGAGCCCATTTTATTTACAGTACTCATGAAAGAGTTTTTCTTTAAAAAGACTTATTGAAATAATTTCTAAGGAGATGAGTAATTTGTTTTCAGGATATCTTTTAAAAGAATAAAAATTTACGAGATTTAGCTAACTTTTCAAATGGTTTTTGATTTATTTCAAATATTTCAAGAAAATTCTTAAACACTTGTGAAAAATAAGACTGATAATGAATTTTTGTTGAAATTCCATAAAAAAGATCTATCAAAAATGAGCTAACATTAAAATTCTTCCGCATACATCATTATTCATTTTAACCACTTATATGAGGGATATTACCATATAATAAAAAGAATAGTTTATAAAGTTATACGTGATGGAATTTTCTCAATATTACTAAATAGAGTATAAACCAATTTCGACAATTTTGTGCAATAATTGTTTTGAAATGAAATTAATCTAAACTTTCGAATTTTATCACGTACTGAGAGGAAATAAAATTTTTACAATTAATCCAAGCCGATTTGACTAATTTTAATTGAAAAGAAAATAGTACCATTTATATATAATATTTTTAAATAAATAATGTTTTTTCCTTCAAAAAGGACATTCAGTTATAACTAAATAAAGTATGTAATATTGAACTAACCCAGAAAGAAATTAGAATGCGATTAAGATTCAGGTTCAAAATCGAAACAATTTCACAAAACGGATGTAGTACGTCTAGTTGAATTATTTAACAGTATCAAGGTATTAGTAGACACAATTATATCTATTTCATATTGTATATGTAACGAGTGATAGTATACTTTTTACTACAGATATCCGCCTATAAATATAATATATTCAAGAGCATAATTAAACTGAACAAATTACTTTAAAAGGTTGTCTGAATGTTTTTGGAATCAAGCGTGCATGTCGTATGCAAATTTTTCACGACTTGTAAATGTAAAATACAAACAACGGATATAACGGGTGGTGAATATGTTTTATATTATAGAAAATAAACGTGTCCTATACGATAATTATTGCGGAATGGTTGAAACTTTTTAATGGACTTTTTGTGTTGTCCTATCTAGAAATTTTCATTTAATGCTTCTCTGAATTAGTCGAAATGTTACTGCTAACACTGTCGGTGAGAATGTTAATTATCTAAAATTATTATCATGGGGAAAATTCTTAAATGCTACTAAGTCAAAAATACACAAATATGAGATTAGGTTTTTTCCAAAGTTTCTCTAATATAATCAATAGACGGATCTATAGCGTTTTCCAATAAGAGTGATATGATTTCTAAGTGACGTTTCGGCCATTTGTTATATGTCATGATCTGTCATTTTTCATTAAGAGATATATGCAAGAACAACGTTTATAAATTATTCAATTTTATTATCCAAATAATCGTTCTCCAATTGCAACTTTTCGTGCGCTTTTGCCATTTTATGGTTGTAATAATCGTCCAACTGTGCTCGCTATTCGTCGAATTGTTAAAAATTTCGAGCGTACATTTTCTTTACATAATGTTCAAGTGCCAATAAGCCAAAGAACCGATCGAAGTATTGAAAATATTGCTGCCGTTTAGGCAAGTGTTGCTGAAGACTGCAATTTGTCGATTCTCAAGAATTGGGACTGTCTTAAGCCACAACCTGGCAGATTTTAAAGGATTTGGGTTTGCATCCGTATAAAATTGTTATCACTGAAGAACTGAAGCCATTGGACCACCGTAAACGTCGTAAATTTGCTGATTTTGTCTGGGACCAATTTGAAAACGATAACGATTTTTTTAAGAAAATCATCTTTTCCGATGAGGCTCACTTTCATCTGAGTGGTTCGGTAAATAAACAAAACTCACCTAAATTGACAGTTTGGTGTGGTTTTTGGTCTGGTGGAATCATCGGTCCGTACTTCTTTCGAAATGAAGTTTCTAACACAGTTACTGTCAATGGAGAGCGGTATAGATCGATGATAACCAACTTTTTATGGCCGAAATTGGAAGAAGTTGATCTTGACAACATCTAGTTCCAACAAAACGGGGTTACGTGCCACACAGCACGTGCAACAAACGAATTATTGCGAGAAAAGTCTAGAGATTCGATTATTTCAAGAAGTTGTGAGCATCCAAGAATTTGTGATTTAACACCATTAGACTATTTCTTGTGAGGTTATTTGAAGTCATTGGTCTTTAACAATAATCCAGACTCTCTTCAAGCTTTAGAAGTCAATATTGAATGTGCTATTCATGACATATAACTTGATTTAGTGGAAAAAGTGCTCGAAAATTGGGTTCATCGAATTCGGTCCTGCAAAAGAAGACGTGGAGGCCATTTGAATGACGTTTTATTCAGAAGTTAATTGTATCGATTGTACTTCACATTAAATAAAAAACATTTCAATTTCCCTAATAATTAGTGCATGTTTTTTTTAAAAAGAAATCATGTCACTCTTATTCGAAAAGCTTTTATATTTTGGGTCATATAATTTATTATTAATAAAGAATTTTAAAGACAATCAATTTGAATGCACCAAATATTGAATTTTTCTATTACAGATGGTCATATGTGATTCAAAGGTTAAAAGTAAAAAAAAAAACATACCTCAAATTTAGGTTCCGATAATAGTTTTTACTTCATTATATTTGCTTGGATCATGACATTTTGAGACTATTATTAATGACATTTTACACAAATCGGGCTAAAATTTATAAATGCTTAATAAAATTGCGCAATCTTAAAATTGTAAGATTTTAAGATCTTAAAATTGCGCATACTGGAAACTTTTCCCTTCCAATATTGCTACGAATAGTAGAAAACTACTCAATCGACAATATACAGCTTACCAAAAGAAATTACTTTAAACAAAATAATTTTGATGTAAAAAATAAATACAATTTTTGCGAAAGAGTCTCACTAATTTTCTGCCACGACTAAAACCTTGAAATGATATTTTTTGAAAATTCTCTTAACTAAATATTTAGATATAGCTAAAATTTAAAAAAAAAACAATGTTCAAAAAATATAATCAAGGCCAATTTCTTATTATGCACCAATAATAAAAAAAATTTTCACTACAACACTTGTTCATATATTAATCAAGTAAATAATTTTTCTTATTCGAATATTCTTAATAAAATATTTGTACATTGCTACATTTGAATAATTATTAATTTTTTGAAAACAAATAATTCTTCTACGTTTAATTTATTAATTAAAACAATTGTATAAACAAGAAATGAATATATTGTATAATCGAGAAAATTTTCATATAAAAGGAACCCTTACTGGCCGTAAAGTATCATTCAATAGTTAACCATTAATTTTGACTATCTATGCTTAAAAATACTAGAAAAATGCGTAAGAATATTAAAAAAAAATTTTTTTATCGAAAATTTAATAAAAATAATTTGTTTTCCTCTTTTCAGGTCTATTGTCAATACTGTTTGTGGTACTCTGTCTGTCATACTTTGTGTTCGCCGAAGCTGAGGCCTTCAAAATACCACGTTTTATAGTTAAAGTAGCTCAGAAAGTAGGACATAAAGCCATAGAAAAGGGGAAAGAATATCTTGTTGAAAACTTTGGAAGGTAATAGATTTCTGATGGAGAACAAATAAAAAAATAATTAAAACTGATTGCTATGTTTTATTAATAAATTGAATTGTTTAAAGTATTAAAAATATTTATTTTTATAATCAAATGGAATATCCATTCAAGTCTTGTACTAAAATTGCTTCTTAATTAAAAGCCTACTAAATATTTCAGAATTTGAGACAATATCCTCTTTAACACACAGCAAAGCCATGAATTCAAGTTTTAAATGCACCAAAGAAGAATCGTTGTGCTGTGATTTAGTAACACTGGAACGTTCTGTCTAGTAGGGTATTATTCTTGAGTTCGAATCCAGCTAGTTATATGAATAAAATGCTTCTAGCTGTTCGGAATACTTAGGACAAAGAAATATTCTTGATTAAGATATGAGAGATAGTTAGTTGAACACTACGGAAATCGCATAGCGTACAGAGTTGATTCCCAAAAATATCAAAGTGGTTGTTGAGTAGACTAGTTTTTCTATATTTTTCTATTGTAAGCCAATCTACTTTTCTAAAAATTATCAAAGATTCTATATATTTTGTTGACTAGAAAATGTATTGTAGTAAATTTAAAATTTCAGTGAGCATAGGTCGTTGAAGAAACTCCTTCGCAATTATTTCTCGAAGATTTTCTTATTATCGGAATAAGAGGGCTAACATATAATGTAATTTTTGACTAAAATCGTAGTTATATAAGAAAAAAATCAATTAAGTCAAATGGCACGATCTTGGATGCTAATTGATAACACCCAATCTTAAAATTGCACAAACTGGGAACTTTTCCCTTCCAATATTGATACAAATAGTAGAAAACTACTCAATCGACAATATAAAGTTTACCAAAGAAAATTAATTTTAACAAAATAATATTGAGGTATAAAATAAATAAAATTTTTGCGAAAAAGTCTTACTATTTTCTGCCAAGACTAAACCGTTGAAATGATATTTTTTGAAAATTCTCTTAACTAAATATTTAGATACAGCTAAAATTTAAAAAAAACACCTGTTCGAAAAATATAATCAAGGCCAAATACCTATTATGTGCAAATAATTAAAAATTCTTAATAACATTTTTCACTATAACACTTGTTCATATATTAAACAAGTGAGCAATTTTTCTTATGCGAATATTCTTAATAAAATATTTTTGTATTGCTACACTTGCAAAAAATTATTTATTTTTCGAAAACGGATAATACTTCTACGTTTAATTTGAAATAAGTGGAATTTGTTTGACGCAATTTTGATATAAATTAAAACAACTTTATAAACAAGAAATGAATACATAATCAGGAAAATTTTCATATAAAAGGAACCCTAACTGGTATATGTTATCATTCAATAGTTAACCATTAATTTTGACTCTCTGTGCTTAAAAATACTAGAAAAATGCGTAAGAATATTACAAATTTTTTGAGTTTCCGAAAAGTTAATAAATATATTTTTTCTTTCAGGTCTATTGTCAATACTGTTTGTGGTACTCTGTTTGTCATACTTGGTGTTCGCCGAAGCCGATCCCAGTAATTTAATTAAAATGGGTCGGGAGCTAACCGAAAAGGGTACGATTCTAGGAAGAAAGGTGGGAAGAAAGGGGAAATAATATATTAAGAACCAGTTTGGAAGGTAATAAATTTCTGATGGAGAATAAATCAGAAAATAATTAAAACTGATTATCATGTTTTATTAATAAACTGAATTGTTTAAAGTACAATATTAAAAATATATGTTTTTATAATCAAATTGAATATCCATTCAAGTCTCGTATTAAAATTGCTTCTTAATTAAAAATCTACTAAATATTTTGAAATTTGGGAGAATATCCTCTTTAACACACAGCAAAGACATGAATTCAAGTTGTAAATGCACCAAAGGAGATGTCAGTAGAAACGTTATGCTATGATTTAGTAACACTGGAACGTTCTGTCTAGTAGGGTATTATTCTTGAGTTCGAATCCAGCTAGTTATATGGATAAGATGCTTCTAGCTGTTCGGAATACTTAGGACAAAGAAATATCTTTGGTTAATATATGAGAGATAGTTTGTTGAAAGACATGGAAAATATCCCGAATACTTTTTGAGCAGACAGGATTTCAAAGTGGTTGTTGAGTAGACTAGTTTGGCTATATTTTTCCATTGTAAGGGAATCTATTTTTCTAGGAATTATCAAAGATTCTGTTTATTTTATTGACTAGAAAATATAGTAAATAAAAAATTTCAGTGAGCATAGGTCGGTGAAGAGAATCCTCCATTATAGTTTATCCAAGATTTATTTATTATTGAGATAAGAGGGCTATATCTCTGCCTAAAATCCTATAAAGTTTTTAAAATAATAGCAAATACATCCTTTTAAGGAAATTTTTGTAGACTTTTTAGCACATTTCAGTCTGAAGTAAATAATAGCAAATACAACCTTTTAAGGAAATTTTTGTAGACTTTTTAGCACATTGACGACTGAAGCAAGATTGATCTAGATCGAAAGTCTCTCCATGACCATGCCCCAAACTATCCATGGTCCACTTTAACAAATTATTGGGAGAGCTCCTATTATGATAGATAATAAGGACATTCCAAACAACTGACCAAGGAGTTTCAGGAACTTCACGGCATCTTACAAAATATTTCCGATTCAATAGAAAATTTCAATGTTTTTAGCACATTTCGGTCTGTAATTTGGCTATTACTTGACGGATATTATTTTTTTTTATGTCTAAAGTTTAAGAATAGTCTACATTAATATGGTCTTTTAGATGGTCATACAAGAAAATATTCATTAGCGTCAAATTGCAAGATCTTGAAAGCCAGTTTATGTCACAAAAATATAAAATACGCGTATTGGGAACATTTCGTACAGTAAAGCCAAAATTGATATAAGCCAACAATAAAAAAATTTTTCATACGGTCATAGTGCAAAGACTTGACGGTAACCGTCTCTCCTTCTTTATTTATAAGGAACCACAGTCCAATGATACTATCACAACTAATTGAATCCCATACATTCACTTTTCGCAGATACAATGGCTTTTCTTTAATCAATTGTAAGATATTATAGATTATTGGCAATTTTCTTTTATTCACATATCCACCGAACGAGAAAAGAATATATTTTTACAGAACCCAATCGGCGTATTTTTTGCGCATAATTTGACAAATAAACTATCATTATTATGATATGGCAAATGAAATTCTAAATAATTTTTATCTATAATTTTATATATAGTAAATAACTATTAAATAACTATCCTGTAACTTTTAAACTGTAAAAAAGAATAAACTTCTTGCTTGAAGTAATTTAACAAAAATCTATAATAAAAATTCAAGACTGCTTTTAAGAAATTTATTTTATTAACTATGAAAATAAATTTTATTTATATTCATAGTTATATTTTTAATGCCAAATTATAGTAAATAAAATTATCTTATTTTAGTTTTTCTTTATAGGAATTTCAATAATTATTCAAATAAAATGTTTGGAAACTAATCAACACAAATTATTTTCATAATTATCGTTATAATTTGCTATCAAAACAACCCTTTTGCGGTTACTTCACTCTATGACGTCAACTTATAAAACCCTTAACATTTTGCATAAATATAAGCTGAAAATTTTCTTATAATAAACGAAAAAAATAAAAAACAATCTGAATTTCTTTGATGCTTCTAGCAACCCTAATAATTTGGTAAAACTTTTATTAGTACTTTTTTTACGGAAAAAGCATTCCCAAAATTATTTTAAGCTCTTGAGTATTATGCTTCTTTCCAGTTTTTATTTGAGTCCTTTTTTAAATATTTTTTTTTGTTAGTTTAAAAATATTCTTTTATTTTTGTTTTATTTTATTAATTTTTTTATTGTTATAATATAAAAAGATCATTCGAAATGTGAGAATACCTTAAGACAAATTATTCTTACTTTGACACGATTTGAAGTGCATTCAAGGAGGAAATAAATTTGAAGTTTATCTTTGATAGTATGAAATTATCTTTTTTGAAGGAAAAAAAAAACTGAATTGAATTATTTACAATTGAGGTTTTTCTGTAAACTTCGGAATATATCAAAGAAGCAGTAAAGTAATCACGCCCAAGTAGGTTTACCATCAAAAGATTTTTTTAAGTTTATAAACATTTTTTCATAGTATATTAAAATCTTATTAAATATTAAGAGAAAAAGCACTAGAAAAATTATTTAAAAATTTTATCTAGGCAAATATAAAATTTTCTCAGTCAATGATTATAAATTGAGAAAGACATTTTTTTCATAGAAATGGCAAAAAACTTAAATTTTATTCAAAAGCTTTAAGTAAAAAATAATTGCCAATAAATTGTGTTTGTTGATAAGAAATACTCACGATAAGGATAATAGATTAATAATCTATATACTATGATGATATTAAGGAAATTGATCATTTGCATTTGTTAATTCGATTGAATTTAAAAAAAAAAAAAACGCGACTATAATAAATGGTTGGAAGCGATTGTTTATTGAATGTCTTGAGTTTGATAGCTTGGCGTAAGGCAATTTACATCATTTCTAAGCTAATTTAGAAGACGACAGTTTCAAATTAACGAAAGTTCTTATTCCCCAGATAGGAATCAAGCCAACTTGTTAATAAAATGAGGAAACTATGGACTTGGGATATGGTATTGAAAGGATAGAAATTGGAACGCAGTCAGATGTGAATACCGAATGATTGATTATTTTGGCTATCGTATCTTTAAGAAATTCCAAATCGGAAATGAAAGAGATTTTATGGAACGATATAGAAGTTTGGTCACAGTCAAGTCATATTGATGGTTCACGTTTAGTTGTATTAGGCAAAATTTCTCTTCGATTTTATATTGTTGGTACATAAATCACAAATAAATACATAAATCCCTTTCAAACAGCTCATTCCTAAATCTATATCCTCGTTCAATTGTAATAGAATTATTCGTCCTTAAATTATGTAAAATGAGCAGTTATCTTATTTTTTAATAAATGGTTTCCTATTACTCTAAAGAAGTATTTTTAAAGTTTCTTATATTATATTGTCAGTGTAATCATATAATTTAAACATTTATTTATAAGTTTTCTTCTTATACTGGTATCTTCTATAATTATATATATGAACTTATCAACCTAAACATACTTAATTTGAATTAAATATTTTCGAATCTACTATGGTTTAATTGAAAAATATTAAAAATATTTTTTTGTCGAATAATGGAGGGGAAGGTGTAGGGTAAAAAGGAAGAGGTAAAAAATCATCTGGAATATTTTCAACGTAATATTCTAGAGGAGCACAGTTGATTACTACCGTATAGAACACTGCTATGGCATATTCATCCTCAGAATTGCAAATATTGTAAAAGGATTCAAAAGTTGATAGTGTAGTGTCCTCACATACGTATAACAAAAATAGAAAGAAAAATAATCATTTAAAAAATAAGCTAAAATCTCAAAGAGTGTAAGAAATTGGAATCTAGAAAATAAAAAATAAAAATTTTAATTATGAAAAGAAATTTGTTATATAAAAAAATAACTCCAATAAACCAATAAACGGTGAAGTTGGTCGACGACTGAAATAAGATTGATCCAGATCGAAAGTCTCTCCATGACCATGTCCCATGGTACCCTTTAACAAATTGTTGGGAGAGCTTCTATTATGATAGATAATAAGGACATTCCAAACAATAGATCAAGAAGTTCCAGGAACTTCACCGCATCTCACAAAATATTTCCGATTCAATAGAAAATTTCAATATATAATTTTTTATTTAATTATTATCGGTGATTATTCTCGTTTGAATTTTTTAAAAAAAAAATTTACAATATTTCTAAATTTTCTAAATAGTTTATTGTATTTTTCAAATTATTTAAGTATTTTACTTTTATAGTTTAGCAATTTTAATTAAACAAATTAAAATCATATCGAAATATGTATTTCGAACTTTGAAAAATTAATTATTATTTTAATATAAACCATTTACATTATGGAATTATAAAAAAATAAACCAAAAAAACCAGGAAGTTTTTAGAAAAACAATAAATATAGCTCTTCTTGGAATTATTATAATTAATTTGTTTTAGTCGAACGTAAATATTGTAGTTTATTTCTTCTTCCATCGATATTCTGTTATTAAAGAATATATTAGCTCACCTTTTTCTTGTGAATTGTTAGTATATAATAATAATTTGTTTTTTTTTTATTTCCTTGTTATAATTTTAATTAAGATTGGCACTAAAATGTATTCTATGCGCAACCACACTAAATGCTATTTGGTGACTTTCTATTCATTATGACAGTATACGAGGTCTGTTAAAAAAGTATCGCGAATTTTGTGTTTTTTCAAAAAACACATGCAAGCAAAGCAGCTGTCAAAAATTAACTCAACATTCAAAATGACCGAACTTACTGGCATAAGTACATGAGTACCAATATAATGCCACTAAAAGAATCGAAAATCGAATATACGTAACCCGCGGAAATGCAAAATTCGCGATTCTTTTTGAATAGACCTCATTTATTGTTTTGGGGTAAAAAAAAATTCAATATTTTTACGTTTATTTCAAGACTTTATTTAACATTTTCGAGATTGTCGGATTTGGGTCGAATATGTAATGTTTTGTTTTGTAATTGGTCCGGACTATAAGGTGGATGCATCGAAACTTCCCAACCAAGATCCCGGAGTTTCTGGCACGTCACTATAGACGTGTGTGGCCTGGCGTTTTACTGATGGAATACAACACCTCTTCTGTTAGCTAATTTTGACCGACTCTGGTCAATCGCTAGCTTCAAACGGTTCTTTTATTAATAGTAGAGGTCCGAATTTAGTGTTTCGCCATGTGGAAGCATGCACAGTAATTCATTCCTGGTCGTTAGTCCTGGTTTGGCCACCACGATCATTTTCACACAATATTATCGTATGTGACCCATTTCTCATCCCCAATCACCACCTTTATTTATTAACCACAAAACAGTTTTAAATCATGATATGAACAGTCATGATTTAAAACTATTTTGTGGTCGATCTTTAGCTCCTGGGCGATGCCTACGACTGCTAACATGTCGGTCTACTTCGATCAATTGCATTATTTTATCGACATTTCTAACGACGGGCCTCCCTTTGCGAGGTGTATCTTTAACATTAAAAATATCGAAACGAAATCGACAAAATCAAAATTATGCATAATTGACTGTGACAGTTTCGAGACCATAAAAACCATTCACAATTTCAGATTTTATCAAAGCAAAATTGTAAAATATACCGAATTTTCTGTTTGTTAACTTCCATCTTTTATACCCTATAACGCACAACGGAATCGATAATCAAAAAACTGCAAAAGAATTATAAATTATAACATATTACGCCCTTGCGGTCCCACCAGTATTACAGCCATAACATTATTCTGATGCACACCTACTTTTTGAAAAGCATAGTGCTCATAAAGCAGTATAAAAACGACTCCGTTTTCTATCCATTAAATTTTTCTTATTTAATTCATATAACATATGATTTCTAAGTGACGTTTTGGCCATTTGTAATATGCTATGATCTGTAATTTGGTTTTGAATAAATTCAGTAATGTTTACAATTTGATCATAGAGAGATATACGGAAGAACAACATTTACAAATTATTCAATTTTATTATCAAAATAATCGTTCTCAAATTGCAACTTTTCGTGCGCTTTTGCCATTTCAACTGTGCTCGCTATTCTTCGAATTGTTAAAAATTTCGAGCGTACATTTTCTTAACATAATGTTCAAATGCCAATAAGCCAAAGAACCGATCGAAGAATTGAAAATATTTCTGCCGTTCAGGCAAGTGTTGCTGAAGACCGCAATTTGTCGATTCCAAGATGTTCTGAAGGATTGGGACTGTCTCAAACCGCAACCTAGCGGATTTTGAGAAAGGATTTGGGCTTGCATCCATATAAAATTGTTATCACTCAAGAACTGAAGCCATTGGACCACCGTAAACGTCGTGAATTTGCTGATTTTGTCTTGGAACAACTTGAAAACGATAACGATTTTTTTAAGAAAATCATCTTCTCCGATGAGGCTCACTTTCATCTGAGTGGTGCGGTAAATAAACAAAACTGGCGATTCTGGTGTGAAGAAAATCCACAAATTATTCATGAACACCCATTACATTCACCTAAATTGACAGTTTGGTGTGGTTTTTGGTCTGGTGGAATCATCGGTCCGTACTTCTTTCGAAATGAAGCTGGTAACACTGTTACTGTCAATGAAGAGCGGTAAAGATCGATGATAACCAACTTTTTATGGCCGAAATTGGAAGAAATTAATCTTGACAACATCGGGTTCCAACAAGACGGGGCTACGTGCCACACAACACGTGCAAAACCCGAATTATTGGGAGAAAAGTTTGTAGATTCGATTATTTCAAGAAATTGTGGGCCTCCAAGAAGTTGTGATTTAACACCATTAGACTATTTCTTGTGGGGTTATTTGAAGTCATTGGTCTTTAGCAATAAACCAAACTCTCTTCAAACTTTAGAAGTCGATATTCAACATGCTATTCATGACATACGACATGATTTAGTGGAAAAAGTGTTCGAAAATTGCGTTCATAGAATTCGTTCCTGGAAAAGAAGTCGTGGAGGCCATTTAAAAGACATTTTATTCAGAACTTAATTGTATCGATTTCGCTTCATATTAAATAAAAAACTTTTGAATTTTCTTGACAATTAGTGTATTTTTTTAAAAAAAGAAATCATATCACTCTTATTCGGAAAGCCTTTATAAACCAAACTTTTTAATATGATCCAAAGTAATTGGCTATGAATTCCAAGCTTGAAGACGACATCTACGAAAGTTTAATGTGGGAATTTTACTGATCATCCTTGATAACTGATGGATGGCCTTCCTGATCTGTGTTCATCTTTACAAGAAAAGTCACCGGGACGAAATTTTGTGAACCATCTTTGGCACTTCCGACCTATAACTGCAACCTATTCAAACATTTCACACAAGTTTTTGCTGCCTGCATCGCGTTATTTATTTTTTGAAACCCATAAAGTATACAATGTGGTACGTGAACTTTTTCTTTACTCATTTTAACGGCTCTAAAGATTTAAAGAAACTGACTAATATTCGAAAAAAAATGTCTATAAATCTTCTACTATATACCAATCTATCTGTTCAAATAATTTATACCAATCTACCTGTTACACCTAATATTTTGCGTATATGACTTTATTTGACTATATACAAAATAGCTTTTCAAAAATTTCACTAAATTATTAAAAATTATTTTGTACAATTATGAACTTTTGAATTTTTCCCTTCTGGCTTGAATATGTTGAAAAATTCTAGAAGTAAATGAAAATACCAACCCCAAACAAGAAGAAATAATATTTAATACTATGAAATATTTTGCAAAATTTCTTATAACTAGATAATCAATCGGAGAAGTTAAATTCTTATTTAGTTATTATAAATACACTATTTGAATGGGGATCATGAATAAATTATAAAGTAAATATTATGAACAATCCCATCTGTTTCTCAAAGTAAATAAACAAAACGGAACCAAGTATCCCATTTAAAAGGGGTACTATTATTAAATTTAACCAGAAAGGAAGAATTGTCCTTGCAAGTTATCCTATTGAAATATTCAATTTCCTCAGGGTCAAAGAAATATTGCCTTATAGAAGGAAATTATTCAATAATTGTGTTCTGTAGAGCTCTTGTTTATTGTTCATATAAATTATTGCAATTGTTCGAAAGGTTAATTAATAATTTTCTAAATAAAAGATGAAATTGAATATTTAAATTAAAGTTATTTTACTCTATACTAAATAATATATATTTTAGATAAAGTTGAGATTCAAATAAATATTTTTCAAAAGAAGTAAATTACCAAATTCATAAAAGTTTATTAATTTTCAAAGTACATTGAAATGATGACATTATTGATCTATTTAATTAAGGAGTATTCTTTTTTCAAGCATATATCTTTAAATATAATATATGATCTACAATATTTAGAATAGAAAAGTATTTAAATCAAAAGTTGCCTATTGATCTATCTCATGATAATATTATACAATTAAAGATAGTTGTTTTATTGCTAACCTACATAAATACTACGAGTATTAACAATAGCAAGACTGAAAAACTAATGAAATGAATTTTTTTCGTACACAAAAAAAAAACAAAATTGATGCCGTACAAAAGCTGGCATCAATATACTATTTTCAAATCTGTAAGTCCAAATAGGTTTTGATATTATTGTGCGCTTTTCCCGAACGCTTACAAGAAATTTTCTTTACAATTGCTTATTGAAATTACTATTTGCAAATATAGGGCTAGTATCCAAATAAATTTGTTCAAATATTTTAGCATAATTCACTTTTTTTTTCTATATTATTTTAAAAACAAAATTGAACTTAAATACACGAATATTTTTAGCCATTCTGAAGTTAGGAATCTTTCACAACAAATTCTTAGTACAAAAACCTTTGTTTATGGTCTGATCATCTCTTATATAAGTTGTAGTAAAAAGAAATCCATTATTTTTGCATTTAATTGAAGGTTTTATTGTCCATTATTTTAGCATAGATAGAATGATACGATTTAGGTCAAATATGCAGCGTTTTGTTCGATAACTTGTTGCCATTTTGGAGGTAATTTCATAATGCCTCTCTCATAGAAACCGTCGTCTCTATTGGCAAAAAACTGGGACAGTCGATTTTCACAATCTTTTCTTGAGGCGAATTTTTCACCTGCAAAATCATTCGTCATAGACAGGAAGAGGTGGTAATCACTTGGTGCCAGGTCCGGATTATAAGGTGGATGCATAAGAACATTCCAACCAAGGTCCCGGAACTTCTGGCGAGTCACTATCGATGTATGCGGCCTAGCGTTGTCCTGATGGAACAAAATTCCTCTCCTTTTGGCCAAAGATGACCGCTTCTGAGGGATTGCTTCTTTCAGACAGTCCAATAGGTCCGAATTAAGAGTTCGGCCGTAGGGGAGCAACTCATAGTAGATGATTCTCTGCCAGTCCCACCAAACACACAGCAAAACCTGTTAATTTTTGCTGTGTGTTTGGTGGGACTGGCAGAGAATCATCTACTATCCTGGCTGTCTATCCTGGCTTGACCACCGTTTGCGCCGGATGGATGCGATTTGACCACGACCGTTGTCGCTTGACGTTGTCGTAAGTGACCCACTTTTAATCACCAGTAACCATCCGCTTCAGAAATGGATCGATATTGTTGCGATTCAGCAGCGATTCGCAGATGGAAATTCGGTCCATGAGGTTTTTTTGCGACAACTCGTGTAGCACCCATACATCGAGCTTCTTTTTGTATCCAGCCTTATTTAAGTGGTTCCAAACGTTTTTTTGTGCAATGTTTAGCTCCTGGGCAATCGAGACAGTGCTTACGTGACGGTCGGACTCGACGATTTCCATTATTTTATCGACATTTTCGACAATTGGCCTTCCAGAGCGTGGTGCATCTTTGACATCAAAATTACCGGAACGGAATCGACGAAACCAAAATTGCGCATGATTGGCTGTTATAATATCAGGACCATAAACACTATTCACATTTTCAGTTGCCTAACTTGCGTTTTCGCCTTTATCGAAGAAAAACTGTAAAATATGGCGTATTTTCTCTTTGTTGCTGTCCATCTTTGACGCGTGCTAAAAAAATATTGAGTGAAGAAATCACAAAATTGTATGAGAAGCTTTTTTAGCACAAAATTTTATCTTTCTAACGGCATCTACTGCAACCCGATCGCACTTTTACAACGGGAGATACAGACTCCTAAATCCATCTATTGGCAAAATAATGGATTACTTTTTACTACATTATTGAAAACAACATTTTTAAAAGCAATGATTTTCATTACAAGTACTTATACCAGCATCTTTTTAACGTCATATTTTTCCATCTTTTCGAAAAATGATCACAAAACCCAACAAAAACCTATAACCACTTTTTGCTCATACGGACACATAAGACTGCTTCGAAACCTAGTAAAAGTCCTCTTTCCTCTTGAGCAGAAAGAGTTTTCTCAAGTCTGACTATGGTAGCCTGGCCTACTTTGAAAGCTCACAAAAAGAATCTTTTTTCACTTATTTTCTCATTATCAATTTTTAACTCTCTGAATGATATTTTCATTTAGCTGAAATTGTGATATACTCTATCCCTGCTGGTGTCTCTCGGGGATGCATTCTTGGCCAGTATTCTTATATAATATTCCTACCTTCAATATTTCTTCTAACTACAATATATTAATTGTTTTGGATGGTAATAAAACTTCCATCCTGTCACGTGACAAAAACCCGGATACTACTTTCTACCATTTACCAAACTATATTAATTATGTTCAACGCTTGAATAGTAAATAAACGGAAAAGTGTCCATGTTACTTTGACACTTTGCCGATAACTATCTCTTCGCATACATATGAACAGGAATTTTGTTCCAAAAAAGAATTAGATCGGTTATTTAGGAATGGATATTGTTATGGTATGACGGAAAATTTGGAGAAAACAAATTATTTTGAACGTGAAGTTCTGGGGGAGAGCACATGTTTCTGCTAGGGGAGTTCGAAGTTTGCCAGAGATGTGCTCGCACACCCACAATAATCAGAAAATATATAGAGGTTAATGGAGATACCTGAAAGTATTTAGTTTTCTATAGAAGGCGAAAAAGTTAAAAAAAGAAAGTATGGTGAAAATAATAAAAAAAATACAAAAAAAACTAAAAACTATCCGGGCAAAAAGGAAAGGAATAGGAAGTGAGATAAAAGGTATAGAAATTGGGAAGATTGAAATTTGTCGAAAAAAAAATATTTATAAAAAAATTAGAAAGATATAAAAAAATAAAAATTAAGAAAAACCGTTGGTGGAAGAGATTTCGTTGGTCCTTCACTAACTGGTCTATCCCTAAATCCGCCTTATGGTACTCCGCGGCCAAATAAATTTCGAGTGCCCCTTGCTTACAACGATAATCCTTCGTATCAACTTATTTTATTAAAGCTCTATTCTTGGCCTGGGCAATAGGTACATATCGGCCACGAAAATAAAATGGTGACTGTAAATTTTTGAATGAGAGCCAAGTAATAAGTGCAAGCTGGTTTTTTTGTGTAAATTAAACTTTTTGTATAGGAAATCAGAAGTTTGGAAAAATACACAAAATTGCTACATTTTTTTTGTTCGTTGCTTTTTATTTCTGTACTATTATAAGACAAGTGTTTTATAAACAGGGACACTGTCAATCTCAATTTTTATCGCAAATAAGTTGAGGAGACGATTTCTGAGATTTTCGACATTTGAAAATTTTATTTTATATATACACATATCTATATAGACAAATGGACTAGAACTTTGGGTATCAACCAGACCAAAGCCAAAAACTCTACGAACAATAATTGTTTCAGAAATTTTGTTTGTGAATTGGTTGCTTCCATAAATGCTGCAAAAGACAGTGCCAATGAGATATTTCAATTGTAAGAAATTGAACTTAGAATAAATCTCATAATTTAGAAAAGCATCGATGTTTAAAAAAATGCACTTGTTATTATAATATAATAGCAAGTCACAAAAAAAATAAAAAAACATATTATCCTTTATTATTCTACTATTCAAATTTAGTATATTTTCTTTTATTGTTCATGTATATTTTTTCATCGGATATTTTGCAGTTATATTTTATAAAAGCATATGAATAAATATTGTGTCGTTAAAATGAGAAAGTTTCAAATCAAACAAACTTAATGTACTTTATCAAAAGATATTAAAAGATAAAAATCGCAATGAATTTCTTTTTAAAAAAGATAATCTTAGTTCATATTCACGTTAAACGAAGTGAATCAAGGTCAAAAGAATCCTTTTCACTGGTAATCAATATCATCCTGACTAAGGTGTGGATGGTTTTGTGATAAAAAAAAACTGACTGTCGAAAAGGATAAAAATGATGTTGACGGCGATGACGACGACGATGGTGATAATGACGATGATGATGTAACTAACTCTAAACTTAAGTGTTGTTATTCAAAAATGAGCGCTTTATGCTCTTGAACGCCTTCATATTTCTCTAGTTTCAAACCCCAACGCCCAAAAATAACCGTAGTCGGATAAAAAATTCACCTCGTCCATGACATAATGTAGGTTTGCTCTTGACAGTTTCCTTACTAAGGTATTAAATCGGTTCTTAACTAGACAGAAATATATGCATTGACATGGTTGTATAATCAGTAAAAGATTATATAAAGAAGAGTGAAAAATTTCTGGCAAAAATGAAATCCTTTCGAACCTAAAGTGTACTCATTTCGGTATAAAAAAATATCAAATGCAAAATTTTTACTATCAAGCAACATATTAAGTCCGAATCGCAGCTACTTATGAGAAGAGCACTCCATCATATGGCATTTGTAGATGAATTTTCTTTATGTATAATATACAGGGGATAAGGGCTTATAAGTCATAGAATAGCATAATTTTAAAGGATTAACTGAAGCTACAGAATGATGGTGGAAGTGAATACTTGAAGCAATTAGTAGCCGAGGTTGAGTGAAGTAAGCTCTAAGAATACGAGAAAAAGTCCTGTCTGAATCGTGCTCAGCTTTTTGTAACTTTCTTTTTCAATGTATCCCAATAATATCTGCCAAATGCGCACCACTAAGATACTATCGTTAAATTATGGTGGTTTAATTGTGCTAATGAGTCAAATGGTGTCACACAATCTTACTAGTCAATTTAAGCTCATATTTTTGGAAATTATAAGAGCACGAAGATTAACTTGCAACAACTTAAAAGATTCGGTCGCCGTGTGATAAGTTGTGCTTTCATGCTGATACCAAGTGTCTTCAAGATCCAAATCAATATATTCAGGCCAAGAAAATGTGGCTTCTCCTGAATAACAATTGTGCTTATTTACATAGCCAAAAAGTGGCTTCTCCTTGGATAATTGTGCTTATTTACATAGTCATTGAGTTGAAAAGTCTACAAATTCTACCATACAACAGAAGTGTTGAGTTGCATTAGTTTCCAGGTCGTGGTGATAACCTCGTTAATAAGTCTCTGCACCGTCCTGTTCACACTGAAGTTCCCAACCAATCGCTTCTACTAACCAAATTATATTTAAAATCGGCTATAATCATACATAAATAAACAGACTGGACCAATAGTGGAAGATTTCTTTTCTATTCCAAACTTCTCAGACTCCGGATTGGCCATTCAACAATTACCCATGACTTTTCCTTAATGCCATTCATGTAGTGGTTAACTCACCATTCAGCATATTTTAAACTTAACAAAGACTTTCTTTCTCCCTCCATTGTGTCAGTTCTAAGCCCAATAATTCCATTTTCAGGCCATATTTTTAATCTTCTTAAATATCTTAATTAGCTCCAAAAAAATGAAACAATGTCGACCAAGCTGCCGATCTCGACCTACAACGTGAAGTTGTCAACTGCCCTGCTGGTTTGATTTCTTGGATCAATTGGATCTTGTAGGTATGGAGATTCACGACTTTTGCGATACTTAGGATGATGTCCTAGATTTTTCAGTAACACTTTCTCTCACTTGGACTTTATTTTCAAAGTGAACGCCCACACCAATGATGCCATGGTGATTTATTGTCATTAAAAATTTTTAAATTAATTTTCGAATTACTGACAAATTTGGACTATTATATCGATCGAAAATTCCACGAACTCTTTAAAAAGAGTTTTAATACAATATTAATTACGAATTGTTCTTTCGCAAACTGATTCATATTTACTAATAGCCATCTTGACAGATAAAAAAAATGGCGCGAAATTTAAATCCGGTTTTTTGATAATTCTGCCAAGAGGAATATATTATTAGAAAATTACTTATATTGGTGAATGCAAAAGTTATGACCGTTTTTTATGATCCTAGGTAAAAAAAATTTTTCTTCAGAAATGATAAATAGTATCTTCTTTTAAATGATTCCATTGTATAAAGGATGCTTTCCTCTACTTTCTATTTAGTTTTGGCCTGCCCAGAGTACAGTGAAGAGCCCTTGTATTTTTTCAAAATGTCGGTCGATAAAGTGCATTTACGTCATTGTTTACTTTATGAATTCCGTAAAGACAATACCGCGAGTGTGGCAACCAAAAACATTTGCGAAGTGTATGGAACAGATGTCATCAAAGTTCGACAGGTACGAAGATGGTTTACAAAATTCCGATTTGGGGATTTTTTACTCTGATAAACCACGTACCGGGCGGCCATTGAAGTCTGATGACGACAAGTTAAAAATCAAAATTGACACCAATCCAGGTCTAACCACCAGGGAGATCGCGTCGATGATGGGAGTCAACCAAACAACCGTATTAAGACATTTGAAGCGTATGGGGATGATTTCGCGGTACGACGTTTGGATATCTCATCAATTGTCGGCTGTCAATTTATTGGATCGTGTTTCAACGTGCGTTGCTTCGAGTGTGAGACAAAAACATGAACCTTCTTTGCATCGTTTGGTAACGGGAGATGAGAAATGTGTCGTGTACAACATTGTGACAAGAAAAAGACATTGGGCTATACTTGGAAAAGCCCCATTAACAACTTCGAAAGCCGAAATTCATCAAAAAAAAGTTATGCTTTGTGTTTGTTGGGATTGTAAGAGTATTGTGTATTTTGAACTCTTGGAACGCAATCAGACAATTACAGCAGAACGATATTGTCAGCAATATTATCCAAATCAAAAGAATTGACCAGAATTGGTAAACAGAAAAGGAGTAGTGTTTCATCACGACAACGCGCGACCACATGTGGCTATGATGACCCAACACAAGCTAAATTAGTTGAATTAGGATGTTATCAAGATCCACCGTATTCTCCAAATCTTGCTTCTTTCAATTTTTATTCATTCCGATCACTGCAAAATTTTTTCAATGAAAAAAAATTTGATACAATAGAGCAGGTAAAAACATCCCTTACTACATTTTTCGCATCAAAATGCACAGAATTTTACACTAATGGTATTAATAAGTTCATAGGAAGATGGGAGAAGGTTATAAGAACGGATGGAAATTATATAATTTATTAAATAAATAATACAAATCTAAAAAATAATGTTTAATTGTATATGTAAAAAAATGGTCATAACTTTTGCAATAACTAAAACTAAATTTATATGACTCTATTTCCGAATGTTACCCAAAAAGATGTACTTTATAAATTGGCTCAAAAAAAAAAACCGTTTTATTTTCTAAAGTAAGCTTTTTAGTAAAAAGTTGTTCAGTAACGTAATATAATAAAATAAAGCCGCAAAACTTTTACTTTTGTTGGCTATAAAGTAATGGGCTATTTTGATACAGGATTTTCTATACTGTATATTGGTCAATTACTTAAAGCTTATTATTTATTATTAATAACTTTGAAGTAGTCTTATTGATTGGCTTTAATTACAATTTGTTCGTTTTGTAACGCGATTAAATTACTGAAATTGATTGATTCTTCTAGAAATCAAGTTTGGAAAGTCAATTAAAATAGAATTTAATTTTACTATAGTGAATTTAGTTAAGAGGACTTATCAGGAAACTTTTTAGTCCTATTCTCTACAATCCGAAAAGTTCAACGCCTTTTCCTTAAAGTTGACTAGCATGGATCATTAGGTCTCTAATATCGGAAATTGTTCTTATTTTGTTCCGATTTTTTCTTTCTTTTACTTTCGCCACCCACTTGATGAAAATTATTTACTTTCTTTTATAAAATCGGTTTTTTTTTTATTTTGTGAATTTATCTATTCAATATTAAACAATGATTTGGCGGTACCCAATATTCTGAAAACATTTTTATGCGTTTGTTGTCTCCACACTTTCTTAATTAAATTTGTTTATAAGTATTTTTCTTTCTCTTAAGAGTCATTTTACTTTAGCTTTTTAAAAATTGATTAGAAATTTCAATAATAAGGTAATTATAACGACTACCAACCCATATGGTTTTTCATGAATAAAATAATTTACTTTATGGTGTTTTTGGGATGCATTTCCTAAACAAAAACAATAAAAATATTAATATAAAAAATGTACTATTTTTTTTTTAACAAATGCAAAATTCTATAATTTAATTTAAAGAACATCATATCTAAATAACTAAAAGTATCTGGATTAGTGAATTTTCAAAATAAAACCGAAACTGCTATACAGAAATTACTAAACATGAGCAGTCTGGTAAAAAAATTATTCTCAGCCATACCACGTAAGCAAAGGAATTTTGGAAGAAAATGAGACTCACATCTTGCTCATTTAACTAGCTGGATTCGAACTAAAGATCAGCCTCGGGATCAGCTTCAGCGAACACCAAGTATGACACACAGAGGACCACAAACAGTTTCGATAATAGACCTAAGAAATTAAATTTAATATTGTAATTTAGGAAACATAAAAATTTATCTAATTTACTTACGCATATTTCGAGATTTTCTTAGCACTTTTAATACCAATTAATTGTTAACTATTGAACGATACAATATGGTCGGTTAGGGTTGTTTTTATATCAAATTTTTTTCGATTTTGTAATTATTTCTTATTTGTACAATTGTTTGAATTTTTAAAGTGGATTCCTTTCCCAGCAAAGAGGTGGTTTCCACAATTCCTAGTAATACGTAAATCGCCTACATCTACTCGACTACACTCCTCTAGATGCTATCGACAGTATTAAAATGGTGTCTGTTCAAGTTGTTTTAGATCTTGAAAAACCATAAAAAGTTAGATCAGATAAAAAGGAAGAATGAAACACTACAATAATATTTTTATTTATATAAAAACAAACTACGTTGATGCAGCTGACTGTTTGACAGGAGCAGTGTCGTGGTGAAGTATACCAGTATCCGTAAAGGGACCATTTTTCTTAGCCCTTCAAGAAATTCTTCGAAAATATAAAATTTTTACCAGTTTTCGATATTGAAGCGCTGGCTAAACTAGGTTCGTATTACGCTTTTTCTCGGCCCTCCAAGAATTATTGGTGAATCCGAAACACTTGAGTTCTTGATAAAGAATGTTTCTTATATTGTTAACGCATAACAAAAGATCACTTATCATGATCTATAGAATCACACCGCAAATTATTGAATATTCTACTGCCTATTTTGCAAGTAATAACGTTCAAACTTTGGGGATCGGAAAACCTCTGTAATGCCTGTCTTATTTATTTTACAGAGCACTAGAGAATATCGCTTAGCTATTGTTTCAAAACCCATCCATAAAAACAATTTTGAATAAATGAAATTCATATAAAATAAGAAAAGATCAGTTAAATTTAGTATTCGACTAGAAAACTTTTGAGAGGAAAGAGTATTGCCCAAGAGAATTCTTTGATATCTCCCAAGCTTTTGATCGTGTGTAGCCTCCTGGACTCCTTTGGAAACTCAAGAGCTTTCTTCCTTCAACATACTACCTTATCATAAATTCATATCTCTCCCAACGTCATTTCCAAGTAGTAATTAACTCAAAATCCTCGGAAATATATCTTATTCTAGTCGGCGTCCCACAAGGCAGTATCCTTGGTCCTATTTTATATAATTGTTATTCTCATGATATCCCAGCTGATCCTAATACTGTCATTGCTACTTATGCAGACGATACGGCCATACTTGCTACCCATACAAATCCTGACATAGCTTCCAACAATTTACAATTCTATATACACAACCTGGAGAGTGAATTGAGAGTGAAGATAAATGATCAGAAGACTGCTCACATTTAATGTAAATTAAAATGTTAAGTAAATCTGCTCGTTACAATACAATTGTAGTAGCAGATAAAAAATAAAAAATAAAAAAGACCCCCACAATTAAAGATATTTTATCTTGTTTATAAAAATGTTTAAACACAAAATTTTTTAAATATTTTTCAATATGTGTAAATGCTTTTATTTGTACAAAAATGAGTTTTTTTTTAAATGACTAATTTCAAATTCATTGACGTCATTTAAGGTAAATTTGAACACTTATCCAAATAGAAAATTAATAATATTTTTGGTTTTTTTTTACATAAAACGAAGTCGTATTATTTAAAAACCAATATTTATCAGGTAATGATCGAAATATTAGAAAATGTCATCACAAATTTCGGCAAAAGGATCGAGTCCTGCAAGATATAAGTTCGGTAATTATTTATGATATTTAATTCAATGCAATGCAATAAATTGAAATAAAATCTTTAGCAAAATTTGAATTTGTACCTTTCCGAAAAAATTAATTATCGAAGCATTTAATAAGAAATAATAACAACAATTGGTTAATAACTGGTTTTCATTTCAGCAATCTTACATTAATTTTAAATTATTTTATTTAATGTTTTCTTCAATATCAAAAAAATTATTTACTTCTAAAAATTGTTGTTACTCAATTTATTGAAAATAAACGCAAAAAAGATTAAATATTTTTCAATATGTGCAAATAATTTTGTGTGTACAAAAATGTTTTTATTTGCTATTGAATAATTAGCAATGCATTGACGTCGCTTAAGATAAACTAGAACACTTATCTAAATAGAAAATTAATAATATTTTTGGTCGATTTTCATATAAAAAGAAGCCTCGTCGATTATTCAATATCAGTTTTAAAAAAATTCACTAATTGACGACAATTCCAAGAGACAGCAACAAAATGCGTAAGAATCATACGAAAACTTACTATTTTGGGTTGAAATTTTTTTATTTAATATTTACAATATTTTTAGGTGTTTTGCCAATACTTTTTGTTACATTTTGTCTACTATATTTTGTATCTGCTGAAGATAGATACGATTTTCATGATTCTTTTGAAATAATGTTTGACGAGACAATAAGTTCGATATTAGACGAACCCGAATCAGAAGATCCGAAAATGGATGAAGATGAGAGAGATGGCATTGTGATGGTTCTGGAAAAACTTGTAAGATCAAGAGAAATAGAAAACCCAGTAGAAGATTCGAGTAAGGGTGCTATTATTTTGGATTCGCTTCGCCAAACACTAAGCGCCATTAGTACCGATTCATATTTAACTGTTCCCAAATATGAAAGGTATATACGTGTGCTAAGAAAAGGTATAGAATATGTACAAGCAAAACATCCTGACCAATAAATTATGTATTCTAAGTTGATTATTATATGTTGAAATGTTTTATTCAATTTGCATATACAAATTCTATTTGATTTTTCAATTATATGTTAGCATTTCCAAAATTATTTAATTATATTAATATTTCGTAATATATTTGCACCTAAACATGTAATAATATTTTTTAGTTCTGAATTGATTGAATAAAATTATTATTTTCGATTATTTACTATTTAAAAAAAGGAAATTTTATACAGAAAAAATCTTATTTGCAGAAACTAATTTTCGAATATATGGCAATCATTTTATTTGTATAACTTTGTCATTTTTAGTGAAAAGATTATAAGCTAAATTGATAAAGCGATGGCATAAATTCTAAATAAATATTTTTTATTAAATTACAAGATTAAATGTTATTTTACGTAAGAGATGGCAATAGAGAAGTTGATAATAAAGCTTTTCGAGGCTATTTTTGGTAGTTTTGATAATTTACTTGGGGAATAAATGTGGGATGTCCCAAATTAGATGGAAGGTTTGAATTTTGTGTGATAAAATGTTGTCAACAACAAGAAAAGATAGTGTAACTGCTGATCGTTCAAGATAATTGAAAATGCAGCGCCATAAGAAAAAAATTATATGTTTTCAATATTGATCAATATATGAAAAATAATGTGGGGATGGCAGCTACAGTTCGTAATTTTCGTACAAAATATGGTCGGAATAGTGATTTAACTTCATCAACTGTGAAGAGCTTAATTTAAAAATTTGGGGAAATTGGACCAATTAGTGATCTTCAACACTTTGGCCGTTGAAGCAATTTGTGAGAGTATTGCTGAGATACCAGCAACATTAATTCGACACCGTGATCATGAATTGGACAATTCGAGAAGCTCTCTAAGGATTATTCTTAAGAAAGATTTGCATCTTCATGCTTACAAAATCAAATTGACCCAAGGACTGAAGCCTACTGACAACGCATAGCAAATGGAGTTCATTGAATGGATTATAGAACAACAACAAGTGGATCCTAAATTCTCGATTAAATCTTGGTATTACTGTTTGGTGCGGATCTTGGGCTGGATCTATCATCAGATCATTCTTCTTCGAAAAAACAGTTAATGGTGCTCGTTATCGCAACATGTTAACCAAAATTGCAAGATATGGATGTGGACTACATGCGGTATCAACAAGACGGTGCCACATGCCATACAGCCAAAGAAACAATTACTTCTTGTATAATATTTGTGATATCCTTTACAATCTCTTTGAAGACCCACTTTTCTTTCAAAAATTTCTTTTCCTCTTACTAAGACTCCTGCTATTTCATAGAAGTCTCGTATTCTTCTTTTCATATAAGAATATAATTTTTTTAATAAATACTTTTTCAAACAATGTTGAATAACCTAACAATAAATAAATTTTAAATGGAATATCCATTTTAAGATTTGGAAAGTATAGTATTATTTGATCAAATAATTTAGAAGCGTTATTTTATTTGAGATTATATTTTTATTTAGTAAAATTTGCCATTTGATATTGTATATTGTTTAAGTAACCATAAAATGCACAGGTTCTATCCACAAAAAGTAGATCTCTGACAAGCGTTTTAGTCAAAATCGGTTTCGTCAAAATTGGTCATCGGTTTATATTTCTTTAAAAATGGAGAAGAAGAGAAGGTTATCCGTAACTCTAAGTACTATTATAGAATAATATCTGATATTTTCGAGTTAGTTTTATACTAATTTTTATCCAAGCCTTATTTGGTTTTAAAAAAAGTTGCCATAAACGACAGAATTTTAGAGCATTTAAAAAACAATCCGTCAACACATCAAAAATTCTGTGCCTCTCAAATAGTCGATTGGATTCTATTTGCATAATATTATAATCTATTATAATAGCTAAATTCAAAATATACAAAATATATTATCAAAATCTGAATTTTTAAATACTTTTTTAACTTTACTTTCCGTATAATAAATTTTATGAGGGGACTATCCATAAAATTCGATATTAATTTTTTAGAAACTAAAATTTCTTCATGAAAAAACCTAAAATTTCTATATAATTAAAAAATTTAATACGATATTTTAATAGAAGTTTATGGAATTCGGGCGAATTTTTTACAGCATATCGTTTTTTTTTATCGCTTTTTCGAAATTATTTTAAAATCATATAAAAATTTAGTTGGATTAAAAGTAATAAAATATTTTATTTTAATTGTTTTTATAGATTAGATTGAGAATATAAAAAAAAGTTGAATTTAAAAAAAAAATCTGTTTTACTATAAAAAAAGATATTTTCATATAAGAAAATCATATAAATATCTATCCATGTTCTGTAACTCGTCGTTGTCCTTTTCATACACAAAAAAATCAATTTTTTAAATAGAATTTCATTTGGTTTCTGTCTGTAGTTGTTTTTATTTGTTTTTTTTTTTTTTTTGTAATTGTAAGACTCCTGAAAAATTATTATTTTTTTTTGTAATTGTAAGACTCCTGAAAAAATACCAATTCGGATTCCGCTCTGAACATTCCACTAACCAGCAATGCCATCGCATTGTTGATCATATTGCATCCTCTTTTGAGAGGAAAGAGTATTGCCTAGGAGTATTTTTAGATATATATGCCAAGCTTTTAATCGTGTGTAGCATCCTGGACTCCTCTGAAAACTTAAGAGCTTTATTCCTTCAACATTCTACCTTATCATAAATTTATATTTCTGCCAACGTTATTTCAAAGTTACAATTAACTAAGAATCCTCGGAAATATGTCTTATTCTAGTCGGAGTCCTACAAGGTATTATTCTTGGTCCCATTTTATATAATTGTTATTCCCATTACATTCCAGCTGATCCTAATATTATCATTGCTCTTTAAACAGACGATATGGCCATACTTGCTACCCATACAAATCCTGACATAGCTTCCGACAATTTACAATTCTATATACACAACCTGGAGAGTGAAGGTAACTGATCAGAAGAGTGCTCACATTTAATGTAAATTAAAATGTTTTGCAAATCTGCTTCTTACAATACAATTGTAGTAGCAGATAAAAAAGAAAAAAGAAAAAAGACCTACACAATTAAAGATATTTTTTCTTGATTTTAAAAATATTTAAAAACAAAATTTTTTAAATATTTTTCAATATGTGTAAATGCTTTTATTTGTACAAAAATGAGTTTTTTTTTTTAAATGAATAATTTCAAATTCATTGACGTCATTTAAGGTAAATTTGAACACTTATCCAAATAGAAAATTAATAATATTTTTGGTTTTTTTCACATAAAACGAAGTCGTAGTATTTAAAAACCAATATTTATCAGGTAATGATCGAAATATTAGAAAATGTCATCACAAATTTCGGCAAAAGGATCGAGTCCTGCAAGATATAAGTTCGGTAATTATTTATGATATTTAATTCAATGCAATGCAATAAATTGAAATAAAATCTTTAGCGAAATTTGAATTTGTACCTTTCCGAAAAAATTAATTATCGAAGCATTTTATAAAAAATAATACCAACAATTGGTTAATAACTGGTTTTTATTTTAGCAATCTTACATTAATTTTGAATTATTTTATAAAATGTTTTCTTCAATATCAAAAAAATTATTTACTTCTAAAAATTCTTATTACTCAATTTTTTGAAAACAAACGCAAAAAAAATTAAATATTTTTCAATATGTGCAAATAATTTTGTTTATACAAAAATGTTTTTATTTGCTATTGAATAATTAGCAATGTTTTGACGTCGCTTAAGATAAACTAGAACACTTATCTAAATAGAAAATTAATAATATTTTTGGTAAATTTTCATATAAAAGGAAGTCGCGTCGATTATTCAATTTCAGTTCAAAAAAATTTACTAGTTGACGACAATTCCAAGAGACAGCAACAAAATGCGTAAGAATCATACGAAAACTTATTATTTTGGGTTGAAATTTTTTTATTTAATATTCATAATATTTTTAGGTGTTTTGCCAATACTTTTTGTTACAATTTATCTACTATATTCTGTGTCTGCTGACAATAAATACGAATTTCATATGTCATTTGAAAAAAAATTTCAAAATAAATTAGATTCGATATATAACGAACCCGATTCAGAAGGTAGGAAACTGGATAGAAATGATAAAGATGCCATCGTGATGGGTCTGGCAAATAATTTAAAAGAACAACTTTCAGAATTCAAAGGAGAATGGGATAAGAATTTTCTTTTAATCGTAATGCTTAAAAGAGCACTAAATACCATTCCTTCGGATCCAAATTTAACTTTTTCCAAATCTAAAAAGTATAGAAATCTGATAAGAGATGGTATATCGTATATAGAGGCAGAATATCCTGCCCAATAAAATATGTATTCTAAAATTATTATTATTTGATAAAATGTTTTATTTAATTTGCATATACAATTCTTTTTGATTTTCTTATTACATGTTAGCATTTCCAAAATTATTTAATTATATTAATATTTCCTAATATATTTGCACCTCAAAATGTAATTATATTCTTTAGTTCCGAATTGATTGAATAAAATTATTATATTGTACATACACGTATGTCTATTATTTATTATTTAAAAAAAAGAGATTTTATACAGAAAAAATATTATTTGTAGAAACTAATTTTCAAATATATAGAAACAATTTTATTTGTATAACTTTGTCATTTTTAGTGAAAAGATTATGGAGCAAACTGATCAAACGATGGCAAGAATTCTAAATAAATATTCTTTACTAAAATAACAAGATTAAATATTAATTTATATAAGAGATGGCAAAAAAGAAATTGATATTAAAGCTTTCCGAGGCTATTTTTTGGTAGCTTTTGATAGTTTACTTGGGGAATAAATGTGGAATGTCCCAAATTAGATGGAAGGTTTGAATTTTGCGCCATTTGTGTCATAAAATGTTGTCAATAACAAAAAAAAGATAGTGTAACTGCTGATAGTTCAAGATAATTGAAAATGCAGCGCCATAAGAAAAAAATTATACGTTTTCAATATTGATCAATATATGAAAAATAATGTACGCTTGGCAGCTATCGTTCGTTATTTTCGTACATAATATGGTCGGAAAAGTGATTTAATTTCATCAACTGTGAAGAGATTAATTTAAAAATTTAGGAAAATTGGACTAATTAGTGATCTTGAACACTTTGGCCATCCTTTGACAAGTTATTTTTTTTGAAAACTATACTTGTTTTTACTTTTAATATATAAAAAAATTATGTTCATGAAACACAACATCATTTAAATGACTGCCACGGCTGGTCTTACAGTACCCCATTCGCTCGACCCAATTTTTCAGTACATTTTCGATTGTCGTCTGGGACTGTATCTCTTCATTGGCAACTTTGATTTCATGTTTGAAGGCCTCAAGTCTCTGGATGGTTTACGTAACATTTATCCTTAACGGCTACCCACAAAAAATAATCCAACGGCCTCAAATCACAGTTCAGAAGCGGCAAATTGACATCAGAATTTCGGCTGATTATTCGGTTTTCGAAAGTTGTCTGGGAATGATGTTGTATTTCTTTTTTAAATTTCAAGGTTCAATCTTTCTAATAAAACCAAAAATTTGAAAAAATATATACTAGTTTTTTTTATTTACTTTTTAAAATGGAACTTTTCTATGGTCCACCCTATATAAGACCTATTTGGACATATGGAAATGAACTTTAGGGTTCAACGAATCCTTCCAATTCCTATCGCTTCCAGGCCTTACAATCCAAGATCCTCAGTAAAATTGTTGATGCCCCCTTTTATGTTCGTAATAATTTAATACATCGTGATCTAAATGTTCTCTTTATTCAGGAGCTGTGCATTTCCAGCTATCCCGTTTATCCTATCATCAAAATCCACTTGTGTGAGAATTGTCCTCTACTTCCCTTCCTGGAAACACTTATCGGAGACTTCAGAGACAATGGCCTGGAAGATTTTCTAGAGGAAACTTACTTCCATTAGTTGGAAAAATGCCGATGGGTGTTTGCTCCTACTTCATGATGAACAAGATTGTAAATTAAAATGTTTAATTACTACAATTGTAGTCGCAGACAAAAAAGAGATTTACTATTATTTTGTAGTCTATGTTGAAACAAAATAATAACAATAATTCAAAAATCTACGCGTATATCTGCCAGTGCATTTGAATTATTTTTGATTTTTTTCTATTAGAGGACCTTACGTTTATTATTAATAAATTGGTTACTAGAAAACTTAAAAAACTAATATCAGAAAATTGATGATAAATTTTGTAATTTTATAAATAGGCAATGAATCATACGATGTCCAAATGATATTTAATGAAATATTTTCCATCATTAGATTAGAGTATTTCCCCCAAAAGTTAGACTCTTCTCTTTGTACACGTTTGAATAAAAATTTCATTAACTGAATTTACCAACTGTTATATGCACCAGAACCCTTAAAATGGACTTTTATCCATTAATGTCACATGTGGCCATTAACACCTCATTAATTCTGACTGCTGATCTCTCCCCCTGATGGGATATTATTTGAACTTATAATTATAGTAAATTTAATTGGATTTGCAATAAGAGAAGATTCCATAACTCAGTATTTCAACAATAACAATACACTTACTTTTCCTTTCAATTTTATTTATTTTTAGTATTTCACTACCAACAAAGTTTATGCAAGGTATGGTGATTTCGGTTATCGATAAATATCATAAAGCTGAGAAGCATAAATTTTAAGTGAGTATGTCAAAATAGGTAATGAAAATAATTTTGCATAAAACCAGCAAAGGGCTTGGATAATGGGCTCAGGAAACCGGAGGCCACCTTTTTGAAGACAAAAAATGTCCAATGTTAAGGGTTCAAAATTAGTTATTTTAGTGTAATGATATTGATTGGAGTCCACAATTAATTTTTTAATAGAACTAAAAGTTGTTTTTTTACAACACTATTAATTGCACTCGACTAATTGCTTACAAATAATATAAAATGTTTATTAATCCTTTTTGATATTGTAGAATATTTTAAAATGCAAAAATTATATTACGTTTCTTATTTGCCGCTTACCACATGAAGATATTCTTAAACGCACTATTTAAAAGGTAATCATCTGTACGTATACGTATATAAAAAAGTGTGTAAATGGAAAAATTATTTGAAAAATCCTTCAGTTATTTAACGTTAAATAAAGTTTCAGGAAATATGCCTTGTGGTTTATCATGTTTCAGTGCATTATTCCGATTCTGTTTCGAGCAGGGAAATTTCGTTTATATTTAACCGCCTTAAATGGATTTCTATGCATAAATTTCTATACGGAAGATATTGGCGGCTTTGGTAAATATAGGAATACATGTGATATCAATAACAGAGAATAGACAAGTGGGTGTATATGCGGGTAATTACACTTCTCCCTTGAAGCAATATTTCATCGCTTAGCTTAGTGCAAAAATGAGGGGACTGAATCTTTCTATGAACTTTTCGATTACAGCGACCCTAAGCTTTACGCAAAATTTGAAAGAGATCTAAATCCCTGGAACAATAAAAGACTTTTGTGGTGGTATTAAAAACCATTGGTATAAATAGGGATGAAAATATCCAGACACATGTGTACTGACAGGCAACTCTCTGCAATGTGTTGAATCGGGGGAGTTACTGAACAGACAATTGTCGAATATTCATTGCCTCCACATCGTTTACGGGCGCCTATCCACAAATACCCATTTCGATAATAATCTACATAGTTCTTCTTTTGTATAGCAAAACAAGAACCCCCCCGATTTGACTTCTTTCCATCTTGGCTGTGTAGTCAGTCCCTTTTCATATAAAAACCGTCCTGCTTATTCATTTCCTCATTTCTCTTAATTTATTCCCAAAGAATTACTAAATGAAAATATAAAAAAGCTATCAAAAAAGTGAATATAGAATGTTTATTATTTTCATACTAAAAATATTTTCTAGTCATAGAATAGGCACACCCATTTGCGTTATAAATGGGGGATATGCCATTACTTGAGCAGTATCATGTTCAATACTTTCCGGTAACTGTGCGACAATATTAAGAGTGATAAGTAAAGTTCTTTTTTTTTTGAGTGTTTTCATCAAATTTTGTGTAAAGCTTAGTTAAACATTTTTTAACCAAGAGCACAAGTTTTTCGGTGGCACCAATTATTTTTGAAGGCCCGAGAAGCAGCGGAAAACGAATCTAGTTTAGCAAGTGCTTCAATATCGAAAACTGATTAAAATTTCATATTTTAGAAGAAGTTCTTGAAGGGCTCAGAAAAATGGTTCCTATTTGCAGATCAGAATTTACGGACACTTGGATGATCCACGACGAAACTTCTTCTGTCAAATAGTCAGCTGCGTCAACGAGTTTTTATAAAAAAAAAAATATTCTTGTAGTGTTTCATTCTTCCTTTTTATCTGATCTAACCTTTTACGGTTTTCTAAAATCTAAAACCACTTGAACAGACGTCATCTTGATACTATCGATAATATCTAGAGGAGTGTAGTCGAGAAGATGTAGGCGATTTCAGTATTACTAGGAATTGCTGAAACTACCCCTTCGCTGTGACAGGAAGCCACTTTGAACGAGATGATATTGATGTAAAAATATAAAATAAAATTTTTGCGAAACAGTCTCACTATTTTCTGCCACGACTGAAACCTTGAAATGATATTTTTTGAAAAATCTCTTAGCTAAAATATAAAAATTTATTAAAAAACATTTTCACTATAACACTTGTTCATATATTAATCAAGTCAATAATTATTCTTATGCGAATTTTCTTAATAAAATATTTGCGTATTGCTACACTTGAAAAAATTATTTATTTTTGAAAAACAAATAATATTTCTACGTTTAATTTTAAATAAGAGAAATTTATTTGACGTAATTATTATATTAACTAAAACAATTGTATAAACAAAAAATGAATACATAATCGAGAAAATTTTCATATAAAAGGAACCCTTACTGACCATAAGATATCATTCAATAGTTAACCATTAATTTTGACAATCTGTGCTTAAAAATACTAGAAAAATGCGTAAGAATATTATAAAAATTTTTGGTTTTTGAAAACTTAATAAAAATAATTTTGTTTCCTCTTTTCAGGTCTATTGTCAATACTGTTTGTGGTACTCTGTCTGTCATACTTGGTGTTCGCCGAAGCCGATCCCAAAGCTGAGCCCTTCAAAATCAAATTACCAAATTTTTTGGTTGATAAGGTTGAGGAAGTAGCACAAGAAGCCATACAAAAGGGAGCAAAATATATTAAGCACCAGTTTGGAAAGTAAAAATTTCTGATGGAGAATAAATCAGAAAATAATAAAAGCTGATTGTCATGTTTTATTAATAAACTGATTTGTTTTATCAATAAATTGAAGTATTAAAAATATTTGTTTCTATAATCAAATGGAATATCCATTTAAGGCTCGTACTAAAATTTTTTTCTTAATTTAAAGTCTACTAAATATTTGGTTGAAATTTGAGAGAATATCCTCTTTCACATACAGGAAAGCCATTAATCTAAGTTTTAAATGCACCAAAGAAGAAACGTTGTACTGTGATTTAGTAACACTGGATGTTCTGTCTAGTAGGTATTATACTTGAGTTCGAATCCAGCTATTTAATGTGAGCAAGATGTTTCTAGTTGTCCGGAATACTTAGGACAAACTGATATTCTTGGTTAAGATATGAGAGATAGTTAGCTGAACACTACGGAAAAGGCACAGCGGACAGGGTTGATTCACAAAAATATCCCCAATATTTGTTGAGCAGACTAGTTTTTCCACTGTTAGCCAAGCTACTTTTCTAAAAATTATCAAATATTCTATATATTTGGTTCACTAGAAAATGTAGTAAATTTAAAATTTCAGTGAGAATAGGTCGTTGAAGAGACTCCTCCACCATTATCATACTAAGATTTTCTTATTATCGGAATAAGAGGGCTATAATGTAATTTCTAATTAAAATCTTTAAATGTTTTTGAACGGAAAATAGAACTTTGTGGACTGCTATAAAACAAATACTATCTTATAGAAAAAGAAAGCGCCCTTTAGGAAAAACTGACAGAACCAGGGCCAAAACGGACAAACATAAAGCAGACGCTTTTAATGAACACCTTGCACAAACATTTACTCCACATGAGGACATATTAGACAGTACTCATTGCACTACAATCGAGACCCATTCCCTTACCCATAAGTCTTCCCCCTAAGGCAATCACTCCTTCCGAATTTGCCAATTTAATCAAGCTTCTTATCAAAAACAAAGCTTCTTGCTATGATCTGATTACCCCCAATATAATCCAACAACTCCCTAAAAGAGCAATAGTGTTCCTTGCCATAATATATAACTCCATTCTTAGAAAAACACATATCCCAATCCTCTGGAAATTTGCCATCATTAAAATGATCCCTAAGCCCAATAACCCAATAAACCGCCACACTTCCTACTGGCCAATACGAGGGATATTCAACAAGTACTTAGCCTACAAAAGAAAAACGAAAATTTTGGAAAGGTGGCAATTTATTTTTCCACATAATCTCCTTCAAACTCGATACACTTGGCCCAGCGATGCTCTAACTTTTTTAACCCGTCCAAAAAATACATTTTCCCGAGGGAAGCAAAATAGGCCTCCGTGGCGACGATGACCTCCTCATTCGACCCAAATCTATTCCCGGCGAGTGATTTTTTCAGGTTTAGAAACAAAAAGTAGTCACAGGGGGCCAAATCTGGAGAGTACGGTGGATGGGGCAGCAATTCGTAGCGCAATTCGATCAATTTGGCCATGGCGACGGCGGAGGTGTGAGCCTGTCGTGGTGGAACAGCACCTTTTTCTTCGCAAAGTGGGGCCGCTTTTTCTTGAATTCGACGTCAATTCGGCCCAATAAGTCAGCATAGTAGCGCCCCGTGATTGTTTTACCCTTCTCGAGGTAATCGATATGGATCACACCTTGTGAATTCCAGAAAACGGTGGCCATCACCTTTCCGGCCCATCGAACAGTATTCGCCTTCTTCGAAGCACGCTCGCCGGGTGAAGTCCACTGTTTCGACTGTTTCTTGGTCTCTGGTGTGTACCAGTGAATCCATGTTTCGTCGACGGTTACGAAATAACGCAAGAACTCCGCTGGATTGCGCTGAAACAGCGCCAAACACGTCGCCGATGTGGTCTCACGGTTGCGCTTGTTTTCCGGTGTGAGCAAACGCGGCACCCATCGCGCCGACAGCTTTCTCATGCCCAGTTCTTCGTGTAGAATATGATGCACCGTTCCTACTGTGATGCCCACAGTCTCAGCTATCTCGTGAACCTTCAATCGACGGTTTGCCAATACGAGATCGTGGACTTTTTTAACGTTTTCCTCCGTAGCAGCCGTTTTTGTGGCACCTGGGCGTGGCTCATCAAAAACCGACGTGCGGCCACGAACAAACTCGTTGAACCAATTCTTGACGGTCGCCATCGAAGGAGAAGAGTCACCATACACAGCATCCAAGCGATCTTTGATATCGCTGCGCGTTTTCCCTTCCAAAAACAAGAATCTAATCACCGAACGATATTGTTCTTTTTCCATTTTTGTGCAACCGACCGACACGCTCGTTTTCAAAGGTTCTCAAAACAAAACTAATAAAAAAAATCGACTGAAACTTTGACAGTAGGCTACTGAAAGAATGTACTGCAAGATGGTAAATTTCTTTTGTGACAGCAGTTCCATCGGGCGGTGAGGCTAAGTACTTGTTGAATGACTATCGTAAGTCTCCTCCCAGTACTCTCAAAAATCTTTGAAAAAATCCTCCTTCGCCGCTTACATCCTGTACTCTAATCTTCAAATTTAATTCTTAATCACCAGTTTCTGCGCCGAACACTCCACTACCCAGCAATGTCATCGAGTTGTCGATTTCATTGCATCCTCTTCAGAAAGAAAAGAGTACTGTCCCGGTGTGTTTCTTGATATAATTCAAGCTTTTGACAGAGTTTAGCATCCGGGTCTACTCTGGAAACTCAAGAGGTTCCTTCCTTCCACCTACTTCCTTATCCTAAGATCATTCCTTTCCAGCCGACACTTCCAAGTAAATGAATCCGACGAACTCTCCAATATCTCTCCGATATTGGCTGGGGTTCCTCAGGGTAGCATACTTGGACCCATCCTCTACAATATTTACATATTCGATATCCCAATTTGCCCTAATATCTTCTTTGATACATACGCCGATGATATTGCCTGCCTTGCATCTATTGAAAATTTCCAACATGCTTCCGAAACTCTCCAAATCCAAATCCAAATCCTCCAGACCTAGTTTACTAAGTGGAGAATAAAAGTCAATGAAGGCAAATATATCCAGGTAACTTTCACTCTCCATCGTGAGGCATGCCTTTCCATATACTTTAATGACAGTGACATACGATAACACACCGAAGCTTGGTACCTAGGACTGAACTTAGACAAACGCTTGACATGTAACCCACCTACTTCGATTTCTAGACAAACGTTCCAAACTTACTATAGACAGCAAAGTACGGTTATACAATACCTTACTGAAACTCATATGGACATACGGACCAGAACTATGGGGATCTAGTAAGCCGTCTTATTCCCGTCCAATCCAATCGCTTCAATCAAAAATACTCCCTACAATTGTCGATGCCCCCTTTTATGTTCGCAATACTGTTATTCATCATGATCTCAAAGTCCCATTGGTAATTTTGATGTGGCAGTATCTCGCTATAAAAAGTTCCGTTCCCGTGTCCTCAATCATAATAATCCTCTTGTTCAAGAACTATCCTCCATTTCCTTCCCTAGAAATACCCATCGAAGATTTAAGCGTCACTGGTCGCGTGATTTACTAAAATACTGAGGCTTAACAGAAACACACGCAAGCAGGAGGAACTTCATTGGATGTTTACTCCCCATAACCTTTCAAGTTAACTAATACTATTGATCAAATTTTAAATTAAATATCTGAAAAAAAAAGTTTTTGAAACAATAGCAAATACATAAAAATCATTAAGCAATATTGATGGTAAATGAACAACAAACACGTATACAAGGCAATATGTAACAAAAGCCCACCGGCAATAAAAATCACTTTTTGAGAAATTTTCAAATGTAGATTAATTGGCTTAGATAATATCTGAAGACAGTAGGATAGAAAGTAAATTAAATAAAAATGTGTATTCAAAAATCCTTCAATAATTATCCAATTTGTGCTTTAGAAAGTTAAGTTAAATAAAATACACTCAAAATTCAAATTTCAATAAAATTTTCATAATATTACTTAAAACCTTGCCATTATGCATGGGATATAATATCAGTGAAATGACTGAGACGAGTCATCTTGCGCGACTCGATCCTTTTGAGGAAATTTTTGTAGACTTTTTGGCAAAGTTCGGTCTGTAATTTGGCTATTACTTTACGGATATTAATTTTTAAATGCCTTAAGTTTAAGAATAGTCTTTTGAAATTTAAGAAAAACGGTCTTTTGAATGGTCATATAAGATAATATTCATTAGCGTCAAATTGCAAGATCTTGAAAATCAGTTTATATCACAAAATCTGAAAATATGCATCTTGGGAACTTTTCCTACAATAAAGTCAAAATTTATCATCTTATGTGGCTTGTAATAAGACTTTTTGGAAATATTAAATAGTTCAAACCATAACAGTCTTTCCTTTTTTATTTTCAACGAAAAACAGGGCAATGTAAATTTAAGACAAAATGCACACCATATATTAACTTTTCGCAGATACATTAGTTTTTGCCAGTTATTTATATAGGGTTTTCCAATTAGAGTGATATGATTTTTTAGTGACGTTTCGGCCATTTGTAATATGTCATGATCTGTCATGTATTCAGTAATGTGTACAATTTTATCATGGAGAGATATACACTAGACCAACATTTACAAATTTTTCAATTTTATTATCAAAATAATCGTTCTCCAATTGCAACTTTTCGTACGCTTTTACCATTTTATGGTTGTAATTATCGTCCAACTGTGCTCGCTATTCGTCGAATTGTAAAAAATTTCGAGCGTACATGTTCTTTACATAATGTTCAATTGCCAATAAGCCAAAGAACCGATCGAAGTATTGAAAATATTGCTGCCGTTTAGGCAAGTGTTGCTGAAGACTGAAATTTGTCGATTCCAAGACGATCTCAAGAATTGGGACGGTCTCAAACAAAAACCTGCGGATTTTGAGAAAGGATTTGGGCTTGCATCTATATAAAATTGTTATCACTTAAGAACTGAAACAACTTCAAAGCGATAACGATTTTTTTAAGAAAATCATCTTCTCCGATGAGCCTCACTTTCATCTGAGTGGTGCGGTAAATAAACAGAACTGTCGATTCTGGTGTAAAGAAAATCCACAAATTATTCATGAACACCCATTACATTCACCTAAATTGACAGTTTGGTGTGGTTTTTGGTCTGTTGGAATCATCGTTCCGTACTTCTTTCTAAATGAAGCTTATAACACCGTTACTGTCAATGGAGAGCGGTATAGATCGATAATAACCAACTTTTTATTGGAAGAAGTTGATCTTGACAAATTGGAAGAAGTTGATCTTGACAACATCTGGTTCCAACAAGACGGGGCTACGTGCCACACAACACGTGCAAAAACCGAATTATTGCGAAAAAAGTTTGGAGATTCGATTATTTCAAGAAATTGTGATATTGAATGGCCTCCAAGAGTTTGTGATTTAACACCATTAGACTATTTCTTGTAGGGTTATTTGAAGTCATTGGTCTTAAGCAATAAACCAGACTCTCTTCAAGCTTTAGAAGTCAATATTGAACGTGCTTTTCATGACATACGACTTGATTTAGTGGAAAAAGTGCTCGAAAATTGGGTTCATCGAATTCGTTCCTGCAAAAGAAGTTGTGGAGGCCATTTGAATGACGTTTTAAACGTCAGAACTTAATTATATCGATTGCATTTTACATTAAATAAAAAACATTGGAATTTCCCTAACAATTAGTGTGGTTTTTTTGTTGAAAAGAAATCATATCACTCTTATTCGAAAACCCTTTAGATTGTAAGATAATATAATTGAGCCTCATATTTAGAGAAATATATTTTCGAAAAATTACCAAATTGATAACATGCATTCTTCCAGAACCCAATCAGCTTTTTATAGTTAATTAAATTGTTCATAATTTAAAAAGGTTAACTTCTATTCTAAACAAATCTATAGTTTAATTTGCAAAATATTGTAAAACATTAAAATTAAAGGGCCTTGCTTTCTAAGCTACGAAATGGATAATTCGCTATTGTAGAATTATTTCATATCACAGATTGTCCTACTTTTTATAAATGGTTATATTCTTAAAAGCAGAATGTTACACTAAAACAATATTTAATAGCTGGCAATGATTAAATAGGACTTTGTTAGAACTTTGCTTTTCTGAACTTTTATCCTTAAACCTAATAACTTGTTAACCAAAGAGAAATTATTACTCGACAAAGTTTTGCATTTAATCATTTTATACCATAATTTTAAGGTTTCTTATTCACACATCCGTCCATGTTTTCTGATTTAAATGTGTTTTTTTTTTGTAAAAGCATTAATTTTTCCTTTTAATATAATTCATTTAAGGAATACAGTATCTTACTGATTAAAAATTGGTTAATTATCAGGTAATTGGTTAATTATATATCAATTTTATTATGTTCAATTATTGGATAATCACTTATAAGTTAATGTAATAAATGAATTATGGTGAATGTAATCACAACGAACGATTAACTTGTAAAAAGTTACCAACAACCGTTAATTGGTCAACAAGGATCTACTGGTGAGATAGCTATACTGTGAGGTTTTGTAATGTAGCTATTTTGTATACAGTGTTATGCTTTGGGTTAAATTGACCGCGTATGTGGAACATGAAATCTGCATTTGGACGAAATCACTTTGCTAAAGTTCTGCTGGACCAAGGCACTATAATCAATCAATTACCAATGCAACCATTCAAATTGACCAGCAGAATTAATTGAACGCGAAAATTAAATGCTTACGGTCAGAAACGATTAACCACGACTAACTAGCTGACTTTTAGACTGTGTGTAAGCTTAAACCTATTGTACATTATTCAATCGAAAAGGGATGAAATTTGATTTATTTTTAATACAATTCAATTTAATTGGAACAAATTTTACATATTTTCTCTTAAGAAATATTTTTGAATGGAATTTTCAAATAAGAATCATGTTGTCATTGTTTTCGTTTTAAAAAAAATTGTGGTAATCTTTTCTGGTTTATTAGGTGATGTAAATAAAATTAATATGGTGGAGTCCGTTAAGCTCAAGAGATATGAGTCTGGTACAAAAACCAAAACCTTATTGGATAGCATTCCTTGATTAATTGAAGGCGGAATGGGACTATGTTCAATAAATTATAGATTCGATGGATAGGGTAAAAAATAAATGCTACTTACGAGACATCTACACAATACCTTGTTTATTTACAATTAAAAACTACACAAATTACGTGCAGCTGTTCCAACTACAACTCAACTAAAACTAAAACAAAACTGAAACTTTCCCTTGCGAACAGCTCTCTGGACCGGTTTTCTTTCTTATTGCTCTGAAACGGGTTTTCTAGAATCATCTAGAACACTCTAAAGCAATATTAATACACATAAAAAAATTTTGAGTTATGCTGGATCCTTTTAATTGGTCACACTTTACTAATTTATCCAAGGGGGTGAATGAGAGGTAAAAGCGTGTGAAAAGTTCAACAATTTTGCAAAAAGAAAGAAAAGTGAAAATTGTCGATTAGAAAAAAAATAAAATTAAATTAATGTAAATTATTTCGAAATTAACATAAAAAAAATTTATGAATCAGTTTCGATGCTTTCATGCTTGATTAATAGTTTCTTGATGCTCTAAGATACTCGTAGAGAAACTGGTAGATAACAGACTAGCTTGCATTTGACTCTATCCTTGACTCTAGAAAAATTGGAAAGCTTTCATTATTAGGTAGATGGATACTTTGTATAATAAAATAAAATGGAAAATGTCCTTAAACCAATTTCACATTTTTTTAAATAATTTTGTAATTATTTGTAGAAGGCAGTATCATCGGAAAGAGTAACTAATTACAAGGTGCGGCGGAAAATAAATGAGATTAATTTTTTTCAATAATTTTACGTTTATTTTTAAGCAATATTCGGATCCTCTTAAAGAAGTTTCCTTAGCAGATATACATCGACGATATATATCGGATTCAAATAAAGTTGATAGCAGCTATTCGGCTACAATCCTCTGGAGGTTCTTGACAGTAACAAAATAACGTCCTTCGAAATGGTTTTAGAGCTTTGGTTACAGAGACAGAGATCAGATGAAAATATCCTTTTTCCTAATGAAAATGACCTTGTGATAGAGGGTATTGTCAGTCTGATGCATCCAAGTGTCTACGATGTCGGATTTGACATGAAGAACGATTTTATAAAAAAAAAAGTTTGGTTTTAAAAAAGTTCCTAAAAGGTTCCATATGTAAGGGAGACTGGAACGTTAAAAAAATCGCTCTCTTCTATGAAAATCATTGATGAAGCTGACCAATAGGGTTATTACACTTTTGTGTAAGTCATTGTTTGAGGATTTATCAAATTTGATGGCATATTTTTGTTCGGTAATAAACTACAAAAATATATACCTAAAAAGGTTTAAAACCCTTACCGTACATCTAGAAAGGACTCAAGTAAAAGTTATGTGAAGGAAAATTTTCAGTGTTGCCAGATCGATTTCTCCTTCTGTTAAGACGAAAACCTCCGTTTTCTGTTCTAAAACTGTTTTCTTACAAAAAAATATTCTCTTTTATTTATTTTTTTTAAATTTATTGCAAATTTTAAAATGCTTTTAAATTGTATAATAGAAAATCAATGCTTAAGTTTATTATTTTTCATAATTGTGTCATTCTAATTTGGTAATAGTTAACACATCAAGTTTGTTATTTTTAAGATTAAGGCATCAGGAGTAAAATAAAAATATGTTTAAAAACAAGCAAAAAATAAATATTTAATAAATACCATCGTCTGGACTTCTTTGTCCTTTTAAAAAGAAAATCTATTCATTTCTTTTCTCTCCATTCATAGGTGACGAAATGGCTTGATGTGCACTCAGGATCAGCTGAAGTAAAAGCAAAAGTAAAAAAAGCTCATGGCTTATGTATACTTTTTATTTAATTAATTCACGTAACAATATTTCTTGGAATGGTTTATATAATAATTTTTTCATAGTTTTCCTTATGTTAATACAAAAAAATTAAATCTGTTTAATAGTAATGATTAAAAAAATCAATTCCTAATTTATGTTCAGTTTCCTAAAAGTACCTAATGGTACCTTGCAGATTTCGTCCTTTTTTCCCTTCATTCATTCAAATTTGTTTTTTTTTAAAATTAATTATAAAATTAACACTACCAAAATTAAAGAAGAGAAAATAACTGAAATTTTTTTTAAAATTATTACAACCCTTTTATTGGTATTCTTCATTAATTTTGTTCTAAGTTAAGTAAATTAAAAAAAAAATTCTTCGTTATAAATTAAAAGTTATATATATTTTTTCTAAATTATAAAACTTATTAGAATATAAAATTAAATGTTTTTAGAATTATTTAAAATTTTGGAGCAAATTGTCAATGGAATTTATCAAAATAGAAATTTTTTTTTAGCTATAACACAAATAAAATTAACGAAAATTAGAGTTTTCAAAAAGCAATTATACTTTTGCAATAAAAAAAAAATTGGCTTCTAAATAATCTAACTTATTTATTTTCTAAATTAATTAATACCTATATATAAAGACAATTTATCAATTTACCTTAATTTCTGTTTTATTGTTTGCTATCAAAATGACAGATCCACTAAAATGCCTAATAAACAATTACTACATACGTAAAAATTTATTATATATTATAGTGTTTATTTATTCTCAATTATATTCATTCAATTAATTTTATTTTCAGCAATGTTGTTTTTTTTTATGAAAATATCTTATACTAAATAGCAAATGTTACAGCTAAAAAAAAATGCTTGTGAATGTTTTTTAAAGCTTTTATTAGCGATAAAATTCTAGATTTCATTATTTCCCGATCGTAAAAATTATCGAGAATCCTGACGATAAAAGTGGTATCAATGCTCTGTACTTTAACACTTCGATATGAATCCAAATCGTCAAGGAATGATGTCACGGAATACGATCAATTTCCGTTTTATCTTTTCCATCATGGTAGGAGTTCGTGCAGTCTTACGATGACATTGTAACAATTCTGATAAAATTGAACGTCAATAAAACTGGAAGTTATCCAATTTGAAGATTATTCGACATTGTTCTATCGTGTTAAGCAGCAATATTAAGAAACCACAATATCAAACGTATAGTATCAGTACTGGTTGACAAAAGGCCAAAGGTTAAATAAGAGAAAAAATTTACTGAATAGACTAACGAAGCAGTGACCAAATGTGATAATAAATGTTTTGTCAGAAAACGATTGCCCTAAAGAGCTATTAGCGCTTATTGTTAAGTGATAAGTGATAAGGACGATTCCAAATAAATATATACTCATATAACCCCCATTTAGTGGATAAATACGAGTGGTATCCAGGAACAATTTTAACAATCGTTAAAACGATCAGAAAATGTCTGCTAACAATAACGCCTACAATCTCGGTATTGGTTTCTTTAGATAAAGGAAGGACATTAATTGACAAGAAAAACTTATCATCGAAAAAAGGAGGTTTTAGAAATAATAGGGATTTATTCTATACTCTATTGATTAAAATTCAATAAATATTATATAATAACTGAAATGCAGCCTCAAAAAATTTTGAAACATTTTCCCCGCTTGATGATTTTTTTAAATTTATTTCTGTAAAATCAGAGTAGCTTCTTGGCCTACTCTTTTTTGTTAATTATTCAATAAAAATTATATGAATCAAATATAGTTCTTATGAAATTTTTTTTGAAAAGTTAAGAAAAGGAACTGAATATAAAAGTTTTCTTTTATTTGGTTCATTTCTATTCATATTTACAGTACAATTATAATTTTTATAACAGCCAGATTTTATAAGGGGTTTTTCAATAAGAGTAATATGATTTCTAGGTGACGTTTCGGCCATTTGTTATATGTCATGATCTTTCTTTTTTTTCATTATATTAAGTAATGTTTACAATTTTATCGTGAAGAGATATACGCAAGAATAACATTTACAAATTATTTAATTTTATTATCCAAATAATCGTTCTCCAATTGCAACTTTTCGTGCGGTTTTGCTATTTTATGGTCGTAATAATCGTCCAACTGTGCTCGCTATTCGTCGAATTGTTAAAAATTTCGAGCGTACATTTTCTTTACATAATGTTAAAGTGTCAATAAGATAAAATATATGAAAATATTGCTGCCGTTCAGGCAAGTGTTGCTGAACACACAATTTGGCTATTCCAAGACGTTCTCAAGAATTGGGACTGTCTCAAACCACAACCTGGTGGATTTTGAGAAAGGATTTGGGCTTGAATCCGTATAAAATTGTTATCACTCAATAACTGAAGCCATTGGACTACCGTAAACGTCTTGAATTTGCTGATTTTGTCTTGGAACAACTTGAAAACGATAACGATTTTTTTAAGAAAATCATCTTCTCCGATGAGGCTTACTTTCATCTGAGTGGTGCGATAAATAAACAAAACTGTCGATTCTGGTGTGAAGAAAATCTACAAATTATTTACGAACACCCATTACATTTACCTAAATTGACAGTTTGTTGTGGTTTTTGGTCTGGTGGAATCATCGGTCCATACTTCTTTCGAAATGAAGCTGATAACAGCGTTACTGTCAATGGAGAGCGGTCTAGATCGATGATAACCAACTTTTTATAGCCAAAATTGGAAGAAGTTGATCTTGACGACATCTGGTCCCAACAAGACGGAGCTACGTGCCACACAGCACGTGCAACAATCGAATTATTGCGAGAAAAGTTTGGAGATTCGATTATTATAAGAAATTGTGACATTGAATGGCCTCCAAGAAGTTATGATTTAACCCTTTTAGCAATAAACCAGACTCTCTTCAAGCTTTAGAAATAAATATTGAACGTGCTTATTCATGACATACGACTTGATTTAGTGGAAAAAGTGCTCGAAAATTGGGTTCATCGAATTCGTTCCTGCAAAAGAAGTCGTGGAGGCCATTTGAATGACGTTTTATTCAGAACTTAATTATATTGATTCCACTTTACATTAAATAAAAAACATTTGAATTTCCTTAACAATTAGTGTGGTTTTTTTGTTGAAAAGAAATCATATCACTCTTATTCGAAAACCCTTTAGCAACAGTTTTACAATAACTTTAAAATTGTGAAAAGAACTAAGTACCCTTTTACTTAAGTGTGGCGCCCCATCTTTCCGATTTGACCAAACGGAAACGGTTCATAATGTAATATTCTGTTTCAGTTCCATCAAACGTAGAGCACAACCTTATTGGTTTCAGTTCCATCAATTCTGACTTTAAAATTGGTAACGATTTTTTATCTTTCTTTTTTCATTATCTCTTTCGAAGAATATTATCACGCTACCCACTTTTTATCGCGAGTTATCATTTGCTTCAGAAATGGCTCGATTTTATTGCGCTTTAGCAACGTATTGTACTCAGTTTATGCGGTATACAAACAATGAATTTTTCACACTCAGTTCATGAAGCACCCAAACATCAAGTTTCTTTTTTTATCCAGCCTTTCGCAAACCATTTTATGATAAATTTTTAATACATATGCTATATTATCACTGCTAATATGCCGGTTTTGTTCAAATTTTCATCAGTAATGTCTGTAATTTGCCGACAAAAATGGGGCTCACCTTTAACATCGAAATTTCAAGAATGAAAGCGAGTGAACTATTTGCATGCTATTGATTTAGACACATTACCTTCAAAATAAGCATCACAATTTCTTTAAAAGCCTGCGATGCCTAATCGTCTTTGTGGAATTTTCTCTTTATTCTAGTTCATTTGTGAACTTGAATAACTTTTTATAAACAAGACCGATATCAGTAAAATTTTACGCTACATACAGCTTTAAGTGTCAATTAATTTATATTATTTAAAGAAAAATTCAAAAAAAATGAATACAATTTAATTTGCAATAAATAATTAACATGAGAATTAATAATATTTTCTGACTAATAATAAATTATCTCATCTCATTTTATGATATTTTATAGATATTATCTAAAATTGAAAAAAAAATATATAATTAAAATTTAAATAAAAACTTTTATTAAATAATAAGCTATTTAGTACACGTAAAAATTCCATAGAGATGTATTTTGTTTATTCATTAATCCATTAATATTTGATATTGATAAGATTCACGCAAATATTCATACTCAATAAATTAAACATTGTAAAGAATTTCTTATTATACCTTAATTATGAACAAAACCGCACGGAAAACGATTTCCATTTAATTATCAAATAAATCTTATCATTCTCTCACGCCACTTGATCGCAATTCTACCGAAATTCAAGAGTTCGTATAATAAAAATATTGTCATGAAAAGCTCTATACAAATAGCCGGAAACATAATAGATGGTGTCCTGTTATACATACATACATGTGAATAGAAACGTAAACATTTATACGAGCAGAACCAGCACAATAGGTATACTCATACCATTATTAAATTTAACTCTTCATACCAAATAATATAATTACGTTTTCCATTAAACAGACACCTTTGGTAGACCCATCATCTACTATTATCCATTTTCCTGCCGCCCTTCAAAGGAAATCTGAATAATATTCTGTAGACAATCAAAGCGACCTTATACCAACCTAAACAATGATTATTCCGACTGTTGAGGATTCTTGTCGATAAAGTCTGGTATCGGTTCGTTGTGATGGAAAATCCGTGTTATTATCTAATCTAAAATTACACAATGTCATTCTAAGTTTGTAATTATTGAGAGGTGAGACGCGTAAATTTCAACATAAATCTGACTTAATCATTTATCAATATATTTCGGTGTTTCTAATACACATTATCTTTTGTACGCTGAAAAACTTCATCTCCTAAACTTTTACAAAGTTTTTCGATATTCATCCTAAACGATTGCCCACAAAAAGAAAACTTCTACTGATCAAAGACATACTACATCTCCAACAGAACATGAAAATTCTTATTGAAATTGTCGTGTGTCATGAAATTTGGTGGAGGGAGGGGGGGTTTAAGGATGTTCGAGTTGTAAGTAAGTTGATATAAAATTTTCCAATATCATGCTTTCGAACTTCATGCGTCGATGTTCAATTGAAAATTAAATTTTCTCTACCGTCACCAAAGAGTGATAAATTTCTGAATATATGATTAAAAGTTTTATCAGTTAATTAAAATGTCGATTTAATGTAATTTATATCCTTTATGAGGAAATCGGTAAACCAAATGAAACTTTAACGTATATCGAAAATGGGTACTTCCGCCATTCAAACATTTTTAGAATATTCGCTGAAAGCTCAAAGCTATGTTCATACTCGTACTCGTACATGTATAAATACATTGCAGAAGAGACATATTCAGCAAAAGTTCAGTTGATGCGGTCGAATAAATTTATTCTCTTCTAAGAATAGTTTAGAAAATTTTACTAGAAATTAAAAAAAAAAAACCTAATAGAAAATAGTTATCTATTAAATATGATTAATTTTTCTTAAGAATTTCAATATGGTAAAACTTCTTCACTCATTTTTAAACTGAAAAAAGTATAATTTAAGCAAAAATAAAATCAAAATACATTTAAACTAGAAAGAATTTATATAAAATTTGGTAAACCTTGTTTGCTCATTTTTAAATTTTCAAATTTTATAGTATAAAGAAAAAAATAATATATAGCCGATGCGATAACAAATGGTCACTGAGGCATGGTCCTACACGAACTATCAAAAACCACTTTTCTTTCAAGTTCTATTGGGTGTATGCAAAGTTATGACCGTTTTTTATGATCCTAGGTAAAAAAAATTTTTCTTCCGAAATGATGAATAGTATCTTCTTTTAAATGATTCCATTGTATAAATGATGCTTTCCTTTACTTTCTATTTAGTTTTGGCCTGGCCAGAGTACAGTGAAGAGCCCTTGTATTTTTTCAAAATGTCGGTCGATAAGGTGCATTTACGTCATTGTTTCTTTATGAATTCCGTAAAGACAATACCGCGAGTGAGGCAACCAAAAACATTTACGAAGTGCATGGAGTTCGACAGGTACGAAGATGGTTTACAAAATTCCGATCTGGGGATTTTTCACTAATTGATAAAAAACATACCAGGCGGCCATTGAAGTCTGATGACAACAAGTTAAAAGTCATAATTGACACCAATCCACGTCTAACTACCAGGGAGATAACGCCGATAATGGGAGTCAACCATACGTTTTAGGTAACGTCTTTTTAGTTCTTGTCTTTTAAGTCTAGTATGTGGGTTCCATGTCAAGCGTTTGTCTAAGTACAGTCCTAGGTACCGAGCTTCGGTGTGTTGAGGTATCGCACTGCCATTAAGGTATATGGAAGGGCATGCCTCGCGACGAAGAGTGAAAGTTACCTGGATAGATTTACGTTCATTGACTTTTATTCTCCATCTAGTAAACCAGTTCTGGAGGGTTTGGATTTGGATTTGGAGAGTTTCGGAAGCATGTTGGGGATTTTCGCTAGATGCAAGGCAGGCCGTATCATCGGCGTATGTAGCAAAGAAGATATTAGGGCAAATTGGGATATCGGATATGTAAATGTTGTAGAGGATGGGTCCAAGTATGCTACCCCAGCCAATATCGGAGAGATATTGGAGAGTTCGTTGGATTCATTTACTTGAAAGTGTCGGTTGGAAAGGAATGATCTTAGGACTAGGAAATAGGTGGAAGAAAGGAACCTCTTGAGTTTCCAGAGTAGACCCGGGTGCCAAACTCTATCAAAAGCTTGACTTATATCAAGAAACACACCGGGACAGTACTATTTTCTTTCTAAAGAGGATGCAATGAAATCGACAACTCGATGACACTGCTGGGTAGTGGAGTGCTTGGCGCGGAAACCAAATTGATGATTAGGAATTAAATTTGAAGATTCGTGTAGAGGATGTAAGCGGCGAAGGAGGATTTTTTCAAAGATTTTTGAGAGTAGTGGAAGGAGACATATTGGCCTGAAGGAAGTGGGGCGGTTTATTGGTTTATTGGGCTTAGGGATCATTGTAATGATGGCAAATTTCCAGAGGATTGGGAAATGTGTTGTTCTAAGAATGGAGTTATATATTGTGGCAAGGAAAACTACTGCTCTTTTAGGGAGTTGTTGGAGCATATTGGAGTTAATCAGATCATAGCCAGGAGCTTTATTTTTGGGAAGGAGCTTGATTAAATTGGCAACTTCGAAAGGAGTGATTACCTTAGTGGGAAGATTCATGGGTAAAGGAATGGATAGTTCCGTCTCGATTGTAGTGCAATGAGTCCTGTCTAATATGTCCTCATGTGGAGTAAATGTTTGTGCAAGGTGTTCAGCAAAAGCGTCTGCTTTAGGTTTGTCCGTTTTGGCCCAGGTTCCGTCAGCTTTTCGTAAAGGGTGCTTTGTTTTTCTATAAGATAGTATTTGTCTTGTAGCAGTCCACAAAGTTCTGTTTTTCGTAAGGGTTAAAGTGTAGTTTCTAAAACGTTCTGTATTGTATTTAGTGATTTCGTCATGTAGTTCTTTTTGCAGCTTGTTCAGTTTGGTTTTGTCGCTGGGCATTCTTGTATGTTGCCAATGAGCTCTTGCTTTTCGTTTTTCTGCAATAAGACGCCTAATTGTTAATGGTTGAATTGTCAGATTTTGTGTAGGTTTCAAGTTTTTACTTTTTTTCGAAAAGGCTGTAGCGTTTTGTAATAAACAACTTCCATATTTATACTTAATAATAACTATTTTTCACAGAATTTTTGTTTTTTTAATTTAATCCTACCAATATTATTAGCAATGGATTTCGTTAACCTCAGCACTCTTCTACTATAGTTGATAACCGGTACAAAAGAACACCGATCTAACCATTGCAATATCAAATAATAATGCTACCAACGTGGCCGGTGCACTTTTTAGTCTATTCATAACGTACCATACAACAATTAAACACAGTCAAGGAAAATACTTATAAAAATTGAAATACGAGTACTTGTTATGAGGACAATATTAATAATAATAATAATAATAATAGTAGTTTTTATTTCCATTTCATATTATTATTAATAAAATATAAACGCTATTGAAAAAGGTTGTTTTTAAAAATGAATTATCCTTTTTCGATTCTATGTAATGGAAATATAAGATAATAAATTAAAAATTCATACATAAACATCATGCAAATAGAATATATATTTTAAGCTTCAAATTAAAACAATTTAAATATTATTTTCAGTGAGGCGAATAATAATTATATTCCATATTTCGATGCATACACAAATCCAATCAAGACTGCATATGATAAGAGTACCCGGAATCCAATCGTTTTTGTCATTATGATTGACATATTTCGTAAAAATTTCATATCAATATCTTTTGAAAGTACTAAATTGATTATCTAAAATTCAATACAATATCATATCTTAATCAACAACCTAAAGGATAATTTTACTTTGATTCATAATACACATTATTATTCTATAAAGTCCAATTAAATATATTCAATTTAGTCCAATTTAATAAATACTTAAAGTTAAAAAATGAATCCAAATTCAATTAAAATTATCTTTAGTATATTATTTTATAAATAACAAATTTTTAGACTTTGATCAAATTTATCATTTAAAATATTGCTTAAAACTTGCTATTATATTTATATTAAATATGACATTATTCAAATGGGAGTTACGATAATTCTTCCACGACTCCTTCTTTTCGTGATTATTTTTGATGACTTTTTATTATATTTTAGGATGAAATTTGGCCATTACTTAATGATTAGATTGGTTTTGAATTGACTACAATGTTTCAAGATTGTTTGCATAAACATTGTTTAACGAAGCTCGTCAAATCGAGACTTAAATAAAAGAACAAGAGGCTTAGTAGGAGTAAAACAAATTTTTAAAAGACAGGTGCATCTTTAAAATGATTTTAAAATCAGTAAGCTATCACAAAAATATTTTTAAGACTCGGTGTAGTCCAAATCCTTAAACACTGTTTTAGTTTGATCCTCAAAATTGTTTCAATTGCCAAGTGAATGTCAGAATTACCCCTTTAACCATTTTTGAAGCCTTTCCTAACCCATCTGTCGATCCTGTGGCATCCGTCCAACCATTATACACATACTCTAAGACTGCCAAATTACCCACAGTTCCCTTTGTAATAGTACTCCTGTCCTCGAAAATCTCTTTTAAAACTTCGTTTTTCAGAACTTTTTTTATTTATTAAAAATAATAATTTTAACTTAAATTTCTGGCTACTTTTAGCCGTCAAATAACCTCAAGGTTTTGTTGGTACCTATTGACTATGGTAGATGTCTTAACAACTTTCTTTATAGATGTTCTCTCTCTCTCTCTAAGCTAATTAACTAACTACAAAATACATGACTTCAGTGAAAATAAATTAAATTTAAAATCTTAAAAAAGAATTTTATTTTTTAAGATTTTAAATTTAATAGTCTATCAAAAAATTTCATTGTCTCAATTTTTATATATAAAAAAATAAACAAAAAATGTTTACTCCAAAAGCAAATTTAAATATTCCATGTTTCTTATATCCTCATAATTTTTTTTTATCATTCTATATTTAAATTGGCCTCCTGGTGTCTATTCATGTTTTTTTTTATTATAGCAATTCGTATCCTAGTAAGATAGATTTGTAAGAGGAAAACAAATGGAAAATATTGCAAAATTTATCAGAACAAAAATATATATGAAAAAGTAATTATCAAGCGGAAACAAGAGTTTAATGGATTTTTAATGTTATAAAGTCGTCAGCATTGCATATCCTTTAAACTCTAAAAAAAAATCCAACCATCATCTCTCATTTAAATTATTATTTTTTCTGCAATTAATTTTTTTCCCAAACTCTTTCATTTTCACTCACTAGCACGCTCTACCTTTTTGGTAACCTTTTGTACTGTTTTCTTGACAGCGATTAAAATTTTATGAGTAATTTTTGTTTATTTTTTTGTACAATCAAATCCAGCAGGAAAAGGAAAATAAATTTTTTTTAACGATAACTGGAAGTCCTTATAAGTTTTACTGGTAAAAACGACAGTACCTTTTGCAATGCAGATTAGGTGTTAGATTTCAGTAAAAGTGCTTTTGGCCAAAAATATATTCACTGATTTTTTTTTTACATCAGCAATAGCTCGGTCTCTTTTCGGTAAAGTTGTTTATTCAAAAAGGACTGCCAAATAAAAAAAAGGATTATTCATATTATACATAAGCAGGATAAAGACTAGCAACAATTGCGTTAAAAGAGATGCCAGTTTTTGCGCTATTCATGAAACTTTTCTAAAATGTGTTTTCTCTAAAATGTGCATTTATTAGCATGTTATCCTGGAGCGTATCATAATAAAATTAATTAAATACACCTTAAATTGGTATATCAGATTTATAACAATCATATAATAATTATTTTAATACAAAAAACTTGACTATATATAAATTATATGGTATACTTTTCTACAAAAAAAGGATATTTATATAATCGGAAAATTTCCTTTATACAAAAGGAGAACAATAAAATATTTAGGATACTTTTATTAGCAATTAGAATGATGAGATTTATAAAAGTAAATGAATGTAAATTTGTTCAAAAAATTTTTTCATATCATTGGAAAATTTAATCATAAAATTTTATACAAGTAAAAAAAATTATGTTAATATTTTTCCATAAAGTATTGCCTTATTTTATACCATAAGGTGTAGTAAAAGGAAATCCATTATTTTTGCATTAAATTGAAGGTTTTATTTAGCATAGATAGAATGATACGATTTAGGTCAAATATGCACCGTTTTGTTCGATAACTTGTTGCAATTTTAGAGGTAATTTTATAATGCCTCTCTCATAGAAACCCTCGTTCATATTGGCAAAAAACTGGGACAGTCGATTTTCACAATCTTCTCTTGAGGCGAATTTTTCACCTGCAAAATCATTCGTCATAGACAGGAAGAGGTGGTAATCACTTGGTGCCAGGTCCGGACTATAAGGTGGAAGCATAAGAACATCACAACCAAGGTCCCGGAACTTCTGGCGAGTCACTATCGATGTATGCGGCTTGGCGTTGTCCTGATGGAACACAATTCCTCTCCTATTGACCAAAGCTGGCCGCTTCTGGGCGATTGCTTCTTTCAGACGGTCCAATTGTTGACAGTATAGGTCCGAATTAAGAGTTCGGCCGTAGGGGAGCAGCTCATAGCCAGTCCCACCAAACACACAGCAAAACCTTCCTGGCTGTCAACCCTGGCTTGACCACCGTTTGCGCCGGGTGACCGCGATTTGACCACGACCGTTTGTCGCTTGACGTTGTCGTAAGTGACCCACTTTTCATCACCAGTAACCATCCGCTTCAGAAATGGATCGATATTGTTGCGATTCAGCAGCGTTTCGCAGATGGAAATTCGGTCCATGAGGTTTTTTTGCGATTACTCGTGTGGCACCCATACATCGAGCTTCGGTTTTTTGTGCAATGTTTAGCTCCTGGGCAATCGAAACAGTGCTTACGGGGACGGTCGGACATTTTCGACAATTGGCCTTCCAGAGCGTGGTGCATCTTTGACATCAAAATTACCAGAACGGAATCGACGAAACCAAAATTGCGCGTGATTGACTGTTACAGTAGCAGGACCATAAACACTATTCACATTTTCAGCTGCCTGGCTTGCGTTTCCGCCTTTATCGAAGAAAAACTGTAAAATTTGGCGTATTTTATCTTTGTTGGTGTCCATCTTTGACGCGTGCTAAGAAAATACTAAGTCAAGTAATCACAAAACTGTATGAGAAGCTTTTTTAGTATAAATTTTTATCTTTCTAACGTCATCTAGTGCAACCCGATTTAAAACGGGAGATACAGACTCCTAAAGCCATCTATTGGCAAAATAATGGATTACTTTTTACTACAGCTTATATGTGTCAGTCATAAACATCTAAATAAAAATATAAGAAAAATTTGTGTATTTGTTTTTTCAAATCTATATACGGAACTAAAATCCATTATTAAATATATACATTTATTTTCTCCGTTCTTCCTATTAACTATTTGATAATTTTTTTCATCAAGGTAGTACTCAAAATGTTAGCTTTATTAATTGAGGACTAATTTAAAAACCATTAAAATATTTTATTATAACTTTGCTTCATATTTATTTAAAGGAAATTTATAATATGATTTTCAAAATTATCTATACGAATGGTTTCGAAATTTTCCGAAATTCCCGATAAAACATATTCAGTCCTACTTGAGCTAACATAAAAAAGGATTTTTTTTACAAATTTTTGATCAGCAATATAAAATAAAATTTAAATTATTCAAAAGCTCTTCATAGTATTGGCTTGTGACAATTTTTTTTAATAGTCAATTAGGAGAATTCCTTTTACTATCCAAAAAGAACGGATACCCTAATTTTTTATATAGGGCCAATCCAATTATGTAGATAAACCCAATTTTTAATGCGTTTTTGTCAGCTCTCTATAGTAAAATAGTTACTTAAGGCTATTATCACTGATAAAACAAATTTTATAATTCTGACTAAATTATAAATTGTGATCTAAGATATCAATTAAACTATATTTAATTAAATATTAATCAAACGTTTTAAAGTTTCAATTATTAATTATTGGTCATATTTGATAACAACTCAAAAATTGGGTTTTGTATTGTTTCGAACTAATTATGACATGATATTTATTTTAGCTAAAATGTATAATTCATTTGGAATAAATTTGTTTCGCTTGATTTATCTTGATTAAAAATATCTACCTAACCACATACATTCATTTTAAACAACACTCGAATTTTTATGACTTAAACCCGCTTAAAACGAGTCTAGTTTTCTTAAAAAAAAGTTATTTTGCTTTGCACAGTGCTAGAAAAAACGTCACTGCTTGCTTCGCTGCTAGTTTCTAAGCCAGACTTCAGAACTCAAGTTTTGCTACTATTTTAACAAGAAGCAGACAACATTATCTTGTCATGTGGACAACATTAGAAAATAAACAAAACTTTTGTTAAAATTTAAGCTATCAGTGTGGAAGCATCAAAACCAGCTAGAACTCCAATTGTAAAACAAGAATCGATTGAAACGAACACGCACTAAAACCATCACGAAGTCTTAAACGTTCCGACATCATTTAGTTAAGCCGCAACCAACAAGCGCTAATCTAGCAAACAAACAAGCACAGAAACTAGCATCCTTTTCAGACGCATTAACTTTATAATCATCAGACCATACAAGTTATCATTCAGTTTTACCAGCACATTAAATCTAAAAATAATATCTGTTGAAATGTAAAAATTAATAATTCCTAAAAAGTAGTACAACTGTGCGTAAGCCAGCTTCTTGCATTCTTTATTTTAAGTTAGTTAACACATATTTAATAAATAATTGAAAATAAACTGATAGAATATATATGCTCGTATATTTATTTTGAAATAATATAAAGACAACGTAAGACCATATTTTCAAAGATCCTTTTTAAAATTTATAAAGTGATCTGTGAAAACTGGTTACGATCTTATAATAGTGATTATGTTATAGAAAATGCAAATTTTTTAAATCTTGCGGTTGATAGAAGGTACAAAAATTATTTCGCAGAATAATTTTGCTGGCGAAAATAAATCCTATCATCTTCATGGCCACAAAATACTTATGCTTCCGGAATCATTGGATCCTGTAATAAATATTAAATTTGTATATAATGTTCCTAAATTATGTGTCAGAGGCCACTTTATAGCGGCACGACATTTACCGGGTATGGTGTGGTTTCGGTCTCGGTCGGTTGATCTGTGATTGGGTAAGGATTAGGGCACGGGTAACCGGGATGGCACGGGTACGTCACTCTTGGAGAATATGTTGAATGTGGCCTTAGTGTTCTGTATGGTGGGCGCGGTCGACATATTGGTGGCTTACGTGTTTGACCTGGATGTGGTTTCTTTTTTGGTGTTCTTCTAGCCACTGCATCAGCTTCACCAAATACAACATATGATACACAGAGTATCACGAAAATTATTAATGATAAACCTGAAATAAATAATCAAATATATTATTAAGAAAATTCTAATATAATATTTAAAAAAAAAAAACAATTTTCAATAATTCTTACGCATTGTGCTTCTTTTGATTTAAACACAGTTAATATCGATTGCCTTATAATTAAAAATCAGAAAAATTAGCCCATTTTATACAAAATTATTCTAGATCTATATTTGATTTTATATTTACACAAATGGTCTATCTAAAGAGTAAATACATAATATTTATTTACAGCCAGTATATTTTCAGATGTCTTTTATTTGTACAAAAATATATATTGCCAATCTCCTCTATAGATTTATTTTTAAAAAAATGGTTTGACGTATTTATGGATGATAAATATTATTTTTATTAATATTTATATAAATGCGGTAAATATTAATGCAGCTGACATATTATATTTCCGTGAAAATATCTTTACTCGCTATATCAGGTTAAATTACTCGTTTATTATTTGATCAATTTTCAAAATTTTTATAAGAGTAAATAAATTTTTTACTGACAATTATAAGGTTGTATAGATTTTTAATGATGAAATACTTTAAGTATAGATATTATTGCAAAACAAAACTTATCAAAAATTTATTTTTTATTTACAACCACATCAACTTTTGAAGCATTTTTCTAACAAACCAGTAATTTAGTTACTTTTCTGCTACAGTATATGAGGTGTGATATAAAAGTAATTAGAGCGGTAGCTATATATCGAATAAAGGGCTTTTTCGAGACTTATTATTTTTACATAATACGAGTAGCAGAATTAAATTACGAATTACTTCCCCACAAATCGTACTCTGGAGATTTATTTACCTGCTCAATTATCTTATTTCCAAACATAAATAAATGGTTATGTGAAAAGAAATTGGTGTTCTGATCTGAAATTATAACCGGTTGAGGTCTTTTTTGCATACTTTAAGTAATCGTACTACACGGATGGTATAAAGAAGTTAGAATGTTACTTAGTGAAGTTTACCAAGCTAACAAGATAATATAATAGAAAATAAATTAATTTTTGTGGAATAAATTTATTGTTTGTTTTATTTATCACTGACTTATCATACCAATCCTGTATATCTGTGATATTAGCATAAAAATTTTCAGCTGAAGTTAACTGCTAAGTAAAAGTTCTTCATCAAATTTTTTCAAAACATGTGCAAAAGCTTTTCGAATATAGTAAGCCTTATACGTAGAAATTACCCCACGATCTTGAGGCTGAGTTAAAGGAGTCATATCGAAATGCAAGAACTCAATATGTAAGTTTATGTGAGCGTTTTTCGTCATCGTTGACCAATATCGTCGGAATTTATAAACTAGATAATCCAAGTTTGTGATCCAAATTCTTGGAAAGGATGGTTTAAATTACTTCTAATCGAATTTTTAAAAAAGTGCTTTTTCTAATAGGATACCTTTTGAATTTGTAAATGGTGTAATGCAAAACAATCAATATAAAATCGTATAAAAGCTAAACCATATAAATTAAATATCGTGCACACCGAGGGATGAGTATATACGAGGTCTGTTCAAAAAGTTTAACGAATTTTGAATTTCAGCTGGTTACGTATATTCGATTTTCGATGTTATATTGATACTCATGTCTCTCACTTATGCCGACAAGTCCGGCCATTTTGAATGTTCAGTTAATTTTTGACAGCTGCTTTGCTTGCACGTGTTTTGGCTCGTATTCGCTTTTTTCCCATTCCAAAAAATGGATCAAAGAATCTTTATCAAATTTTGTGTGAAAAACAACAAAATTAATTGCGCGGACGCATTCCGAATGTTGACTGTAGCATATGGTGAAGCTACCTTGGACGAAAGCAACGTTTGTCGCTGGTACAAAATGGTCTCAGAGGGAGTTGATCGGTGGTACAAAAAGCGCGCCAAGTTCGGTCGAATGTGAAGGTTTTGCTTACAGTTTTTTTCGATTATAGGGACGTGGTGTATCATGAGTTCTTGCCACAGGATAGGACGGTCAATTAGGAATATTACCTGCAAGTTATGCGCAAGTTGCGCGAAGAAGCAAGTAGAAACGCCCGGAATTATGGAAGACTAAAAATTGGCTTTTGCACAATGATAACGCCCCTGCAAATTTTTGGCCAAAAGCAACACACTAATAATGCCGAAGCCACCGTATTCCCCAGATCTGGCACCCTGTGACTTTTTCTTGTTCCCGAAACAGAAGAGCCCCATGAAAAGACGACGTTACGCTACGATTGAGGAGATAAAGGCGGCATCGAAGGAGGAGCTGAACAAGATTATAAGAAATGATTTTTTGAAGTGCTTCGAGGATTGGAAAAAACGTTGGCACAAGTGTATAATATCTGGTGGGGATTACTTTGAAGGAGACAAAATAGATATTCATGAATAAATAAATAATTTTTGAAAAAACACAAAATTCGCGATACTTTTTAACAGATCTCGTATATTAAATAAATAAATAAATACTACTTCCGAAAAGTGGATTTGCTAGTCACTGACGGATCTTTTTTATACTATATTACATTTCCCCATAAATAGTCACTGACGGATTAGTCTACCAACCTCTCCCCATAAATAGGGGTCTAGATTCAATGTACGTTTCATCAGTCGAAAAACTAAAAATATAATATTGTGAACTACTTAAGCAAATCAAATAAATAGTCTACAATAATTTGTATATGGTTAATCAAAGTAAACATTTCCTTAGATCGTTTTTAATATGCATATTTTTTGAGAAACCAAAGTGATCAGTTTTAATTGGAATTAGTTATTATTCGGTTAATCTTTTCCTGGAGGCCTTAAAGACGGATGATGCCATATTTATAACTAGTTCATTGTATCCCTCTTAAGGTTGAACATCTTCTTCTAGTGGTTGCTCGACTACTTCTGGCTGCTCAGGTTCTTCTGGCTGCTCTGGTTTTTCTGGCTGCTCTGGTTCTTCTGTCTGCTCAACTTCTTCTGGCTGCTCAGATTCTTCTGGCTGCTCAATTTCTTCTGATGATAACCATTCTCCTTCTCCATTTTGCTCATCACCTTCCAATGGTGGCATTATTCCTATTGGAATTGTTGGTCTAGTGTGCGGCCTATATGGTCTGGTAGGTCGTGTTGGTCTAGTGCGCCAACAGTGTGGTCTGGTAGGTCGTGTTCGTCGCCCTGTTGGTCTGGTTGATCGTGTTGGTCTGGTTGGTCGTCTTCTCCTAGGTCTAGGCGGTCGTGTTGATTTAGTAGATTTCGTTGGTAAAGTTGGCGATCTTGGTCTAGTTGGATATGTTGGTCTTGTAATTCGTGGAAAAAAAGGTGGCGATGTGTGCAATCGTTTAGGAACTCCTTTTCCAATATTTCTACCTTCTGCACTTACATATTTTTTCTCAGCCTCTGCATCAGCTTCACTAAACGTGAAATATGATACATACAGTATTATCAGCACTCCAAATAGCAAACCTTAAATAAATAATTAAAAAAACAATATATTAATAAATATTTTACATAATAAATTACAAAAATGATTATAAACCTACGCATTTTCTCTTCTTGATTGAACCACAAAATTATAATCCAAAATATTAAATGCTTGTTTCTTTTATACAAAATTATCTAGATGAATTTTTTGCATTTATATTTACGTAAACAGTCTTTCTAAATAGTCAATTTATACAATGTTTATACGAAGTCAGATGGTAATCATATTTTTTATTTGTTTAAATTCCAAATATATTTTTAATTTCAATGATTTGACGTTAATTTGAGTAATATTAAATATTGGTTTTATTAAAACACATTTGTTACTCAAATAATCGTAATTTATTTTTTAAGAAATATTTACTCATATGTGTTTGAATACTATTATTTAATCAGTTTAAAAATTTTAACAATAATTTTTTTTCGACTCTTATAGATAAAACATAGCAACAGCCCAACAGCATTGCTGAATAGTAGAATGATCATATCGGAAACCACACTAATTATTATGCATATTCTAGTGGGATTTGCGAGAATTTTTACTTCAAACTGGAAATCGCCTTATAAGTCTAAGGGCGCACCATAAATTTATTGTTTTATTTACTTTAGTAGCTTTTTATTATGAACATTTCCCAAAACGATTCTTAATAAACAGTACAACAAAATGGTATTTTAAATATATGTAAAATCAATTAGGCTTTTTCAGGTAATTATAAAACTAATTGTTTTATGTCTGACTAGAAGACAGGCATAAGCAAAAGGAGCATAGGAAGTGGCCTGATGGAATATATTTTGGCTTCTATATTGTAATGTGCAAGTATAGTTAATTATCTGTTGGATGGCTTTAATTTTATAAATCTAAATATTATTATTTCTGCTGGTTTCAATTTTCGATTTTTTTATGGCGTTATATTGGTACTCATGTCTCTCTCTTATGCCGGCAAGTTCGGCCATTTTGAATGTTCAGTTAATTTTTGACAGCTGCTTTCCTTGCACGTGTTTTGGCTCGTCTTCGATTTTTGCCCATTCCAAATATTGGATAAAAGGATCTGTATCAAATTTTGTGTTAAAAACAAAATTAATGCGAACGCATTCCGAATATTGACTGTAGCACATAGTGAAGCTACTTTGGACGAAAGCAAGGTTTATCGGTTGTACAAAATGTTCGCAGAGGGCCGAGAAGATGTGAATGACGAAAAGCGTACCGGACGCCCGAGCACGTTAACAACAGACAAAAACATTCATTAAGTGAAGATAATAGGGTTGGCCAATTGTCGAATCACCGTTAGAGAAGTTGCTGAGGACTTAAACATATCGATTGGCTCGTGCCATCTGATTTTTACCAATGATTTGGCGTGAGACGGGTCGCCGCCAAAATTGCTCAATTTCGACCAAGAACAGCATTGCATTAACATTGCTAAGGGGTTGTTGGACTCTGTCCGCGACGACCCAAATTTGCTCCAGAGGGTCATAACTGGTGACAAATCATGGGTTCATGGTTATGACGTAGAAACCAAAGCTCAATCCTCCCAATAGAAGCTGCCGCACGAGCCAACACCGAAAAAAGCGCGTCAAGTTCGGTCGAATGTGAAGGTTTTGCTTACAGTTTTCTTCGATTGCAGGGGCATGATACATCATGAGTTCTTTCCACAGGGTAGAACGGTCAATAAGGAATATTACCTACAAGAACAAAAATTGGCTTTTGCACCATGATAACGCCCCTGGTCACGCATCGTTGCTTGTGCGCGAATTTTTGGCCAAAAACAACACACTAATAATGCCGAAGCCACCGTATTCCCCAGATCTAGCCCCCTGTGACTTTTTCTTGTTCCCGAAACTGGAGAGTCCCATGAAAGGACGACGCTACGCTATGATTAAGTAGATAAAGACGGCATTAAAGGAGGAGCTGAACAATATCACAAAACGTTGGCACAAGTATATAATATCTGGTGGGGATTACTTTCAAGGGGGACAAAATAGATATTCATGAATAAATAAATAGTTTTAAAAAAAAAACCACAAAATTCGCGATACTTTTTGAACAGACCAAGTATGCTTTCCTGCGAAACACGAGGAAATATTGTATAGATATTTGAGAGTTCATTGAATTCATTTACTTGAAAATGCCGATTTATAAGTTATAATTTTAGTACTTAAAAATAGGTAGAGGAAAAGATCGTGTTGAGTTTCTAGAGTAAACGCAGAAGCGCTTTCGTGCTCAAAAGCATGACTAATATCTAGAAACACACCGGAATAAAACTCTTTTCTGTCTCAAGAGGATGAAATGATATCTACAATACGATGACACTGCTAGGTAATGTAGAGTTCAGAGCAGAAATCGAATTGATGTTTGATAATTAAATGTGAAGATTCGAGTAAAGGATGCGAGCAGCTTTGAAATAATTTTTGACAAGAATGAAAGAACACTTACAGGTAAGTAATAATATGTTTATGATATTTTAAAATGGTATTACTAGTTTCCAGATATCTATTTATTAAGTAGCTAATATTTTCAAAACACAACACCTTTCCTGTTGGCCAATTTTGGCCACTTCTGATCAATCGCAAGCTTCAAACGGTCCAATTGTTGGAAGTACACATAGGAGTCTGAGTATAGTATGTGGCCATGTGGAAGTGGCTAATTCTAGATGATTCCTTTCCAGCCCCACCAAAGTCTCAGCAAAACCTTCCTGGCTGAAAACGAACTGTACGAGAGTCCTACACGTATGGGAGCTAGATTGAGTAAGGGACAAAAAACCTTGGGCTACACATCTTTAAATGCAAAACAAAATAAATGCTGACTTCAAAATAGTTAAATCGTCTTCCATTCTTGTACCAATTAACGATTGCTGACAGCCAACTACGTCAATTTAAATTATTTCGCATAAGAATTGTTACCAAAAAAATTGTATCCGCGTTAAGGACAAGGTAAGCCCAAATAATCTTTTACTTCCTAGATGAGCATGGACAACTCCGCAGTCTGTTTAACGATGAGATCATGGAGCGCTACTATGACCGCTTGCCTATAACTGAATACTCAAAAGCTTTTGCCCAAAAATTCTACGGTGGCGTCCTTTATGGTGCCAGAAGAAGCGACGGTATTTGGCAGAATTCTTAAAACAAAATAAAATTGAACTGGAGTTCTTTGTTGCAGTAGAAATAGACGGCGCTCCCAGTCACGCCATCGATGATAAACTTTACAAATATAGTTGAAACTTTTAACCTAAATAATTTACAGAGAAATTATAAAAAAATATCATATCTTTGCAAGCTTATTATAATATTTTAAATAATATATTGTAGTAAATATAATCAAATTTCTTAAATTTTACGATTTTTCAGCTTAGAAATTGATTTATACCGTCACTATACCGATTTATACCAGCTGGTAGGACATGTCTAAAAGTTTCTAGGATATCAGTCAGTCTGCAATATTAATTGGAAAGAAATTAAGTTGGACCTATTTCAAAGTTTTTGGTCACAAATATACTGCACATAATTGCGTTGGAACATAACGTTTTAATAATTTGAGAAAAAAAAATCATTTTGCTATTTATAATTTTAAAACCATAAATAATATACTTTAATATTAAAATACAATTTTTTTGAAAATATAAATCACAGACAAAATGTCATTATTTTGATATGAAGACATTTGTTTTTGCATCCAATAGACTATCAGATTTTACAAAAATTCTTCATCAAATCAGTTCATACCTTAAATACGAAAAAGGAAAAAAAAATCCAAAAAACCATTTCGGGAAAATTTATTGGAAAAGTTTCTTAAGAGATAAATACACATATATATACTTGCATCAACACGAATTCCATTTAAAAAGTATTTTGCTCGCTATCCCATCGAATATCCTTGAGAACGGTCGAAACTTTGCTAATTATTTCCTTTTCGCAGAATGAATATTAATCAATTTGAAATGAAGGAAGTTGGAGCTCGACTAAAGCCAGAAAGTCTTCCTCGAGTAGGTTAAGATAACTTCTTTACGTGTTCCTTTTCAACACTTCTTAATTCTACGAGTATCTTTTCTAAAAATGTTTGCAATATTTTATTATATTTCTTTTCAATAAACTTTTCTTTTCTATGATTCATGTCAATCAAAATTAATTCATGTTCAATTTTTTTCTTTTTATATAAAAATCTAAGTTTGAAATGTAAAAGTTTTCGATTGTAATATTTAAAGTTTTGTAAATTACAATTTAAAGTTTTGTAGTGTGGGACTCTTTCCCGCCCACTGAAAACACTTACTATATAATTAAAACTAGTATAATACTAACAATTAATTTTTTTCCGAGTTCTTAAATTAACTTTAATTCATCGGTAGATCAACAAAAGTTGTCCTATAGTTTTTCCTAATATGAAGTGTTATCATTAAAAATATACCAAATCGAATGGTTTAGTTCTTTTCAACTTTCCGATTTAGTTTTGACAATCAAGAAGTTTGACTGTCGCGACTTCGATTTTTTTTATTTCGCTGACCGCTCTACTAATTCCTAGGTCTCGGTTATCACATACGAGGTCTGTTCAAAAAGATCCCGAATTTTGATGTTGGTACTCATGTCTCTCACTTATGCCAACAAGTTCGGTCATTTGGAATGTTCAGTTAATTTTTGACAGTTACTTTGCTTGCACGTATTTTGGCTCGTCTTCGATTTTTGCCCATTCCAAACAATGGATCAAAGAATCTAATTCTTTGGAAGCTGCCGCATCAAAAGTTCTTTCCACAGGGTAGAACGGTCAATCTGGAATATTACCTGCAAGTTATACGCAAGTTGCGTGAAGCAATCCGCCAAAAACGCCCGGATTTGTCGAAGAACAAAAATAGTCTTTTGCACCATGATAACGCCCCTGCTCACGCATCGTTGCTTGTGCGCGAGTTTTTGGCCAAAAACAACATACAAATAATGCCGCAGCCACCGTATTCCCCAGATCTTATCCCTTGTGACTTTTTTTTGTTCCCAAAACTGAAGAGCCCCATGAAAGGACGACCGTACGCTACGATTGAGGAGATAAAGACGGCATCGAAGAAGGAGCTGAACAAGATCACAAAAAATGATTTTTTGAAGGGCTTCCAGGATTGAAAAAACGTTGGCACAAGTGTATAATATCTGGTGGGGATTACTTTCAAGGAGACAAAATAAATATTCGTGAATAAATAAATAATTTTTGAAAAAACACAAAATTCGCAATATTTTTGAACAGACCTCGTATATTGACTATATTTCTTAGTATCTTCTCAGAAAATATTTTTCTTATATTTCTTAGTACCTTCTTTTAGAACCACGGAGAATTGACTATATTTCTTATTATCTTCTTTTGGAATATTTGTATTTTTCCGACATAACACTGCTTGGCACATCACCACAGTTGTATGCCATACACCCAGACTGGTTTTAGTATCTGGTTATATATTAGCAATTTGTTATACGTTGACAGTTTCGACTTACGTCCCAACAGCCAGTTAATTTACCTATATTTGATTACTAATTCCGTCGTTTTTTTAAACTTATTCCTTCCATCTTAGTTTTGCATGCAGCGGCATTCTTAAATATTTCGCTGTATTTAAGTGTGGTATTATTGCTCTGCTTAAGTTTATGTCTGAAGTGTTCCTTAACGATTTGTTGTTAAAGTTTACATGTACAGATTTTAATTTGTTTAGTTTAATTTTTCACCTCTTTGTCTAATTGTAAGCATTTTCAGTTATACGTTGAAGTGTCCCTTTAGTTTGGTTATGTTTAGACCCTTCAATACTGTATCGTCTGCAAACGTGGTAATTGTTGAATGCTTCGCTGTGGTACTCCCACTTTTATTTCTTTTAAATCAGAATATTCATCTAAGATTATAAAGCAAAAATGAAAATACACTCAAAATAATGAGTTAAAGGTAGTGGATCGTCTGCATAGAAAAGATGAAAGCTGAGGAAATTGTTCTAATTGACTAGCTAAAAAAGAGAAAAGCTATCACCGTCTAATACTATGAACAGCTTTTGGATAATTTAAATCCAGCAATTAAGGTAAAGTGGCCCAATTTGTCGAAAAGACTATTATTTCACTGTACACAATTCGCATATAAAAGGAACCTTTTGGTAATGCTGGATAACACTTGCGCTCATAATATAGAGTGATGATGATTGTCCATAGATAGTTCTGAGGGGTAATCGACACCTTATACGTCGATCAACTGGATTTCAGGAGAAAAATATTTTTACGAGCGCTTCTTCTTTTATTCAGATATGTCAGAAACTTTCTATTTTCATATCTCAGATACAATCAGATTTCCAATAAGAGGAATTTAGCTTTTCATTAAATTTAATTATCAAAGTTTCAACTTCGGACACGGGGGCATTATCCTTGCAAGAGACTTTACTTTCTAAACGACCAAGTACAGCTTCATTATATTTATCAAACATTAAATCAGTTTAGAATGAAATATGTTCCTCATACTAAATGAGGATCTATTAGCGAACATAATTCTTTACTTTTGGAAATCTAATAAAGATACTGGACAAGAAAAGTAAGATGGCTTCGACATGTGTTGTATTTTTTAAGGACCATAACATATGTTTTGTTTTATCCTAATTTATATCTAGATGTAAGCCACAAGACCATTGATATTATATTATTAACATCGAGAATTATTTGGATAAATTACGAGAGAATGTATCAACTTGGTGATCGCCTTAAATGTCCGAAAAGTTGGGAGTATCCTGCCTTTATCATTTATGGTACATTCTATACCTATATTGTCTAAAATTAGTGTGCACATGCTTATGAGTTTCGCAAGCATACGAAATTCTACTTTTGTAACATGGACCCCATCGCTCTTTACACTCTTTAAGACAACGTTTGCATACTTGAGATTCCCGGGCATCCTTCAAAATTTTTCGTATCGTAAAAATTTGGCCTAAACTTATATCGACAATAAAAATAAAGAATATATGAGGATTAACAAGTTCACGTATGGTAATTTCGAATAACCTCGATTAACTAAAATCGTATGGTTGAAATGGAATTAAACACGAACTTTTGAAATGCTCGAATGCTTTGCTCATAAACACAACATCTCTTTATATATAAAATTACTATTTGACTCAAAAATAATGTATGAAACCGCGTTCAAATGAACAACGCAATGGTCTATTTAGAAAAAAAACCTTCCAAATTCAAAAATTCGAAGTCTACATTCATAGTACAGAGTAAAAGCAAAATCAGTTATTTTAAAAGGAAGCGTGCAATAGAAAAAACGAGCGCCCGTAAAAATTAATGTATGTCCTTTATATTAAATGAAAGTTTATTTACAGTTAAGCTCGTTTATATAACTAATAAAGGGCTTTTCTGAAACTTATTATTTTTACATTACAACTACGTCAACTCTGAAAACTTTTTCTGCCGCTCTCATTACTTTTATGTCGTACCTCGTATACTGTAGCAGAATAGTCACTAATTTACTGATTTGTGAGAAAAATGCTTCGGAAGTTGATGTGGCTGTAAATAAAAAATAAATTTTTGATAAGTTTTTTTTTGCAATAATATCTATACTTAAAGTATTTCATCATTAAAAATCTACACAACCATATAATTGTCAGCAACAAATTTATTTACTCTTATAAAAATTTTAAAATTGATCAAATAGAAATCGTACTATTTAAACTGATATTGCGAGTAGTATTTTCATGAAAATATAATATATCAGCTGCATTAATATTTACCGCATTTGTATAAATATTAATAAAAATAATATTTATCATCCATAAATACGTCAAACCAATTTTTTTTAAATATATCTATAGACGAGATTGGCAATATATATTTTTGTATAAATAAAAGACATCTGAAAATATACTAGCTTCAAATAAATATTATGTATTTACTTTTTAGATAGACCATTTGTGTAAATATAAAATCAAATATAGATCTAGAATAATTTTGTATAAAATGGGATTATTTTGCTGATTTTTAATTATAAAGTGATCGATATTAACTGTGTTTAAATCGAAAGAAGCACAATGCGTAAGAATTATTGAAAATTGTTTTTTTCTTTAAAATATTATATTAGAATTTTTTTAATAATATATTTGATTATTTACTTCAGGTTTATCATTAATAATTTTCGTGATACTCTGTGTATCATATGTTGTATTTGGTGAAGCTGATGCTAAAGGAAAAGGAAAACCGAAACGACCAGGAGGACATCATGGTCATGGAGGCCCGAAAAGTCCACCAAGACCACATCCTGGTCCACAAAAACCACCAAGACCACAACCTGGTACAAAAAATTTACCACAACCACATCCTGGTCCAAAATATACACCAAACCCATATCCACCGCGACCGCAACCACCAAGACCACCACTGCCAACAGTAGGGTGGCCATTTCCTTCACCAGTGACGTACCCGTGCTATCCCGGTTACCCGTGCCCGAATCCTTACCCAAGCACAGAGCAACCGCCCGAGGAAGATACGTTTGCTCCCGAACCCACACCATATCCTACACCGGTAAATGGTCTCATGGTCGTAGCGCTATAAAGTGGCCTCTGACACATAATTTAGGAACATTATATACAAATTTAATATTTATTACAGGGTCAAATGGTTCCGGAAGGATATGCACTTTGTGGTCAGGAATGGAATAAGTTAATTTATTGCTACCAAAATAATTTTGGAAAATAATTTTTGTGCCTTCTATCAAAAAAAAAAATTAAAGATTAAAAAAAATTGCATTTTCTATAACATAACCAACTATTATAAGATCGTAACCAGTTTTCACAGATCACTTTATAAATTTTAAAGAGGATCTTTGAAAATATGTTCTTACGTTGTCTTTATATTATTTCAAAATAAATATACGAGCATATATATTCTATCAGTTTATTTTCAATTATTTATTAAATATGTGTTAACTAACTAAAAATTATGAATGCAAGAAGCTTGGATACGCTTAGTTGTACTACTTTTTAGGAATTATTAATTTTTATATTTCAACAGATATTATTTTTAGATTTAATGTGCTGCTAAAACTGAGTGATAATTTGTATGGTCGGAAAGTCTAAGATTTTGTGATGGTTTTTAGGCATATTCGCTTCAATCGATTCTTCTTTTACAGTTGGATTTCTAGGTAATTTTGATCCTTCCACAGTGACAGCTCAAATTTCAACAAAATGGACAGCAACACGATCCATTTTTGTTTTTTTTTTCTAATATGCAATCTTTATGAAGCGTGATAAGTAAAACTTCTGTTTTTATAATTCTGTGTTTCATTATTTTTCAGTTTCGTTGTGTTTGGCGCCCTGGCTTTTTCTGGGTAGTTCTGCCGAAAGTAGGGCCTTTTTCATCTATAGGCGACTTTTCCTATAAGTCCTCATAACGTCGATTAACAGATGGTGGACTGTCGCTAGCTTAGCTGTATAATGAGGAGTATGCGGTAATAGCTTTGCTCATAAGTGCGTTTTTTTTGTTTATTATAAGTCTATGAAACAAAATTCAGAGGCCATTTATGTTACGTATAGGTTGGCATTGCTAGCTTCCCTAATTAAACTATCGATGATTATTTAAACGAAAAGGTCTGACATTGTTAAATTTTATGGAGCAAATTTAGATATTGAAGTAGGTTAAATATGGGGCATATAAATGGAATTAGAGAATCTTGGATCTCCATAACGGAAGAAATTCTATTTAAAAAGAAATTCTGGGTTAATTGATATTCATTTAAAATATGGCGAATGGTGAGATTAAAGCATGAAGGATAATGTTGGTTACTGCAGAGAAAATCCTGAGTAAGTGAAGTTTTCCCAATCCGAATTGTAATAAGTTTTTCCAAGAATTTCGAAAAGCTGTCCATTGGACTGGTTTTGCGATGATAGGCAAATGTGTGGACTGACAGCTTCTACTTTCGCGGCAGTCTATTTGTTAACGAATGGCTAAAGATTTTGTGTGCCATTTGTTTAGCAGACAGGACAGGTTTAGAATCACAGTGAGCACCAGATGGTGGAAAACCTCCCCCGTCAAACATTCAGCCAATTTATTGCCCAGGATGCCGAAATGACCGGGTTCGCAATGCAATTTGACGTTTCGATTGTTTAACAGATTTTGACGAATCACATTGATCACCAAATCATTTTTTGGTGATCAATGTGATTCGTCAAAATTTGTTAAACAATCGAAACGTCAAATTTCGATTGTTTAACAAATTTTGACGAATCACATTGATTGATTGAAAGAGAAATGGAAGACGAATTTATTTTAGAATACCCGATAGAAGAGAATTGCTTTAGGAAATTTCGGAAGGGGATACTCCCGAGAGTATAAGTTTTTATATATGAGGTTAATACGAGATATATAAAGGTAGTATGAGCCAGGTTTTTGACCAGTTTCAATTAGGATAGAGTCCACCGTGGAAGTCAGTTGTGCTACACTGGCTAGTCGAATACAGCGCTTGACCGCTGCTTTACCTTGCCTTTCCCATGCTACTGGCATTTTAATGCATAAAGTGAGGGAATAGAGCAATGTTCCGTTCAGTAAGGTAAAAATTACTCCAAATACCTCACTTTATCTAATCTTACATTGACTAGCAACCAAAATCTTTATCATATTAAGAATTGAGTTCATTCGGTTGATAGTATTATTAATCTGTAGATTCTATCTCCCTCGAGAGGTGATGGTAATACCCAGAATACTCATGGATTCTGTCGGATAGAGTGGGTAGGAGCCAGATGTGAATCATTCGGCTTACATTTTCGTTTCCTTAAAAAAATAGGAGATACAGTGAGTTTGAAGTTTCTATAATTGCCCCATTTTTATTGCTCTTCTTCTTGACAGTTAAGATGATACCGCTGATGTTATTGAGTATCTGCTCTACTTTCAGTTGTGCTCTCAGCACGAAGAGATTGTCCGCATATAGATAGTGCATTTTTGAGGCAAGTTCATGGAGCAAGAAGTTGATGTATGTATTGAAAATGGTAGTGGAAAGAGGGGAATCTTGTGGATCGCTCGCCTTAATCGTGATCGAAACTGGCATCAACTCCCCATTTATCCAACTGTGAAATAACCCTGTACAGGTAACTAGCATCGTATAGCTTTTCTAATAATAAGAAGTTCACGTAATCCACGTTTGTTTGCTTATAAGTTTGTGATATGGATAGCTATCGAATAGCATAATAGACTATACTTGTTATCAAGTGTTCTCGAAAACCTAAAGACCTCCGCCAGTTGAAACTTTAGTAATGCTATCGTCTAGGCAGGGTGCGCTTGGGGCTTATTCCTCCATCTTTAAAAATTCATTCCAAATAGAAAATAAAAAAAATATTAAACAATAATATAATAGTCACCAATCATATATTTGTTCTTAAAAAATTTGAAAAACTGATCAAATAATTATATGTAAACTCATACGAGTAAATATTTCCAGAAAAGTATAATATTTGAAGAATAGCACGTCATTTAAATTTACGTCAAGTTCAAAATATTCATAATAAATCCATGAAAATGAATGATGTATACACAAATGATTGAAAGATATTTTATTTTTGAATAAATAAGAAATGCGAAAATTATTTGACTTTATATAAAATGATTGAAAGATATTTTATTTTTGAATACACAATATTTATAAAAATTCAGATTAGCCATTTGTGTAAATATAAATTTAAATATGGACTTAGAACAATTTTGTATAAAAGGTGCTCGTTTCGATTGTTATACATTATTTAGTAATCGATATTATTTTCAGTTATATTCGGAAAAAGAAAAATGCGTAAGAATTATTTGAAAATTTTTGATATCATGTAAAACTTTACTAAGAAATATTTTTAATTTTTTGTTGCAGGTTTACTTTTCATATTTTTTTTGATATTCTGTCTATCACATTTCACTTTCGGTGAAGCTGAAGCAGATGCTAAGAGAAAGCCAAAGCAAAAGCCGCATAAAAAACCGGATCTAGCTCAACAGCATGGACAGCAACAAGTGTTTGGACAGCCACAAGGTTCTACCAAACGTCAAGGATCTATACAGACTCAAACCCGTACACAATTTCAAAGGCCCAAAGATCAGCCAGGGTCTGGAAATCAGAAAAGGCCTCAACAGACTCAACCAAATACACAACCTCAAAAACCTAAGACTCATCCAGGTTCTGGATATCCGCAAAGCCCACAACAGGCTCAATCCCATACACAATCTCAAGTGAGTATAGGTCACCCAGGGTCTGGATTTCCGCAAAGGCCTCCACACACTCAACCCCATACACAATCTCAAAGAACTACAGGTCATCCAGGGTCTGGATATCCGCAAAGGCCTCAACAGACTCAACCCCATACACAATTCCAAGGGTCTATAGGTCATCCAGGGTCTGGATATCCGCAAAGGCCTCAACAGACTCAACCCCATACACAATTCCAAGGGTCTATAGGTCATCCAGGGTCTGGATATTCGCAAAGGACTCAACAGACTCAACCCCGTACACAATTCCAAGGGTCTATAGGTCATCCAGGGTCTGGATATTCGCAAAGGACTCAACAGACTCAACCCCATACACAATTCCAAGGGACTATAGGTCATCCAGAGTCTGGATATCCGCAAAGGCCTGAACAGACTCAACCCCATACACAATTCCAAGGGACTATAGGTCACCCAGGATCTGGATATCCGCAGTGGTCTCAACAGACTCAACCCAATACACAACCTCAATGGCTGAATGGTCTTCCAAGGCCTGGAAATAAGCAATGGCCTCAAGAGTCCCAAAACTATACACAGACTCCAGGGACTATAATTCATCATGCGTCTTTGCATTATCTTGGGCCTGAAAACTATACACAGTCTGTAGGGCATGGGCTTAATACGTATCCAGCAAGTGGACAGAATTATAGTTCGGCGCAGCCGTATGGTAATAGACAGCAACATGGGCATGGTCAGCAGTATGGAGATGGAGTGCAGCATGGACATGCGTTTCATAATGGATATAGACCAAATCAAGTTCCAATACAGCGTCAAGATCATTGGTCACCTGGTCAACAACAAATTACACGTTATAATTTAACTTCATCTCCACAACATTATCACAATCATTCATATAATATTAATAATCAACCAACTAACTATAACTTAGGATATACTCAACCACCGTACCATGGATATCCATACGACAATAGAAGGCCGCAGATCGATTACTCTCAAAATGAGCAATGGAATAATCAATTGTCAAATGTAAATGATCAATCATATGACGAGAGCAATCGATCTCCAAATGGGAATTCTGATTCATCAGAGGAAGATAACCAATCTCGAAATGAAAATGATCAACTATATGACGGGGACTATCAGTCTTCAGACGGGAATTCTCAACCATCGGAGGAAGATGACCAATCTCCAAATGCAAATGATCAATCATATGACGGGGGTAATCAATCTCTAGACGAGAATTCTCAATCATCAGAGGAAGATGACCAATCTCCAAATGAAAATATTCAATCATATGACGGGGATAATCAATCTCTAGACGAGAATTCTCAATCATCAGAGGAAGATGACCAATCTCCAAATGGAAATGATCAATCATATGAGGGGTACAATCAATACTAAGACGACAAGTATCAATCAAATGCACCATACTCTCAACCGGCAGAAAATTATAATCAATTTCAAGGACAATATTATTAACCAAGAAGAAATGAGTACATACTGTAATCAGAAAAAAAAACTGATCACTTTGATTTCTCAGAAAAATTTCAATATATTTTTAAAAAGCATGTAATTAAATTCATTCTTCTAAAATAATGTAATATGTAATTAAAAAAAAATGAATAATTCTTTTTAATTTTTTCCGCAAATATTGTCCACTTTCGTAAATATTATCTGCTTATAATAAACTACGTTATATTGGTACGTTTTCCGACAGATGGAATATCAAAATCAGCAGCATGCAAATGGTTCGCCCGCTGTTATTTGATTACCGAAAAAGTGATAAAATTCGCCAGAAAATTGATCGAGACTGGTTTTTCAGTAGTCATACCATAGTTTATCAAACGGCTTTAAACAATTTTTGACTGGCTTAACATTTGCGATACGCTGCTGAAGCGCAATGAAATCGAACTATTTTTGAAGCGAACTATGATTGGCAATGAAAAATGTGTAAAATACGAGAATATCGTTGAAAAGAGATCATGGAAAAAGAAAAATTAATGATCACACACAATTTCAAAGTTAGGATTTACGGTTAATAAGGTTATACTGTTTCTTTGGTGGGACTACACAGTTCACGAATGAATGGAACATTTAGATTGCGACAAATACGCTGTTGTGCACATAAAACGGAGCGTTGAAATTTTTGGGTACGATTCGGTATTGTAGTGTTTTGATTCTATGGGAATTGAAATGATTAATTGAATCCCAAAGTTTTGAGTTCATATGTCCATATCGGTTTCAATACCTTATTGTAGCGTTATAATTTACGATTATGAGTCAAAAGTAAGGCATGTTAATTTTTTGCGGATTATACAGGATCCAATAGCATATTTTTGCTTATTTATCAGACTTTCTAGCTTCTGAAGCAGGTTTTTAAGAAGAGAATTTGGTTGTTAAGAATAGTGTAAGATTGGCTCTATCGGTTAGGATATTATTGTGATAAAGAATATCATGGCTATTAATGTTATATAGCATTGCATCTAGCATATTTCTCGGAGTGATATCAAGATACTGATCCTTACAGTATGTAAGATTGTTATCCACTAAAACCCATCTCCCATTTCTTCAATTTTAACTCACCATGGAACCACCCCATTAGTTCATGACGAGTAGATTGATATTAAGTCTCAATTCTTTTCTACCTGCATTTTGATGATATATTCCGCATCTTTCATTCGCCAAAAGCTCGATTAGCGGCATGTTAGTAATGACACAAATGGTGCTATATGAGACATTACGGAATATTCTTGAGATTACCTGACGCTTATGCGTTTCCATTACCACAGCTTCTGCCTAGATAAGGTTTCCATACAGTATCATAGAACTGATAACTATGGATAGAAGTCTCCGTCGGCCTTGTCTATGTCATCCATTTTTAGTCATGATCCTTGCTAAAGCAATAATGACCCAATTGCTCTTTTCAGCAGCGATTCTCAGATATCACCAAAGCTTAGTGTGATATCTATCAAAACTCCCAGGTACCAACCGACGGCTGCTAAAAAGACACTGATCACTAGTACTGCCTCAGTTTTTTGATCAATGTGAATTATACAATTTGAGGATTTGGTGATCTCGACTATGAATTTACCGGTAACGATGACCACAATGCCATCCGCAAATCCAACCAAAGTTACTACTTTTGTCATCGAGAGCTCTACAATAATGGGCAAAAGCAGAAACCCTATGGGACTCCCCCACTGCTGCTGTGTATTTTCCTCACATTTTTCGTATTGTATGTCAGCGTCTTATTGGTAAGATAGTCCCGATTATTCTTCTGATCTACCACGTAACTTTCAGGCGGTTGTGTGCATCTCGAATACTGCTTCATCTCGCCAAAATAAATGCGTTTTTTTAATATCCAGTATAACACTGGCGCAGAATTACTTAGTGCCTTATTTCCATCGCATTCCTTCAACTGCCTAACGAGCCATGTAGACCACTGTATATATGCCGTCTACCGTCGATCTACCCTTTATGAATCTATATTGGTTTCTTGATAGACCTTCGGGCGTATCTTACAAATAAATAGGTTGGTAGAAGTACGGGTCATCGGGGTGTCTTACCCTTTGGTAGAGGGTGAAGCAGTTGTTAGTTCCACCAGTGGATTAAGATTCCCACTCACCGACACGCATCAAATACATTTTAAAGGCATCAGGCCATATTCTAATTCCATTTTTTAAGCGCATCATACAGTTCTGCACCTATACTTGGGGCCTTCGCATATCCAATGTTGTTGCAAGCTCTTAGAATTTGGAGTTCTGTAAGTGAAGGTATATCTGCTTTGGGAAAACAAGAATTTTCGTAAAAATTCTCCGCATGTTGGAGTTCGCTTAAAGCAATTTTTCTTGAGCTTATTTATAACCACTTTATATGGACTAATCTAGATATTATCGTCGGCCTTATCACTAAGTTTGCTGGTGTTTTCGGGTGCTTTGCGTACTTTTTTTTGTGGTTACCGAAAAGGTGTCAAAATCCTTTCTTCCGCTTGGTCGTTGATACATCCTCATAACTGGTGAAAATCGATAGTTTGCTATCTGAAAATTTTGTTCTGGGATAAAGAATTTTAGGATGTGGAAATAATCTGAGGGTAGGACTTGTTGAAGCTTTTAAAGCAACAGCGCATATAATACATAATGGCAAGTGCACAAAATGTCAAGAAATATGCCCAGGGAGCAAGCACACTATATAATTAACTACGCGATGATATTGCTGGCTATTGGAATTCGTAGTTCCAAATCCAAACTAATACTGAAAAATCGTCCCATATTTTCATCAGTTTTCGATTTTTAATGTCTTCCTAAGAAGGGGAAGTCCGCAATGTTTTTAAATTGCTCTTAGTAATTCCAATCCCAGTTCAGATACTTTGTATATATAACAATATATGAACATAATTTGCCATCCTGTTATATACAATATTATCTACTTTTGATTTATTAAATTCCATTTTTGAGTAGGCTCTCTCATAAAATTATATGCTTCCATACTTTAAGCTTAATTTGGTGTTTTCTTCAATTATAAGTGAGCTTTATTTATATGTTCTATAATTCCAATTAAAGGTCTTGAAAAAAATTTAAAATATTTTTTGTATTTCGGAAATTGCAAAGTATCAGATGCTTTTTATATTTCAGACCGATTTTTTTTGACCGACATTTTAGTTTTGATAATTTTTGTCTATTGGACCTTACGTCAGAACAACATTTGAATACGCGGAGAAAATTATGTGATTTTTTTGGTGTTAAGCATACTTTGATAGAGCTGGCTTTATTATTAAATATAATAGCCACTATTGCGGTACTAAAAACTCTAAAATAATATAAAAAGGACAGTAAATCCTCATTGAGTAATGGTATAGTGCGTCATTTGGGCCGGCGGCATTATTAGGCCATATTTCTTTGAGGATGCCGGAGGTAATGCTGTAACAGTTACTGGTTACTGCCATCGAGATATGTTGGAAAACTTTCTTCTGCGCGAATTGGAATAAGACAGTGCCACATCACACACAACTCATGCTACGATGCAAATTTTAAGAGGAATTGTTCCCGTATGAATAATGACAAAAAGTGGTGATATCGACTGGCCCGCACGGTCCCGTGATTTGAACCCACCAGATTTCTTCGTATAGCGGTACTTTAAGGAAAAGGTGTATACTAGCAAACCAACCATTTCTTTAATGCTTAAGGACAATATTTGAAATGAAATTGCTGAAATAATACAAGAAGGCAGTGAAAATATTATGAAAAATATGTTAAAAAAGCTAGTCTTTCTATTGCAGATTTGACCAATATTATATTTTGTACATAAATATAAATTATAAAATTGTATTACATTTAAAACATATTAAAAAGAAAATTCGATCTGAAATATAAAACACGCCCTGTACTTTCAAAATCTAGAAGTTGATTACAAAAATCAGTGAAAATTCCTTTTTAATTATGCCTTGTACCATTATGAAACTTCAGGATTCCTCTTAATTCGATCTTTCCTAATTTTTCAAATAACTCTTAAGTGGCTAATACAATATTTGTAAATATTCTCTTTTAACAAATGCTACTTCTTAAATAATATTCAATCTATGATTTTATGGGACCTTACATAAAATATAATAAAAAGCACAACATAAAAGCATAGCTACCCAATTTTTTTTATGATTCTGAGTAACCAATTAACAATGTTTCGATTATACTTTTAAAACCCTTTAAAAACCAAAAAGTTTTAAATAAATTATTTTCCTATTAGTACAATGGGAAAAAATCTTTTAGTCTTCTTTAAAATTAAAGAACATAGAAGGACAAAGAACACAGCCAAACAAATTCTATCTATTATAGCTTTCTAGGATTTCAACTTAATTTGATTCATTAACTATGGAAAAAAATTACTTTATTCTAATAAATAAATATCTGATTTATTGAATAGATTTAAATAAGTGCTATTAGATAAAGATAAAAATATTCTCTTTTTTGTAAATTGAATTCTTCATTTTTAGAAATATTGAATTAAATTGAATTTTGTATTTGTTGATAAAATTGAATTTAATTAGATTATTTGTAACTCATTGTTGTTATGGGGAAAAAAACAGATCCTAAAGGAAAAAATATATATAAAAAAAAATTGAATTGTTTTATTGAAAATTATGCTAGCAATACTAAGAGTATATACATTAAACCAACTGAGATGTTTTAATATGCCAAACGAGTCTTATTGAATCAGGGTACAAAATAAAAATTGAAAGTGATTGCTTAAAGGGTACATAGAATTTTTTGGAAGTGATATTCACCCCTCCTGGTTAGGAAACAATTGCAAGAAGCTGTGAGCTATTCTGGATTGAAATCTTTTGAATTTTTTATAAAGCTACTCTCAGATGTCAAATAAATCAGCTGCTCATCAGTATGATATTCGTGACCTCATTCATGGCATCACTTTCAAAGTATGAGTTTTTGCCACTACTCTCTAGGGACTATTTTGGTAAAATATTTTACATTTCTTCACGATCATACAAAAGACTACTGAATGTGAATGAAATTTGGCATTTTGGAAATGAAAATTCCGTTGTAATGATATTAGAATATGCATCATTTTAAAAACGCATTCTTTACAATATTACATTATCCGGTGAGCTTTAAAGCTTGAAAATTGACTTAAGTAATTTTTTTGGTACTGCGTCTCTTCCTGTTTATAAGGACTTCAACGGACTGACAACAAAAATACATGAATTTCTCAAAGCAAAGGGACAATTGAAAAGGTTTTAGTCTGTTTTAATTTCATTTGGTTTTTATCAAGATAGGCTGTGAATAAAAAAAAATTCAAATGTTTCTTTGTAAATAAGTAGAGTTTGTTCGTGCAGAACGATTTTGCCAGCAACAGAATGACAATGCTTGATGGAATCTTTGGGTTTGTCCACCCTTATTCTTAGTACTTAAATGTACTTACCAAAATGTATATACATATCAAAAGCTATATTTGCAATTTTATTCTGAACTGGTAATTCTCCCTCAATTAAAATTACTCATCAGATTTGCTAAAATCAATGCTTTAGGTTGAAAATATCCTGTAACGAAATTAGAAAATAATTGATCAAAATTTCTAATGTAATAAATAAGATATTCACTAAATTTATTACTTTTATTTTTTTTTTAAATCATTTGATTTAAAATTAAGAATCATAATATATTTTCTTAATATTTCACCCTCAGTAAAAGCGTTATTATAAAAAATGTAGGCAACACGAGTCCACGAAACTAAGATATCCTTTGGAGTGAACATAATGCCATATTACGAATATTTGCATTTCATTTAATATGAGTACCTGTACTTGACAGTGATGAAAAATTATTCTACGTACATAATTTTGTTTTATTTTTCCAAAGACTTATTTCAAATTTTATTTTCATGAACCCTTAAAAAAAATGTTTACTAGCTAATATTTCGTAATGACAATACATTCCTTGTAGCTGTGAAAAATATTCATAAATTATCTATGCTTTTAGTATGGTACTATCACAGTCAACTGTTCAAAATGAATTCTGAATAAAGTCCTTAATATTTCGTGTAATCTGAACAATTTTTATAATTATTCTCGTTGTTTTTCTCTCAAGCATTATAAAATTTTTACTTTTATACATTTTTTTTTTTCAAAAAATTTTTAAATTTAAATATTTTTACCTAAAAGTTACATATTTTTCATAAAAAAGATATTTTTCCATAATTTAAATAAGAATTTAATTTTGGTATTTTATAAAAATGTACTTTTTGAATCGTTTTAATATAACAACATGAGTTTAGCTGGTAAAATAATCTTTCAGATTGAAAAATTCTTCCATAGTCTCCACATTAACGAGTAAGTTTAATTATTTTTATATTAGGTTATTAGGATATGAGCCGAGGGTTATGAGGCACCGCTATTCGCACACCTGTAAGTTTGTGGGTTAAATGAAATTGATTATTTGTTAGTTGGATAGACCTATAAGAGGTAGTTTGACTTTGTTTATGTAAATTAAAAATATGACTTAGAAAGGTGTATTGAGGGAATTAAAAGCTTTATAATAGAGGGTATCTGATAAAAAAATAAATTTTGAGTAAGATGACATTTTGTTATTATAGAAAGTTCTATTTGATTTTGAGCAGTTTTTGTGTAAACAATTTTGGTAAGGCTCTCGATTATACTATCGATTAGAAAAAGCTTGGAACATATTTCGAAAGGATCTTGTGTGTATGAGATATTATTATCTATTTGGAAAGTTGGAAACTGCTGTGAAACATTGTGACGGAGAGGTTTTCACAGCAGTTTCTAATTTCCAATTAACGAAATTCAACATCCTAGTTGTCAGGCAAGTTTTGTCAAATATTGTTGAGAAAATAATCTTTTTCTTGCCTATAGGTCAGGCAGGGGAACTCTGAGTATGCTACTCGAACTCCAACATTCGATCCACAATTGCTAAAAACGTAGACATTGTGGTTTACTGTTGTCCTTCGACCTCGAAAAGTCGTATGACCGAATTTGCCCACATAGGGTACTCTTACAGCTGGCAGAGTGGGGAGTAGACTCTACAATATGGGCACTACTACGTTCCTACCTAACTGGTAGAACCTTCACGGTACGCGCCAACGGTCATTTTTCGTCAAAACGCGACATGAAAAGCGGCATCCCACAAGGACCACCTTTATCAACGATCCTATTCAATATATATATTCACTCCCTTTCCAACCAACTATCATCCTTTAACCACTACATATATGCCGACAATATTTTCATACTTGTATCTGGAGCTGATCTTCAACAACAAATAAATAACGCCATCCGCAACATCAACACTTGGAGCAGCATAAACGGTGCGGTTATCTGTACATCGAACCCACCTTGCCTGCACGTTTGCAGGAAAAAAAATGGAATGTATCGGACTCTTCACTAAACCCCTTCCCTCTCCGCCCAAAAGATTCCATGAAAATTCTGGGTATCTCAATTACCCGTGGAGGAAAATGGAATCTTCAGATTAAAAACGCTGTTGACAAAATTAATATCATTCTCCGAATAGTTAAAATTTTTTAGAGTAACCAACGCCCTTTTGGACGGGACCTTATTCTATTTCCTCACTTTATGTGTCAGTGTGCCGATAGCAGGAAAAAAACTAGTCGAAGCAGCGGTAAACCGTTGTATTAGACTAGCCAGTGGAGCACATCGGCATCTCCGGTGGAATCCATAGAGACTGGTCGAAAACCTATTTTTCTCTATCTTCACAAAGCCCGCCTAAGTTTAATTTACAAAAACCTATGCCTTCCAAATTATCCACTCCACACTTTAATAAAAAACATTATCATCTCCCCCAGCTCAAGAAGAAATTCATCATCCCTATCCTTATTAATATCCCACCTTGAAAGCAATTCATCCATCCTCCCCCTCAATTTTCAAACTTTCCTTCCACACCCAGATTAGAAACCGTGGTTAGGAGCAAAGTTGAAAGTGACTGCTTCTCTTGACAGGTTTAAGAAGGCTAGAACTGATCCATCCACATACAGGAAATTTTTCCTTGAACATTTGGACGGATTAAAAGATCATCGACTGTTGTTCACTGATGCCGCCGCTGACACCGATATCACATCTTTTGCGGTTGTCGAACTTTTTGGCTGCAGCACCCGCACACTATGTTGTGGAATCTTCCCTTATAGGGCAGCTCCATATGACGGGGAGCTGTAGGCCATCAAAACGGCAATTGAAATTGCGACCAATATTCCCAGCCAACAAAACGTTATTATTTTAAGCGACAGCCTTGCCACCCTTAAAGCCATTTGTGGCCCATCGAGTGACCCAGTACTTAGCGCAATTCGTCATAGCCTACTTAGCAATAGAAGTGTCGAGTTGCGATGGGTGCTAGGGCATGTGGGAATTGTGGGTAATGAAACTGCTGACAAGTTGGCTGGAGAAACACTCCGTCGGCCAGTAATCACAGTCATTCCCAATCTGCCTCGCCTACTAACAGAATGGCAACTAACTCCATTAGCCATCCGCAGACACGATGACTAGACCAATAGCGACACTTTTTTGTCGACTCATTGGATAACCACTAACAAACCAGTGTATTCAACATCCATACCGAAATTCTGGGCGCGAAAGCTCCTCAGAATCCAAATTGGACATACTGCTCTTACCCATAACTTCCTTTTTGGCAACACCAATCGTCCTTTCTGCCAATCCTGTGGCACCCAGTTCACTATCACCCATATATTCTACAGGAATGCCACATAACCAAGAACTACTTTGCGAGCAGGATTCCTCCTAGACCCAACAACTTCATTCCCGAGTCCCCTATTTAAACTTCTACAACATACTAATCGGCTCCACAAAATATAACAAAATTCTTAATATTCCATACCACTAACCACAGACCAGTCTCTCTCAGATGATTTCCTACACGTACTACGAAGTCGCCAAATGGCCTCACGGTCGTGGCGCTATGAAGTGGCCCTGGCACATGTCTACGGGACCTTTCTTGCCTACATGGGTGCCTGTTCAGGAGCCCAGATATTGTTATTCAGCAGTATTTGTATGGCAACGAAGTTCACTCTCCTGAATCGGAGGATCTAGCAGTCGGGAATAGAGTGTAAAGCTAATCGGAGAGATGATTAGCACTATAAGAAAAAAGGAAAAAATGACTCTCTGATAAAATTGTATATTCAAAATTGTGTATTCAATTTTTTTTTAACTTTTTATTCCCATATCCTAAATATTTTCCCCTAAGTATAAACATACCCGCCATGAATATTTTTTAATTATATTTGGCCTGCCTGCCTACAATCCCGCAATGCTAGCATTCCAGCATGTCCTGCCACTCCACTGTCTTCTGGATAATCTTGTTATTACACCAAATTTTATACCGTTCGCAATAAATCCAATTTTTTTTGTTGACTCCATCACCCCAGTTCTCAATTCTATCAGAGAACAACAAAATAACATAACATGTCACTGAAAATAAGGAAGTGTCGATTATTGTAAGTGCCCACTGTTAAAAGGGAGACTCCACTGGAGCTGTTCTACAAGAGAAGAATCTACAATGAAGTTCACGGTGGTGGGGAGCCTGTTATAGCAGCCCAAGTCAGATGATCGAGTAGTTCAATTTCGACAGTCCTCGAAGTTCTTGACCGGATGACCGGATCATTTAGCGTCTCGTTGATGAAAGCCTATTCGTCAGTGAGGCTAACGGCATGCTAGATGGTTTGATAGGCCAAAGCATGACGGGAGAAAGGGCGAAAATCCGGATGACCTCCAACGAAAATGGTCGCAACTTTTTGATTTTAGGTAAAAAAAATTAAAAATTAATAATATAAAAATAATTACAAATAAAATTTTGTTGAAATTATACAATATTTTTTATATATTTTTAAATGATAATTTTTTTTTTTGATAATTTTTATCAACACACACTAGTATTTTTTATACTATGGTCTTCCTTGTCCACATACTTCTCAGTCGCCCCATAGGATGAGTTATAGGTGAATGGAAAAGTATCGTGGTGAACAGTTAGGGGCACTCCAAATAAGGAGTAATATGGGCGGTTTTTGGGACAATTGCCACAGGAAGAGATCGACCTAACATCTAAGCTCTCTACCAACAAAATTGATGGTCCTCTCCAACGTTCCCTTCTTAATTATTTTTTTATAAATACCCGGTTTTCTTTTCTCTCTTATCTTTTTGAGTTTTGTTTGTTTGGTTTTTTCCTTTTCTTTAATTTTTTTTGCTCTTTTTCAAATTTAATCTCTTACCTAATTTTATTACCCTCCCATTTCTTCTTTTCTTTTCTAACCGATTTAAATTCTTTTATATTAAATCTTTTTCTTAATTTCTCTCCTCTCTTTTTCTTGGAATTTTCTTATTCCCCTCCCAGAAAGAAATTAACACCTTTTGTTATCTAATATTAAAACTGTATATTTTCTATTGTAGAATTATTTTTTTTGGTTATATACTTGTGAGGGCACTTTCAATGTGAATTTCGATAAGTAATGAGTCCACCGGTGAAGATCGAAACACTCTACTAGCTGGTTTAATGGTGACTAAACTATGTGTAACTTAAGTCCTTTTACTAGTAAGTATCTATTCTGGCACAAAAAGTAAAATTGATTTTATTTTCAGTAAAACCAGGTTGGCAGGTAAGTAATAAAATCACAAGAGATTGATTCTCAAATATGCGCTCGTTAATCATAACCAGTACTAAAATCGTAATCTAAAGCAAAGTTTTAAAGAGTTTTCAATTTTAATAATTTTAATTATATGAAAATTTTATCTACTCTAATAACTGAACTTCGAAGTTTCTCTACTCAAAAACCGAATATTATTTATTCAATTGTTCCAATGTTTAGTAAATATTTTTTACCAAAAAATAAATTAAACAAAAATACCAACCTTGGCGATATTATGCAATCATTTTTGAAGAAAAACAATCTATTTCTTTTATGGAAATTTTTAAATGTAAAAAATTTATAGCTTGTTGAAAATTTGAACAGGTGTTCATTAGTTTTATATTTCTCCAATATTTATTAAAAAAAACGAATTTAAAATTTATTAAAAATTCAATGTCTTATTATTATTTTCACTTTGAAAAAATCTATAAAAATTCAGTACTTTGAAAATAATTTTTTTTTCGAAAATAATTTGAGATTATTTGTGAAAATTTAATCGGCGAAGGTAATATTATTTGAAAATTTAAATTTAGATATTTTACTACAATATAATATTATTTTTCTAAATTTTAATACTAAGAACTTTTCTAACTTCCTTAATTCGATAATAAGGGCTTAGAATAGATGACATTACGATCTGGACCGTCAACAGTATCTCTCTAAATTTCCCTTACAAGTATACAATATGCATTAAAAATAATTCTGTTAAAATAAAAATTATTTACTTTAATATTATTTATGATAAAATATATAAAATATACTATTCTGTAGTTTTTTTTCAGTAATTTTTTATAGCCTACGAGAAACGTTCGAATCAATCAGGATATGTCTAGTCAAATCGGTACCAAAAATCATAAAATAAATACAATTACATGTTGGGTGGTATGAATATTTAGACTATATTTAACTTTATATTTTTATTTACATTTAGGAAAAACAATTTTCAAAATTTGTTCATACAAATAGAATTTCTCAGTAATTCGAAATGAATAGTATTTTTTTTTTTTGCGAATATCTATTCACATCTCATAAATTTATAGCCTAAAAAACAATTCATACATAAGGATTTTTGAATTTTTCTATACTGTCACTGTTTGTTAGTACAAGGATAAAAATTCCAAATTCAGACATAATACAACCCACCATGTATTTGCATATCACTTTAGGTGCAAATAGTTGTGGAGCAACCACCCGTTGAGATACAAAGTTGTCAGAAGCCAAAAGGATAACAAGACGAGATACAGACAAATAGACAGACAAACAGACGGATATGAATCCTGATAAACAGACAGATAACAATATTCATTCAAAGTGATTCAAGCTTACACACATATGCACATACATGTTTTTAGCATATAAACGACAAAATTGAAATGAGAATGAAATTTTTTGCTCCACCGTTTTGTGTTGCTATGGAAGCAAATTGTCAATAAGGAAGCGTATAAACAATACGCGCAAGAATATTAACATTGTACGAATTGAAAGACGTAAATCTAAAGCCGCGTGTTCAATATTACAACTACCATTATAGGAAAAAAACATTTTCAGAATTAAGGATAGATCAATGGAATTTTTTTATCAGGATACTATAAATTACCGTTCTAAAAAGGCGTCTATGCAATCTAACTAACACTGCTAGATCTTAATCGTAAGCAATGCTAGAAGCTCACAAAAATGTATCCTTTATGAAAACGATTCCTAAAAAATGTTCTATCGAATTTAATACAAAAATCTTAAAATCTAGTCACAAATGCCATACAGCGTAACAAATTTTGATGCGAAAATACGGAGAAATAAAGACGTTTCCGTACAAAAACCATCCAAGGACTACAGTCAGTCAAATTTCGTTTTCATATTAAATTATGTGTCATGATTGGGATTTTCAAAAGTGTAAATTTTATAAGAGCAGACAATTTTGCGGTACCCAAATAATGCTTGTGCGCTTTTTTGATGAAATTATAATTAATTGTGTAGAAAATTGATGGTTCCTTTCTTGTACCATCACTTCCCTAAAATAGTTTTCGAATTGAAATTCCTTCAACATACCATCGTAATCTCTTATTGCATTGTAAATCATAATAAAATTTATGAGATTTTTTACTGAACACAAATAACGTAATTTGACTGCGTTAAGTCCAACTATTTTCTTAATGGTTTTCGTTACGTAATTGGAAGCAATATGTTCAAGTAATTAGAAAAATGCAAATTTTTAAAAATATATTATTTGAGATATTTTTTGTTTTTAAATCAAATTAAAATTGATGAATTTATGTGGTTATATTTAGTGAGTAGTAATTATAAGTTTGCAATAAAAAAACTAAGATAAAATATTGTGTTTTTAAGACAATTTGATTGATTAATTCATTTTCGCATAATGGAATTTTTTTTTTGGTCTGATTATTTGTTAAAATTATTCACGAAATTAATTTATTGCACAAATTTACATTATTGCAAATATTTTTATCTGGTTTTTATTTTTTATTATACAGCTAAAATTTATAGAAAACTGTAGGAAATTAAATGAAACTTCCTGAATTTTATTGAAATTTTATTCATTAATATTGGACTGATCTCTCAGAAATCGTTTTGCTGATTTATAAAAAGAAAATCGATTTAAGTATTGTACAAAAATTTGCCAAGGCTCTGTCCTCCAAAGGAGCATTCTCAATTTTGGTGCCATTTTTACGAAATTGTATTTTCCGGAAATTTCTAAGAAAATTGATGCTATTTTTAGCAATTTGCGCATTTTGAGTTTTTTTGTATCGTTTGGACCTAATATATCATGGATTGAGGAAAGTTCAGTTTTCGAAAAAAATCATAAATCTTCCAAGGGTCTCTTCCCTAAAGGAACATTCTCAATTTTTTCCGATTTTGTAGGAAGTAGTACTTTCCCCAAATTCTTATGAAAATTGATGCTTTTTTAAGCAATTTGCACATTTTTAGTGTTTCTGTATCGTTTGAACCTAAAATATCGTTGATTGACGAAAGTTCAGTTTTCGACAAAAACACAAATCTTTCATGGGTCTCTCCCCCAGAGTAACATTCTTAATTTTTGTCCCATTTTTACGAAGTTATATTTTCCGTAACTTTCTATAAATATCGATGCTGTTTGCAGCAATTTGCGCATTTTGAGTTTTTCTGTATCGTTTGAACTTAAAATATCATGGATTGACGAAAGTTCAATTTTCGACAAAAATCACAAATCTTCCAAGGGTGTCTCCCCAAGAGGAACATTCTTAATTTTGGTCCCATTTTTACGAAATTGCTTTTTCCGGAAATTTCTATGAAAATCGATCCTGTTTGCAGCAATTTGTGCATTTTGAGTTTTTCTGTCGCGTTTGGACTAAAAATATCATGGATTGACGAATGTTCACTTTTTCTTAATTTTTATCACATTTTTACGAAATTGCATTTTCCGGAAATTTCTATGAAAATTGATGCTATTTTCAGCAATTTGCGCATTTTGAGTTTTTCTGTATCGTTTGAACCTAAAATAGCGTGAATTGACGAAAGTTCAATTTTCGACAAAAATCACAAATCTTCCAAGGGTCTCTCCCCCAGAGGAACATTCTTAATTTTTGTTCCATTTTTACGAAATTATATTTTCCGCAAATTTGTATGAAAATCGATGCTATTTTAAGCAATTTGCGCATTTTGAGTTTTTCTGTATCGTTTGGACCTAAAATATCGTGGACTGACAAAAGTTCAATTTTCGAAAAAAAATCATAAATCTTCCAAGGGTCTTTTCCCTAAAGGAACATTCTCAATTTTTGTCCGATTTTGTAGGAAGCAGTACTTTCCGCAAATGCTTATGAAAATTGATGCTTTTTTAAGCAATTTGCACATTTTTAGTGTTTCTGTATCGTTTAGACTTAAAATATCATGGATTGACGAAAGTTCAATTTTCGACAAAAAACACAAATCTTCCAAGGGTCTCTCCCCCAGAGGAACATTCTTAATTTTGGTCCCATTTGAGTTTTTCTGTCGCGTTTGGACTAAAAATATCATGGATTGACGAAAGTTCACTTTTTCTTAATTTTTATCTCATTTTTACGAAATTGCATTTTCCGGAAATTTCTATGAAAATCGATGCTGTTTGCAGCAGTTTGTGCATTTTGAGTATTTCTGTATCGTTTGAACCAAAATATCGTGGATTGACGAGAGTTCAGTTTTCGAAAAAAATCATAAATCTTCCAAGAGTTCCTTAATAAAACATTCTTCATTTTTGTCTATCCTAGAAAAATTAACCCTAAAATGCCTTTATCCCATTTTTGAAACCGAGGGTGTCATTCCTCAGCATCAGTTTAAATTTCGACCTGAGCATTCCACTATCCAGCAGTGTCATCGCGTAGTCGACTACATAGCGTATTCGCTAGAGCGAAAGGAATACTGCCCAGGCGTGTTTCTTGACATTTCGCATGCTCTCGACCGTGTATGGCACCCTGGATTGCTTTGGAAGTTGCAGCGAGTCCTACCCTCGGGTTATTTCCACACTAGTACTCTGACATTTATCCAATTTCCGCCGGTGTCCCTCAAGGAAGTATCCTAGGTCCTATCCTTTAAAATATTTATACCCACGACATTTCTTGCCACAACAACATCCTAACCGCAAAATATGCTGACAATACAGTCTTCCTGACACATCACAAAGATCCTTCCACAGCCATTAGTATCCTACAGAACCATATCCACTCTTTAGAAACTTGGTTCAAAAGGTGGAGAGTGAAGGTAAATGAGCAAAAATCTGCTCATGTAACTTTCACACTCTGCCAAGAACAAATTCCCGACATAATCCTAAACGGCAGTAATATTCCACAAAAAAATATCGTACCTTACCTTGGACTTATATTCGACAAACGGTTAACCTGTAACCTTCATACGAAAACTAAAAGACATAAACTTAACGGACGATACAAACAATTAATACGTCTCCTAGACAGTAAATCAAAACTTACAACAAGAAGTAAACTATTACTATACAAGACGGTTCTGAAACCAATATGGGCATATGGTCTAGAATTTTGGGGTTCGACTAAGCATTCCAACTCCCTTCCAATCCAATCCCTACAATCCCGAATCCTTCGTAAAATTGTCAATGCCCCCTTTTATGTGCGAAACACTGTTATCCAACGTGACCTAAATGTTCCATTTGTTCGTGAACTATGCATCTCCCGATATAAAAAATTCCATTCGCATCTATCCTTCCACCCTAATACTTTAGGAAGAGAATTTTTCACTACCACCCTTCCAGTATACACCCATCGACGTTTAAAACGGCGATGGCCGAGAGATTCTCTACAATTATAAAATAATATTACCCCGTTCTAGAGGTAACATCGATGGGTATTTTCCTCCACATCTCTTCATGTGCATTTATATTCCCTTAAAAAATCTGCTTGTTACTGGCATAAGTAGTTGTAGATAACATTTAAAATAAAAAAAAATAAAAAAAATTGTTTGTCTTATTTTTAATTAAGTCGTTTCATATTTTAATTTTTTTTTTTATTCTTGAAATAAAATATAAATTAACTTTCCAAGATAAAGTAAAAAAGGGTGCACATTTCTTTAAGGACTGAAAACTTTAAAACATTGTTTTTGTTTAGTTTATTTTTTTTTAAAATTAGATAGAGTAAAATTTATATTTTAAAATTACAATATTTTGATAACAGAATAAAATATCATATAAACTGGAATATTTTTTTCACCAATAAAATAAATCAGCTTCGAATAGCTTCCGGTGACTGAGATGATGCCACTATCGATTTTATGGAAACAATATCTTTATTAATCCCCATATTCGAGTTTGTAGACAATTAAGTACGTATATCACAGAAATAAGGAAACAATATCAGACTTTTTACTTCTTCAAGTTATTGTTTTTTATTTTATTTTAGTTTGTATAATATTTTTTACTTGTGATTCATTTTCAGAGCAGATCAAACTTTAACACTTTGTTTTTTGAAAATATCAGCCCGTAGGATAAAAGATATTCTGTTATTTGGTCTTATCCTATTCTTATCGTGAAATTTCTTTCAGATTTATTGATAAAAATGTCAATTTGTTGGTTAAACATAAATTATGGGCCTTTCTTTGTTCAAAACCTATCGCATAAGATATAAAGTATGAATAAATAGATAAAAAGAATAAGTATCTCTTAGTGATAGTTTGTATAGAATTGAAAAGTATTATATAATTATTCGCATAGTTTTTTTCTATTATATGGAATAGTTTTAATAAAAAAAGTTATTTAAATAAATAAATCAATTTGTTGCCATATTATAGGATATTTTTTTGCCAAATAATACAAAAATAGTAATCAATCTTTAGTTATTTATGCAAAAATATTATTATAAATAATAATAGTTAATCAGAATTGCATAGTTTTTTTTCCGATTTATTTAAGAAAATATCGCCAAAAATTTTAAGAATATCTTATAAAAGCTATTTAATAATTTATTTTCCATTAAATGTTGTTGAGGATCATATAGTATCCTTTAATATGCAAAAATACTATAAAAAGTTATCCAAATAATTCAGATTTAATTTGAATTTTTATATAATTGCATTACTTAAATATTGCCATTATAAATTATATGTAAAAAAATGTAAATAATTTCGATGACATTTTTTGTGCCGTCCTCGATCCTTTCGAGGTAATTTTCGATTTTGCACATTTTGGACTAAAATTCGGTCAAATACTTGACGAATGTTGGTTTTAAAATATTGTAAAAATTAAAAAATATCTGCAAAAACCTTGATTTTTTATATAGTTTTTCGAGAAAAAACCTAGATGGAAATCTTTAAATTGAGTCCAAAAAAAAAGTTCGTTATCATACAACCATAGAACTCAGAATTGACAGTGAGTTCTATGGTGGTACGATACCTTTTTTTTTTTTTTTTTTCTGTTTAGATTAATGAGGTACAGGGGGAAACCTTCAAAAGGTACTCGCCTGGAAGTTTTTCCTGCCAGGTGAGTTATGCGGGATTTTTACCTCGCTAAAACCTAACCTGCACCTCTGATCTCGTCACAGAGGACCTTTCGCCGCTCTTCCTTCTTCCTACGATGTTGGCGTTCCCGCTCTCCTGCCAGAATGTCGATGAGTGGGCATGATGCCACGATGTTGACCGCATCGTGCGATACCATTCGGTATGCTGACGCCACTCTGATCGCTGAGAGCCGCTGGACTGATGTCATTGTCTTGCGGTATGTTGTAAGCTCTAGCGATTTTGCCCACACTGGTGCTCCGTATAGCAGGACGGAGGTAACCACAGTTGCCAGTAGTCGCCTTCGGATTTGCCTGGGGCCTCCGATATTGGGCATTATCCGCGAAAGTGCGCCCTGTACTGCTGATGCCTTCCTGCTGACACTGGAGATGTGCTCCTTGTAGTTGAGTCTGGCATCCAAGACCACTCCTAGATACCGGATGTAGAGTAGCGACCGGATGTCGTGATCGCCTACTCTTATGGTGATGGTCTCCATTTTCTTCCGGCTACTCGCAAGGAGTGCCTCGGTCTGCCGATGTCATCCACTGTCTTATGCTCCGGATTGTGGTGGAGAATGCGGCTTCCAGTTCCTCTAGGTGTTTGGCTACCAGAACAACCGCTACGTCGTCCGCGAAAGCCACGAGTGTTGTGTTCGTCGGTAATTGCAGATGGAGTAGGCCGTCGTACATGACGTTCCACAAGAGTGGCCCCAGGGCAGAGCCCTGAGGTACCTCTCCCGTGACCCCATACTCTGCTGGTCCATCCTCGGTTTCGTATTGCAGTAGTCGATCACTGAAGTATGATCTGACCATCGTCCGTAGGTAGTAGGGCACCCCCATGTTCTCAAGAGCCTCCAAGATTCGATCCCAGCGGGCCGAGTTAAACGCGTTCTTGATGTCCAGGGTGACAATGAGGCAATACTTTTTAGAACCGCCTTTCCATCTCTTTCCTGAGATGGCTTCCTTTATACCTCGTTCTCAATTTTCGACGGTAACTGTATCCGCAATAACACTTTAAGACCAAAATTCACATCAAACAGTCACTTTTCGTAAATAAGATAATTTTTCCTTGAACATTTTTTTATTCAACAATTCGTGAACATTTTTTTTATTAAAAAATAAAATAACTCTTATAAAGTGTAATAATTTTATTGCACATTTAGAATTTGAAAAGATAAATTTAGCTTCTTTCAAAATATTTTTTCAGATACGGAACATTAAAAGAAATTACAAATTCTACAGTTATGGACCCCTAGGCCTCCTTTATTTCCACTTTTAATGTCTTAAATGTAAGTGCTAAATGTACTGCTTAGCCTGTAGAACTAATATCCTCAAACCATTAGACCCTCTGTATTATTTGCAGACACTCTTTTGATAGTCTTTCTCCTTTTTTTGTCTGAGAAATGACTGTCCATGGCTTACGTAGAGTTTAAATTTTCACGTGTCAGAAACTATGACATCATCCGACATCTGCTCAGTCCAATTGCTGTAGTTAAGGACCCAAGATTAGAGAAAAGGCGGTCAAGTTAGAGACTTGACAAGGGTAGACTTCATGTAGAGCGCTAGAGCTACTCTATGTGAGAGTTTTTAGGCGAGATTTTTCTGTAGTGTAAACGCTTTTCGGTAGAGCACTCTAGTTCCTAGATTGACTTTACACTTTATACAATATGCTTAGTAGATATTGCCTTTACACTTTATACAATATGCTTAGTAGAGTACGGAGCTTTACATAATTTTTTGTTTGAATGTATGTGACATTATAATTTCAACTTTGATGTTCGTGCTAGGGTTGAATTTTAAATTAATTCAATTTAGCGGTCTCTACTCGAGAGCTGTCAGAGTAGTCAGTGTAGATAACCGGTAGAGCATTTGGTAGATATCTACCAAAAACTTCTCTTTAAGAACTCTATGTGGTGTAAACGGCAGAGGAAATTTTTTTTCGATAGAGCTCTACCACTTTTTCTCTATAGTGCAGATGCGGTCAAGGCCAGCTTAAGGCCAAGACATTTTCCGGCGTGTTCCGCGCGTGAGCACGTGTTCCGCGCATTTCACCATCCCATCACAAAAAGGGCACATTGGGACTAAAATCCAATTTATAGCGGTATTTGTGAGCCCGAAAACATCAGTGACCCGGCAAAAATTGGGATAGGTAGTAGCCAACGTCACTATATAGTCGATCTACCCATGGATTCATTGCCGAGATGTGATAGTGATTACATTTGCCATCGGGAGCAACATCCCAACGATTTTACTATTCCCTTCTAGAGTCATTTCTTTCCTACGCATAAGCCATGGATTGTACCACAGCATCACATCTTAAATCATATTCCAAAAATAAATTTGGATGCCTCGCGAGTACAGCTTTTAGTACTGCAGGGCGTATGGCATAGGGCCCAGAAGCCATTTCTCCCCCGATTTTTCTGCATGTTGGGAGGAGTTCGTCCTGGGTAATTCTTTTGTCCTCATTACTCCAGACCTCGAGCTACCTTTCAATGTCATTTATTTACAGGTAAAAAGGATACTCACACTTATAGAATAACTTGAGAACAAATATGCAAAAATATACCAATGCAAGTAGTTGGTTTTAATTGTTACAAAGTAGATTAAATTCTTCGAATTATATCACTGTAAGAGCTTCTGATTCCTGGTTTTAAATAACTAATTATCAACTTTCCTAAGTGATTCTCACATTGTTTTTTATTTCATTCAAGACAAGAGGGCAGAACTTGTTTCAATTCGCAGAACATCTTCACAACATGTATGTACATACAAGTCGAGAGTTGTTAACTTTTCACTTTTACATAAAAGTGTATCCTCTACAATTTTCTTATTAACATGTTGGCATAAGAGTTTATTTGCAAAAAGGAAAGTATAATTTAATAATTCCTTGTCCTGCTTGACTCGAACATTTCCACTGTTCAATGTCACGAGCATTTTGTATATAAAAGTTATAATAAGAAATTACTTTTATTTTATTTTTTCCGTTTTTTAGGCAGAATTTTTTTTTGAAAATTCTTTTTCTATTAATATGAAAAAAAAATTAAATTATATCACATTAATATTTTGGGCAATTTGTAACTTTTTAAAATAAAAATTTTTGGTAAAATTGCACAATTAAGTAAATTTTATGGTAATAACAAAAAACTTTCTTTAAAGCTAAACTAATATTAGAATTTCTACAAAGTTCATATGCTCAACTCATGGAAACTAAACTCTAATAGATAATAAAAACAATATTAACTTTGTATTAAGAACACTTTGGATCAGAAAAGATAATCTAATTGGGGCTAGAGAGCTTTTAGTACAATAAACTTTTTTCGTATTTGAAATCAGGATCATATAAAAATATTTAGAAAATAAATTTTAACTATTAACAATGCATTAACCTGGGTAAGATTTATTAAAAATAGTGTCTGCTTACTCTATACTTACCCAATTTTATTATAAATATAATTTTTTTATTTATTTCAATTCAATTTAGTCTATTATCAAACAAATTTTATTCATATTACGAAATAAATCCTAGTTAAGACCAAACTAAATTGAATTTTTTATTAATGGTTTATAGAAAAGGATCTTTGGACACAATTTTCAACCCTACTAATATACAGAATCTATTCTATCTGCAAAATATATATTTTTTTTTACCTTAGATTACGAGTTAAATCTAGATAAAAGACAATTTTTTTGCTGATAATACTATCAATTTCTTTAAACTTATATATTAATTATGGACCTACGTTAAATATTCAAAACATAAGTTAATGTTAGAAAAATTATTGTTAACTTTTTTTTCAAATTAAAATTCATAATTAATACCATATTTTATGAAATAAAAATCAATTATTAATTATCGGATTGAAATTGAATAACATTTTATGGTAGACATTGTCAAAAAAAAAAATACCCTTAACAGATAAATAAGATCTTCAACGGATGAATGAAACCTAAAATTGGAATAAGTATCGATTGGATGCCATGTAGCTTCGTGTTGAGTGGTGTATGGCTCCTGGGAATCTAGAATATTGGATCTATGTTATTAGTGTCGATGTACTATGACAGTATCGACATCGATATCGACATCACAGATACAAACAGACAAGTCAGTTTCTACATCATACTGGGTATCATTTTCAACTTCAATCATTATGATAAAGTAGGTTATTCCCATCGCATATGTCATCCAATATTTAATGCTGCTAACATTCTTCGCTACTTCCTTCTTTCATGAATACATCCTTTACATAACGACCTCCTCAGAATTCGTGTACTAAACCAATATGCACTCCCATTGGAATCGGTATTATGATCGAGAAGATTTCACTTGATAGCAATTAATCAACGATTGATATGAAATGAAATTGATTTATGTGTCAATGAATTTTGAGGAGAATCCAACATTCCATAGATGGATAATATTCATTTAAATAGGCTTTACAGCCTTTTGCCTTTTCTAACATAAATTTTTATTACTTTTGTATTTTTTTCCCCATCAAATATTTGCAGAAAAATCGGTTTTCTTTTCTTAAGTTCTTAAATTCCATAATAATTTATTCTTATTTAAAAATTTAAATCTTAAATGTTACGAATTTTTTAGAAATTCAACTACGCACTTATTTAAATCATATGCAAATGAAAGATTATAAATCAACACAATCCTAATTCAAAATATTCTGTTCAAATTAAAATTAATAAAAAATTTATAGAAAAAAATTGTATTTAGTTCATTATGAAATATGTTAAGATATTTTGCTGAGTTTTACATAAAATTATAATGACTTTTTCACCATACTTGATAATTATGATAATGTAAAATAGAATTTCATTTTGCTAATTAACTAAAAATGGTATTTATAAATAAATAATCAATATTCATTTATCACAACTCAAGAATAATTATCATACCAATTTGTATATGATACCTTAACGTAAATCTTATTTATTTATTATTTCAATTCTACAAATTGCATTTAGTAATATAGAATGGTATTTTAATGCCTAATGAAGGCATGGATATTAATCTCAATAACAAATTCCTAACGAATATATCACATTATTATTAATAAACAATAATGTTAGAAAATGAATTACTTCATGTTATGCATTACTATTTATACAGAAAAATATTCTCTACTAAAACATTCAACTATTAGTATCCTTAGGTGAATTGTAAATATTAATAGAATTTCATATGATTTTTATTATATTATATGTGCATATATATGTTCATTTATTTTTGAAGATGCTTTTAGATAATTATAAAAAAAACTATAAATTTTATTTTAACAGGAAGAAAATCGAATCAAAACTATAATTAGCATAATTTTTATATGGTATAACTTAAAAATGCGGGATTGACAACAGATGGCATAACTTTTACACATTCATTCTCGATTAGTCATTGAACGAAATAGTGTAAAAAAATGTCGAATTTCGTACCAAAAAAGTCCCATTGGCGGGAAGTGTTGATTTACTTCTTCAATTTGAAAAAAGTGCAGCTGAAGCACATCGATTGCTCGCCGAAGCTTATCCTGAATATGTTTCATCGACTTCAACGTGCGAGAGATGGTTTGTGCGGTTCAGAAGTGGTGGTTTTGACACGGAAGACAAAGAACGACCAGATCAGCCAAAAAAGTTTGAAGATGAAGATTTGGAGGCATTACTCGACGAAGACTGTTGTCGAACTCAAGAAGAAATTTCAAAATCATTGGGAGTCACTCAAGCAGCCATTTCAAAACGTTTGAAAGCAGCAGGATTCATCCAAAAGCAAGGAAATTGGGTCCCATATGAATTGAAGCCGAGAGACGTTGAAAGGCGATTTTGCATGTCCGAAATGCTGCTTGAACGGCAGAAAAAGAAGTCGTTTTTGAACCGAATCATTACTGGCGACGAAAAATGGATTCATTACGACAACCCAAAGCGCAAAAAATCGTATGTGAAGCCCGACCAACCAGCCAAATCAACGCCAAAGCCAAATATCCATGGCGCCAAGGTAATGCTCTGTATTTGGTGGGATCAGAAGGGTGTGATCTATTATGAGCTATTGAAATCGGGCCAGACGATCACAGGCGACCTCTCCCGAACACAATTAATCCGTTTGAAGCGAGCATTGGCCGAAAAACGCCCGGAATATGCGACCAGACACGAAGCCATAATTTTCCATCACGACAACGCTCGGCCTCATGTTGCAAGACTGGTTAAAAATTATTTACAAAACAGTGGCTGGGAAGGTTGGCCTCACCCGCCTTATAGCCCAGACCTTGCCCCGTCCGACCACCATTTGTTTAGATCATTGGAAAACGCCCTCACCGGAATACGCTTTACTTCAGAACAGGGCATCAAAAATTGGCTCGATTCTTTCTTGGCCTCAAAACTGGAGCAGTTTTTTTTGGCGCGGAATCCATATATTGCCAGAAAGATGGAAAAAAGTAGTGGCTTCCGATTGACAATACTTTGAATAAATATATTGTAACAATTTTTCAAAATAAACACTCAAAGTTTGCCAAAAATCCCGCATTTTTAAGTTATACACGCAATTTAAATACAATTTTGAGTATACATAGATTAAAATTTAATTTTCAGATAAAATAATTGAATTTAAAAAATTTCTACCCTTACTTCGTTTAGTCTTTACCGTACACATATATTTTGTTAGCCATTTTATTTATCCTAAACAAAAAAAAATATAGACTTTCGTGTGTTTTCTTTAGAGGGCAAAACCAAAGACATGAACTGAACATAAAATAGAGAAAAAGCCAGCAAAAATTAGTATTAAATAAATAAGAGTAAAATATGTGCAAGTGGTTGTAGTATGAACACATCAAGAATTTAATAGCAGATAGTACGAGTAAATTCAGTAGGCTCTATAATCATAGAGTTATAAGAGCTTGAGTCCGTAGACACATTCGCTATGGATGCGTTCCCATACATGTGGGAATAGTTGTTGTGAGTGCTGCGTGGTATATCGGCTTCTTTGCCTGACCTAAATGCATGTCACGTAAGACAGCCCGATGAAAAGGGAATTCCAATTCGCAGATAACTCGCCTAAATCTCCTTTCGCAGGTTCACCGTACCATCTCAATGTCACCGTTTTTAACATTTTTAACATGCGTTTTCTATTGTCCTTTAGAAAAACGAACACCTCCTCTAATAACTTGACTGTTGATGTCGTGTCTGCGTCTAAAAGTTTGAACAACGGAAAAGGCTTCTGCCAAACTCATAATAGAAGTTAAATAAACAGTTGGGAAAGGTTCACCATTTGACACGTTCAATGCTGTAATATTTGATACATACTACGATACACCAAGTACCAGGCACACATCCTCCTCAAAGGCCAACACATCGTGAGCGAAATGACAAAATTCAATTGTTTGATGCCAATTGCCATCAATTCCAGATATTATTCCACTCATAATATACATACTTGCATGTTTGTAGATAAATTCACATACTGGTACACGAGAGAGTATCATAACAAAAGCTCTACAATATTGTCACTTCTTTTTATATTAAAAATACATTTTTTTCTCAGTCTACTTAAGGAAATAATATAATTTTCATTAACTATATGTACTGGTATTTTAGACAATGTTTCAAATTGTATTACGAGGGTCGTTCAATAAGTCCTTAGCAAATCCGAGAAATTGCGCTCGTAGTGTCGGTAAAAAATTTTTTTATTATTATCGACAGGAAAGCTGTCAAAATTTCAGCTCGATCCATAGCATTATCGACAGGAAAGCTGTCAAAATTACAGTTCGTCCATAGCGTAGGTCAATTTCTATCGTCGATTAAAGTTAACGACATTTATTTGTGCATAACAATGGAAAAAAGCGAGTTTAGGGCTGTCATAAACATCTCCTTTTGAAAGGCTTAAGCCCGAAAGAAATCAAAGCCGAGTTGGATGCAGTTCATGGCACATCTGCACCTTTGTTTGCGACGGTTTACAGTTGGGTGAATGAATTTAAATGTGGCCGTTCATCCACAAGAGATGAACATCGTTCAGGACGCTCAGTTGAGGTGTCTACTCCTGAAATCATCGACAAAATCCACGATCTGATTTTGAACGATCGGCAAATTAAAGTGCGCGAATTAGTTGAGGCCACGGGCATATCACAAGGTACAGTCGCTTCAATTTTGCATGAAAAATTGTCTGTAAAAAAAATTTCGGCAAGATGGGTGCCGCGTTTGCTCTCAGAGGAGAATAAGCGCAATCGTGTAGTGGACTCTGAGGCTATGTTGGCACTCTTTCATCGCAATCCTGCCGAATTTCTTCGTCGATATGTCACTGTGGACGAAACCTGGATACACTACTACACTCCAGAAATGAAGAGACAGTCATCACAGTGGATTTTCAAGGGTGAACGGGCTCCGAAGAAGGCAAAAACTGTGCCATCGGCCGGCAAGGTGATGGCCACGGTTTTTTGGGATTCGCAGGGCATCATTTTTATCGACTACTTGGAAAAAGGAAAAACAATAACAGGAGCGTATTACGCGTCGTTATTGCAACAGTTGAGCGAGAAAATCAAAGAGAAACGCCCCCATCTGAAGAAGAAAAAAATCCTCTTGCATCAGGACAATGCGCGTGCGCACACCTGCGCTGTTTCCATGGCCAAAATTGTGGAATTGAGAATGGAATTGTTGCAGCATCCCGCTTATTCACCAGATTTGGCCCCGAGTGACTATTTTCTTTTCCCCAATCTGAAGAAATGGTTTGGCGGACGACGGTTCACTTCCAACGAGGACGTCATTGCTCAAACGGATGAGTATTTTGCAGAGCTTTCGAGATCCTATTTTTTGGACGGGATAAAAATTTTGGAACAACGGTTGGAAAAGTGTTTATAGTTAAAAGGAGATTATAAAATTTTTTTTTTTTAAAAACAGTTTTTTTCCATCTTTTTCTAAGGACTTATTGAACGACCTACGTATTTATAAGCTATTTGGTAGAATCAATAAATTTTAATAAAATTCTAATTTACAATATTATGCTTTAAAGTTTTAGTTTTGTAAATAGTTATTTTAAATAATATACATAATTACTATAATTATCTGAATCATAATCTGTAATGGTGAAATTTAATGTTTCCTCCTTAATTAGTGTAGCTGGTGAAATTTCGTTAGATTCCTATTAATCTTTCTTAACTTACACCAACATCTACTGAATTATACAAATATATTTAGATAATATCATAAAATAGAAATACTAATAGTTTAATATTATACAAATTTATACTATGAATAATTAAAATAATCATACTAATATTCTTTCATACTGACTAAACTTTTAAGTTCTTTAAAAATTAAAGAAAAATAGTTGAGTTTTTTTTAAAGAAAATTAATTTAAGTGAGAAATTCAAGACTGGTAAGATTTATTTAAATATAGCTTAATTTATAATATTAATAGTATTTAATTTTATGAATCAAGAAATTAGGTTTAATAAAATTAATTTTAAAAATAATTAAAGATACGTAGACCATCTTTATTTAAATTATTTTTTTTGTTGAAAATAATCAAACGTTTATATATCGTTATACGCTTAATATTTAAGAATTTCCTATCAAAATATTTAAAAAAATATTTAATAATAATGGATTATTTGCCGAAACAATCCATTAAAGGGTAATATTTATAAGACCCGGAAAAATACATACTTATATAATAAAACCACGAAAGTATTTCGATTATTACTATTTGAACAAAATTATTTCTAAAAAAATGAGAAGTTTACTACTTTACTATAGATATGAATACGAGTGTAGTATGATAAGTTAGTGATAAATAAAGCAAGGAATTAATTTATTCACTAAAGATTCATTTATTTTTAAATATAATGTTATTTTAATTTCATGCACTTCATCTAATAATATTAAATCTTCTATATGCCATCCGTTTAGTATGATTTGGCAAATTCTTCAAAAATAAGCCTCAGTTTTGGTAAAGACTTTAAAATTAAATACATTTCTGTCCATCAAACCATTTCTTCATATTTGAAAACTGGAAAAAGTTGGATACAGTTAAATCTGGAGAACTCAGAGGATAGGGAAGCAATTTATAACGTAATTTTAAGAATTTTACCGTTACAATTGCCAATAATCACGCAGGTGTATTGCCATAAGAAAACATATCTTTTTTTTTATGCCAAATTCATTTATTTTTTGGTGATTGAATTATTCAGTTGATCTAATAATTCTGTATAATACTGGCGTATTAAATTTTACTTCTTTTCTAAGATTTCCGATAAAGACTATACCATGTACATCCCAGAAAACTATAACATCTAAACACTCTATTAAATTTCTTATACGAATACAAAACTGACAAACATATATTTATAAAATTTGGTATGGTCTTTTTTTTTAAATTGTTGATGATAAAAAAAATATAGGTTTGCTAATATTAGCTATAGATTTTGCATTTATCACTGACTTATCACATTGTACCGGTATTCGTATAAGAAATTTATATTTCTTATTAAACCTTCTTTTAAATCAATAAAAATAAGTCAGAGATAAATACAAAATATGTAGTTGGTGGGAATAAATACAGGAAGTTAACATTTGTGGAGCATGTATAATTAAAAGATATACTTGAAAAAGGGACTATTGGGTCTTAGAGTACTGCAATGCAAAGAGTCCTATTCAAAAAGAAATTGTGAACGTTCGCTTAGGATGTGTGAAAAGAAATTATCCATTATTAGACCAGTTATTTTGTCCACGTGTGACCAAATAAGTTAAATGCCATTTGGCATAGAGTCCCTCCAATTTCCAAGGATATGAGCATTACCTGAGACCTAACACAATTCAACATATCGAATGCAGTTCAGAACCTAGGCAACTGATGAACCACGAAAATGCTCCAATGTTACAAGACTGTCACCAAAAATTTCACACGTAACATGAAGTCTCCAAATGGTGTCATGATAGTGGCGCTATATGATGCCTTCTGGTTCTTATCTCAGAGAGATCTTACAACTAACAAAATAAATAAATAAAATTTTCTGATAGGAAATACAAGATAGGATAAATTTTAGTAATAAGTTTTCTTTTATAATATTTTATTTACAATAGAAATTATGATTAATTTATATAATTAGCAAAATTATGAATAGTTTTAAATTATCTTTTTGAAAAAAAAAAAAATATCTTTGCATGAAAATCAAATGAGTGGTAAATTCGAATCTAAATGTTACAGGCTATCAGATAGGCATTGTTGCTAGAAAATTGGATGCTGCATGATTTTCTGCAACATTTATTACTGATGTTGCTCAACATGTCTGTAACCATTCTTTCAGTATTTTTCCATTTTTCAAATAAATAAAGCTGAACAAAATATTTCAATAATATATATTGTAGTAAAATACTATAATAAAATTGATATTTTTTGAAATATTCTATTAAATATCGTTTTGATGAACTTACTAAACTTTTATTTAATTATTTTTATAAATACAAATAGTAGTAAATAACCGGAAATCGTTAGTAAATAAAATTAATATTATTTAAAAAATTCTTCTTTAAAGAAATATTCTTAAATATCAGAGATAATATAAATTTTAGTAGCCTTAATATTTTGAATAATCTTTTCTACAACCCAATTTACATAAAGAAATTATTCCGTTTCCGGATAAATTTTATATATGCCTTATAGTATTCTCTAACATATTGAGATTATATTTTATAGTATAATAATTTTTTTTGTTTTACATGTTATAAAAAAAATGAATCTATATGCGAAAGAGTATATTTGGTTAAATTAGACATTCTGGGTAAATACGACCACACATAGAAAAAATATATGTACACAACTTAAAAAAAAAATAATATATTGTACATATCAGTGTTTTTATTTAAAATATTTTTCTCATTTTGTAAGGATATTTTTCATTTATTTTTTTATTTTTAAATATGCGGAAATATATTGTTCAACTAATTTCAGCACGTTTTTATAAGAAATTTCCCTTATCATATACAATTCTCAGCCATACTACGCTTTATATCGTATACAATTTAGTAGAATACAAAACTAATGAAAAAAGATTTTATGTACTCTATTCTTGGTTATTTGAATATTAAAGAAAAAATTATTACCATTTTCATATTGAACTTTGTTGGTGTTTTTCTTTTTATTATAAAAAAGAAGCAAATTTTATTAATAAAAATCTAAATTATGTAGAGAATTTTCCCATAAAAATGTAGAGAAGATTAGGTTTTTTTTGTTGAAATTATATATTTAAAATGTTCTACTAGTAAAGCCAATAAAGACAAATAAATTATTTATGTTGAAACTGTTTTGGTGAATATTATTATAAAGATTTTTAAATGTTAAATGGACGATTTATTTCATAAAATATTTTCATATTTAAGAAATAAAAAATGTTTGTACATTTTCCCAAAAATAAAAATATAATTTTAATTTACGAATTACTATTTACAATCTCTCAAAGTAAACTTATTATATAAACGCGACGGATAATACATTTTGTAGTTTGGAAAGTATAGATTTGTTATTCAATATTTATTATTTATATATATTAAATAGTATATAACATATTTAGCAAACAAATTGCCATTTTAGAATGTAGATTTTTTAAGAACTTAAAAAATTATTTTGTATTACAAAAATATTCTTAAAAAGTCGTGATTCTTTCGTAGTTATTAGTCACGGTTTAAAAGGCTTATTTTTCTCTCGTTGGATATATCAATAAGCAAAATTGCTCTACAAACCTAAAAGTAACTATTTAAAAAATTTTGTTTTTGAACAAGTGACTTTTTGGCATGCATTTTGTTCTGATCGTGTTATTGTATTTCTTTGAAAAAGATGAAGGAGAGACCATTAGCGTCAATTCTAAAAGCTATGGTGCTATGGTAACAATATTTTTTTTGTCATGATCTGAAACATTTTAATATGTACTATATGTAATTTTGATAAAACGGAGCCACTAGCTGCACCATACGACAAATTTTTGCTTCATTGCGGGAAAAGTTGCAAGGACAAGTAAATTAGGTACACCAACACCGTGTATTTTTACGTGGTCGGACATTTTCTTCTAAACTTTCATAAAAAAATGGTCAAGTTACGACCTGAAATATGCAAAAAAAACCATCAAAAATTACCTCAAAAAAAAACACATATTGGAAAAACTGTCTGGTTATAAATTGAGTAATGTTACATATAATATAAAGGGTTTTCGAATAAGAGTGATATAATTTTTTTTTTTAAAATACAACTAATTGTTCAGGAAATTCAAATGTTTTTTATTTAATGTAAAGTACAATCGACACAATTAAGTTCTGAATAAAATGTCATTCAAATGGCCTCCACAACTTCTTTTGCAGAACGAATTCCATGAACCCAATTTTCGAGCACTTTTTCCACTAAATCAAGTCGTATGTTATGAATACGTATAGCATGTTCAATATTGACTTCTAAAGCTTCAAAAGAGTCTGGTTTATTGCTAAAGACCAATGACATCAAATTACCCTACAAGAAATAGTCTAATGGTGTTAAATCACAACTTCTTGGAGGCCATTCAATGTCACAATTTCTTGAAATAATCGAATCTCCAAACTTTTCTCGCAATAATTTGGTTGTTGTATGTGCTGTGTGGCACGTAGTCCCGTCTTGTTGGAATCAGATATTGTCAAGATCAACTTCTTCCAATTTCGGCCATAAAAAGTTGGTTATCATCAATCTATACCGCTCCCCATTGACTGTAACGGTGTTACCAGCTTCATTTCGAAAGAAGTACGGACCCATGATTCCACCAGACCAAAAACCACAAACCACACCAAACTGTCAATTTAGGTGAATATAATGGGTGTTCATGAATAATTTGTGGATTTTTTTCGTACCAGAATCGACAGTTTTGTTTATTTACCGCACCACTCAGATGAAAGTGAGCCTCATCGGAGAAGATGATTTTCTTAAAAAAATCGTTATAGTTTTCAAGTTGAAATACTATCTTTTAAGCAATTCCTTTATGATTTGTTCGGCTAATATTTTCTTTGGTGGTTCTGTCTATTTTACAATAATTTTCCATTTTATTGTACAAAAAATATTTTCAAAAATTAGTAGTTTTTTTAATAAATATTAACTTAATCTAATAAAACTTTTTGAGCAATTTACTCATTTATAAATGATTTTCAGTAATTTTTAATTGAACATAAACTTAGCACTATTTTTTTCAATAATTCATTACTTTTTGTTTAATTTATTTCAAGGCTATAATTTCGATAAACTAATATAAAATTTAGCATAAAATATTGAAATAAATGTTTTGCAGTTCAATTATTTATTTATTCTGAAAATATATACATTCAGATTGTTTCGCTACTGTAGAAAAAACTAAGATATCTAAAATTTCTATAATAATTTATGAAGTATTTTATATTTCAATCAGACCAACATTTAATTATTAATAATATTGTAAAAAATATTGTACCTTATAATATTGGGTTGATGCAAAAGTTATGACCGTTTTTAATGATCCTAGGTACAAAAATTGTTTCTTCAGAAATGATGAATTGTATCTTCTTTAAAATGATTCCATTGTATAAAGGATGCTTTCCCTCTACTTCCTATCCTGTTTTGGCCTAGCCAGAGTACAGTGAAGAGCCCTTGTATTTTTTCAAAATGTCGGTCGATAAAGTGCATTTACGTCATTGTTGACTTTATGAATTCCGTAAAGACAATACCGCGAGTGTGGCAACCAAAAACATTTGCGAAGTGTATGGAGCAGATTTCATCAAAGTTCGACAGGTACGAAGATGATTTACAAAATTCCCATCTGGGGATTTTTCACTAATTGATAAACCACGTACCGGGCGGCCATTGAAGTCTGATGACGACAAGATTAAAGTCATAATTGACACCAATCCACGTCTAACCACCAGGGAGATCGCATCGATGATGGGAGTCAACCAAACAACCATATTAAGACATCTGAAGCGTATCGGGATGGTTTTGTATTGCGACGTTTGGATACCTCATCAACTGTCGGCTGCCAATTTATTGGATCGTGTTTCAACGTGAGTGCGAGACAAAAACATGAACCGTTTTTGCATCGTTTGGTAACGAGAGATGAGAAAGGGGCCGTGTACAACAACGTGACAAGAAAAAGACATTGGGCTATACCTGGACAAGCCCCATTAACAACTTCGAAAGCCGAAATCCATCAAAAAAAAGTTATGCTTTGTGTTTGGTGGGATTGTAAGGGTATTGTGTATTTTGAACTCTTGGAACGTAATCAGACAATTACAGCAAAACGATATTGTCATCAATTATCCAAATTGAACATCGCCCTTCAAAAGGATTGACCAGAATTGGTAAACAGAAAAGGGGTAGTGTTTCATCACGACAACGCGCGACTACATGTGGCTATGATGACCCAACACAAGCTGAATTGGGATGTTATCAAGCATCCACCGTATTCTGCAGATCTTGCTCCTTCCGATTTTCATTTATTCCGATCACTGCAAAATTTTTTAAATGATAAAAAATTTGATACAATAGAGCAGGTAAAAACATCCCTTACTACATTTTTCGCTTCAAAATCCACGGAATTTTACACTAATGGTATTAATAAGTTGACAGAAAGATGGGAGAAGATTATAAGAATGGATGAAAATTATATAATTGATTAAATAAATAATACAAATCTAAAAAAAATTGTTTAATTGTATATGTAAAAAACGGTCAGAACTTTTGCATCAACCCAGTATTTTCTTTGAAAATTTATAGTCTTTCAAATAAGTATTATATACTACAGGCCCAGAAGTATGCAACCACTTTGGTTTTAACGGAAAAGATTGATCACACTTGGAAATTAATATGACCAAGTTTATTTTTGAAAACTATATTAGTTTTTAACGATAATATATAAAAAAAATATGTTTATTTATACAATTTATCATTATCAATATAAAAAGCAATACAAAAAAAATTATCAAATTTTCTTTTCGTCGAAAAAATCGAATTTACGTTTGATGACAGCTTGTATGATTCTAGGCATTTGGTACATCAGTTTTTTTTTTGTATTCTGTGAAAAGCTGTAACAAGATTCACTATAAGCTTTCCTTGAAAGAAAGACAGTACCTCGCCCATGTATATCTAGCTCATCGCATAAAAATGTAGGGTCCATACCATTTTTTCTAAAATGCCTTCTTGTTTTTTTAAAGGTCCATACTTCTGCATACATTCAACTGTTATTCTGCTATATAAGGAACCTTTTGCCAATTAATAGAAGTTCTGGTACCTTTTAAAATTTATTCATTTCGTAACAAATCTTCAACTCAATTCGTTGAGAATCAATTCCTAACCATATTCGAGACAACACAGTTTCTGGCAGCATTTTTGCTCCATCACTTGTGACATACACCAATTTTTATTAGCCACCCAAAATTGAAGATATTTTGTCTTGTTTTTAAAAATATTTAAACAGAAAATTTTTTAAATATTTTTCAATATGTGTAAATGCTTTTATTTGTACAAAAATGAGTTTTTTTTCAATTGAATAATTTCAAATTCATTGACGTCATTTAAGGTAAATTTAAACACTTACCCTAATAAAAACTTAATAAAAATTTTTGTTTTCTTCCATATAAAACAAAGTTGTAGTATTTAAAAACCAATATCATTCAGGTCATGATCGAAATATTTAAAAAGTTCCGCAAAAAGATCGAGTCCTGCAAGATATTAATTCGGCAATTATTCATGACATTTAATTCAAAGCATAATGAAAAGTAATGCAATAAATTGAAATAAGATCTTTATCAAAATTTGAATTTGTACTTTTCGAAAATACTTAATTATCAAAGGTATTTTAATAAAATTGGTTAATAATTGTTTTTTTATTCAGCAATTTTGAATTATTTTTTTAAATGTTTTCTTCAATATCAAAAAAATTATTTACTGCTAAAAATTCTTGTTACTCAATTTGTTGAAAACAAACGCAAAAAAGATTAAATATTTTTCAATATGTGCAAATAATTTTGTTTATACAAAAATGTTTTTATTTGCTATTGAATAATTAGCAATGTTTTGACGTCGCTTAAGATAAACCAGAACACTTATCTAAATAGAAAATTAATAATATATTTGGTAGATTTTCATATAAAAGGAAGTCGCGTCGATTATTCAATATCAGTTCAAAAAAAATTCACTAGTTGACGACAATTCCAAGAGACAGCAACAAAATGCGTAAGAATCGTACGAAAACTTATAATTTTGGGTTAAAATTTTTTTATTTAATATTCATAATATTTTTAGGTGTTTTGCCAATACTTTTAGTTACATTTTGTCTACTATATTTTGTATCTGCTGCAGTTAAAACCACATGGTATGAATTCTTTAAAGCAGATTTTGAAAAAAAATTAGATTCGATATATAACGACCCCGATTCAAAAGGTATGGTAATGCCGAAAGTTGTTCAAGAAGTCTTCTTGAGCCAACTGAAGGAATTAAAAGGAACAGCACATTCAACATACATAAAGTTTTACTTACGTTTCGTTCCCGGAATTAGGGAAACAGCTGCTACTGTTTGGGATTTGCTTAAAAGCGCAATAAGTACCATTAGTTCCGATCCACATTTCACTTATTCCAAATTCATGAGGTATGCAGCTCTGGTAGAGGAATATATATATTTTCCAGGGGATAAATATGACAAATTTCTAACTGAAAGAGTTAGCGTTTCCGAAGTTTTTAAATCATATTAATATTTCGTAATATATTTGCACCTAAACATGTAATAATATTCTTTAGTTCCGAATTGATTGAATAAAATTATTATTATTGATTATTTACTATTTAAAAAAAGGAGATTTTATACAGAAAAAATCTTATTTGCGGAAACTAATTTTCAAATATATGGAAACAATTTTATTTGTATAACTTTGTCATTCTTAGTGAAAAGATTACGGAGCAAACTGATAAAGCGATGGCTTGAATTTTAAATAAATATTCTTTACTAAAATTACAAAATTAAATAATAATTTATATAAGAAATTTGCAATAGCAAAGTTGATAATGCATTTTTGGTAGCTTTCCGAGTTTACCGAATGCTTACAATGCAGTCAGTTTACTTGTGGTATGTCCTAAATAACACGGAATATTTTAATTTTGCGTCATTTGTGCGATAAAGTGTTGTCAACAACAAAAAAAAGATAGTGTAACTGCTGACAGTTCCAGATAATTGAAAATGCAGCGCCATAAAAAAAATTATACGTTTTCAATATTGATCAAAATTTAAAAAATAATGTAGGTTTGGCAGCTATAGCTCGTAATTTTCGTACAAAATATGGTCAGAATAGTGATTTAACCTCATTAACTGTGAAGGGATTAATTTAAAAATTTAGGGAAATTGCATCAATTAGTGATCTTGAACGCTTTGGCCGTCTTTTAACATGCTATTTTTTTGAAAACTATAGTAGTTTTTGATTTTCATATATAAAAAAATTAGGTTTATTAATACGATTTATAAAAAGCAATATAAAAAAAATTATCAAATTTTCTTTTTGTCGAAAAAATTGAATTTACTTTTGATAACAGCTTGTGCGATTCTAGACATTTTGTCACCAAAATACATCAGTATTTTTTTATATCCTGTGAAAAGTTGTAACAAGATTCACTATAAGCTTTCTTTGAAGAAAGACAGTTCCTCACCCACACCATATTTTCTTAAATGACTTCTTGTTTTTTAACTTAGATAATTAAATAAAGTGAATTAAAAGCAAATAATAATATTATTATAAGCGACTTAATTAAAAATTGTCATTAATAGTTAAAAAATCCGATGAACGGTTATCGCAGTCAATGACAATCTCGTCTGCCCGGTGAGGATACGGATTCCGTAGCCAGCAGCGAATTTTAAAAACCGGTTGAACGTCCTCGGCCTATAAAAACACCAAAAAGATATGTAATCACCATCAGCTCGCCCGGGTCATCGCCAAAGTCCAAAAACAAAAAGAAGACAATAAAGTTGCCAGCATCGGTGTCAGCAGAAAATGGTTCCGGCAATATGGTAGATTTGCTCTATTGTCCAAAAGTTCAAGAAGTGCGACGGTTGCAAATTCGTTTACACAAGCGAATACCGTAAACGGGTTCTCCGTACCCATATCCTAGTCTAAAATAGACTAGAACATATTTAAAAACAAATAAGATTAACACATTGACTTAAAATAAACGTTAAAAACAGCAAATGACATTAATAATGCTGTAAATGATCTCACTATATATATACAACATACAGTCACAACCGCTCACATCTCTTACAATACGACACAACCACAACAACAAAATTTACCAACTAAAATACGGATATTAATTAACGAAAAATTATAAAAATGAGAACGGAATGGCAACGCTTATGAATGCCTAGCTACAAGCAGAAACTTAACCGACTATAACGTGAACTAAATATGGAAATTAGAAAGCACTTTAATGAACGGAATGAAATTTATATAAGATCGATTAGTGACAATATTTCTTTATGGGAATCCACTATACGAATGTTCTCGTACAAAAGACAAAAAAAAAGCCGAAGTATTTGCTAAACATTTGGTAAATACTTTTGCTCCACATGATGATATAGAAGACAAATCGCATACTAACAAAATTACCGAAGAACTAATGTTTCCAGTCCCTATGAGTCTTCCTCTCAAACATTTTAACCCCTTGGAAATTAAATCTACTATTCTGCGCCTTCCCAATAAAAAAGCTCCTCGTTATAATCTACAATAATAACAGCTCCTATTCTGAAGCAAATTTCCTGAAATGCTTAAGTTTTAATTACATATATTTTTACATATTATCCTGCGCATAACGTGTTTTCTTCACTCTTTAAATTTACTGTTATTAAAATAATTCCTAAACCAAATAAACCCATTAATTCTCCGTCCTCCTATAGACTTATCAGTCTCTTACCAATTCTTGGTAAAACAATTAAAAAACTCCAATTAAAACGACTCTACTCAATCCTAGTTAATGAAAAAATTATTCCTGATCACCAATTTGGCTTCCGATCTGAACACTCTACTATGCAGCAATGCCATCGCATTGTTGATGACATTGCATCCTCTCTTGAGAGAAAAGAGTATTGCCCAGGAATATTTTTAGATATCTCCCAAGCTTTTGATCGTGTGTAGCATCCTGGACTCCTCTGGAAACTTAAGAGCTTTCTTCCTTCAACATTCTACCTTATCATAAATTTATATCTCTCCCAACGTCATTTCAAAGTTACAATTAACTAAGAATCCTCGGAAATATATCTTATTCTAGTCGGAGTCCCACAAGGTATTATTCTTGGTCCCATTTTATATAATATTTGTATCCATGATATCCCATCTTATCTTAATACTATCATTGCTGCTTATGTGGATGATACGGCCATACTTGCTACCCATACAAATCCTGACATGGCTTCCAACAATTTACAATTCCATATACACAACCTTCAATCCTGGTTTAAGGGATGGAGAGTGAAGATAAATGATCAGAAGAGTGCTCACATTTAATGTAAATTAAAATGTCATGTAAATCTGCTTGTTACAATACAATTGTAGTCACAGATAAAAAAAAAAGACCCCAACAATTTAAGATATTTTTTCTTGTTCTTAAAAATATTTAAACAGAAAATTTTTTAAATATTTTTCAATATGTGTAAATGCTTTTATTTGTACAAAAATGAGTTTTTTTTTTAATTGAATAATTTCAAATTCATTGACGTCATTTAAGGTAAATTTAAACACTTACCCGAATAGAAAATTAATAAAATGTTTTGTTTTTTTTTCATATAAAACAAAGTTGTAGTATTTAAAAACCAATATTTATCAGGTACACGTAATGATCGAAATATTAGAAAATGTCATCACAAATTTTAGCAAAAGGATCGAGTAATTATTTATGATACTTAATTCAATGCAATGCAATAAATTGAAATAAAATCTTTAGCGAAATTTGAATTTGTACCTTTCCGAAATAATTAATTATCGAAGCATTTAAAAAGAAATAATAACAAGAATTGGGTAATAACTGGTTTTTATTTCAGCAATCATACATTAATTTTGAATTATTTTCTTAAATGTTTTCTTCAATATAAAAAAATTATTTACTGCTAAAAATTCTTGTTACTCAATTTGTTGAAAACAAACGTAAAAAAGATTAAATATTTTTCAATATGTGTAAATAATTTTGTGTGTACAAAAATGTTTTTATTTGCTTTTGAATAATTAACAATGTATTGACGTCGCTTAAGATAAACTAGAACACTTATCTAAATAGAAAATTAATAATTATTTCGGTAGATTTTCATATAAAAAGAAGCCTCGTCGATTATTCAATATCAGTTCAAAAAAAATTCACTAGTTGACGACAATTCCGAGAGATATCAACAAAATGCGTAAGAATCATACGAAAACTTATTATTTTGGGTTGAAATTTTTTTATTTAACATTCATAATATTTTTAGGTGTTTTGCCAATACTTTTTGTTACATTTTGTTTACTATATTTTGTATCTGCGAAAACTGCATACGAATTTCATATGTCATTTAAAAGAGCGTTTGAAAATGAATTAAAATGGGTATATAACAAATTTGAATCAACAGATATGAAAATAAATGAATGGGAGAGAGATGATTATGTGAAGGATCTGGAGGAAGTGAAAAGATCATTTTTAGAAGAATTCGCAGCAGAAGATTCGAGTCATGGTGCTGTTTTTATTGATATACTGGACAGCACAATAAATTTCATTCGTTCCGATCCAAATTTAACTAATTCCAAATGTAAGATGTATATATCTATGCTAGAAAAAGGTGTATTGCATATACGGGCGGAACATCCTGACCAATAAAATATGTATTCTAAAATTATTATTATTTGCTGAAATGTTTTATTCAATTTGCATATACAAATTCTCTTTAATTTTCTAATTATATGTTAGCATTTTCAAAATTCTTTAATTATATTAATATTTCGTAATATATTTGCACCTAAACATGTAATAATATTCTTTAGTTCGGAATTGATTGAATAAAATTATTATTTTTGATTATTTACTATTTAAAAAAAAGATATTTTATACAGAAAAAAATATTATTTTGTAGAAACTAATTTTCAAATATATAGAAACTATTTTATTTGTATAACTTTGTCATTCTTAGTGAAAAGATTATGGAGCAAACTAATAAAACAATCGCTTGAATTGTAAATAAATATTGCTTACTAAAATTACAAGATTAAATGTTACTTTACGTAAGAGATGGCAGTAAAGAAGTTGATAATAAAGCTTTCCGAGGCTCTTTTTGGTAGCTTTTGATAGTTTACTTGGGGAATAAATGTGGGATGTCCCAAATTAGATGGAAGTTTTGAATTTTGCGCCATTTGTATGATAAAATGTTGTCAACAACAACAAAAAATAGTGTAACTGCTGATAGTTGAAGATAATTGAAAATGCAGCACTATAAGAAAAAACAATACATTTTCAATATTGATCAATATTTGAAAAAGAATGTAGGTTTGGCAACTACAGTTCGTAATTTTCGTACAAAATATGGTCGGTATAGTGATTTTACCTCATCAACTGTGCAGAGATTAATTTAAAAATTTAGGGAAACTGGTTCAATTAGTGATCTTGAACACTTTGGCCGTCCTTTAAGAAGTTGTTCAACACAAAACATCGAAGCAATTTGTGAGAGTATTGCTGAGAGACCAGCAACATTAATTCGACACCGTGATCATAAATTGGACAATTCGAGAAGCCCTCTAGGGATTATTCTTACGAAAGATTTGTATCTTCATGCTTACAAAATTAAATTGACCCAAGAACAGAACTCTACTGACAACGCATAGCAAATGGAGTTCATTAAATGGATTATGGAACAACAACAAGTGGATCCTGAACTCTCGAATAAATCTTGGTATTTCTGTGTGGTGTGGATCTATGCTGGATCCATCATCAGACCATTCTTTTTCGAAAAAACAGTTAATGGTGCTCGTTATCGCAACATGTTAACCCAGTTTTTCGTTCCAAAATTGCAAGATATGGATGTGGACTACATGCGGTATCAACAAGACGGTGCCACATGCCATACAGCCAAAGAAACAATTACTTCTTGTATAATATTTGTGACATCCTTTTCTTTCAAAAATTTATTTTCCTCTTACTTAGACTCCTGCTATTTTATAGAAGTCTCGTATTCTTTTCAAATAATACGAGAGTCATTCAACAAGTACTTAGCCTACAAAAGAAAAACGAAAATTTTGGAAAGGTGGCAATTTATTTTTTCACATAATCTCCTTCAAGCTCGATACACTTGGCCCAGCAATGCTCTAACTTTTTTAACCCGTCCAAAAAATACATTTTCTCGAGGGAAGCAAAATAGGCCTCCGTGGCGACGATGACCTCCTCATTCGACCCAAATCTATTCTCGGTGAGTGATTTTTTCAGGTTTGGAAACAAAAAGTAGTCACAGTGGGCCAAATCTGAAGAGTACGGTGGATGGGGCAGCAATTCGTAGCGCAATTCAACCAATTTGGCCATGGCGACGGCGGAGGTGTGAGCCGACGCGTTGTCGTGGTGGAACAGCACTTTTTTCTTCGCAAAGCGGGGCCGCTTTTTCTTCAATTCGACGTCAAATCGGCCCATTAAGTCAGCATAGTGGCGCCCCGTGATTGTTTTACCCTTCTCGAGGTAATCGATGTGGATCACACCTTGTGAATCCCAGAAAACGGTGGCCATCACCTTTCCGGCCGATCGAACAGTCTTCGCCTTCTTCGGAGCACGTTCGCCGGGTGAAGTCCACTGTTTCGACTGTTCCTTGGTCTCTGGCGTGTACCAGTGAATCCATGTTTCGTCGACGGTCACGAAACGACGCAAGAACTCCGCTGGATTGCGCTGAAACAGCGCCAAACACGTCGCCGATGTGGTCTCACGGTTGCGCTTGTTTTCCGGTGTGAGCAAACGCGGCACCCATCGCGCCGACAGCTTTCTCATGCCCAGTTCTTCGTGTAGAATATGATGCACCGTTCCTACTGCGATGCCCACAGTCTCAGCTATCTCGTGAACCTTCAATCGACGGTCTGCCAACACGAGATCGTGCACTTTTTTAACGTTTTCCTCCGTAGCAGCCGTTTTCGGGGCACCTGGGCGTGGCTCATCAAAAACCGACGGCCGGCCACGAACAAACTCGTTGAACCAATTCTTGACGGTCGCCATCGAAGGAGATGGCGACCGTCATACACAGCATCCAAGCGATCTTTGATTTCGCTGCCCGTTTTCCCTTCCAAAAACAAGAATCTAATCACCGAACGATATTGTTCTTTTTCCATTTTTGTGCAACCGACCGACACGCTCGCTTTCAAAGGCTCTCAAAACAAAACTAATGAAGGGAATCGACTGAAACTACTTGACATTAGGCTACTAAAAGAATGTACTGTACGATGGTAAATATCTTTTGTGACAGCAGTTCCATCGGACGGTGAGGCTAAGTACTTGTTGAATGACCCTCTTAATATACGTAATTTTTTTAACAAATTATTCTATTAAAAATTAATAAATACTTTTTATCAAACACTTTAACGGTCTTTTATTTTAATGTTGAATAACAAAAAAAATTCATTTGAAATTATATTTATATATAATGGAATTTATTATTTTACATTATATATTATTTAATTAACCATAAAATATCCACAAAAAGTAACTCTCTGACATGCATTTTAGTCTAAAGGTATCATCGGTTTGTATTTCTTTAAAAATGGAGAAGAAGAGAAGGTTATCCGTAACTCTAAGTACTATTGTAGAATAATATCGGATAATATCGGAGTAAGTATTACACTAATTTTTATCCCAGCCTTATTTGGTTTTTAAAAAAAGTTGCCATAAACAAAAATTCTGTGTCCCGCAAGTAGTCTATTGGATTCTATTTGCATAATATTATATTCTATTTACAATAATAAGATTCAAAATATTTTAACTTTACTTTCCGATTCATAAATTTTTTAAAATTCGATATTAATTTTTCAGAAACTAAAATTTCATCATAAAATAACATAAAATTTCTAAATAGTTAAAAAATTAAATATTTTCATAAAAGTTGAAAATATTAATCAAAAATTGATTAAATTTACTTGAAAGAAATTCGAAATTATTCTAAAATCATATAAAAATTTAGTTCGATTAAAAGTAATAAAATATTACATTTTAATTGATTTTATAGATTAGATTGAGAATAATCTTAATTAAATTTAATATATTTTCAATATCAAAAATAAAGTTTAATTTAAAAAAAATATATGTTTTTCTATAAGAAAAAAGATATTTTCATAAAAGAAAATCATAAAAATCATGTTCTGTAACTTGTCATTATCCTTTTCATAAACAAAAATGTCCATTTTTTAAAGAGAATTTCATTTGATTTCTGTTTGTAGTAGTTCTTATTTGTTTTTTTTTTTTTTTTACTTATAAGATATAATGAAGTTGGTAAAGAAAATGTAGCTATAAAATAGAAATGATAATTAAGATTTAATTAATTTCAGATGATAAAATGAGGGTTAAAAAAAGTGTAAACAGATTTCAGCGATAATGTTTATATAGTCCTTGATGAATAGCAATGTATACGGAAAATAGTTACAGCCGATCCCCAACTTTGAATACAGTGACAACTCTTGAAGAACACATTTCTAAAGAGGTCATTACAAATAATTTTAAATAACGAAAAGTAAATTATGATAACATGAAGATAGCAAAGAATTTTGTATTAATTAGCAAAGAACGCTACTACAGTAAGAAAATAAAATGTAAACAGTAATTTTCCTATATAAAAGGATGTACGTATTTTTTCCTGTTCAAATAAGAATGAAAATCTTTTAGAATTACAATTTCTTCGTTAAATAAGAAGAAAAAAAACACAATTTCTTCGTTATTCCTTTTTTTTTTTGCTTCGTATAATAGAAGAAGTTTATAAAAAGTATTTGTCAACAAAATTCATCTTTGAAGTTGATGTTTTTATGATATTATCACATTACTTTATAAACACTTTTTAACTATGGAAAAGGGGGTAGTAAAACAATTTTTTAATAAAGAAAGGTATAGAAAAAGTCAAATTAATTAAAGGAGTAATTTTTATATAAAATTATTAAATTTTCTTTATGCGGACTGGTTCAATAGTTATAATTATTATATAGCAGTTATATTTATAGAAATCAACCTAATAGTTTTTATAATAAAAATAGTTTTTTTTTTATTAATTTTTAGATAGTTTCTAAGGATATAAAACTGTAATATTTAAATAGAAAAATAATTAGGTACTTTTTTTTATACCATATTTTTAGAAATGCATTTTATTTTTGAACTGTTCTAATATCAAATTTAATTTACTTCATCATTATAATTCATAATATGTAACATAATATTTTTTGGAAGTATTGCAGAAAATTAATAAGACTTATATCACTCAGAGTTATCTGCCAATATGCACTCCTAAACGTGTAGTAAAAGTTTCCATCTCGTCCGGTTACTATGCAATACCATGAAGCATAATAAATTAAGCTGTATTTTTGTAGTGTGTTACCGGAAATGGAATAGAATTATGGCAAGTTGCCTCTACTCAAATCTGTCATAACCGTCTTCCGCACATTCAACTCTCAACCAATTGGTTATGTCACACGTCGTTCGCTCCTTCTCATGAGACCCAGTCTGCTTCCTTCTTCTACTATCATTTATACTTGTATAAATCACTTTCAGTCCTTAGACTATGCTCGCGATATGGGTATTAACCATAGCCACTACGTTTTAGCCAAAAGCACCTCATCTTAGGTGACCAACCACCATTAGGCACCCGAGCAGCACGGTATTACTTTTCAAAAAGGAACTGCTAGGCGGGCCCAGAACCGCGGGGCTCTCCAATACCCACGGATATTTCTTGTAATTTCCAGGCACTACTAGGCTGACCTAGGACCGCGGAGATGATCACTGTTTGATCGTTTTATAAAAAGATACCCTCCATACGAGTTCAAATACAGAACATACAAAAATCAAATAAATTGTTTATTAAGCTCGATGAATTCGAAATATTCTTAACAGGAGCACTTGTTTTTCGGTGTCAAAAGGGACTTTTGGACTCAGAAGACAACATTTATAATGAGAGATCTTATGCATGTAGTCGTTTCCAACATCGATAGGTAATTTTTAAGGAATTTATCAGACAAAGTTCTTTTAGAAGAGAATTGTTATAATAAGAAAGACGAAAGAGGAATTTCGCATATCTGAAAATTGCCAAATTACGAACGAAAGGAAGTTTTTGATTATAATATACCCGAAGAATTCTTACATTTACTCATATTAAATCCGCACATAAATAGGATTTTGATATGTAATCTGATTATATAAAATGTTAATTAAATTAGAACTGTAGGCTTATTTTCATATTTAATTACATATTAGATACTGTTGGTTTTAAGTGCTTAAAAGCATCACTATTTATTGTGAATTATATTTATTCAAAAAGTGAGTAATTATTATTAAATAGATATTTAGATATCTAGTTTTATAAATATCATAGATGGGGATTAGTAATTATTTTTATTGAGTGTTTTCTACTTAACAGAGATATTAATAGATGAAGGCAATTATTTCTAGTTTTCTTTTTTAATTTTCACTAAAACTCAATAATTTATCTTTATTTTTAGAATTTTCTATATTTATTTATAATTGTAGCAGTCATTTTTTTTTTAAAATTATAAATATATTATAATATAAAATTTTATGTATTTTCATTGATTATTATCAAAATTCTATTTTTAAATATTATACTTAAATAAAAGAATTTTTCAAATTATAGAATCCAATTTTAAATGAAAATATAATAATTATCAAAAAAGAAGTTAAAAGTGAAACTTTTCAGTTTCCAAGTCTAACGATTAGAATTTAAATAATAAGGTAGCTTTAAGAAAATTATATAAAATTATTTAACCATCAAAATGATATATGACAAGTAAGTTTATATTTTTAACAAAAAATGTTGGTTCTTTCACTCCAAAAAGATTTATGCCAGTTTTACGATATTTTTGAAAAGAAATATTTTCTAATGTTCCGTCAGAATTTATTATGAACGCTTGGCATGAATCACTTAAGGTACACACACACACACACACATACACACCTGTTCAACATGAAATAAATCAAAAATCTAAGATGAAATTTTTGAATATACTCTCGTATTTATCTTAAGATAAACTGACCTTTCTAAGAAAATTCCCAATTCAAAGTTAAAATTTCTTTCTGAAAAAAAATTACTTAGAATTTTTTTTTTTTTTTTTTTTATAATTTTTTTTTAAATTTAAAATTACATTTTTTTATTGCAGATTTTTTTTTCGTAAATAAAAATTATAATTTAAAAATTTTCTTTTAATTTACCATCCAAAAAATTGAATTTTTAAAAGGGGAAATATTTGAAAAATTTCTTTTTTAATTTCGTAAAAAAGTCTTTGAAAACATAAATCCTCCAGCGCTTCGTCCCCTACTCAAATTTACAAATTTAATTCCCAATCATTAATTCGGTTTCTGCTCAGAATACGGCACTACCCAGAAGTGTCATCGAGTTATCGATTTAATTCTACACTATTTGGAAAGACAATAGTACTGTCGCGATGTGGCTTTTGATATAAGTCAAGCTTTTAATAGAGTTTGATACCAGAGATTACCCTGGAAACTAAGGATGATACGTCCTTCTATCTATTTGCTAGCCCTAAAATCATTCCTTTGCAACTGACACTTCTATGTATACGAATCCAGCGATTTTTGGATAAACGAATCCGATATTGACTGGTGTTCCACAGGGATGTATACTTAGACCCATTCTCTGCAATATTTACAAATCCATCCTAATGCCTTTTTTGCTAAATATGCTATCTTGCATCTATCGAAAATCCCCAATATGCTACCGAAACTCTCCAACTCCAAATCCAAACTCTACAAAACTGGTTCACCAGGTGGAGAATAAAAGTTAATGAACGTAAATCTATCCACGTAACTTTTACTTGTGGGTAGATTTACATTTTCCGCCATGAACCATATCCTCCCACATACCTTAATGCCATACAACTACTTTAATTTTTAGACAAATATTCTAAATTTACTACAATCAGCGAAGTACTTTTATATAATGCCCTATTGAAACCCATCTGGACTTATGGACTAGAACTCTGGGGTCCTACTAACCCTTCGAACTCTCCTTTTATGTTCGCAATAATTTTATTTATCGTGATCTTAAAATCCCATTTTATATAACTGTGTCTCGTTATAAAAAGTTTCATTCTCATTTTTCCAATCATACTAGTCCCCTTGTTCAAGAACTATCATCCACCTTCTCCCCTAGAAACAATAATCGAAAACTGGTCGCGTAATTTACTTAGAAACTAGCATCCAACATAAGCACTCACTAGCAGTAGAAGCTTAAATGGATGTTTACTCCCCATAATTATTCAAGTTAATTATTACTATTATATAAATCTGTTTGCTACTATGTGTAGTTATAAATATCTTTAAATAAAAAAAAAAGTTAAATAGTGTAACTAAATATTACAGACGAAAAATAACAGAAAGAATCGAAGATGTTGAAATTTCTTTTTATAGAACATATTGTTTGGAAGAAGGTATCTTTCATCTTTCATAAAATGAAATAAGCAATTTCCTAAAAATAAGCATCTTCTTGAGGATTCGATGTTGATCTGGTAATCAAATCGCGACAAATATTGTTATTCACCGAGCATATCAATGCTGACAGAATAGAGTTACGCACCTGTCGAAAATTAAATGCATCAATGATACGTAATATTGAGTTCTATGCTTCATCTAGCGTAAATTCGAACGTGAACGTGTTAAGGGCCTCCTACGTGGTTTGAAATTTTTGTCGTTTAATGTGGAATATTCGTATTGTGAAGACAACAGAATTATGGTATCCTTAGCCAACGATAAGTGCGAGACTGTATGGGAATATAATATATCCCTTCGGATAGGATAGGAGAGTGAAAGGAATATGTACATACGAGTATAAGACACTGTTTCATGCATGTGGATTTTGTGGATTTGAACATCTCCACATGTTCTGCATTCAAATGAAAAAAAATCCATCATTTTTTCCCTTGCTCTCTTTGTGCAAATGTCGATTTCGCTTGATTACCGAAAAATTCAATTTTCCAAAGACGATATCATTGTACGTACACGAATGAAGGACATAACAAAAAACGTGAATACCAGTTCGATTTGACACCTTTTAGAGCCACATGCCTTTCGTTACCATAGACTCATAATTACATTTTGACGTGTAAAATTTAGAAAAAAAAGATAAAAATGGAGGAAAATATAAAAGGGATCTTTTTGGAATTCGAGCGTTTTCTAGAATTGAATTCGTTTATCATCCATTGGAATGATATCATTTCATCCGCAAAAAGTTTCTTCTTTAATATAAAAATAAAAGAAAATAAATAACCTTTCCATTATTTTCAAAGAAAGAAAGTTATATAAAAACAGAACGTGTTAAATGATCATAGAAATTGGCGCTTGTTTTCTCTTTTAAAAAGAATATTTCACGTATCTAATTTCGAAGAAATCCTTCGAAATTGTATATTTATAAGACTACAATTATTAGGAAAACAAACCCTTTCAGTTCTTCTTTTATTCCAAGAAGACAGATATTTTTTCAGTCTATAGAATTTATTAATTTTGATTAAAACTTAAAATAATCATATAAAAAAATCGATAATAATACCGATTTTTTTATTTGATTATTAGGTACTTCGTTTTTTTATTAATTGTATATAATAATAAATAAGCAACGAAGTACCCAATAGCAGACCAAATCCGGATAAAAAAATCCCCAATTTACTTTGACAGTTTACAAAATGGCATATAATATCTTTGGCCTCTCGTAGACAAATAGGCTGGACAATGAGCAACACTTCCTTATCACCTCATTGGCGTACTACCATAAATAAGCCAGTCTACTCAACATTCATGACGAAACGATATTTAATTAAAGATAATTTTAAATAAAATATAAATAAAAAATATATAATTTAAGCATAAGTATAGAGATGAATATATGCACTAGAACAAAATCGTGACGGCAAAATTTTTGACGAGAGCCAGATCGAGAGCCAGGTAATAGTAAATGTTGTTTTTGAGATTTTGTATGTAAATTGGCTTTAGCCAACGATTTTTTTGCCTATGGAAAATTATTTTATTAAACTGCACAATGTTTGGGGTGAAGGTATCACTGAATGCATCCACAAAGCTTTTACGTTGGTCCCTTTTTGGAAGTTTCCACGTCGTCCAGTAACTGTGTGACCCTTTATAATATGATAACCGAAGTTGTATTTTTATAGTATACGAGGGTCATTCAACAAGTACTTAGCCTCACCGCCCGATGGAACTGCTGTCACAAAAGAAATTTACCATAGTGCAGTACATTCTTTTAGTAGCCAAAGTTTCAGTCGATTCCCTTCATTAGTTTTGTTTTGAGAGCCTTTGAAAGCGAGCGTGTCGGTCGGTTGCACAAAAATGGAAAAAGAACAATATCGTTCGGTGATTAGATTCTTGTTTTTGGAAGGGAAAACGCGCAGCGAAATCTAAGATCGCTTGGATGCTGTCTATGGTGACTCTTCTCCTTCGATGGCGACTCTCAAGAATTGGTTCAACGAGTTTGTTCGTTGCCGCATGTCGGTTTTTGATGAGCCACGCCCAGGTGCCCCGAAAACGGCTGCTATGGAGGAAAATATTAAAAAAGTTCACGATATCGTGTTGGCAGACCGTCGATTGAAGGTTCACGAGATAGCTGAGACTGTGGGCATCGCATTAGGAACGGTGCATCATATTCTACACGAAGAACTAGGCATGAGAAAGCTGTCGGCGCGATGGGTGCCGCGTTTGCTCACACCGGAAAACAAGCGAAACCGTGAGACCACATCGGCGACGTGTTTGGCGCTGTTTCAGCGCAATCCAGCGGAGTTCTTGCGTCGTTTCGTGACCGTCGACGAAACATGGATTCACTGGTACACGCAAGAGACCAAGGAACAGTCGAAACAGTGGACTTCACCCGGCGAACGTGCTCCGAAGAAGGCGAAGACTGTTCGATGGGCCGGAAAGGTGATGGCCACCGTTTTCTGGGATTCACAAGGTGATGGCTGAGAAGGGTAAAACAATCACAATTATTGGGCCGATTTGACGTCGAATTGAAGAAAAAGCGGCCCCGCTTTGCGAAGAAAAAAGTGCTGTTCCACCACGACAACGCGCCGGCTCAACCCTCCGCCGTCGCCATGGCCAAATTGGTCGAATTGCGCTACGAATTGCTGCCCTATCCACCGTACTCTCCAGATTTGGCCCTCTGTGACTACTTTTTGTTTCCAAACCTGAAAAAATCACTCGCCGGGAATAGATTTGGGTCGAATGAGGAGGTCATCGTCGCCACGGAGGCCTATTTTGCTTCCCTCGAGAAAATGTATTTTTTGGACGGGTTAAAAAAGTTAGAGCATCGCTGAGCCAAGTGTATTGAGCTTGAAGGAAATTATGTGGAAAAATAAATTGCCACCTTTCCAAAATTTTCGTTTTTCTTTTGTAGGCTAAGTACTTGTTGAATGAACCTCGTAAAGATATATCATACAATTTTTTGTTGTACTTGGCTAATCCCCTTGAATATGGGGAATATTCCTAATAATACGACAAGATTTTTGGTGAAGTAAACCATCTTTGGAGGCAGTTAAAGACAAACTTTGCTCAGAGAAGCATTTGACATCAAAAACTGACGAAAATTAAAGAATTTGTGATTACAGAACAAAATTTCCTGCGTACAGGAAGACAAACCTCACACGGTTTGATGAAAATGAACTACTTATGGCCATCTCCATCAACTGGGTTTTTCTTGACCCTATCAACATCACTAAAATCAAATAACACTTGAAAGGATGTCATCTTAGTACTGTCGGAGATTTAGGGATAGGCATAGTTGATATGTGATACGTTCTCAACAGACAAAGTAATAACCTATAAGAAATATCCAAACTTAACATAAGACCACTAAAAATTGATAATTTAAAAAAACCGTACTGACATGAATTTTTTTTTCGAAATGTAAAAAAAAAAATCATTTAATAAAGCTAATAAAAAGATCTCCACTACTGCTTGCTACGGGAGATTTATTATTTCTTTGCTAACCTGTGCGCCATGGAATCCTCCAATGAGCTATATTAATGGCAAGCTAAGAGTAGACGCTCTATTAAGATAAGAGAGTCTTCTTATCTATGGCACAACCAATACTAAACAATTTATTATACTCAGAAGTATAAAGTTTTCCAAAAACAGTGAAATGATTTCTTTTCAAAAAAAAAACACAATAATTGTTAAGGAAATTCAAATGTTTTTTATTTATTGTGAAGTAAAAACGATACAATTAAGTTCTGAATAAAACGTCATTCAAATGGCCTCCACGACTTCTTTTGCAGGACCGAATTCCATGAACCCAATTTTCGAACACTTTTTCCACTAAATTAAGTCGTATGTCATGAATAGCATGTTCAATATTGACTTCTAAAGCTTGAAGAGAGTCTGGTTTATTGCTAAAAACCAATGACTTTAAATAACCCCACAAGAAATAGTCTAATGGTGTTAAATCACAACTTCTTGGAGGCCATTCAATGTCACAATTTCTTGAAATAATCGAATCTCCAAACTTTTCTCGCAATAATTCAGTGTTGCATGTGCTGTGTGGCACGTAGCCCCGACTTGTTGGAACCAGATATTTTCAAGATCAACTTCTTCCAATTTCGGCCATAAAAAGTTGGTTATCATCGATCTATACCGCTCTGCATTGACAGTAACGGTGTTACCACCTTCATTTCGAAAGAAGTACGGACCGATGATACCACCAGACCAAAAACCACACCAAACTGTCAATTTAGGTGAATGTAATGGGTGCTCATGAATAATTTGTGGATTTTCTTGGCACCAGAATAGACAGTTTTGTTTATTTACCGCACCACTCAGATGAAAGTGAGCGCACGAAAAGTTGCAATTGGAGAACGTTTATTTTGATAATAAAATTGAATAATTTGTAAGTGTTGTTCTTGCGTATATCTCTCTATGATAAAATTGTAAACATTACTAATTACAATGAAAAAAAAAAGACAGATCATGACATATTACAAATGGCCGAAACGTCACTTAGAAGTAATATTACTCTTATTGGAAAACCCTATAGTAATCATCATAACTTAATTTTTATTATTGTCATATTTAAGGTTAACTATCTGTCATTAACCGAAAAAAGAATGGTAGAAACGACTTTTGTACAAAAAAATATTTTAATTTAAAATAAAATCCTAAATTTTCTTAAATATTTCTTCTTAAAATAAATATTAATTAAATATTTATTAAATAATGCATGGATAACAATAATAACAAACTAACTGTTATACATGCTCTACCTCTAACTGTTATAACAAAAGCAACTCCGCCATCTTGCCATAAGATAATCAAATACAAACTTAACTGTAAAAATAAAAATGGCGTAAAAACATTATTAAAAAAATTTCTATTTATTTAAAGGATATATAAATATGAGAAAAAAACAATATTTAAATGAAAAAAAATTACTATGCACCCTCATTACTCAAAACAAGGCTGCAAAACATAGAATTAAATGCCATAAAATAATGCACAATTATTCCTTTTAATTAATTCTTCTCAAAAAGTAACCAATAAATCCGTAAATTTCGTATCATTATGGTTAATTTATTTAAATGAATGAGTTTCAATAATGAATTCAAATCGAATTAGAAAAAGATATTTAGAAAATTTTTCGTAAAAGGAATTCTTTCACTTCACTTAACACCAAAGTAAAATTAGTCAGCATAATTTCATTAAACTCAATATTTTTTCCAAACAAATTTCCTTTTTTTTATCTTTCGAATGAAATCAATATTTTAATAGAATAATAATTTAGGTTAAAAGTGAAAATTTTTTTTGTAGTTTATACAAAAAAAAAAAAAATTAGCCAATTTTAAATTCACTTGTTTTTGTGGAAAAATCTTTGATCATAAACGAAATTATCCACTTTATCAGCAATTTTCTAAATGTTCTCCTTTAGATAAGGCTTTTATCTTTTGCTATCAGTTTTTTTTCTAGTTCATTAAATTTAAATACAACGAATTAGGCCAAAAATCCCTCGACATTAAGTCCTTGTCCTTAGCGCAGTATAAAAACTGACTTTATTCATAGTCATGAAAGTCTATTAAACGTTTATATTCGAAAGATTGCCATACTAAGATTATGTGTACCCCAATTTGATAAGTAAAATTCCATTAATTCTAGTAAATGCACTGAAATGATATTTTTGCTATATTATAGTAGTTATACATAATAATATATTGTTAATTTTGGACAACTTTGAAAAAATCGATTTTATTTCTTTTCTTTTTTTTAGAATAACGAATTTTTTTCAGATATTATTAATTATATATTTTCCTACTTTTCTATTGTATTATAACTGATGCTTTAGATTTAATGAGTTTTTTTTATTCTTTCAAAAAAAAGCAAAATTCTCTAGAGATTTGCACATATTGATAAAAAACGTGAGTAGAATCGAAAAGTAAACACTTTTCTTACAATTTGTTCATTTCTTTGATAAATACTTAAGATTCTTGACGCCTTTGTGGGTGACACCCATTCTGATTTCAAACTTAATTTTAGTGAATAACAACTATATTTGGAATTGGTTGCCATAATGAAAGTTTAATTATTTAATAATAATAATTGATATTTTTTGTTTTATCATAGCTTCAATGATTTATGAATAGTTTATGAAAAAGGACTTCTAATTTAATCTTAACTTATAGTCGGAAAGAACGATGTTAATAACCTTATGACAGTTGACAGTATTTTAAATCTGATTAAATTATTATTCAATTTGTGCTTCGGAAAGTGATAAATTCGAATTATAAATTAAACTCTTTAAATTTTGTTTATACCTTATGTAAATTTGGCATTTCATATAATTATAATATTACTAATATAGATATTAAAATCCTGCTAGCAGAGGTTGATGCTTTTGAGATAATTTTTGATGACTTGTTTTATTTCATAACGGATGTTGGTTTGAAAATTATCTATATATAGTTGGTATAAGCGTAAATCCGCTGTTTGGTCATAGATTAGGTGAGTGAGCGTATTAAGCTACCATGGGCACGCCATATTTTTTTTTATTTATGAGTTTGACATCTGTCAACATTAATTAGTGCACATTGTTAGAAATTTCGTACAACAACATACATTTTCCCTTTGGTAATCATGTCTAGTTTTGTGCCTGAAAAAGAGCATATGAGGGAAGCTCTGCTTTTCTGCTTCAATTTGAAGAAATCGGCTTGCGGAACGCATCGAATGCTTAGGGAGGCCTATGGTGACATGCATAATCAGAAAGAACGTGCCGAGATTGGTTTCGTCGGTTCAAAGACGGCAATTTTGACTTGTGGGACAAGAAGCGTGAAAATCAGCCTAGGAAGGTTGGGGACCATCAATTTCAGGCTCTTTTGGACGAAGACGATACCCAATTCCAAAAAATGCTTGCGGAGCAATTGAGTGTTACTCAACCAGCCATTTCCATACTTCTACGTGCCATGGGGAAGATTGAAAAGATCAGAAAATGGGAGCCGCATGCATTGAACGATATGCAGATGGAGCGACGCTAAAACACATGCGAAATCTTGCTCGCCAGACAAAAAAGAAAGTTGTTCCTGCATCGGATTGTGACAGGCGATGAAAAGAGGATATATTTCGAGAATCCTAAACGCAAGAAATTGTGGGTTGATCCCGGCCAACCACCAAGAACTGATCAAATTGCACCGTGCTCTGCGTGAAAAAAGGACGGATGATCAACAAAGGACATGACAAGCTGATTTTCCTCCACGACAACGCACCATCGTAAACCTCAAAAATGGTCCGAAACAACTTGGAGACACTCACCTGGGAGGTGTTACCCTACCCCGCTTATTCACCAGACCTGCCCCTTCCGACTACCACCTGTTTTTGTCGATGGGCCACGCGCTCGCTGAGCAACACTTCGATTCTTACGAAGACGTCCGAAAATGGCTTGATGAGTGGTTTGCCTCGAAAGAGAAGGATTTTTTTTGGCGTGGTATCCACAAATTGCTCAAAAGATGGAAAAAATGTGTACCTAGCGAGGGCAAGTACTTTGAATAAAATTGTTTTTGATTTCTAATTAAAAAAACTACAAAACAGCGGATTTAAGCTTATATACCTGGTAAATATAATTTTTTGTATAAGTTTACAAAAAAATATCAAATAACCTGATCTTAGATTCCAGTTTATATTACCAAATCTGATAATTACACATCCTGTCAAAAAACGGTCTCCCCTTCTTTATTTTAAAAGACAAATACATGCCAATAATATCTTAAGAACAAAATTTACAACAGACTGTCATTTTTTACGATGAAATTTGCTTCAGAGAGTCATCACACTCTTAAAATTTGCTCCAGAGAGTCATAACTGGTGATGAATCATGGGTTTATAGTTATGACGTGAAAAACCAAAAGCTCAATTATCCCAATGGAAGCTGCCGCACGAGCCAAGACTGAAAAAAGCGCGCCAAGTTCGCTCGAATATGAAGGATTTGCTTACAGATTTCTTCGATTGCAGGGGCGTGGTGCATCATGAGTTCTTACCACAGGGTAGAACTATCAATAAGGAATATTACCTGTATGTTATGCTCAAGTTGCGCCAAGCAATCCGCCGGAAACTGCCGGATTTGTGGAAGAAAAAAAATTGGCTTTAGCACCATGATAACACCCCTGCTCATGCATCGTTACTTGTGCGCGAATTTTTGGCCAAAACAATACCACTAATAATACTCAGCAACCGTATTCCCCAGATCTGGCCCCCTCTTAATTTTTCTTGTTCCCGAAAACTGAAGAGCCCCATGAAAGGACAACGCTACCCTACGATTGAGGAGATAAAGACGGCATCGAAGGAGGAGCTGAATAAGATCACCAAAAATGATTTTTTGAAGTGTTTCAAGGATTGGAAAAACGTTGATACAAATGTATAATATCTGGTGGGGATAACTTTGAAGGGGACAAAATAGATATTCATAAATAAATAAATAATTTTTGAAAAAACACAAAATTCGCGATACTTTTTGAATAGACCTCGTATGTTCCCGCATTCTACAGTCACCAAAAATAAATTATTAACTTTAAATCGAAAAAAATTACCTAAATACGTGTTAATTTAAATTATATATTTAAATAATAATTGTTAAATGACAGAACTGTTCTTTCTAAATGTACAAGCTGATATTATTTTATAAAAAAGAAAATATTAAAAATAATACAAAATTCAAAAGTTTATTAAAAATTTCTTATTCTGATTTAGTGTCTTTGGCACAATAGTTTTAAGTTTCTGAATTTACATAGCATAGCCTTTAAATTTTGAATTAAAAAATGATTATTCTAGTGGGTATCTTTGTTATTTCATTGAAATCTTAATTTATTAAAATTTTATTAACATTAATATGGCAGTTACTATTATTACGGTAGGAAACTATAATATCAATGAACAAGAACTATTATTTTAGTTTATAGTTTCCCCTTGCCCTTCAAAAGTAAATGTAAAATAATAAAAACCATAGAATCCTTAAAAACCAAAATAGTAATTATCACGAACTGTCTATGTTAAAATTTAATATTATATACTTTTTGTTCTTAAAAGAGAAAAAGATACTTTAATATTTGCACTTGAAAAATCGATTAAAATTTTAATATGATAACTCTGTACTTCTTTTTATAATAAGTTATGAAATTTCTTCAATTTCAAATTTTTTTAAATGATTAAATTAGATTTATGCAAACATCATTCAAAGTTTAATTAGATTTCAGTTTATTCATAAGCATCATGATAGACTCTTGTTAGCATATTAATGATCTGAATAATATTCTCTCAACTCTTAATGAAGCTGCCGTTTTTCACTGTGCTATATAATAAATTTCGATAAAAATTTCTTTAAACTTTAGTTTTATTTTCATACTTTCTGAAACTTATTCATTAAACTTTTGTAAACATATTTTGCATTTACTTCAATTTCCTCTTTATACAATTTCCTTTTAAGAAGCTAGTTGAACAATTTGATTTTAGTAACCAAATAATACTTATTTGCAGAAGAAAAAAAATTTCTTTAAATTATTCAAATATATACATAACTACTGCTCCTTTTTTCTCTTTTATTTTTATGAATTTATACCCGAAAAGAATTTATAAAATGTTAAAAATAACAATATTATGGTTGTAGGAAAATTTTTACGGCAAAAAGCTTTAAAAATATAGTCACTAAAATACCAGAGAATATAATCAATATTGTGTAAAATAATATTTATGCTAATTGAATTGCTTAATGCTTTTGATTATAAAAAATAATGAACACCTTTGGAGCAGAACACTATGAATAGACGGAACCGAATATAATGGAACATTTGTGCTTAGTAACACCGCAAATGTACAAAATATTTCTTCACAAATTTTTCCAAATATTTTATGAGAAAATTTCTTCCACACGGAATATTCTGCCTTTTCTATGGGTATCGAAGTAATAACCATAAAGTTTCCTTTTTTCATTATTATTTAATGAAAAATCATTGAATTTTGTGAAAATTTGTTAAAACACTGGAAATTCTGAGATCTTTGGAGGATTCTCTTTTGATGGATTACCACCAATGTGTACCGGCTCAGTAGCTTTTGTTTCAAATAAATCAAAGCATAAACATTTTATTTTAGCTCGTCTCTGACTCGTGCTTTATCAATGAACCATTCACTTTTATTTCAACTGAATAAATTCTGCATTTTCACGAAATATTGAAATGGAAAATTTCTTTTATCACGAATTAATAATGGTAAAAAGTTTATCGTTAAACAAAAAAAAAAAAAATTCAAGTTATGGTATTTGGACTGATGATGGAAATCTTGTAAAATAACAATCGTCAAACCGTAGTTAACTTAAATAGACTTAAATAAATTTTCAATAGGAAATTTATGATAAAATTTTATATTAAATTCAATCGAGAAGAAATATTCTATCAATTAATAATCAAATACAATAAAATTTTCTTTTCTTAGTAGATACCTGAGAAAAATGTCTACCAAAAAAAATAATGCCAAATATTAAAAAGGAAATTATATGAGTTTTAATATTTGAGTCTTTAAAAGCTGACTTCATATTTTACTATAACATAATTTCATACCTTCTTCTAAATAATTTAAAGTGTATATGTTTTTCGGATAATTTATAGCATATTTTTTTAAATATATATATTGGGTTGTACGGAAAGTAAATTCGTTTCCTTACGAAATTACTTTCCGAACATCCCAATAGTTTATATATTGGCCTTTTTTCTTTAAGTGAATCATTCAATTTGTCCCGCTGATGACAGTAGACTGCAGAATTGATAATTGTGTTGCTCGGTAGAAGCTCAAAATAAACAATTCCTTTCTTTTTAAATCCCACCAAACAGATAACATAACCTTTTTTAATGAATATTGGCTTTCGAATTGCTTTGAGCCGGTTCATCTTTTCTACTCCAGGATCTGTTGCACTTAACAATATTTTAGACAACCCATTTCTCGTCCCTAGTGGTGACGTGTTTCAAAAATGGATCATTTTCTTGGCGTTTCAGAAGCAAATCACAAACGTCAATGCGACAGCACAAATATTTTTCCGTAAGAAGATGAGAAACCCATATGTCAAGCTTTGAGATTAAACCTAGCCGTTTCAAATGATCATTAATGGTCGAATTCGATCAATTTAATCTCTCAGCAATCTCACGAGTTGTTATTCGCCGGTTTGCATTAATTAATGCCTTTATTGTGTCATCATCAGCTTCAACTGGCCTTCCAGAACGTGGTGCAACTTCGAGATCAAAATTGCCGGATCGAAATTTTGCAAACCAGTTTTCGCACAGGCGCTCACTTAACACACCTTCTCCATATGCATAGGATATTTTTTTTCTTGAATGAACAGCATTTTTTACTTTTCTATAATAAAAAAGTAAAATAATCCGAAAATGCACGTTTTCACTCTATTTAAAAAGGTATCAACCAAAAACTACCGTACAGAATCAATCGAATCATAAGGAAGCCTTGCAATGACAGCTGTCAAAATACATATGATTATGCGGATTAACTATGAAGTTGGTTGTGAAAAAATACAATTAAGTCCTCTGTTGGGAAACAACGAAATTACTTTCTGAACAATCTAATATTTACTTCCGCTAAAGGAATTATGAATATTCTTATAATGTTATGGTACATCGCGCCTATGGAAAGTATTAGGAAGGATTAGGAGAGAGATTTTTGTGCACTTTGCTCTTAAATAGCTGAAGCAGAGCATTCCACATTCGGATTGAACGGTTATAAAAGGCATCTCCTTGTTTTACAGTACGTCCGAAAAGAGGATTCAAAGTAAACTGTCACACGCCAAGAATGAAGCAAGTGCCAGTCATGGATAATTTGCTGGTTATTTGGGTTTCACGTTTCAGAGACAGGAGACAGCTCTAGTATTAAATTCCAGTCTAATCTTTGAGCTCTATAGTAATATACTGTCTATATTCGCATTTAATGAGTTTTTGCTCATTAAATGCCAATATCGACAGTATATTACTGTCATTCTATCCTCATAACCGAAGACTTGAATCAGGAATCGAGTATGAATAACTGAGAGTACTGTCATCAGTGAAACAGTGGATTGGATAAGAGATCATTTATGAAAATTAGAAAAAGGTTTGGACATAGAACGGGACTCTGGGGAACACCAGCATTTATTTGGTGGACTGCAGACTTGACGTCATCCAAAACAAATTGCATTGAACGGTTCGAAGGGTAGCTTCCAATCCATTGGAGGAAGCAATCGTCGGTACCATCAAGAGGATTGCGAATTTTGTGTTTTTTCAAAAATTATTTATTTATTCATGAATATCTATTTTGTCCACTTCAAAGTAATCCCCACCAGATATTATACACTTGTGCCAACGTTTTTTCAATCCTCCACTTCGAAGCAGCATTATTTGTATGTTGTTTTTGGTCAAAAATTGTTCACAAGCAACGATGCGTGACCAGCGGCGTTATCATGGTGAAAAATCCAATTTTTTTTTTCCACAAATCCGGGCGTTTTTGGCGGATTGCTTGGCGCAACTTGCACATAACTTGCAGGTAATATTCCTTACTGACCGTTCTACCCTGTGGCAAAACCTTCACATTCGACCGAACTTAGCGCGTTTTTTTTTGGTCTTGGCTCGTGCAGTAGCTTCTATTGGGATAATTGAGCTTTGGTTTCCACGTCATAACCATAAACCCATGATTCGTCACCAGCTATGACCCTCTGCACCAAATTTGGTTCGTCGCGGACAAAGTCCAACAGCTCATTAGCAATGTTAATGCGATGCTATTTTTGGGCGAAATGGAGCAATTTTGGTACGAATTTCGTGGCGACCCGTCTCTCGTACAAATCATTGATAAAAATCGAATGGCACGAGCCAATCGATATGTTTAAGTCCTCAGCAACTTCTCTAACGGTGATTCGGCGATTTGGCAATACTATTTTCTTCACTTCATCAGTGTTTTCGTCTGTTGTTGACGTGGTCGGACGTCCGGCACGCTTTTCGTCATTCACATCTTCTTGGCCCTCTGAGAACATTTTATACCACCGATAAACGTTGCTTCGGTCCAAGGTAGCTTCACCATATGCCACAGTCAATATTCGGAATGCGTCCGCGCAATTAATTTTGTTTTTCACACAAAATTTGACACAGATTCTTTGATCCATTTTTTGGAATGTACAAAAACCGAAACGAGCCAAAACACGGGTAAGCAAAGCAGCTGTCAAAAATTAACTGAACATTCAAAATGGCCGAACGTTCCGGCATAAGTGAGAGATATGAGTACCAACATAACGCCACAAAATATCGAATATACGTAACCAGCAAAAACTCAAAATTCGCGATACTTTCGAGAAAAGAGCTTACAAGTATACTTATGCATTTTCGAGAAAAGAGCCTGATGCCAAACTCTGTCAAATGCCTTTGAAATATCAAGTGCAATAATCCTAAACTCCCCAGAGAAATGGGGAGTGTGGTTCCACTTTTTGGCTAAATATACCATCAAATCGCCAGTGGATCTATTGCTATGGAAACCATATTGACGGTCACTAAGGAGTTTCTGTGGTTCAATATATTTCATAAGCCGATAGTTTATCAGTGTTTCCATGACCTTAAAAAGAAAGGATGTTAGTGTAAAGGGTCGGTAATTGGATGGGAAAGAGGACTCCCCTTATTTGGGAATTGGTTGAACGAATGCTGTTTTCCATCTATGCGGAAAAATTTCAAAAGAAAAGGATAGGTGAAAATGCTTACACAGTGGTTTTCCCAATGTAAAAGAGCATTTCTCCAGTGGATTTGTATATATAAGATCTCTAAGCACTCCAATACATGCGGAAAAAAGCACAATATGGAAGCGAGGAAAATGCGGCAAGGTGATCCGCTAACAAAATGGCCTTGGCTTTGAAGCTGACAAATGTAGTTTGATATTAAAATAGTGTTGAAATAAATGAATAGGCGGAATTCTTGACTCTGTTTAGAACTATATGACCTATATAATTTCAAATAAAAAATTAAGACTCATGCGGACACCGTTTTGTGTTGAAAAATATTCTTGCCATCACTGCTTATATTAGGCCATAAATTTTGATTGTTAAAAAAAAATCGTAATTTTTACTAATTAACATACACAATCTCAAAAACTGGTATAATCACATAATCTGGCTCTCGTATTCAAAATGTTTCTAGTCACAATTTTATTCTAGCGATGGGATCTAATTAAAATATATCTTGTCTATGGCATAAGATAAGAATTATAATATTTAGTTTAAATTAAACATTTTTTTATCTTCTAGAATATATTTTTTGTTGTTTAATATGATTTTATCAAGGATTTGAAATAATAGAAAAAAATACAACTGTAGAAAATAATTTCCGATTGAAAGAAAAGATTTTCCAGAATATACACTAAAGATAGAAATTTCTGCTCTAATAAGCTCAGAAAACTAAAACTAAAACTCAGAAAATGTTATTCCATTACAATTCAAATCCTTGGGGATATTTGAATATCTCGACGTATATCAATTACCATAATCTTAAAAAATGTAGGGTTTGTGCTTCGCAATCGAAGAAATGCAAGTGTTCTGTAGAGGTAGAAGGATTCTATTCACTTGTACTATCTTCTAACAAGCAGAAATTATATTGGCTTTCTAAGGATGTCAGGCTAAAGCTTTTAGTTAAGTTTCAACAAAGTTTAGAGGATAAATTGAAACACCAGCTCTACAATCTATACTAACACTGCAACCTTGTTACTTGCAACTATATGCAGTATAGTTGGTTTTTTGCAATATCTAAGAGTGAGATACAAAGTAGGTTACTAAGGCTACCTTAGTTCAACTGTAAATCGATATTTTCAGTACATCAGAGATTTATAGTGTTACTATTTTAATAGTTTTAGAAATAGGATAGAATGTATTAGGAAACGTCACCTAATTTCAATTTAGATAGAAGTTCCAGACAGAAATTGTAAATCAATATTACTATGGTTCGGCTTGTATTATTTCCTCTTAAAATAAAAATTTAGAACCTATTATAAAAACTATCAAAAAAAGCTTTTATAAGAAACAATTTTTTTTATGAATTATATTAAATTTAATTTAAAGAGTTAATAGTCTTATTATTTGATAGTTGTTCAACATTTGTTAAATTTGTTAAAATATTTATTTAGTTTATAATTTGCCATTTTACATTTTGGTTTATTAAAGATCTAAAAAAATGAGAAAGGAGAGACTACCGCTGCTTGCTCATGGATGCCGTGAGTGAGCGTATTAAGCTACCACGGGCACGCCATACTTTTTTTTATGAGTTTTGACATCTGTCAACATTAATCAGTGCACATTGTCAGCAATTTCCTACAACAACATACATTTTTCCTTTGGTAATCATGTCTTGTTTTGTGCCACAAAAAGAGTATATGCGGGAGGCTCTGCTTTTTTGCTTCAATTTGAAGAAATCGACTGCCGAATCGCATCGAATGCTTATGGAGGTCTATGGTGACAGTACTTTATCGGAAACAATGAGCCGAGATTGGTTCCGTCGGTTTAAAGACGGCAAATTTGACTTGTGGGACAAGAAGCGTGAAAATCGGCCTAGGAAGGTTGAGGACAATCAATTTCAGGCTCTTTTAGACGAAGACGATACCCAATCGCTTGCGGAGCAATTGAGTGTTACTCAACCAGCCATTTCTATACGCCTGCGTGCCATGGGGAAGATTGAAAAGATCGGAAAAGGGATGCCGCATGAATTGAACGATAAGCAGATGGAGCGACACCAAAACACATGCGAAATCTTGATCGCCAGACAAAAAAGAAAGTTGTTTCTGCATCGGATTGTGACAGGCGATGAAAAGTGGATATATTTCGAGAATCCTAAACGCAAAAAATCGTGGGTTGATCCCGGCCAACCATCAATATCTTCCCCATGACCAAATCGCTTCGGACGGAAGATAATGCTGTGCGTTTGGTGGGATCAGCAGGGTATCGTCTACTGTGAGATGTTGAAACCTGGTGAAACCGTCAATGCCCACCGCTATCACAAACAACTAATCAAATTGCACCGTGTTCTGCGTGAAAAAAGGACGTATTATCAACAAAGATATGACAAGCTGATTTTCCTCCACGACAACGCACAATCGCACACGTCAAAAATGGTCCGAAACTACTTGGATACACTCAACTGGGAGATGCTACCCTACCCCGCTTATTCACCAGACTTGGCCCCTTCCGACTACTACTTGTTTTCGTTGATGGGCCACGCGCTCGCTGAGCAGCACTTCGATTCTTACGGAGACGTCCGAAAATGGCTTGATGAGTGGTTTGCCTTGAAAGAGGAGGAATTTTTTTGGCGTGGTATCCACAAATTGCCCGAGAGATGGGAAAATTACGTAGCTTGCAAGGGCAAGTACTTTTAATAAATTTGTTTTTGCTTTCTATGAAAAAACATGTGTTTTTTTGACAAAAAAACAGCGGTTTTAAGCTTATACACCTGGTATATCATAAATTTTTAAAATTAGAATGTTTTGTCTAAACTTAAAATTTTAAATCGATCCTATATTCCGTTTCAAGAAATCAATTTTATAAGATAGAAAATAAAATAAATATTAGCTTTATTGCTTGGAAAAATTTCCAGGATGCTTAATTTCGTTATTGGGTGATATCAATTGGTCTCCATGATCGTGCGATTTAAAGCCATTTTTTTTAATGTAAAACATCACATTTACATAAACAATTTCTTATTTAAAGAGCATTTGAAATCTAATATTCTTCATGTAATAATTATTAAAAATCTACCGAAATGTACAAAAAAGTTATTAAAAATTACCTCAAACTAATCGCGTCTTGCAAGAACTGCCTAAAAATAAAATTTTATATATTATATAATTGCAACTTCTGAGTGATATAATTAAATAAATTAATCTTAATTCTAAATTAGAAATATATTTTCTTTGACATAACTTTTTCAAGTATAAATTGGATAATTTAAAAATCAAGTTTTTAACTTTAATTTGAAATTATTTCAAAGAAAAATAAATAAAATCTTATTTCTGCTGAATTTTATTAACAACAACAGCAACAAAAAAAAAAAAAATAACAAGATTATTTATGTAAAATAGAATTAAAATTAAAAAGGAAAAAAAAAAAAAAATGTTTTATATTATATACAGAAAAAAGTTTGTTTTTATAGTATTTTCACACATGATATTCTATCGACTTGTTTGCTCATTTAAAGTTTCATATTGTACATTGGAGTTTTATTTGGCGACGAACGAAAACTTTTCTAAATTCAAAAGCTACTGGTGGGACTTGCCACATCATATCGTCATCACCTTAGGCTTCTTGGAAATTCCGCAAGTTGAACAGGTCACAAATAGTACTAACGAGATCAAAAATTGGTGTTTCCGTATGCCACAAAAGACACGATGGTTCAACACAATTCATCCTCGGGGTAACCACGGAAAGCTTTTCTATACAGTTTTATATAACTGTGACTGCCACTATATCCTTATAGAAGCTACTATGTGTTTTTTTGTTACTCGTGCATTGTCTTCTCACCAGACTTTCCCGTTTTATCCATTAACGAGTTGCACGACTACTCGTACTTACATACTTCAATCTAGACATGCAAACAAGGTATTAATTAGTGGACATACCATATTTTCCCCATTTCAATTCTTATGCATTTACCCATATTGAAGGTGAAATTATCCCGGAAGTATTCTCTACACTCAAAACTAAGAGTTTCTTCTTCACAACAAACCAACCATGCTCTTGATTTCAAATCAAAACAAATACGATGAAAATAAAATAAAAAATAATTTAAAGAAACAACTGCTAGCTAGTATCAATTATAGACTATCCTATTGAGTTGACAATACCACCGTACATTTAAGTTCTTATACATTTTTGCACTGCACATATTTTTTTTTTCTTTGGAGAAGAAAATTAACTCGTCGGAAGAACAGTCTGATTATTCTACACTATCTCAGAATAATTGCAAAAATTCCAGTATATTCTATTCATGTGCAATGTATGATCATAGTTTATATTGCAGAATGCATACCGGAGCATTGGTAGAAATAATGAAGAAGTTAAAAAAAAAATTCCTTAATGGAAAAATTTAAAAAGAGCAAACTTTTACTGCATCCGTGCGATTCAATTAGCTAGTTGGCAAGGACAATAATTGGATATAGCAAAAACAAATTATGTTTCTTTCTATTCACGTTGAAAATAAATACACAAAAATTTCACCTCTCAAAAAATAAATGTTCAAATGGACGATTTATCTACTCTATGTAAACTTTTTTTTCCAATCTATTGTATGAATTTTCGAAAAAAAAATTCTGCTCTGCATAAAAACGGGATTAGATTGAAGCAATAATTTGTAGAAGAAAAAAAATTCTAGAACATGACATACTGTGAATAATCAATTAAGATTGACATAAAAATCATTAAATTGAAATTGTGTCATTTTCAATCAATTTTCCCATTTTAGCTTGTACAATATTCCAATGAAATCAGGACGATTGGCGCATAAATATGGGCTAAACTCATATAATCGAATATTCTATTAAATTGAATGATGTTATATGAACTATGATTTTCTATTTTGATAACTTAGCTGCTGTCGATTAAACACATATTCTTATGAAAGGTAAAAAAATTTGATATTTATATGATTATCCAGTTTGTAGTTTAAAAAAAAACAAATCCCTTCGTTTAACCAATAGTAAGCCAATACGTCAATTGTAGTAAAATTTATTTAGTATTTAATTTTATTTATTATGAATAAATAAACAACTTTTGCTTTTTACAAAAGAGATGATTCTGCAATGATATTCAGTTTTTGCTACGTCAATAAGCAAAATTACTTCTGACTATGTCAATAAGCAAAAATCAAAAAGCTACGAGGATCGTTCAATATGTCCTTAGAAAATCCGAGAAATTGCGCTCGTAGTGTCGGTTTTTTTGTAAGTAGTATTATCGACAGGAAAGCTATCAAAATTTCAGCTCGATCCATAGCGTAGGTCAATTTCTATCGTCGATTTAAGTTAACGACATTTATTTGTGCATAACAATGGAAAAAAGCGAGTTTAGGGCTGTCATCAAACATCTCCATTTGAAAGGCTTAAGCCCGAAAGAAATCAAAGCCGAGTTGGATGCAGTTCATGACACATCTGCACCTGTGTTTGCGACGGTTTACAATTGGGTGAATGAATTTAAACTTGGCCGTTCATCCACAAGAGATGAACATCGTTCAGGACGCCCAGTTGAGGTGTCTACTCCTGAAATCATCGACAAAATCCACGATCTGATTTTGAACGATCGGCGAATTAAAGTGCGCGAATTAGTTGAGGCCACGGGCATATCACAAGGTACAGTCGCTTCAATTTTGCATGAAAAATTGTCTGTGAAAAAAATTTCGGCAAGATGGGTGCCGTGCTTGCTCTCAGAGGAGAATAAGCGCAATCGTATAGTGGACTGTGAGGCTATGTTGGCACTCTTTCATCGCAATCCTGCCGAATTCCTTCGTCGATATGTCACTGTGGACGAAACCTGGATACACTACTATACTCCAGAAACGAAGAGACAGTCATCACAGTGGACTTTCAAGGGTGAACGGGCTCCGAAGAACGCAAAAACTGTGCCATCGGCGGGCAAGGTGATGGCCAAGGTCTTTTGGGATTCGCAGGGCATCATTTTTATCGACTACTTGGAAAAAGGAAAAACAATAACAGGAGCGTATTACGCGTCGTTATTGCAACGGCTGAGCGAGGAAATCAAAGAGAAACGCCCCCATCTGAAGAAGAAAAAAATCCTCTTGCATCAGGACAATGCACGTGTGCACACCTGCGCTGTTTCCATGGCCAAAATTGTGGAATTGAGAATGGAATTGTTGCAGCATCCCGCTTACTCACCAGATTTGGCCCCGAGTGACTATTTTCTTTTCCTTAATCTGAAGAAATGGCTTGGCGGACGACGGTTCACTTCCAACGAGGACGTCATTGCTCAAACGGATGAGTATTTTGCAGAACTTCCGAAATCCTATTTTTTGGACGGGATAAAAATTTTGGAAAAACGGTTGGAAAAGTGTATAGAGCTAAAAGGAAATTATGTTGAAAAATTAAAATTTTTTTTTTAAAAAACAGTTTTTTCCATCTTTTTCTAAGGATTTATTGAACGACCCTCATATTATATCCGGAAAAAGAGTCTGTATGGCGTGGATTTTAATCTGAAAATTACAATCGAAAATGAAGAAAAAGTAGCCATTATTCTGAATTCTGAGCATTATGGCCGTACGACAACCAAATTGTGGTGCTATTTTTAGCCTAAACTTAACGATTTTGATCTAAATTGTATGTGGTTTTAACAAGATGGTGTGATGAGCCACACAACATAACTAATTTTGGTTTTATTGTGTGAAAAGTTCCCAGGATGTGAAATTTCGGGATTTTTTGATATCAAGTAACTTTTGTTGGACTTTTTCTTGTAATACTACCTGGAAGTGTCCGGTCTAGGCAGCTGAATCAAAAAACGATAGGCTTCACACAGTGGTGCAATTGGGTGTATGCAGAAAATTGAAAAGATCGAAAAATGGGTGCTGGATGAATTGAACGATAGGCAGATGGATCGACGCCAAAACACATGCAAAATCTTGCTCGCCAAACAAAAAAGAAAGTCGTTCCTGCATGCAAGAAATCGTGGGTTTATCCCGGCCAACCATCAACATCTTCCCCAAGACGAAATCGATTCGGACGAAATACGATGCTGTGCGTTTGGTGGAATCAGCAGAGTCGTCTACTATGAGATGTTGAAACCTGGAGAAACTGTCAATGCCCACCGCTACCACCAACAACTGATCAAATTGCACCGTGCTCTGCGTGAAGACATGACAAGCTGATTTTCCTCCACGACAACGCACCATCGCACACGTCAAAAATGGTCCGAAACTACTTGGAGACACTCAACTGGGGGGTGCTACCCTACCCCGCTTATTCACCAGACCTGCCCCTTCCGTCTACCACTTGTTTTCGTCGATGGGCCACGCGCTCGCTGAGCAGCACTTCGATTCTTACGGAGACGTCCGAAAATGGCTTGATGAGTGGTTTGCCTTGAAAGAGAAGGAATTTTTTTGGCGTGGTATCCACAAATTGTCCGAGAGATGGGAAAATTATGGAGCTACCGAGAGCAAGTACTTTCAATAAATTTGTTTTTGCTTTCTATGAAAAAACATGTATTTTTTTGACGAAAAAATAGCGGATTTAAGCTTATATACCTGGTATATAATCAATTTTAAAAATTAGAATGTTTTGTCTAAACTTAAAATTTTTAATCTATTCTGTATTCCGTTTCAAGAAAAAATTATTAAATTATAAGATAGAAAATAAAATAAATATTAGCTTTATTGCGTGAAAAATTTCCAGGATGCTTAATTTCGTTATTGGGTGATATCAATTGGTCTCCAAGATCGTGCCATTTTTTTTAATGTAAAAAATCACATTTACATAAACAATTTCTAATTTAAGGAGCATTTGAAATCTAATATTCTTCAAGTAATAATTATTAAAAATCGACCGAAATGTGCAAAAAAGTTATTAAAAATTACTTCAAACTAATCGCGTCTTGCAAGAACTGCCTAAAAAAACAAATTATATATTATATAATTGCAAGTTTTGAGCAATATAATTAAATAAATTGAACTAAATTCTAAATTAGAAATATATTTGCTTTGACATTACTTTTTCAAAGTAAAAATTGGATAATTTAAAATCAAGTATGCACAATTAAAATATAAATTGGATAATTTAAATCAATCAAAAAACGACTGCGGTCGTTCAGTTTAACACTTCCAGTATGTTTTTGGCTACCTGGCTAACACTATTGCTCCACCGAAGGCCAGGACCTACCACGTCTTCTGGAACAATAATTGGAGCTACTGTAGACTTTTTAGACAGGATCTTTCTCATCCTTAGGGCTTAAATGTCCTGCCCACCGCAGCCTATTGAGCAGGCGGTTATAGTAATCGTCCAGGATCTCGTCGTTAACTAGGCTCTGCAATCATCCATTCTTATGTAGAAAACTAAAAATTCTTCGAAGGATTAGTGTCTTGTATATCAATAGCTTCGATGTTATAGTCAGAATTTTTGAAGCAAATTTATTTTGTCTCTTCAAAGTTTAGAGCATTTAAAAACCAACATTCATCAAGTAATTGCCAAATTACAACCCGAAATATGCGAAAAAGTCATAAAAATTTACATCAAAATAATCTAGTCCTGCACGACATTTTTGGCAGTTATTTTGAATTATATTGAATTTTATATACAATAGCGAAACTTTATAGAATATAATAAAATCAAGTGTGAATTTTGAGTATGTTTTCAGTAACTTTTCTCTGTTTAAAGCACAAACTGAATAACTTAATTGCCTCTAAAATTATATAGACTCATACAAGTATGTAAGTTAAAAAAATCTCTCATATCCGAAAAAACTAATTTGACAAACTCTAATTTCAAGAGTTTTAAAAAAAAATCTTTAAAATCTGCAAAACGTCTACGCAAAAAACACTATTAAAAGTCTTTCAGAGAACTTCAACAAAATTAGTAAAATGCAGAAAATAAAAAAATAATACTTGTCAAATTTCAATAAAAATAATTAAGTTTTAAAAAAGAGTTTGTCTTTTTATTAAAAATAAAAAATATTTGAATTTGCATTATTTATACTAATACTGTCATAATATGGCAGTTTTAGTATAAATATTAAATAATTAACAATCAGTCATCTTAATATAGTGTATAAATAGTTGTTAGAAATTTTTATGACACCTTTTAAAACTTTAACCCAATTTCCCTTAATTTATTTCGAACATTTAATACTGAAATAACTTTTCTCAAAACATTTTCAAAATAATATTCAAAATATGCTTAGTTTTAGATTTTCGTTTATATAATAAACTACAACACATTTAATTGAGTATAAAATAACTCTATGAGATATGGTTTTATGAAATTTATGTATTTTACCCGCCATACATAAATTATTTACCCGTAAACAACTCTCAATCATTTCAATACGGTTAAGGTTGTTTAGCAAGCCTAGACCTCTGAAAAGTTTATTGCCATTTGCCCCCTAATTCTTAACATCCTACTACAACGATTGATGGAAATTTCAAGATTCTGTTTACGTTGACATTAAATTTACTTCAACTGCTATTTCTCTTTCTCTTCCTGAATCCCCTTTGAATCGTACAAGCATTGTTAAGGATTTCATTTAGAAAAGGATTCATCGCTGAGGTATGCATATGTTCGAACACTGTAAATTCCTTCGTGTGGTTCGATTTAACGTATTGCACGTGAACACGAACAAACCTTATCCCTTTTATATGGTTCATATCTAAAGGGTAAATGTACATTCCTGGCAATATAAACATTTACCAAAATCATAAAGGATTCATCGAATAAAATCAAATGAACATATGTTCCACGTGGTGTACAAAATTCCATCCCATCATTTCCAATACACATACTTGATGGTACTCTATTTTTATATAATAAAAATTTTTCTCTCTCGTCTATTCGGAATAATTAAAGCACTTCAAATGTACTAATTATTTTTCCAACAAAAAAAATACCAGTTATGATTTTAAATTATATTGATGGCCTCTCTTCCAACTCTTACAATTAAATATACACAAAAACAGGAATAATTGCTAGTTCATAGTTTTTCGAAAGAGTATTTCGAAATCCCTTTAAAGAGAATTCCCATTTTCTCTTTATTTCACATCAAAATTTCTCTTTTGATAAAAACTTTTCTGCAAATACTATTCCCTCTTATTATTGTAAAAAAATTAAGGAGATCATAATTTCACAAGCACGCATATTTTTGTTACTGAGTAAAATGCTTTAAAAAATTACTTTATTGATAAATTTGGTATGATTTTTGCTTATCCATTTCAAGCAAAAATCCATGCAAACCACATGTGAGTATAGAGAATATATCATCCCTTATGATATGTGTTGATACTTACGCCCTAATGAAATATGATTTCCGTGAGAAATGCCCATCTTACTGCCTTATTCACCTAATTTGTTCGATATAATTAATTGCTGATAGAAATTTACGAAATGAACAATAAGGGAAAAGCATACATGATTGACTATCCCAGCTAATTTGATTGAGTTAATATTTTGGCAGGACATTAGGAATATTACAAATGCTAACTTTTCCCCTCAGTATGCCACTGTCTCCTGTTCGAGTGCGATAATTTCATTTTTCGAACTATGTTTACGTGACTTTATGTTTGTTTTCCGAGATTAATATTTGTACAAAATCTTTCCAGTCTGCAAATATTCACATTCAAACACATGACTTTCTACAAAGTATATCTACTCGTACTATTAGATAGTAGATAATGAAGATAATAAAATAAATATTATTTTTCCAGGTATATGCGAGTATACAAAATCTATTGAGCTTTGACATTTTAGCTAACCTTAATGATAATAAGTTATTATTTATTATGAGAAATTTATTTATATACTTTTTTGTTTAAAAAAACTAGTTTTATCTTAAACTTAGTATTTTTTTTTATTTTTTTTTTACAAAACAAAAAATATTTTATGGAAAGGATTCAAAAACACAAATCAATTGTTTATTATTTGGAAAAAAAAAGAAAAAAATATAAAAAATTCTTATAAATTTTCAAAGAACATTTAGACAATTTTGATTTAATTAATAAAAATTTAATTTATTTTATTTTTCAAAAATATAGAAAATTTTGGAAAACTTAATTTTTCGATTTATAATTTTGTATTCGAAATCAAGAGTATTTAATAATTTTAATGGTGTTTTTTATTTTGTGGTTCAGAAAGTTTAAACCCATGATTTGACAAGTATGAAAAATATTTATTATTTAAAATAAAATTTGCTTTAATAAAACTTTTGTCTTTTAAATTTTATAACTACAAAATAGGACTAAAAATTATATAATCAGAAGTGGTGACCGTTGCCACGTTTCCTACTTGAAGAAGATATTTTATGATCATTTACTTAAAGCTCGTTGGATCCGTAAATAAGCGAAAATATCATTTAAAGGACTCTGAAAAAATATAAATTACTATAGAGAAGCCGTTGTATATGCGAATAGTGACTGTATAGATGTGTATTTTGTTACTAAAATTACGAAGACTTCGTAGTGTCAATTGGCCTCTAAGTTACTAAGATTTGTATCTTATTTATATAAATTTTTTGTAAATTACAAAATATTTAACAATCAACATCCATCAAGTAGTGGCCGAATAACAGTCTGAAATATGTTAAGAACTTTTTAAAAAATTACCTCAAAAGAATCGATTGCTACGAGAATTTTTTTAGCAAATTTTTTGATATATTTTATTTTTAATATAAAATGGCAAAGTTTAAGCAAATTAAATTAAATAAAATTGTTATGAAAGTCTAATTTAAAAATATGTTTTATTAAGCTTTTCTTTTTTATAAGTTTAATTCTTTATTAAATAATTAAAAATATTTTTGATATTATAAATAAAAAATGTTCATATTATTTGATATAAAAAAAATTCTTCTTCCAAACTAATAAATATTTTTTATGTACTAAAAAATTTATATCATATAATTTGATTATATACAAAATTATATCATATATACAAAATTATTCTCACATCAAAAGAGTTTAAGTCAAAACTAGCATTACTTTCAAGTAAAATTTAATATAATAAATCAACATATTATATATTATGTAAAAGCTATTCACAAACTGTATTTGTAATTAGAAAAGTGTTTTCACAACTGTACGATTATATGTTCATAGACTGAGAGTAATTTGTAGGTTGACATCTTAATTCATGTGACGATAACGATAATTTGCACAAATATTCATGCAAACTCTAAAACATGATTTTAAAGTAGGCCTTGATGTGAAAATATTTAAATTTTGATAAGAACATTTTCCACAATCTGTATACGAATTGAAATTACTTTTATACACAGATTGTAACAAATGACAAACGTATACACCATATATGGTAGAGAATTTACTTTCATCTAAATTTATACTCAAATTCTTGCATATAAATATTAAAACATGCAAATAGGTTTTTCGTATCGTATCAGATACAACAGAATACCGAATCTACAATAATTTTTTATGCACAAGTTTGTACCATCGATTGTAAATAAATTTCCAAGTTCGACTCATTTTGGCATAGATTCCAATTAGGAATAGTTCAGTTCTATTTTTATTTTATTTTTAAATATAAAATCAGATAATTTTAACAATATTCAAAAGAGTAATTTTACAAATTTGTTTAGACTTTAAGAGAATTTATATGTACTATCAAAAAACAAAATTATTTATAAATTGGTAAAAGTTTATTGGAAAAAAAAAACAAAATTTTGCATACAAAAGTATACCTAACTACGAGCTATCTTTTATTCTATAAGTCCATATGTACTTGACATTCCTTCTTTATTATCAAATGTAAATTTTATACTCTTACGAAATAATGAATAAAAAAATAGCTGAAAAATTTTCCAAATTTCGTATCGTATTTATTTAAGTTAATATTTACACAGCAGTTAACCTTTTTTTTAAGAATTCTCTATCATGTTTGTTAATAATTATGATGGAAAACTTTATTTATTGCATGTTATCATTTGCATAGTTGCCGAAAATTATTTATACGAACAAGTAGGAATGTTGCTGTTTTTAATTGGAAAAAAAATTTAAATTATTGGAACAATATTTTTAAAAAATTCGGTGAGATATTATGACATTTCAGAATTGAGAACTTCTTAAAATAATTAATTGTTAGTAGCAAAGCATTGCAAAAAGGATTTTTTTCTTGCAAACATGTTATTTTCTTTTTATGTTAATTTATTTTACAATTCAAAGAAGCTCCATTGGACAGCTATAGACTGGCGGATGGATTGTTTCCTATCTTCTCGTCAGTGCTGGAAGGCTTCAATTGGAATCACCTTCAGCTCTTCAATTACACTCTTTTGGATATTATCGACACTTCCTGTAAGATGGGCACTTTTAGTTGTAGATCCGTACCACAGAATCAATACCAGAAGTAGCCTACGGGTCTTGGCGAACCCGCAGTCCTGAGCTGGTCCAGCAGTGGTAGGAAATTATAAGTTTTCTTACTGTAGCTCTTGGAACGTAACTCTTTAAGTAAAGAGTACTCACCAGATACTCTTAAAAGCTGAACTGTCTGGTACCACGGGGGTCGGGGGCCCATGGTATAATAACAAGTTGGGAAGCCTTTAGTTAAAATGTGTGTGTGGCTGTGGTTGAGCTGAGGGATGGCGGAATCCCTTGTGCTGTCACTGCAGATGATAGTAGAGGTTTAGATAGGCCTTGCTACCAACTTGCTTATAAATGATAATTGTCTGTAAGCAAATGGGCCTGACTGTGATGGATAGAGCTGATTAGTTACACAAATGTGCGTGGAGTAATGAAGAAGCGACCTGCTGGTTGGGACCTCTTACCGCAGGAATTGAATATTAAATGTTTGCCTGATTCATGCATGGGGCACTAAATATGGTTAAGAAGAAAAGAAGAAGAAGAAAATAAAGAACATAAAGAAAATGAAGAAGATGAGGAAGATGAGGAAGATGAAGAAGATGAAGAAGATGGAGAAGATGGAGAAGATGAAGAAGATGAAGAAGATGAAGAAGATGAAGAAGATGGAGAAGATGAAGAAGATGAAGAAGATGAAGAAGATAAGAATAGGAGGAAGAAGAAGAAGATTTAAAAAATGAAGAAGATGAAGAAAATAAAGAAAACGACGAAGATGAATAAAACGAAGAAGATGAAGAAAATGAAGAAGTAGCAGAAGAAAAACAAACAACGTGAGAGAATATTCTATGAATTAAGTGGCCCAAGCAAGAAATTAAAGAAGAATGCGTTGGATTGAAGCGATCGACAGTATCAAGAAGATATTATTTCGAATGGTTTTTAATCTTGGGATCAGATAAACGAGGGTCGTTCAATAAGTCCTTAGAAAATCCGAGAAATTGCGCTTGTAGTGTCGGTAAAGATTTGTTAAGCAAAATTACTTCTGACTATGTCAATAAGCAAAAATCAAAAAGCTACGAGGATCGTTCAATATGTCCTTAGAAAATCCGAGAAATTGCGCTCGTAGTGTCGGTTTTTTTGTAAGTACCATTATTAACAGGAAAGCTGTCAAAATTTCAGCTCGATCCATAGCGTAGGTCAATTTCTATCGTCGATTAAAGTTAACGACATTTATTTGTGCATAACAATGGAAAAAGAGAGTTTAGGGCTGTCATCAAACATCTCCGTTTGAGAGGCTTAAGCCCGAAAGAAATCAAAGCCGAGTTGGATGCAGTTCATGGCACATCTGCACCTTTGTTTGCGACGGTTTACAATTGGGTGAATGAATTTAAACGTGGCCGTTCATCCACAAAAGATGAACATCGTTCAGGACGCCCAGTTGCGGTGTCTACTCCTTAAATCATCGACAAAATCCACGATCTGATTTTGAACGATCGGCGAATTAAAGTGCGCGAATTAGTTGAGGCCACGGGCATATCACAAGGTACAGTCGCTTCAATTTTGCATGAAAAATTGTCTGTGAAAAAAATTTCGGCAAGATGGGTGCCGCGTTTGCTCTCAGAGGAGAATAAGCGCAATCGTGTAGTGGACTCTGAGGCTATGTTGGCAGTCTTTCATCGCAATCCTACCGAATTCCTTCGTCGATATGTCACTGTGGACGAAACCTGGATACACTACTACACTCCAGAAACGAAGAGACAGTCATCACAGTGGATTTTCAAGGGCTCCGAAGAAGGCAAAAACTGTGCCATCGGCCGGCAAGGTGATGGCCACGGTCTTTTGGGATTCGCAGTGCATCATTTTTATCGACTACTTGGAAAAAGGAAAAACAATAACAGGAGCGTATTACGCGTCGTTATTGCAACGGTTGAGCGAGGAAATCAAAGAGAAACGCCCCCATCTGAACAAGAAGTAAAATCCTCTTGCATCAGGACAATGCGCGTGTGCACACCTGCGCTGTTTCCATGGCCAAAATTGTGGAATTGTTGCAGCATCCCGCTTATTTACCAGATTTGGCCCCGAGTGACTATTTTCTTTTCCCCAATCTGAAGAAATGGCTTGAGTATTTTGCAGTACTTCCGAAATCCTATTTTTTGGACGGGATAAAAATTTTGGAAAAACGGTTGGAAAAGTGTATACAGCTAAAAGGAAAAGTTTTTTCCATCTTTTTCTAAGGACTGATTGAACGACCCTCGTATCATAAGGACTTTAATCTGCTCAATAAAATGCTGCAAAACAACAGGAACATCATTTTCCAATCAAATCTCTTTGGTGTAGATGACCGTGTTTCTGCAACATCCTATACCCTTTTTCTCGGCTTGTCAAGACTTTTTTTTAATAAAAATCAGTCCTTCTTATGTTTTGTTTCCTTAAATTGAATTATATTCACTTCTTTTTTTTCTTTCTTTAATTTAATTAAACTTTTTGCAATTTATTAAAAATTAAAATTACAAATATTTATTATTGATATAACTTAGTTAATAGGATTTAATTAAATAACTTTTTAAAGAACATTATTTTTGTTCATGAAGAATAGTTCATGACAAGATGATATAATAATAACCATAATTAAAAAAAAATTGTTTTCTTTTTTTAAATTATTTCTTTTTTTATCTTCTTCACAAACGTTTTTGCAAGTAAGAGTTATTTTTTTTCTTTTCTTTTAGGGTTACGCGAATTTTATTCAAATCGAACACTACTATCATCGTTAGATGTCAATCGGGTAGAGACCAAGCCGTACGGATTTCCCATAACCCGGTGAGTACACCAGATGCTAGATGGTGGTTACGACTCCGGTCATCCGATGAAGGAGTTCACTTTAGAGATCATCCGAGAATAAACTACTCGAACGCCTGACCAGGGCTGCCATACCATCTTAAACTCTACGTAATTTCTAAAACAATTTTCATTTCCATTTCTACTTTAATTTCTTTATCCCAATATCCTTTATCGCCAAAAAATACTTCAAAAATCTTATTTATTTCAACATAAATATTGATAACATTAATTACAATTTCATTAAATTCTTAATTAACAGCTTGAATTGGTCGTGCCGCTTAGAATATACATTTCAGTACTAATGTTACTTGAAATGATAATTTAAAAAAAAAATATATTTAAATAAAATTTTCCAATATAAAATTAATTAAAAGTGAATCTTTGGGAATTTTTTTTCTAATTTAAATAATCATAAAATTTAACGATATTATTATTATTGTTATTATTTTTCGTGAGTTATTCTAAAAATTAAACGAGTATAATAGTAAAAATAAAATTCTATTGATTAAATTTCAATGTATCATATTTATAAACTGAAGGATAATATTCAAGAGTAATAATATAACATGACAATAAATTTATTCATATAACAAATGTCATATCGAATCCCATTTCAAAGCTATTTACTCATAGCGTTCCAGGTATTGAATTCAGTGATTCACTTGAAAAACGAATCAGAGCTGAAATGGTATTTTTGAAGAATGAAGACTAAAAATTACCATCATTGCTTTCGTTTATAGGAAGTAATAAATTCCGCGAATTTTTCGAATACCATTGGCAATTGCTTCTCACCAGTATATGAATGAATATTGTACATATCCACCCACTAGTGTATAGTGTATGTATATACGAATAGTATGGTCTGCCATTTCGCTTTGCACAATAGAGATGATGGGGGATGACGAATACCTGCACGTCCTAAAGAGGCGCCTTAGAACAGGCGGAGATAGACGTATGAGAGGTAGAAATCAGATCATCGAATTAATGGTACAACATTAAAATGAAGGTTCTTTGAAAGCACCGAAATTGAATATTAAACTCCATCTCGAGTTGGAGTACTTGAACACTCGTTTCCAAAGCAATTGATGTCCTTAGCTGAATTTTCGCGTTATACAGAATGGCTCAACATACATTCAATCGGATCTAACGAAAGGAAGTACTCTATTCGATTTGATGGCTCGTATATCCTTTGAAAACGAACACTTAAACAACCGTCATATACCGATTAGGTAATTCCTATGAAATATAACACACCCTTTCATATTGTGTACTCTATACTTGATACTTGAAATCGTGAATCTGTTCTATTTACCTGCAACTTATATCACTGATGGTAAGAAACGAGTCAACTATTAAAATACGGGATAAATTCTATTACTCGTACTTACCTGTTTGCATTTTAGATATTTTTCTTTTCTTTTTCAAAATTCTTATTTATTGTTTTAAAAAAAAATTTTGTATTTATAAAGTACTGAACATCGCTAAACGGCATTGAAAAATTGGACAAATATAATAAGTATTATTTAATCAATATTTTTAATATTACTCTTTGCCGTATAAAAGAATAAAAATAAAATTTACAAAATTTTCAGGGCTTGAATCCAGGTACTACACGTATAATAGCTGCTGTGAGTTTTAAATTTATAATATTGTACATTCCAAAGTAATTATTGCTTAAAAGTGACTTTATCAACAAGAAAAAAATAGTTTATTTAAGAATATATATGAATAATTATTAATACAATAATTTCATCCTTGCGGCTTTCGATATAAAATTTAACAAAAGACTTTATCGATTCCATATTTTATATAAACTCTAGAGACCATATGAAAATGGAATTATGAAATATGTCATTTATACTTTTTAGCCTTTGGGAATGAATTTTTTAATAATATAAGTATACAAAATGAAATAAATTTTATACATCATTTCGAATCTGTTAAGTTTCAACGATATTTGAAATTGTAAAATTTTCAAAAGAATAAATTGGATTATTCATTTCATAATTCGGAAAATGTAGTACTGTCATTTGATAGCTGTCAAATATATTTATATACTACAATATTTAAAATAAAATACAAATGTTCCAAAAGTTGCCATATTATACTATTTATTAATGAACTTATAAAGAACGTAGAAGAAAATACGCCAATTAAGAGTCTTTGGATGCCAATTTTTCGAAATAAATTCTTGAAAGGTGGGGCTCATTTTTTACTCAGTAGATATGTTAATAGGCAAAATTGATAGCTCAGAAAGCTTACGCTTAATTACTAAAAAGTTATCGTATCTGTAAAAAGTGACCGTCTGGTTTTAATTGTAGTCTAAACATGACGTTGTTTCTTGTAAAATGACGAAGCAAATATCGCGCTACCATCAATTTTGAGTACTATGACCGCATAAGGATTAAATTTTCTTAGCCCAAACTTTCTTGGGTTTTCCAATAAGAGTGACGTTTCGGCTATTTGTAATATGTCATGATTTGTCTTTTTTTTCATTGTATTTAGTAATGTTTACAATTTTATTATGACGAGAAATACGCAAGGACACCATTTACAAATTATTCAACTTTATTATCAAAATAATCGTTCTCCAATTGCAACTTTTCGTGCGTTTTTGCCATTTTATGGTCGTAATAATGGTCCAACTGTGCTCGCTATTCGCCGAATTGTTAAAAATTTCGAGCGTACATTTTCTTTACATAATGTTCAAGTGCCAATAAGGCAAAGAACTGCTCGAAGTAATGAAAATATTGATGCCGTTCAGGCAAGTGTTGCTGAAGACCGCAATTTGTCGATTCCAAGACGTTCTGAAGAATTGGGACTGTCTCAAGCCATAACCTGGCGGATTTTGAGAAAGGATTTGGGCTTGTATTCATATAAAATTGTTATCACTCAAGAACTGAAGTCATTGGGCTACCGTAAACGTCCTGAATTTGCTGATTTTGTCTTGGAACAACTTGAAAACGATAATGATTTTTTTAAGAAAATCATCTTCTCCGATGAGGCTCACTTTCATCTGAGTGGTGCGGTAAATAAAGAAAACTGTCCATTCTGAGGCGAAGAAAATCCACAAATTATTCATGAACACCCATTACATTCACCTAAATTGACAGGTTGGTGTGGTTTTTGGTCTGGTGGAATCATCGGTCTGTAGTTCTTTCGAAATGAAGCTGGTAACACCGTTACTGTCAATGGAGAGCGGTATACATTGATTATAACCAACTTTTTATAGCCGAAATTGGTAGAAGTTAATTTTGACAACATCTGGTTCCAACAAGACGGGGCTACGTGCCACACAGCACGTGCAATAACCGAATTATTGCGAGGAAAAGTTTGGAGATTCGATTATTTCAAGAAATTGTGACATTGAATGGCCTCTAAGAAGTTGTGATTTAACACCATTAAACTATTTCTTGTAGGGTTATTTGAAGTCATTGGTCTTTAGCAATAAACCACACTCTCTTCAAGCTTTAGAAGTCAATATTGAACGTGCTATTCATGACATACGACTTGATTTAGTGGAAAAAGTGGTCGAAAATTGGGTTCATCGAATTCGTTCCTGCAAAATAAGTCGTGGAGGCCATTTGAATGACATTTTATTCAGAGCTTAATTGTATCGATTGTTCTTTACATTAAATAAAAAACATTTGAATTTCCTTAACAATTAGTGTGTTTTTTTTAGAAGAAATCATATCACTCTTATTCAAAAACCCTTTATATTCGGTTTTACCAAAATAATACTACAAAATTATTATAATATAGATTATAATATATAATTTATCTTTATAAATGAGGAAGAATATAATCTGCACTAAATGTGATTTTGATGACATATATTGGCTTTATTACGTGAAAATTTTCCAGAACCCGTAATATTGCGATTTAATAATGTCAAATAGCCTTTTAGGATTTCTTTTTATCGGTCTATACAACAATAATATTTACAATGAAAATTCTCAAATTGTTGAGTATTTAAAAACCAATATCCATCAAGAAATGGCCGAATTACATATTGGAATATCTTAAAAAAAAGGTAAAATTACCTTAAAAACTTCTCGAGTTCTGCAAGAAGTTTTTATATTTTTTAAATAATGACAATATTTTTGATCAACTAAAAAAAAAAAAAAAAGTCATTAAAATCTTAACTTAAAATGTGTTTTATTTAATATTAATTTGCAAAGTGCAAAAAAAAACAATTCTCCAAAATATTTCATATTAAAACTCAAGAGAAATAATATATAAAATACATTTTTTTTTTAATAAAAGTAATTTTTAAGAGAAAAAAATTAATAAGAGTAACGGATAAACAATATCATTACTAATAAGGAATATGTTGTTGTTTTGATTTAAAAGCTTATTGGATTTAAGAAAAAAGTAATTTTTTTTTATGAATAAACAAACTTAAATAGAAAAAATATCGAAATTTTCAATAAAAATTTTTAAAACTAAAAGAAAATGTTCAGTGACAAACTATATCTTTGATGAATTGTTGATAAAAATGGAAAAAATAAGTATGAATAAAAATATAGTATTGAGAGGATTTCATATTACTGTGCACTACAATCATTTATTCTATTCAAATTCCATTTCATTAGACATGACAGGCGAGCTTAACTGCAAAAGGACTCACAACTGGGTGCCAACCATATGTCATCGCCTTCGAAAATACAATCTTTATGGGCTGCAGAGTACGGGTTCTAGGATACTCTATAATATTCTAGTTCAAATAAATTGAAGGGATTTTTTCTGAAATGTAACAGGAAATTGTGGTAATTTTTTATAGAGAAATGCTAACCATTCCATTCTAATGTGATAAGATTAATTGTTTCAGCTTAGAAGAGGACATCCAAAAAGTACGAGCATTACATTTAAAAATATAATATTATTACCATTACAAACATTATTACTTCTCGTTTTCCTTTTATTTTTATTTTTTTGTTTTGTTCTTCGTCTTATTCCCATCTTACATTAGTGTTTATTCAGTTTTATAGGTTTTCTTTTTTTGTTTATTCAAGATTCAATTATGTGAAGAAGAAATTTTCAAATATTTCAATAGTATTGCATGAAAATAATTCAATTTAATATCTTGCATAAGTTTTAAAAGAACCAAATGTAAAATGGAACTTTTCAAAAGATATTTCTAATAAAAAGAGATTTTTGCAAAAATTTAAATAAGATTTTTTTCTCCCATTCATACACATTTGTATAAAAAAATTTTCGAAATACTTTGCAAAAAATAATTGAATTTGATGAGTACATATTCTGTTGACTACAACATTGTAAATAAAATTATATTAGTCGAGAAATGCGCAGAATTTTTGGTGAATAGAATTAGGTGAAAATTTGGATAATCTAAATGCGATTATACAAATAATGTTGGCAAGATATAATAATAAGTGGTAATGGCAAAATTTTACATTTTCAATACGACTCCTATACTAGTCCATGGTTAATAAAAGTACCACATAACGAATGAACAATGTCAATTTTTGTTTGCGGTCTACTTAAGATTCTATGGGCTATGCTTGTTATTGGCACAAAAGCATACCAACCAGCCAACGTTGATGTCGATAATAAATTATATTTTCTTGGAATAATTTAGTTAGTTATTCCCAAGGAAAAAGGTACTTAAGATCGAGGGAAAAAAGGACAACATTAATTCTCGATTAAAACGGAATGGGAGTATAGCCAATATAAGAATCTATATTGAAATCTAGAGGTTCCCAAGGCAGATATCCAACTCCCTGTAAAACGGAAAGCATACGCAATGTTAAATCATAGCTATCCTACCAGACAGGAATCTCCTCTATTGGTTTATCTCTTTAGCTTTCGAGAGGGTTTATCCAAGTCAAACGTACACACACGCACACACACATTATCAAGACTATGGCCAGTCCGTTATAGCAACAATTCCGCAAAGATGGTTAAAAAAAACGATTATTATCAAATATGATGATGGGAATATTTGCGACGTTGATGCGTTCTATATACTTCTCCCGCTTGGCTACTTGATCCAAAAAGTCCTTATTGGCGTAACTGCAAAATATTCATACTCTCTCTATAGTGTGCCTGCACATCATACGTATCTATCTAAATATTTCGGAAAGTTGGTGTAGAGTAAAATTGATTGAATATCTGAGTGGTATTTTATTATCTTTTTTATCGTTATTATCCATAAAACATCATAAAATAACAATTTTTAACCCATTCCTCTCACCACCTACATTCCGTATATATATACACATTCATACATATGCAGATATTATGTTAGATACAGGTAGAAGTGTTTGCTAAGTGGCAGATTCGTTCTGATCGTGGTCGTGCTCATATTATATATTTAAACGAGTGCAAATGGATGTTCTTTCCTACCCTTCTAAAATCCCATTTTCTAACACTACCATCAACCCTAAGTATTTGATAAGATGATGTACGTCTCGTTTCTCGTTTTTTTTCATGTTTCAAGAGGTTCTCTTCTTCTGCTACTCCTTATCCATTCTTAAAAGCTTATTCCATGCAATTTCCGAACTCGTGCATCAGTCAACGTTTGAGTTCATATCAATATAGCATTCGTTGTAATTGTGCACCCTATTTCACTTAAAGCAAACGAATAAATATTGAACGGTTAAGGATTTTTATGAGAATTTGAAAACTGGTTAAGTAGCTACTAATGCATATACACTTACGACAATACGACTGTATATATACACTATATTCGTACATGAAGGATAAACTTTATTTATAACGTTTAGTTGAAAGGTATTTTGCGATATCTTTTAATATCATTGAGTTTATCACAAATTTTTTGAATCGATTGAAAATATAAGAAAACAACATAAATTTCTACTTAACGGTTGGAGTATGATAAGCTTTTGAATTCTTATTTAAAATGTTCTCCAAAGAAGTGTGCACTTTAATTTTGAATTTAATATATCATTATAAGATGATGTTCAATAAAAAAAAAATATATCTCCTGCTTCTATTAACTGAATTAATGTATTTGTTCACATAAATACAATAAACTGTAAGCAAATGATAATATTTGATCGAACTGTAAGCTATTTTGTAGAGTTCCGATATGTGAAAATAACTGATAAATATTTCTGATAATCTTAAATACCTTAACTTGTGCAAAGTCTATCATCAAAATAGCTCTTAATTATTTACTAAAATAGCAAGCAGTATTTACGAATTTTTTATTGACAAATATTTAACATCAACACAATTCAGATGTTCTTCCTTTATTTGAACTTTTTAATCGTTCAGTTTGTTAACTTGTTGATATTTTTATATCAACAAAAAAATATTTCCGAAACAAGTAAATTAGAGTAGAAACTTTTTTCGACAGTTGTATTTTTTACTATAATATTTGTACTAATTTTTTTATAATAAGTCAATAAAATATTTAAGACTGTAAAAAGTAATAAGAATTCAGCGTCAATTATAGATATAGTTGCTTATAAAAATGATATATTTTAAGTAAACAATTTTTTTAATAATCGCAATTTATAAAAAAACGTTTATTGGCTTTTATAAATGAGATTAAATATAATATTTGTTGTTGAAATAAATTCATTTAATATTAGACTTTTTTGTGAGTATTTTATGGAATTATCCATTTTATCGAATGGAAGAAAAAAAATACGACTGCTTTTAAACATTTTTTAACCAAATTTATTATTAAAAATAAAATTTATTTATATTTTTATTTAGCATTTTATAGTCTGGAGATAAAAAAATTGCCAAAATATATTAATAAAAATATACGCCAATTGAAAGTTTAAAAAATAGAATTTTGATGCTGATTTTTTAAACAAGAATTTTGACGCTGATTTTTTTCTTTAGCGATGAGGACTATTTTTTTTGCCTGATCTTTAAAATATTTTATCAAGTTTCAACAATATAGCTACGAGTATACTACGAGTATTTAAAACAAATATTGTCTTTATTGCACGAAAAGTTTCCAGAACGCATAATATCGAGGTTTGGTGATACGAGGGTCGTTCAATAAGTCCTTAGAAAATCCGAGAAATTGCGCTCGTAGTGTCGGTAAAGATTTTTTTTTAATAATCGACAGGAAAGCTGTCAAAATTTCAGCTCGATCCATAGCGTAGGTCAATTTCTATCGTCGATTAAAGTTTACGACATTTATTTGTGCATAACAATGGAAAAAAATGAGTTTAGGGCTGTCATAAAACATCTCCATTTGAAAGGCTTAAGCCCGAAAGAAATCAAAGCCGAGTTGGATGCAGTTCATGGCACATCTGCACCTGTGTTTGCGATGGTTTACAATTGGGTGAATTCATACAATCCACAAAAGATGAACATCGTTCAGGACGCCCAGTTGAGGTGTCTACTCCTGAAATCATCGACAAAATCCACGATCTAATTTTGAGCAATCGGCGAATTAAAGTGCGCGAATTAGTTGAGGCCACGGGCATATCACAAGGTACAGTCGCTTCAATTTTGCATGAAAAATTGTCTGTGAAAAAAATTTCGGCAAGATGGGTGCCGCGTTTGCTCTCAGAGGAGAATAAGCGCAATCGTGTAGTGGACTCTGAGACTATGTTGGCACTCTTTCATCGCAATCCTGCCGAATTCCTTCGTCGATATGTCACTGTAGACGAAACCTGGATACACTACTACACTCCAGAAACGAAGAGACAGTCATCACAGTGGATTTTCAAGGGTGAACGGGCTCCGAACAAGGCAAAAACACTGCCATAGGCCGGCAAGGTGATGGCCACGGCCTTTTGGGATTCGCAGGGCATCATTTTTATCGACTACTTGGAAAAAGGAAAAACAATAGCAGGAGCGTATTACGCGTCGTTATTGCAACGGTTGAGCGAGGAAATCAAAGAGAAACGCCCCCATCTGAAGAAGAAAAAAATCCTCTTGCATCAGGACAATGCGCGTGTGCACACCTGCGCTGTTTTCATGGCCAAAATTGCTGAATTGAGAATGGAATTGTTGCAGCATCCCACTTATTCACCAGATTTGGCCCCGAGTGACTATTTTCTTTTCGCCAATCTGAAGAAATGGCTTGGCGGACGACGGTTCACTTCCAACAAGGACGTCATTGCTCAAACGGATGAGTATTTTGTAGAACTTCTGAAATCCTATTTTTTGGCCGGGATAAAAGTTTTGGAAAAACGGTTGGAAAAGTGTTAAAGGACATTATGTTGAAAAATAAAAATATTTTTTTTTTAAAAAAAACAGTTTTTTTCCATCTTTTTCTAAGGACTTATTGAACGACCCTCGTATCAATTGTACTCAAAGATCGCTTGATTTGATGATGTTATATTATAAAATTACATATGAGATTATGTGTAAGCAAACATTTTCTTAAATTAAAAGGATTTTAAAATCATCATTCGTCATGTTGCACGGCAAAGTCATTAAAAATTAAGTTCTGAAACAATTATTTGATTAATTCTATAATTTATATTATAATTAATGTTTATGCAATGCAATTATTAAAAAATCTTATCAAAATTTGAATTAAAATTATATTTTGTTTAACTTTATGATCGAAGCATGAATTGGAGAAACTTTTATCTTAATATTATTGACTGTGACTTCTTCAGTTTTTTCTAGATTCGTATTCGATAAAATAGTTTTACTTATGTTATGAAGGTGTATATTTAAGCTTTCAAACTAAATAGTTAACATTTCTGCGCAAAGTAAAGGATATTTTTTAATTTGGCTTTGCGAATGAATTCGAAGTGGTATAGAAAAATTTGAAAATGCAGAAATGTTAAAATAATTTAAATAGTCAAGGATTTATAAACTGCATCAAATGTTGAAAGATTTACTGTCGGTAAGCTTTTGGATCCGATGGAAATGGTTTGGATCCGATGGAAAAATTAGGAAAATTGCTCTCATATGAATTGAAGTAAAAAGACATATAGAGAAATTTGGTCACGTGCGACATGCTGATTGGATAATGGAAAAAATATGGATCTCGCAGTTTTTATTGTCACAAGTGATGAGATATGGCTTAATTACGACAACCCTAAGCATCCTAAAGCATGGACAAAGTCAGGAGAATCAGGTCCATCAACACCAAAATGCAATATTCCTGGTTTGATAGTCATTAATTGTTCCTGGTAGGATCAGAGGGATGTTATTTATTATTAACTCCTGAAAACCTCCAAAACCATCATTGATGATCGTTACTAACTGCAACTAATAAGATTGAATTGAGCTTCATTGATGATCGTTACTAACCCTAGTGTGCTCATTCTTTTGAGATCTTTCACCATCCGAGCATATAATTATTTTTGTTCCAAGCGCATAGCTGAAAATGGTATTCCACAGGGATCTCCTATCTTTAATACTTAAATTCACTCCTCGTCCAAATCTTTTTTGCCGGTATGTAATTTTTTTTTTAAATCCTCCCATAACCTTTTAAAAATATAATATTCTATAATACCTTTTTAGGTCCTCCTTTTAATATCTTAAAGCAAACTAAAATTCTCTACGATATCGAACCACCTACAACCGGTCTATCCAAATAATCAAAGACCGATTTGTACTCTTACAGGGTCCCAGTTGGTCTCATGATCGTAATGCTGCATCGTACGTCCTAGATAATATCCTAGGAAACTTGATATATTTACAATTATTTAGTATAATTAAAATTCCATAATAAAATTCTTGCAAATCTATAATAGTTTTTTAAAGCATATTGCAAAATTTAAAATAAAATATTTTATTGATATACAATAATAAAATTCTACTTGACAACTAAATATATTATTCTATAGTAATTGTTTGGAGAAAAAAAATTTACTATATATTCATCATTTTAATGATAAATAAATTATGCGAAAATATTTTTCAAAATAACTCATTAATAATTCCCATCAAGTACAAGTACGTACAACTGACAAAGAATAAAATGTTGAAGAAAATTTTCATATTTGAGTACAGTTCCATTTTATAATTAAATAAAGATAGACCGTATTTAATAAATTTGCCTAATTAGTAATCAAAGAAATTATACTTTTATTTAATTTCATTTAAAACTGACAAAGAATTCTCTCACAAACAAAGTAGATGAGTTCATTTTGTTCATTAAAATTTTGTTGATTAAATCAAATCTGAAATGAGTCCGTGCGTTACGAATTTTCATGTTTCAGTTGGTAATGAAATTTTAGCTTCAAGTTTAGTCCTTAGAAATTATTTCAAATGCATATCTCTTTTATTCAAAATAAAACTTATTCAACAAATTGCTATATTCCAATATTGATAATATTTTTTTTTTCATGATAGTCAAAATATTTATTCAATGAGCTTCTTAAAATTATGCTAATTCTTATTTATATTCAAATAAGAAACAAAATTGCCTGTTTTTGTTCAATTTATTATTGTTTTCTTTTTTTATATATTCGCCTGGAGGAATATTTAATATAAAATCTAGAATTTACTGAAAAATAATTAAATAATATGGTAGAAAATGGAAAACTTTATTAATTTTGTTAGTGTTTTTTTTTTAGAAAAATTTTCATTTATTTGACTATTTTTGGTTTTTGGAATAATAAATATTAATCATTCGAAAAGTTTCATATTTCTTATAATAAAATTAATATTTTAGATTGATATATAAATGTAATTAATTATATGCAAAATTGATTTTTAAACTTTCAACCATAATTCACAGATGATTAGTTAACCACAAGGTACCCTACTCTACCCTGCATTGCTATTGTATAATGGTGTTACGGGAATGTCTTAAAAGAGGCGCGCACAAGTTGCATACTTTCTGACAATAAAACCTTTCACTGTACTAATACTCGCAAAAAATGAAATATAATTAATGGAGTTATTGATGAGCATTATGAAATTTTCACATAATCAAAACAAAACAGACTTTCCCAATTTCTCACCATCTAAGAATTATCCTCTTGTCTATAACTCTAATCTTCTAGACGATATTAAAAACTTAAATTTATTTGATTATTTAAATATATTATCGTATATATGAGATTTATTAATCAAAATTGATTGATTATATCACAGCTTGCAAAACATTATTTCTACTAAATTTATTAATGAACAATATAAAGGAGATGATCACATATCATCTAGAATAAATAAATAAATATATTTAACTCTCATTTCAAATATAACACGTCAAAATAGTATAAAAATTAAATTGAGTAGACTTATTGAGCGTTGTTTGGGCAATGTGTGGAAAGAAATCTTTCACTATTAGTCCACTTAGAAAATTACCTATCACAGCTGGTACTCCTCAAGACAGTATCCTTGGTCCACTTCTGTACAGTACGCATAACTTTGATGTTCCAACTTATTATAAACTTTCAAAAACTGGTTTAAGAGGTGAAGAGTAAAAGTAATTGAGCAGAAGAGTTTTGGTAACAAAGTTATTCATCATAGCCTAAATGTTCATTACTTATGAGGTATGTTCAAAAGATATCGCGAATTTTGAATTCCCGCTGGTAACGTATATTCGATTTTCGATTTTTTATGGCGTTATGTTGGTACTCATGTCTCTCACTTATCCCGATTAGTTCGGCCACTTTGAATGTTCAGTTCATTTTTGACAACTGCTTTCTTTGCACGTGTTTTGGCTCGTCTTCGATTTTTGCTCAATTTGGACCAAAAACAGCATCGCATTAACATTGCTTAGGAGCTGTTGGCCTCTATCGGCAATGACCCAAATTTACTCCAGAAGGTCATAACTGGTAAAAAATCATGGGTTTATGATTATGAGGTGGAAACCAAAGCTCAATCATCACAATGGAAGCTGCCGCACGAGCCAAGACCGAAAAAAGCGCCAAGTTCGGTCGAATGTGAAGGTTTTGCTTACAGTTTTCTTCGATTACAGGGGCGTGGTGCATCATGAGTTCTTGCCACAGGGTAGAACGATGAATAATGAATATTACCTGTTAGTTATACGCAAGTTGCGCGAAGCAATCCGCCAGAAACGCCCGGATTTGTGGAAGAACAAAAATTGGCTTTTGCCAATTTTGGCAAAAACAACACACCTAATAATGCCGCAGCCACCGTATTCACCAGATCTGACCTCCTGTGACTTTTTCTTGTTCCCGAAACTGAAGAGCTACATGAAAGGACGACGCTACGCTACGATTGAGGAGATAAAGACCGCAACGAAGGAGGCGCTGAACAAGATCACAAAAAATGATTTTTTGAAGTGCTTCGAGAAATGGAAAAAACGTTGGCACAAGTGTATTAATATCTGGTGGGGATTACTTTGAAGGGGACAAAATAGATATTCATGAATAAATAAAAAAATTTTTGAAAAAAACACAAAATTCGCGATATTTTTTGAACAGACCTCGTATGTGTTTCTCGTTATAAATAGTTTAAAAACTCTCCTCTCTTACTTTCCGCATAGATACTCATTGACGTTTAAAGGGAAATTGGTTAACAGATCTCTTGAGGCGTTAATATGACTCGTTAGATAAAGAAACACCAATGGGTGTTTACTCTCACATGTTCCTCTCGTATAATTGTAGTTTCTTTTTGCAGCTGCAAAATTTGAAATTACAGTAACGATAGGATGGTTGAGAATATTCCTCCGTCAATTGATCAGCTTGCTCATTACCAAGCATTTCCGCATGATCTGGAACGAAATGCAAGTTAACTTTTCGGTTATTCAGAAACCAACAATCGAGAGCTAGATCTTATCAAATGGCTTTTAGGGCTTCAGACTACCTGTAAAAATTGATTTACAGCTAGATTGAAGGAGATTGATTTGATTGTAGTATCGCCATGCAGAGGAGAACTTTGATTTGATAAGATTCCATACTGCAGTTCGGGTATGGCATCACCCAATCTCTCTACCAATCCTAGGAATAGTTTCCTATAGTAAAATGCGTCGGTGTTTCTACTTTTGCATCTACTCGGTGATATTAATATCCTTAACTCCTCTCATAACCAAAGGCTTCCAATCCGGTTAGAAATCCCATTTCCATGGGTCCAAATGTGAATCAATTCGAGTCACAGTTCCGTTTTTTGCAAAGATAGTTACGCGGTGGGTTTAAAATACCTTCAATCCATATGACCTTTATGATGCTAGTAAGTTTTTACTATCAGCATAGACACATTGTCCGCGTACCAAGACCTTAAGTAAGTTTATACTATCAGCATAGAGGCTTTGTTCGCGTACAGGAATAAAGAGTTGCTATGCCCATTAAAAAGATCAGCGGTAAGAGGATCATCTTGTGGAAAACCATTTTCGCATACATTTTGACAAAAAATTACCGTTCGCCTTAACCATAAAAGTTCTTTTAGTCATGTGTCATAATAACCGGTTTAAGATGGCTAAGTTGACTTCCAACTGAACCAATTGTGAAATGACCCTACGCGTCTAGATACAACCGTACAACCATTTTTATCTACATTTTTTATAACCGAAATAATCTACGTTTGTGGCGATCTTGTATAGTGTGTTGCAGCTCCAGAAGCAAAGTCAAGATCCACTTCTCTAGCCTGAAAGCATGTTGGTAAGAGTTTAGCTTCTTTGCAAGAATCTTCTTAAGTTTATAGACATTGTATTATTTTTTTAAATCTTGAATATGTAAAATAAATGTGAAGTTGAAACTGCAACTTTTCAAATATTTGGAATTTTAATATCTTCAATATATGATTAAAGAATATTTTTAGTTTACTAAAAATTTTACCAAAAAATCATAATTACTATTACTGATTAATAATAGAGTATATAATTTTTTTTAAATATGTTGCCTTTAATCAACTGTAAATATGAAAAATAAACAAAATATTATCAAATAATACCTTCAAAAAAAACAGAAGAAATTCGAAAATTACTGACGAACAATGTGATTCCTTATTTGTACAGGTGAATTTTGTTGTCTTAAATTTAATTATCGATCTACAATTCAAAATTCTTTAGCTTTTATTTGCTTTTCCAATTTGTCTTTATTGAAATAAGTAATAATTGATAAGCTTCATCAAGTTTTTTTTTTGTTGTTCTTAGTCAAATAAAGTTTTTCAATTCTTACTGAATACGATCTTAAATACAAATGATCAAAATTACATAATGTATCTCAACAATAAGCTATTGTTTTTGTGTACCTTATGGAAATATAATTTTTTCAGTCAATATTAATTATTTTCTCACCGTTAAAATATGGACAAATTCAAAATAAAACAAGAAAGATTATCAATTTTTTGCTTTGGAAAAAATTATTTATTTTGTCATTCAACAATTTTTTCATATTTTTCTTATTCAAGATAATATTTGTTTAGTCAATAGTTTAATTACTATTTAAAGAGCTTAAATTGTTTAAACTTTCTGCAAAAAAGAGATAATTTTATGGTAAACACATTTTGAACTTTAAGAGGGGATTATGATTGTCAGCGATGGGGTTCATTTTTGGCTTGGTAATAATGTCAATAATCAAAATTATTGATAACTCACAAATTTTATTGTAAAAGACTTTTTTCCATAAAAAATTACTCTCTGATGTGCATTTTGCTCTGAAGGTGTTATTGGTCTGTATTTCTTTGATCGAAACTAAATGGGAAAATTCTTTTGATCGAAACTAAACGATTTTCATATAGACTATACGTCGTTTTAATAAAAAATTAGTTAATTTTGGTTTTGCATAATAAAAATTTCTCATAAATGTAAAAATCGTATTAGCACACATAATTTTTAATTTTTAGAGCATTTAAAGACTTTTACAGTCTGAAATTAGCGAAAATTTAAAAAAAATTATAACAAAATTATCGACAAGTCAAATGATATTTTATAAAATAATGGCAAAATTTAAATAATATAATTAATAAAAATTTTGTATAAATTAGTAAAAAATGCGAGTTTTTTTTTAATTTACTTTTCAGCTCTGGAATTGGATAATCCTTTTTTTTATAAATTCAATTGTGATTTAAATATGAAATATTTTCCACTAGATTGCAAATAGAAAAACGTAAATTTTTCTAACTCTCTTTATAAACTTAAAAATCACCTATCATATAAAATAATTATTTTGAAATTTTATTAAATACGAAATACATTTCAAATACTTTAACTTTATAGTTGAAAATTTCAAACTGCAATTTATTTTATAGGAGAAATGAAGAGTAAGCTTAATACTTATCATTTAAAATCTTTGAGTAGTTTTGTTAAGATTTATTGCTACACTTACTGTTTCATATCAGTTTGTAAGGATAACTCTTTGGATTTTCGTATTCTGACATAAGAACAAGAACATGTACTCCTTGTACATAACATGTTTAACTGTCTACAATCTCAGCGTTTTTTTTTTTGTGTGCTAGTCTAGTTCGAAGTATTTCATGAAATTGTCTTAAAATTCCGTCTAAAATAGATACGAAATTATGTCCTAATCTGAAGTAGTTCAAGTATATTAACTTGTGTCTAAAGCAAGTATATTTATATGAGCGTATGTATGTATTTATTAAATGTAAATTTGTCTGAATGAATGGTTTACAAGCAGCACCAAGAATAAATTCGTATATAGTACAAATGCTTCGAACATTGACTCTTTATGGTATTTTCAGGTATTTGAACTAGTACTAAAAGTCTTTACCAAAGCTGTACATACTTCAACTGAACCATAGCAATACTATTATTATTCTGGGATACTAGATACCAGATACTTACTTGCAATAAGGGCCAACTCTCGTTATTTCGGTTTGTAGTGTGTATGTTAAAATTGAGGAAGACCGGTAACAGGCTTGAGAAAAGTTTTTAATACCTGAGGCGCGAATGTGATAAGAAGCACTCTTGATAAAAGGCAGTAACGAAAACTGACACTCAAAAATTTATTGTTCTTAGACAAGCATGTACGAGGAGTATATCTTGGACGAAGTTCGATTCCATTTGTATGGTGGCTGCCAGCGGTCTATATTGTTCAGAAGATTTTACTATAAACTCCCCGTATCTGTATTCGGAGTTTTTTTTCCTGTTTGAAAATTTGAAGAAAATTAACAAGTTCCTAACTTAAAGGACGAGTGTATATATGAACATCTATGTACGTACCACTTTCTACTACTTCTTCTTTTTCGTTATCATTACTTATATGCAAATATTTTCCCCAACTTCTCGTACAACTTTACAAGAATAATTTCAAAAGATTTCCAAAAGTGTACAAGTATATCTTATATCTTAAAAAACAAAACTTCTTTACAAGTGTATAAATACAAAAATCAATCGGCACTTCCATAAGAGTAAAAACGTTGAATTGAGTTTGATCTGGAATGAATTTAGTTGAGAGCTCGTATATCTTAATTTATATTCAACCAAATATGGTACTGTGTTATAAAGTTTTCCCTTCTTCTTCTTGAAGACTTTTTACAACAAAATTTTCTTTTCCATCAAAAAAATACCCTCGAGTATTTTAGATAAATTGTTCGACATTTGTTAGACATTGTTTTCATGATAGATGAAATAATAAAATTTGCCAAAAATAAATCAGTTCAGTTGGCATGACTTATCGGATATGTGAATGCAAATGTGCACAGACAGGTACCGTGTACGGTGAAGAGTTCTAGAACTTTTTCAAAACTATGTGTACAAGGAATGTTAATGTGACAAATATTACGAGTAGAATAGATTTTGTTTTAGTTTAACAAAATTCTACTAAATAAATATTTAATATTTTTAGAACAATAAATTAACAATTCTAAGACTTTTATTCGGTTTTTGTGTTTAAGGTGTCCAGCACAAAAATAAGAGACCATTTCGTATTATAAAGACTAGATGGCCTATTTAGGTAATTCACGTAACGTGTAGATTGTTGGCATTGGCACTTTCGGTTATTGAAATTGGATGGAGCAAATTGGCTTGAGTGATGAGGAAATATACTTAACACACTCAGTTATACTCGTATATACAGGAAAAAAGCAAGACTGATTTTTTTTAAACAATTGCATTAAAGAGAAATTTTATATTCTTCAAAATAGTCCCTTTGAGCTGCTCTTAATCGACTGAGGTATTATTCCACTTTTCGTAGAAAGTCAAGCTTCAACTGGAATTACCTTCAGCTTCTTAGTTACACTTCTTTGGATACTATCGACAGTTATATATTGTTATTTAACGTGACGTAGGTGTCAGAAACCTTAAACCACGAGTCGCCTACCACTATAGGGATTGAGTTACGCTCAATCAACGCACCACTATTACTGGCAGTTACCAATTAGTAATCAGTTACAAGCTGACTACTCCACCTGCTGGTAGCGAGGACTACCTAAATCTCTACTGTCATTAGCAGTGACAGTGCCCGAAATAATTGTAAAATGGATAGATATAAAATGGCGCCTCACCTAAATCGGGCACAGTGTATTACACCATGGGGCCCCCGATTGCCGTGGTAGCAATTTTTGATTTAAGAGTACTTGGGTTTGTACTCCGCTCATTAAGCTACGGTCAGGAATCTTGTAAATTCCTATGCACCGCCAAGCCAGCTCAGGTACGCGCGTTCGCCAAAATCTGAAAGTACAACCGGAATCGTCCTTGGTCTGTCACCAAGTTGTAGCCATCTTGCGTGTCATTCACACACTCATTCACGCACCATTTTCGCTCTCCTCTCAAATAGTGCCACGGAAAATCCGTTAAGACATTCATATCTATCTCTCTCACACCCAGCGCACTACTCACATCCAAACCCTCATCATTCACCACGGTTCCACATACACCTAAGTCACGCAAACCCCCGTACAGGCCCACACTCAATGAGAAGGTGCTTGGCACTCTCCTCCGCCACCCCACAAGCGTATCTAGCCTCCGCAGCAAGACCACGCCTGTGCAGGAACCCATTCATACTGCCGTGTCCCGTGAGTAAATACCCAAGGTTCAGATCAAATTCAAATCCATACGTCCATCTGCATTATAAAAATGTAAAAATAATAAAAAATTTATTTTTTATTATTTTTACTTTTAAAACGAAGCTCTGACATTCTGTTCAGGACCAATACACGCCGCTAGCGTGAACTAAGATCCTAGACCTCTTCAGTCGTAACCGGACAACCAGCAAGCGGGATGCTTCCACGCAGCAATTCCAGGTCCCATGGAATTTTTTCCATGAGAACCTGCAACGCCTCTGTTGAAACAGTTCTACATACATTCAAACATGCATACAGAGTCAGAGGCTGGACTGAAATTATTCCTACCCTTGCATACTGGCCGCGCATAATTTCAGCCCATACACACGACGCATACATTGCACACGAACAAACATACTCTTATGCAGGACTTTCACCGTTCTGGATCGAAGTCTCCATTCCTTACGAAATACTCGCACCAGCATGCCAACCAAACCGGCCACGCGCCCCCTTAGATGTTGTAAGTGAGGCCGAAAATTTAGCCTCTCCCCAACCTTTACTCCAAGGTACAGTACTTCCCGTGTGTACCGGACCACTGGCCGCCAAAAAAACCCTTCAACAGCATACGCACAGTTTTCCTTTCGGAAATATTCACTACTAGTCTATTCCCCCATTCAGACACTATCTGCATATAGCGGCTTCCCTCTATCTCTACTGCAGACCTACTCCCCCCCTCAATCGAAAGCTGAAGGTCATATGCATATGAGATTACACCGCAACCGGCCTCTTCCAACTGCACCAAGAGACCATTCATCATCATATTCCAGATGGCGGGGCCGGCCACAGATCCCTGTGGGCAGCCAAGGACCATCTGGCGAAAAACCCTGCCATTGTTCCCGCACACTACCGCATAACTTTCATGGAAGTAACTTCTCCATAGAGAAGCTTCTTCACATGAAACCTCCTCAAGCCGCTCAATAATGCGATCCCATTGAACGCACTCCGGAAATCACTCTCAGCAACATACCGTTTTGCACACATCCAAGCGTTTTCAGTCGATTTACCTTTCGTAAATCCATACTGAGAGCCGGATACATTAAAGTCTGCCAACTTCACATTCAGCTGGTAGATGCTATCGAAAGTACTAAGGGGATAACCATATGCTTTCAAGTGGTTTTTGAAATTCGGTGAATAAAGAGGCTTTTTCGATAAAAACTTGTTGATAGAAATGGCCGAGTGACAGGTGCCGTTTTAGTGGTGGAGCATCCATACATCTGCAAAGATCGATTTGATTCGGAGACACGTCTTTCTGAGCCTTTCAAGTACTTATTTATAAAAAATGTACTTAACAGAGTGTCCCAGATTACTGTAAAGACCCATTCTCATGAAAGGAGCTTCAATATAAATGGAAGATTTAACCTGACAAGATTGCTCATTCGTTCCACATTTTTATGAATTTTCGATGTAAGACCTTGCCTGAGCGATTTGCGCTTTTTAGTGCTTCTCGAGTCTTCAAAAATGCTTTATACGAGAGGAAATCTTGTACGTTTGGTAAGGAATATTTCCCAAAGGCTCGTTGCAACTTTTCATAAATTAGTAAGAATTCACCAAGCTTGTCACAAAATTTTATGGCATTTCGTTACTCCAAATTTTGCTTCTTCATTTTTTGTAACGCATTACAAAAATAAAACTTCATTTATTACGTTCTATAGGGTCGCATAGTTATAGGGGCGAAGTTGTACTGAACGTCTAGGAAGGACTTATTGGGAAATTTTAAATTTTAACTCGTTTTATAATTTTTTTAAAATACTTTGTTTCAAAAACCATCATGATTCAGTTCTGGATTCAAACACGCAAAGCTATTGAGATATCCAGAGTAGGAGAAACAAAAGATTTTAACTACTTTGTATGTGCATTTATAGATGCATATAAGCAGTAAGATTACACGAAATGCATTTATGAAAATCTTTCAAGCAAAGCATTAAAAAGAATGCGAAATATACAAGTAGACTGTTAAAAGTCCACAAGCATACACAGGTGCATAATGGTGAAAATAGAATTTCAAAGAAGGATGTAAGGATAAATAGTATCAAGTGTAAGGACAACAAACTTTTAAAGACGATCAAGAAATGGAAAAATTGAAAGTCATCCTTGGATTAAATGGATTTTTAAGAGATCTGGTTTTTTTTCTCATATTGTTTACAGAATAAGTAAAGGTTAATATATTCTATTCTACATTAACTGTTGAATTTATAAAACGGAATTTTTTATGCAATTTCAAGAATTCAACGTAATCGACTTTGAAGGACATTACAAATATTGAAGAATAAATATTTTAAATACAGAAACTACCATTGTTGGAAAGTTTTTTTAATTTTTATAATTTTCTTTAATGTTTTTTTCTTTATTGGTATTAAAAATTATTAGAAATTTTCTGTATTTATGACACTTATGATATGCAAAAACAGGCAAATCGGGCCTAATAATTTAGTTAATTATTGAAAAAAGAGTTTATCCAATTTGTACTTTGGAAAATATAGCCTAGTTACTTAAGCGCTATTAGAAACATATAAATGGTGTTTGAATAAGAGTGATATGATTTCTATAAAAAAAAAACATACTAATTGTTACGGAAATTCAAATGTTTTTTATTTAATGTGAAGTAGAATCGATAAAATTAAGCTCTGAATAAAATGTCATTCAAATGGCCTCCACGACTTCTTTTGCAGGAACGAATTCGATGAACCCAATTTTCGAGCACTTTTTCCACTAAATCAAGTCGTATGTCATGAAAAGCACGTTCAATATTGACTTCTAAAGCTTAAAAAGAGTCTGGTTTATTGCTAAAGACCAATGACTTCAAATAACCCCACAAGAAATAGTCTAATGGTGTTAAATCACAACTTCTTGGAAGCCATTCAATGTTACAATTTCTTGAAATAATCGAATCTCCAAACTTTTCTCGCAATAATTCGGTTGTTTCACGTGCTGTGTGGCACGTAGCCCCGTCTTGTTGGAACCAGATGTTGTCAAGAACATGTTCTTCCAATTTCGGCCGTAAAAAGTTGGTTATCATCTATCTATACCGCTCTATTGACAGTAACGGTGCTACCAGCTTCATTTCGAAAGCAGTACGGACCGATGATTCCACCAGACCAAAAACCACATAAAACTGTCAATTTACGTGAATGTAATGGGTGTTCATGAATAATTTGTGGATTTTTTTCGCACCAGAATCGACAGTTTTCTTTATTTACCGCACCACTCAGATGAAAGTGAGCCTCATCGGAGAAGATGATTTTCTTAAAAAAATCGTTATCGTTTTCAAGTTGTTCCAAGACAAAATCAGCAAATTCACTACATTTACGGTGGTCCAATGGCTTCAGTTCTTGAGTGATAACAATTTTATAAGGATGCAAGCCCAAATCCTTTCTCAAAATCTGCCAGGTTGTGGTTTGAGATAGTCCCAATTCTTGAGAACATCTTGGAATCGACAAATTGCGGTCTTCAGCAACACTTGCCTGAACGGCAGCAATATTTTCATTACTTCGAGCGGTTCTTTGTCTTATTGGCACTTGAACATTATGTAAAGAAAATGTACGCACGAAATTTTTAACAATTCGACGAATAACGAGCACAGTTGGACGATTATTACGACCATAAAATGGCAAAAGCGCACGAAAAGTTGCAATTGGTGAACGATTATTTTGATAATCTTAAAATTGTAAAAACTTTCTACAAAATTGTAAATTCTATATCAGTTACGTTTTGCGTCTTAAGAAACAAAGTTTTCATTAGCGATGAGGCTAATTTTTGGCTTGGTGGATAGGTCAATAAGCAAAATTTGCCATATATGGTATGTGGCTCAAAAACCTATAAGTGATTATGGAACAGATATTGTATCTGTGGAAAAATATTGGCTGGTGGATATTTTTGTAAAAAAATTTCATTGGAAAATATTTTTTTTTAATTTGAAAAAGGAGGGACCGTCACTGCTAATTCCAAGGCCATATTATACAATAACTAAATAGTTTGGTCTGAACTAAAATTTTTTAATCTAGATTATAAGTACCTTTAAATAAATGGTGCCATAAGCTACACATTAACAAAACTTGTCTTTCTTGTTGTTGTTATATTCGATGATGTAAATTAGCTCCCAAGATAGTGCCATTGGATGCCATTTAAGTTTTTCTCATATAGATATATATAAAATACTAATAACCCAGACAATATTTAAATTGGGAGCATTAAGAAACTAACATCCATCGAGTAATAGTCGAATTACAGTCGAAAATGTGCAAAAAAGTGATTAAAAAATCGAGTCCTGTAAAAAATTGCGTAACAGCCATTATATTGGCAATATAATGAAATAAAAATTTGTATAATAATCCGAATTTGAATAGTGTTTTATTTAATTTATCTTTCCAAAGAATAAATTGGCTATAGAATTTCATAATAATAAATCGAAAATTTATTTTATAGTCCTTTTCTCTATTGTATTTAATATAGAAATATTTCGATCTAATCTGAACACATTTCTTCAAACCACATAAGTTGTGTATGGTATTGTGTGCAACTGATTTTTGAAAATCATTTTTACTTTACCACAAATGAAATCCTAATATTAGTGTTATTTTAATGTTAATTTTATTTCTTAAACATTAAAAAATCATATAAATTTTCCATTGAAAGATCATATAAATAAAATAAATTGTTCACATATACGAATTTGAAAATGGTTGAGAATAAAATGAAAGCAAACAAGTAAAAATGAAATGATTCTCCATAAACCGGATAGAAATCAAGGATCACAAAATGACTATAAAAATTCACCATCAAACACTTCAAATTCAATTCGAATGGTTGGTAGTAATAAAGAGATGCGGATTTTAGTCCATCAAATAGTCCACAAAAACCAGAAATAAGGAATAAACGTATAAAGGAGTTAGAAATAAAAGTAGAAACAGGACAACGACCAAATAAAATGGGGATTCCAGTTAGAATTTAAGCATAAAAAGGCAATTTCCGGAAATTTCCTTTATGTTATTCGACACATTTACATTGAACATACTCACCGACTCCTTACACTAAGATAAGACGTTCAGATAACGAGACTTTAGTTTCTAGAACAAAATTACAAAGAGACAAACAGATAAGCACTAAAACTTAAGATGTTAGGGAAATGGGAACTAAGGATGAGATGCCATAAAATCTCTGAGTAGACTTCACTAATATATGTATGGTATATACGAATAAGAAAAAAACTTTCATTAAACACATACGAGGACATACATATTATAGTAAAGAAGGAATAGTAAATGTATGAAATTGTTTAAATGAGATGATGGCAAAGGGTAAGTGCTAAGGAAATAGCAAATGGCCATCACGGTTAAAGAACATTTTTACTGTTTTAAATGGATAGGTGCTGTTCATTTCGATACATTCTAAAGAGTTGCACAAGTCTAGGAAACTGGTAAAGTTGGTGGCATTTGCCGAAATTGTAAACCCCAAATTAGCATTTTTATGAGATGACAAAATGTTCTATTCAAAAGAAACCGATAGAAGCAACAGAAAATTTCCGAAGAGATTTTTTCTTTTTACGAAATCAAACAAGTTAGAATATTGGACAGAATAAGTTCAAAATGTCACACTCTCGGTGAGTTGAAAGGCTGGAAAGGCTACGAAAATTGTTTGAGCCCATTTGAAAAGTTTTCCAAGCTATTTGCCCAAACATATTATTTATGCAGAAAAGTAAATATCGTTATTCTAGTCAAATATTTTATACTCACTTATGTGCATATTTCCCTTAAAGGCTAAATTGGCTCTAACTTTATTTGAGAAAACTAAACTTTCTCAATTTAAGGTTTGTTTACATATAATAGATAGTTTTGTTTAGTTCGTAAATTTAATTTGAATATAATTTAAGAAAAGATAACCATTAAATCATGTTATATTATTATTGGTTTTTTTTCTTCTTCTTTGGTTTCTATTATTTCTAGGAATATTTGTCAAAAATTGATTGAAAAATCAATATTTACATAAGAAATTGAATATTTGAATAGAAATAATTTTATATATGAGGTTTGTTCAAAAAGTATCACGAATTTTGTGTTTTTTCAAAAATTATTTATTTATTCATGAATATCTATTTTGTCCCCTTCAAAGTAATCCCCACCAGATATTATACACTTGTGCCAACATTTTTTCCAATCCTCGAAGCACTTCAAAAAATATTTTGTGTGATCTTGTTCAGCTCCTCCTTTGATGCCGTCTTTATCTTCTCAATCGTAGCGTAGCGTCGTCCTTTCATGGGGTTCTGGACGACGCTATCGTCGGGAACAAAAAAAAGTCACAGAGGGCCAGATCCGGGGAATACGGTGGCTGCGGCATTATTAGTGTGTTTTTTTTGGGCAAAAATGGTAAAAGCCAATTTTTGTTCTTCCACAAATCCGATCGTTGGATTCTGGTGGATTCTTACGCGCAACTTGCGCATAACTTACAGGTAATATTCCTTATTGACAGTTCTACCCTGTGGCAAGAACTCATAATGCACCACGCCCCTACAATCGCAGAAAACTGTAATCAAAAGCTTCACATTCGACCGAACTTGGCTTTTCGTCGTTCACATCTTCTTCGGTCCAAGGTACCTTCACCATATGCCACAGTCAATATTCGGAATGCGTCCGCGCAATTAATTTTATTTTTCACACAAAATTTGATACAGATTCTTTGATCCATTATTTGAAATGGGCAAAAATCAAAGACGAGCCAAATCACGTGCAAGGAAAGCAGCTGTCAAAAATTAACTGAACATTCAAAATGGCCGAACTTGTCGGCATAAGTGAGAGACATGAGTACCACCATCGACTATACGTAACCCGCGGAAATTCAAAATTCGCGATACTATTTGAACAGACCTCGTATTATGAAAAGCCTTTTTCATTATTTTGATTTTATTAATTTAAAATATTATTATTTTTAAAAAATTTTATTCATAATAAATATGATATTTGTGTGCCAATATTAATATAAAAAAATTTCTAAATCGATTTGACCCAGAATTCGCGATTGTAAAGGCAATTATCCAATTTATGTTTTAAAAATTAAAATTAATTGAACCACATTTTGCATTCAAATTTATATTAAATATTTATTTTAAAATATTGTAAAACGTTTGTCATTTTTTAATCAATATAAAATTATACAGATAGCTACCATAAGATTTGTGGTAGGACTCGATCCTTTTGAGGTAGTTTGCTATGAGACATTCGATACGATGAGAACACGAATGAGCCCGGCATCATCATGTTATGAGTTTACACGAGACATTCGCTATCAGTGAGCGGAGTTGTTTAAATGTGTGTAAATATTGTAACTATATAAAAATGTTGAAATTTTTATATAAAAAAAATTAAATAATATATAATATAATAAGAACAACTTTGTTAAATTATTGTATAAAATAAAACCAGAAAAATCTACTTAAACGTGAAGATTAGCTGATCAAAAGACACATTGTGTATAATATTGGTACGGCAAGATGGCTACTTTTTCAATTAAAATTGTATTTGTAGTGAAGCGCGGGAACTATAAAAAACACGTGCTGTTAATTTTGCTTCCAATCTGGCAATAATTCATTCATCCGGCCAGCAAGACATTGCCGATGAAGAGGGCGTAAATGAGACAACAAATCTAAAGGAAACCGATATCTCCGAAGAAAAATAAGCAAGCAAAGAGAAACCATAGCATAAAGGACATTCCAAAATTATTTGGCCGAGGAGTGCCGAACGGAGGATTTAGGTAAAGACCAGGTAACAGCTAAGTCTATCCCATAAACGTCGATGGTCCGCTACACCCTTTTTCATATTTTTTGTTTTGTTTCGATTTTTTTTTAATTTTATTATTTCAAAATTTTTTTTATCTTTTCCAAGTTCTGTACTTCCTTCCTCGTTTCCTATTCCCTCTCCATTACTAAAAAGATTTTTTTCTAATTTCTTTTTAAGTAAATTATTTTTTCTTTGAATCTTATTACTTTTTAGCGTTCTTTCTTCTGTTCTCTTCTTTCCCTCCTATGTCTCGGCATGAAGATTTTCTTGTAATGGCGTTAAGCTTCAAACTCCCCCGAAATCTCCGCATAAAGCTAGCGACAAGCATGCCTAGCAAGGTAAGGTGCTTTTTGAGTACAATTATCACTGACATGTTAAATTTAACGGTCATTGTACATTCCAAATTTAAATACCTTCCTTTTCCCATGCTACACCCAGAAAATTTTCAAAAATTTCCACATATAACCATAACAATTTCCTTATGACTTTTTTGCATATTTTGGACTGTAAGTAGACGTTTACTCGACGAATATTAATTTTTAATTTATCTGCGAAAATATAACTTTGTTCAAAATTAATAATAAAAGGTTCAACGACCTCAGATCGCATAATCTTAGAGGTGGATTGATATCACAAAATCTGAAAACTACTCGTCTAATAAAATGTTTTATGATATGTAGTAGGGGTATAAGCTTAAATACGCTGTTTGGTCATATATGGCGTAAGTGAGTGTTTAAAGGTACCATGGGCACGCCATACTTTTTTTATGAGTTTTGATATCTGCCAACATTAATCAGCGCACATTGTCAGCAATTTCGTACAACAACATACATTTTTTCTTTGGTAATCATGTCTAGTTTTGTGCCAGAAAAAGAACATATGCGGGAAGCTCTGATTTTCTGCTTCAATTTGAAAAAATCGGCTGCGGAATCACATCGAATGCTTATGGAGGCTTATGGTGACACTGTTTAATCGGAAACAATGTGCCGAGATTGGTTTCGTCGGTTCAAAGACGGCAATTTTGACTTGTGGGACAAGAAGCTTGAAAATCGGCCCAGAAAGGTTGAGGACGAAGACGATACCCAATCGCAAAACATGCTCGCGGAGCAATTGGATATTACTCAATCAGACATTTCCATGCATCTACGTGCCATGGGGAAGATTGAAAATATCGGAGAATGGGTGTCGCATGAATTGAACGATAGCAGGTGGAGCGACTCCAAAACACATGCGTATCTTGCTCGCCAAACAAAAAAGAAAGTCGTTCCTTTATCGGATTGTAACAGGCGATGAAAAGTGGATATATTTCGAGAATTCTAAACCCAAGAAATCGTGGGTTGATCCCGGCCAACCATCAACATCTTCCCTAAGACCAAATCGCTTCGGACGGAAGATGATGCTGTGCGTTTGGTGGTATCAGAAGGGTATCGTCTACTATAATATGTTGAAACCTGGTGAAACTATCAATGCCCACCGCTACCACAAATAACTGATCTAATTGCACTATGCTCTGAGTGAAAAAGGACGGATTATCAACAAAGACATGACAAGCTGATTTTCCTCCACGACAACGCACCATCGCACACGTAAAAATGGTACCAAACTACTTGGAGACATTCAACTATGAGGTGCTACCCCATCACGGTTATTCACCAAACCTGGCCCCTTCCGACTACCATCTGTTTTCGTCGATTGGCCACGCGCTCGCTGAGCAGCACTCCGATTCTTACGGAGACATCCGAAAATGGCTTAATGAGTGGTTTGCCTCAAAAGAGAAGGAAATTTTTTGGCGTGGTATCCACAAATTGCCCGAGAGATGGGAAAAATGTGTATCTAGCGAGGGCAAGTACTTTGAATAAATTTGCTCTTGCTTTCTATGAAAAAAAACATGTGTTTTTTTGACTAAAAAATAGCGGATTTAAGCTTATACACCTGGTAACGTACAGTATTATTTTTTTTGTTGAAACTACAAATATTTCACATAAAATTCTTTGAGTTCAGGGTACAAAAAAGTAGGTTATCACACGGCCATAGCGCTTAGAATTGACCGTAATGGTTTCTCCTTCTTTAATTTTAAATAAATAATAACCAATGACACCGTTAGAGCAAAATTCACACCAAAAAATCACTTTTTGTACAATAGATAAAATAGATTCTTTAAAGTTCCCTTTGGAAAGAAAATTACATGAAGTGCTGCTATGACTGAATCATTACTTTCTAAAAAAAATTTGCAAAAGTATTATTTAAAGAATAATATGACAAACCTAAAACTAAACAAAGTTTATCTATAATACCATATATTTTAATAAGCGGTCAAATAAACCGGCCTTTATTTGCCAAACCGTAAAATAGATAACTCCATATATTCTTAGATTGTTTAAAATTAGTGAAAATCTTTTGGGACCAATTCTACTATTATTAAACTTTTACTTTAAAATATCTAACTCAATTTTTTTTTTAATTTACTTTGTAAACTATGTGAAATTTATATCTGTCATTAACAAAATATATACGAACAATTCCAAAAAAAATTTTATTCTACATGATTTGTAGTGATTTATTTCAATCATTTGCTATCAGCACATCTCTAATTTATACCATTTTTATTTAAGACCATATAAAATACCCAAAATATATTACTATCATATCAACTTATCGATAAAATCCTTCATTTAAATGGTATAAAATATAAGAGTATGCATGTATATAATGTAAATAAAAGGGCGTAATTTTATTATTGGATTCAAATGGAATACCATCTGTTATCACTCATTGCAGTACTTATGAAGACAGTTCTAAATAATGTTTAGCATTACTATTCAGAAATGTATGAGCAGTTCCTTTATTTTGTCTTCAAAAGTAAAAGGATCAAATGTATTTGCTTAAAAAATGGTTGAATAGAAAAAATATCTTTTCACATATTACATTCAATATTTCAATGAATTCTTATCAATATCCTTTTCGTTTGGATTCTATAAAATCATTCTATTTATTTTTGTATATTTCAGTTCTATATTAATATATTGAGTACTCTAAAATACACTATCCGATAACTTTTCGGAAGCACTCATATTTTTACGAATACTTTTGTTCTTTTTGATTGTATTGGTGTGAAAATTTTTTGTGCACAGGTAAAAATGGGTTATCTAAGCCCTAACAAAATGGAGAGAAAATTAAATGGTTCATAATTTTTTTTTAATTTGTCAATTAGTAAATAAAATAGCAAAAAATTCTACTCGTATTTAAATTAATAATAATAATAATAACAATAATAATGAGTATGGTTTCAATTTTTATTTATTTATTCGAATAAACGGCATTGAATTAAATCGTATAGTTTTTTAAAAATATTATTATATCCCTTGTGCATAAATTTTTATTTTAATATTCCGCACACATTTTTGTCAATGCTTTTTTCTTTGAATCGTTTCTTTACAACTCTTGCAGTATGTATTGAAGGGTTATCCTGTTGAAAAATCAATTGCCGATGTTGTACTGTATCAATCATTTTGTTTATATACAATAACTTTCCAAATAATTCGGCGTCGTTCCTCAAAATGCCAGATATAATAACAGAAGAGTTATCTGGTCCTTCTAAACAAAATCACTTTTTGTCGAATTTCTGTCCTGTCTTCTCGTTACGATCTTATTAAGAAGGATTATTTTTCTAGGGAGTAGTCGTTTCAAGGTCGGACCAGCCATAAGAATTCACTCTAAACTTGAACATACTTCAAATTTTGCTACAATTTTTCTTGCGCTTAAATTATAAAGCTTTCTCTCGTTATTATGGCGGTTTTTATTCGGTCCGTAGCTATTTGCCATAATTTTTTTGGAATTCTTTAAAAAAAATCCGCATCACATCAAGGCTTCTGTCTTTTTGGCGACCAACTTCTTCAAAAGAAAGAAAATTGTTTTTAAATACTTTAATCTAACGAAAATCTTGTAGTTATTTTTTTTTTTCATATTACGTTCTTTTAATTTGTATTTTATTGCCAATCAAATAAAATAATACTTTTAATTACAATAACTAATAGACTGTCTACAGCTTTTTTCTAATAAATAAATTTAAAAAAAATCAATAATCATTTAATATTTCCTCAAATTTTAAAAAATTAAGCCTACATTTTTATCTACTGACAAGAGAATTTCATACCAATACAACTGAAAACAAAAAAATGCTCGTAAAAATATCGGCAGTTGTCGAAATATGCTTAGTTATTTATATTAACTTCTTCAAAATTATTAGTAGACTTATCCTTTTTTGTCAAATAATTTAGTGCACCAACTAAAAATTAATCAAAAAATTTCTCTTCTGTTTATCTTGCTTATGGATATATCTTGCTTCTAGTATTATATTTATATATACACACACACATATATATACACATTGTTATGTTTTTTGTTGTACCTAACTCTAACAGAGTTAGGAGATTGCGCGGTGGAGCAAAAAAAATTGTTTAAGACGGACGTGAAGTCATAGAAAGATGACTCTGATAGGTTAAGTAGAACCTCCAAAAAAAGAGGGAGTGATAGGGCATGCTATTAGGCTAGCTTTGCTGGTTTGTAGGGGAGTTCTCTATCATGCCACTATTGCCTTCGCACCAAATGTATATACCATATATAACAAGTATAATTCATACTGTATGGTATATTTAATTTGGAGTCACCGAGGTCTCAACGGGAAAATGATGAAGGCTAGGTAGAGGGAATGTCAAAAACAATGGAAAAAATTGGCTGAAGAAAAAAAAAAAGAGCGTTCAAAAGAAAATTAGAAAAAGGAGAAGACAAATATATTTATTTTTTAATTTTAATTGGCTTTTCTAAAAAAAAATAGCATACCATTAGCGTTAATTTTTTCTTCCTCACTATCCCAAAAACCATGCTTAGCACTTTGTTGGCCTGTACTAATGTTGGAAGTGCCATATTCAAGGTTCCTCCTCCCTTAGGTTTCGAGGTTCTTTCACTCATAGGACTGATCATCGTCGCCGAAAAAGAGATACTCCAAAAATATTTTGCCGAGGAGTGCCGATGGGAGGATTTGGGGAAAGAGCAGTTCGGCTCCACCCATATTCCCCTCTTTAAGCATCTAAAGGTTTTTTCTTCTTCCAAAGTTTAATACCTTCTCCGCATTTCTTGTTCCTTTCCTAATAGCTTAAAGTTTCTTTTCCGTCCCTAATTATTAATTTTCTTTAAAAATAGTTTTTTTTAATTAAAACTCATTGTTTTTCTGCGACTATTTCTCTCTCTCTTGCGCATGGAGAAATTAACACCTTTATATGTCTTCATTTACCCCTAAGTATCCATACATGTTCTTTTTTTCATAAGATGGGTGTGAGAGTAGCACTCTGCAAAAACTTTGAACCTTCCCATAATTTCTGCATAAAGCTAGTGACAAGCATGTCTAGCAAAGTAAAGTGTTGTCTGAGTATGATCATAACAAGCCGTACTCCTGTTGAACTTAACGTTCATTTGAAATTTTACAATTTCTGTAGCAATTTGTGGATACCAGGCCAAAAAAATTCCTTCCCTTTCGAGGCAAACCACTCATCAAGCCATTTTCGGATGTCTTCGTAAGATTCGAAATGCTGCTCAGCGAGCGCGTGGCCCATCGACGAAAACAAGTGGTAGTCGGAAGGGGCCAGGTCTGGTGAATAAGCGGGTGGGGTAGCACCTCCTAGGTGAGTGTCTCCAAGTAGTTTCGGACCATTTTTGACGTGTGCGATGGTGCGTTGTCGTGGAGGAAAATCAGCTTGTCATGTCTTTGTTGAAAATCCGTCCTTTTTTCACTCAGAGCATAGTGCAATTTGATCAGTTATTGGTGGTAGCGGTGGGCATTGACAGTTTCACCAGGTTTCAACATCTCATAGTAGACGATACCCTGCTGATCCCACCAAACGCACAGAATCATCTTCCGTCCGAAGCGATTTGTTCTTGGGGAAGATGTTGATGGTTGGCCAATATGTACACTTTTCATCGCCTGTCACAATCCGATGCAGGAACGACTTTCTTTTTATTTTTGGCGAGGAAGATTTCGCATGTGTTTTGGCGTCGTTCCATCTGCCTATCGTTTAATTCATGCGGCACCTATTTTCCGATCTTTTCAATCTTCCTCATAGTACGCAGACGCATGGAAATAGCTAGTTGAGTAACACCCAATTGCTTTGCGAGTATTTTTAGCGATTGGGTATCGTCTTCGTGCCAAAGAGTCTGCAATTGATGATCCTCAACCTTCCTAGGCCGATTTTCAGGCTTCTTGTCCCACAAGTCAAAATTGCCGACGCAGCTAATCTCGGCACGTTGTTTCCGATAAAGCACTATCACCATAGGCCTCCCTCCATAAGTATTCCATACGATTCGGCAGCCGATTTCTTCAAATTGAAGCAGAAAAGCAGAGCTTCCCGCATATGCTCTTTTTCTGGCACAAAACTAGATTATCAAAAGGAAAATGTATGTTGTTGTACGAAATTGCTGACAATGTGCGCTGATTAATGTTGACAGATATCAAAACTCATAAAAAAAGTATGGTGTGCCATCATAGACAAAAAAAATTGTCGCATATGGGGCTCAGAAAATCCAAACGTCACCATGGAAAAGCCGATGCCTCCACAACGAGTCACAGTTTGGTGCGGATTTTGAACTGGAGGCATCATTGTCCCGTTTTTCTTCGAAAACGATGAAGGAGCCGCCGTTACGGTCAATCGGGGCATACTCAACGAATTTTTGTTTCCAAAAGTTGAAGAGAATGGCATGGACGACATTTGGTTTCAACAGGACGGGGCTACTTGTCACACAGCCAACGTAACAATCCAACTTTTGGGCACTACTTTCGAAAACCGAATAATCAACCGAAATTCTGATGTCAATTGGCTGTCACGGAGCTGTGATTTGAGCTCATTGGATTATTTTCTGTGAGGAGCCGTTAAGGATAAATGTTACGCAAGCCATCCAGAGACAATTGAGGCCTTGAAACACGAAATCAAAGTTAATGCCAAACATTAAACCAAAGTTGCCAGAGGCCCAGACAATCGAAAATGTACTGAAAAATTGGGTCGAGCGAATGGGGTACTGTAAGGTCAGCCGTGGCAGTCATTTAAATGATGTTGAATTTCATTCTTAAATTTCAAGGTTCAATCTTTCTAATAAAACCGCAAATTTAAAAAAATATGCACTAGTTTTTTTTATTTACTTTTTAAAATGCAACTTTTAAATTGTCCACCCTGTACAATTTTATATATATGCAGAGCCTTGAAAAAGTATGATCCGACAATTAATGTCTGAATCATAGCCCAAAATGTGCAAAAATTTTTTAATCAAAAATTACCTGAAAAAAATTAAGTCCTGCAAGAAGTCTCTTAGCGACCATTTGAATAATATTATATTTTTTATAGAATGGCAAGACTACACGGTGTGTCCCAAAAATAACCGAACTTTATATTGAAATCATACAACATGCAGCGCCATCTATTGAAAATTTGCAGCATTAAAAAGATACATTCATCTTCTTTCAAACGCACCTAAATTTTGTGTTAAACTTGAAAAAAAATTCGCTGTGACATACGAACTGATGGAAAAGTTTATGATGATGATTGTATGAAATCATTGGTATCGATGCAAATTTTACTACGAGAATGTTGGCTTAGGAATTAAATACGAATAAAAACACTATTTGGAGAATTTTAACTAAAGAATTTTAACTGTACGCGTTTTGTTCCTCATGAATTAAATGGAGACCAAAAAATCGCTCGTGTGGAGCATTGCAAAGACATTGTTGAAACTGCTGAAAACGATCCCGACTTTCTTTATTCAATCATAACTGGTGATGAGTCATGGTGCTTTAAATATGACCATGAAACTAAGCGTCAATCTGCTGAATGGAAGTCCAAAGACGAGCCAAAACCAAAAAAATTGCGTTTTCAGAAGTCTCGAATCAAGACAATGTTGATTACTTTTTATGATTCGAAGGGTATTGTCGACAAGGAATTTGTTCCAGAAAGTCGAACTGTTAATGGAGAATACTATTTAGGCGCTTTAGATCATTTGTGGAAAAGAATTGGTCGTGTTAGACCTGAATATCCAGCAGGAAAACACCCGTTTTTATTTCACGATAATGCACCACCTCACAAGATCAAAAAAGTGAACGAATTTTTGATGAGAAAACGGATTTCTCTCATCAACCACTCTCCGTATTCGAATGATCTATCACCATGTAACTATTTTCTATTTGCAAAACTGAAAACCAAGATGAAACGAGCATTTTATGATGATACGAGGGTCGTTCAATAAATCCTTAGAAAATTCAAGAATATGCTCTCGTGGTGTCGGTAAAGATTTTTTTTTGTAAGTCAAATTATCGACAGGAATTTGACTTGAAAATTTCAGCTCGATCCATAGCATAAGTCAATTTCTATCGTCGATTAAAGTTAACGACATTTATTTGTGCATAACAATGGAAAAAAGCGAGTTTAGGGCTGTCATCAAACATCTCCATTTGAAAGGCTTAAGCCCGAAAGAAATCAAAGCCGAGTTGGATGCAGTTCATGGCACATCTGCACCTGTGTTTGCGATGGTTTACAATTGGGTGAATGAATTTAAACGTGGCCGTTCATCCACAAGAGATGAACATCGTTCAGGACGCCCAGTTGAGGTGTCTACTCCTGAAATCATCGACAAAATCCACGATCTGATTTTGAACAATCGGCAAATTAAAGTGCGCGAATTGGTTGAGGCCACGGGCATATCACAAGGTACAGTCGCTTCAATTTTGCATGAAAATTGTCTGTGAAAAAAATTTCGGCAAGATGGGTGCCGCGTTTGCTCTCAGAGGAGAATAAGCGCAATCGTGTAGTGGACTCTGAGGCTATGTTGGCACTCTTTCATCGCAATGTCACTGTGGACAAAACCTGGATACACTACTACACTCCAGAAACGAAGAGACAGTCATCACAGTGGATTTTCAAGGGTGAACGGGCTCCAAAGAAGGCAAAAACTCTGCCATCGGCCGGCAAGGTGATGGCCACGGTCTTTTGGTATTCGCAGGGCATCATTTTTATCGACTACTTGGAAAAAGGAAAAACAATAACAGGAGCGTATTACGTATCGTTATTGCAACGGTTGAGCGAGGAAATCAAAGAGAAACGCCCCCATCTGAAGAAGAAAAAAATCCTCTTGCATCAGGACAATGCGCGTGTGCACACCTGCGCTGTTTCCATGGCCAAAATTGTGGAATTGAGAATGGAATTGTTGCAGCATCCCGCTTATTCACCAGAATTGGCCCCGAGTGACTATTTTCTTTTCCCCAAACTGAAGAAATGGCTTGGCGGACGACGGTTCACTTCCAACGAGGACGTCACTGCTCAAACGGATGAGTATTTTGCAGAACTTCCGAAATCCTTTTTTTTTGGACGGGATAAAAATTTTGGAAAAACGGTTGGAAAAGTGTATAGAGCTAAAAGGAGATTATGTTGAAAAATAAAATTTTTTTTTTTTAAAACAGTTTTTTTCCTTTTTTTTCTAAGGACTTATTGAACGACCCTCGTATCCCAGCCATTCAAGCAGCCGTAACCGAGGTGCTGAAGAACATTTCTATAAATGACAAAAAAATCTATGCATGCGCTGGTTGATCGTTCCAAACGTTGTATTAAGTCTAATGGAACCTATGGTATTTTGAATAAATAATAACTTTCAAAGATAATATAATGTGTATTTTATTCTATAACCAAAAAGTTCGGTTTTTTTTTAAATTAAAAAATGTTACATATTCAATTTTACTTTCCAAAACCCTTTATAAAAATAATATATTTTATTAAAAAAAACGATTTTTTACAGAAAACCCTTATTTTTATTTTTAAATTTGTTTTTTTTTTAATAAGGAACCCTACAATAATTTTATTCGCAATGCTATATATTTCCGCAGTCATTTTAAATGAACGTACGAATAGATGAACGTAAACTAATAACAAATAAACATTATCTATTTTGACTTTAAATCAGTTTTGTTTGTATCTTTTTTTACTATGATCGCACACAATTTGTATTATATCATTTTATTGATTACATAATCAACCCATCCAACATTGATTTTGATATGATTTTGTTCTTTATTATCTTATTATTAATCTACAACAGATTATCTTTAACCTATGACGTTAGAGAACATTAATCAGCACTTTTGAGCGTTAGTGGGAAAAATGTTCTGTAAAAACTTATCTGTAAGAAAGATCATCTTTTTCTAGAACAACTTAATACAAATTTGAAGCGTAAAAAAATTAATTGATTTAGTCGACAATGAAAGATTATTAAAATATTCCTTGTATACTATTGAGTCGAAACAAATTTATAATGAAATATTATCTGTATTAGTATCAGACGTCGTGATTATGCAAAAACTATAGTTGATCGTATTGAAAATAGACGCCCAGTTTTTTGTGGAGTATTTACACTATTGACACCTGTCAAAAACAATTTATAATAATTTCTGATTGATATTTTGATGTTCATATGGATAATATATAATTCACCGAAACAGTATATAAACGAATTGTTGGCAGTGAAACGAAATCAGTTTATTAGTGAAGTTCTTTGAAACAAGAGTACGCTGTCAGAATAATTGAAAATGTATAAATTACTTGTAATATTCGGTTTTCTAATTGTCAATTCTATTGCATCCGATTTGCATAATTTATTCTATGGTCAGCATTTTAGATGAAAATTTTCGCAAAATTATTCATTTTATATATTTACAAATAATAATTTTAGATGAAGTCCTGGCAAACGAATTCAATGACTTTAAATTGTCGTTGAAGTTGCAAAACAATCGTTTTAAACGTGATGTTGAAGAACATAAATGCTCTGCAAAATTGGATGATGTTTTTTGCTGTCATGGAGAAGTTGACGAGGCAAAATGTATTGAAATGACCAAAGTTCGATTTGATTGTTTCAGTGAAATGTTCAAAAATGAAAGTAAGAGTTTTTGTCAAATTTTCTATTCAAAAACAAAAATATTTATCTAATAATTGTTATTTATTCTAAAAAGCTGAGAAAGTTGAAAATTTCGATGCGGAAAAAATTAAAGCAGCAATGCCGTGTATGTTTGAGTGCATTTTCCGGAAATCTGGTTGGCTTAATGATGACGGTGATGTTGATAAGGCAAAACTTTTAGAACACATGAAACACGACGATAAAAATGCATGGAAAACAGAAAGGGCTGATGAAATTGCTGATAAGTGTGTACCAGAAAAATCTGCAGAGGATTCATCTGAGGAATCGGAAAAACAATGCAAAATACAACCATTGAAAACTGCATATTGTGTATGGGGAAAATTAATTGAAAGTTGCCCAAAAGAATTGCAAGCTGATTCAGAAAAATGTAACAAAATCCGCGAAGACACAGATGCATTGGAGACTTTCCGTCCATTTGAATAAAATTTATAATATATTTAACAGTTGCCATATAATATATTAAATGATGTGTAAATAAAAATGAACAAAAAAATTTGCATAAATAAATGAATATTTCTTTATAAAAAAAAAGATTTTGAATTTTATGAAAAGATGTTCAAGATTTAATTTTTAATGTAAATTTAGTTACTTTGAATTTATTAAAATTTTATTTCTATTAATAAAAATATCATTAATTAAATTCCATTTGAATTATGCATACTTGCGGCAAGGACTTTTCAATTTTTAACTTATTATAAAGTACTTTTGAAAGAAGAAAAAAAAACAGAAAAAAATGTTCTATATTAATTTTAATTTCAAAGTATGATCAGATTATCAAACATGACATAAAAATATTTCAATGATAAAAATCGGTTTTCCGAAAAATTTTCATAAGAAAAATAACCATTTTACTGTATCTAAACCATGGGCACAAAATCACGTAGAGGTATTCGAATAATTAATTTTACAAACTTTTTTTTTAGAAATAAATTTTTCTTTTGCCTGACATATATAAAAGGTTCTTTCGTGTCTAAGGGTTAACATTTTCTCGTATTGTAGAAATTTTCAACTTTCTCTCTTTGAAGAGCATATCATTTTTACCATTTTAATGAGTTCCGTTTTACATAAAAAGTCATAAATATGCACGACCATTTATTTAGGTTTCTTTTCGCTTTGGGTTTTTATGTTAAATATTTTATAAAATATGAACAAAAACTACATTTACATTAATATAAAATTGCGTAATTTTTATTTAGGAAAAAAAACTGATTGTATAAAAGATAATTTTGAGTATCTTCACTTATTTTATGAGCAGAACATTTTTATTAAATAATTATTTTGAATATTCATCCAAAATTGAATTTATAGTTTTTTAATTGAATTCATATAGGTGATTTTAAAAATAATTTATCTTTTATAAAATAATTAGTATTTTATTGATTTGAAAAATCATTTCTAACATTTGGTTAAGTTAATAACAGCGAACAAACGACTATGCATGTTTACAGCAACACCAGAAAGTTGCTATACAATAACACCTGCAACATTTCTTAGTGATCTGATGTCGCTATCAGCATTTAACTGCATTAAATTTGCTTGTTTGTTGGAAGGTCTCTGCGAGAAGACCCAGAGGCAATTCTGTAGTGCCATGTCGATAGTTAGTTGTAAGGAGCAATCAGAAGTAGTAAAATTGTATGAAACAAATTAGTTTCTTTTATAAAATTGACGTGTGGGTTTGGGATTAAGTCCTCTTCAAAAAGAATTTGCCACCTAACTCATTTAAAATGTTGGGAATAGGGAGTTAAATGGCATAAAGGATGGGGTTTGTAAGAAGTTGCTTTATTTAAAATTTAGGAATGTATGTTTAAAATGTATGGAAAGAAATCGTTCACCCTGGCCCAGTCTGTTTATCTTCGCAATTTCGGAATTTCAGTAGGAACATGATGGTGGGGAGGGTCTTCTACCAGTTGATCAGCCCGCTCACTGCCGATGATACCAGAATGACCTGGAACCCAATGCAACTCAACATCCCTGTTGTTAACCAGGTTAAATCGAATGGAGTTGAGAACCGGTTCCACTGCTCAGCCACGAAAAGCTTCCAAGAATGCGACATTGTTTGTAAAAATTAAAACTAATTACCCAAAGTTCATCATGGGAAGCATAACTTTTATTTTGTATGATTCTACTGCTTCGACTTGCCTTTGCCTTACCATTTTTAATCTGACGCACAAAATGGGAGAATAGAGTAGTATCCTGTCCAGTAGGGCGTTAGCTACTCTGATTATTTCACTATGTCTTATCTTACATTTCCTACCAACCAAAATCTTTCCGATACTAAAAATGGTTTTGACTTGGTTGAGAGTGTTGTTTATCTGCAAATACCATTTACTTGTGGTCATCATAGTAATAACAAAGATTCTAATGGATTAGATGGAGGAGGCACAATGCAGATACTTACCTTCTTAGATTTCAATTTCAATTCCGACATACTCGGGGGCATGACGGGTTCTCTATCGAGATGATACCTGCATTTTTTGATGACCGGTATTTTAGCTTATAAATGAGTTTGCCGATTTTGCTTAGTGTTTCCTGCGGGTAAGGTTCAAATATGAACACAAAAAGATCGTTTGCATATAAGACTTTAATTGATGTACATATTGATCTGGATACAGAATAGATATTATTGTTAAAAATATTTGTGGATAAAGAGAAACTTTGGGGAATGCCACTTTCAACAAACAAGAAGTTTTCACAGGAATTGGCCATTTACCTTGACCGTGAAGATTCTTCCAGTTAGATAGAATTGCAACAGATTTTTAGTAGCTGAGTCCACTCCCCACTCGGCCAACTATCCTGTGCGGGCAAATAAAGTCGTATGCTTTCTTTAGTCAAAACACAGTAGCAAATCGTAGAGTTTACAACTGTAGCACTCCTGACTTCGAACCAGAGCCGTGAAAGTCCGGCAAGGGTGTATTTGTTCCATGTTCAATGTATGCGTCGTGTGTTCTCATGGGAGGCGATGCAGGTTCTCATGGAGAAGCGATGCAGGTTCTCATGGGAGAAATTCTACGGGACATGGAGGTGCTGCGTGTAAGCATCCACTACCATCTACGGCGGGGTATCCCGCTTGCTGGTTGTCCGGTTTACGAATGAAGAGGTTCATGATCTTAGTCCACACCAGCGGCGTATTTTGGTCCTGAATAGAATGTGTGAAATTTGGCAACGTCGATGGGATGAGAGTGGAATGGCACATGGACGCACATGTTCATTTCGGATATGTGCTTTGCATCTGCGTATGTATTTGAATTTGGTATGTACCTTGGGTATTTATTCACGGGGCACGTAGTATGAATGGGTTCCTGCAAAGGCGTGGTCTAGCTGGAACCAATTCATACTGCCAAGCACCTTCTCATTGAGTGTGGCCTGTACGGGGATTTGCGTGACTTAGGTGCATGTGGAATTATGGTGAATGATGAGAGTGTGGATGTGAGTGGAGTGTTAGGTTTGAGAGAATGGTATGAATGCCTGAATAGTTTTGCCGTGGCACTTTTTGAGAGGATAGCGAGAATGGTGCGTGAATGAGGTGTGGAATGGCATGCAAGGTGGCTACAAGCGGGTGAAAGACAAAGGTCGATTCAGGTTATACTTTCGGATCTTGACGAATCCGCGTACCTGAGCTGGCTTAGCAGTGCCTAGGGATTTCCAAGATTCCTTACCATAGCTCAATGAGCGGAGTACAAACCGAAGTAATCTTAAAACAAAAATCGGTACTACGAGAATCGGGTTGCCCCATGGTGTTGGAACACACTGTGCCCGACATTGGTGAGGCGCTTTAGGCAGCAACGTAATGGCTGGGGTTAATACCCATATCGCAGGTACGGTCTCCGGATCGCTGGTGGGAGACACTGGTAATTATTTCGGACGCTGTCACTGTTTATGGCAGTAGAGGTTTAGATAGTCCTTGCCACTAGCAGTTGGAGTAATCAGCTTGTACCTGGTTAATGCCTGTAAACTGACAGTAATGGTGGTGCGTTGATTGAGCGTAACTCAATTCCTATGGTTGTAGGCGACTCGTGGTTTTATGTTTAACGACAGATAAGACACGTTAAATAATATAATATTACTGTAGCACCCGTGAATCGCGTGCTGCAATTCCAGAATCATAGTTAGAGCCCCCTGCTCCCAACCTATAGGCATATTAATTGGAGTGAGCTTCTTATCAATAACCTAATTTAATATGAAAGAGAGATTTTTCTCCAGAATCTTGGATATACAATTCAATAGTGATATTCATTTAAATTTGCTAGCCGAAAGTCGCGAAATTTGCTATTTTTGTATCGGAACCGTAAAAATTGGCCTGTTCTTACAGTTTTCTTAAATTTGGCAGTTTTCTGCATTAATATTTATTGTTACGTAACATCTTTAATTAATTTTTTTTCGCTAATTCTGTATATAAAAGCAATTTATTTTTCACTACATAGAATTATTTAAAAAAATTTCGTTATTCATTACGGTGAATAAAAGATGATTTAATCTAGAACAAATTAAATAGGAAAAATTCTACATTAATTTAAAATAAATTTACAAAATATTAACTCACAAGTGTCCTGTTATATTAAATATTATTTATATAAGCGGCTTATATAAATTTTAGCCAAATTTTTATCAACTACGCAATATATAAATACAAAAAAATAACTCCTTCTTACTTTAAGCCATTAATTTATTTATGGTGATTTTTTTATTTCAATTCGAAATAATGTAGTATCAAAAATTTCTGTTCAGTCATTCTTTCTTAGTTCATAACTCACTTGTCAATTAAACTGGATGGAATTCATTTAAAAAACTTTTCATACATACTGAAGAGTTGTTTTTTTTTGTATTTATATTACAAGTTATTATAAATGATTATTGTCATCGGTATAATATACCTTGATTTTCAATAAGTCAAAAGCTTAATATGTTCGACATTCGCAGATTTTAATTTCAATATAATTATTATAAATCACGCTCAAAAAAATAAGAATTACACTGAAATATATTTGTTTTTTTTTTAAATATTATCATAATATTATACAGAATTTTATTGTTCAAATTATTTTAAATTGTTCGATTATAATTAAATTCCGATAGAATTGAAAAGATAATTTAGAAAAAAAGTTATTAGACTTTACAAACTTATTCACTAATTACGTATATTAAATTTATAAGTACGAGTTTATCACGTTTTATCTTTTTTTCTATCATTTTGTTTTAATTAATGATTAATTATTGGTTAAGAAAACTAATAATTAATAAATATTTTTTATATTTTTTTTGGGTTAAACTTTTTTATTCGGGGTAAAAGTTAAAACTGAATTGCAGAAATTAATTTAAATATAGGAACACATTTTAAATTTGATTGTACTAAAATTTGTTTATAATATCAAGTATTATCCTTTTAATGATTTGGAAAGTACGAGGTCTGTTCAAAAAGTATCGCGAATTTTGTGTTTTTTCAAAATTTATTTATTTATTCACGATTATCTATTTGTGTCGCCTTCAAAGTAATCCCAATCAGATATTATACACTTGAGCCAACGTTTTTTCCAATTCTCGAAGAACTTCAAAAAATCATTTTTTGTGATCTTTTTCAGCTCCTTCTTCGATGCCGTCTTTATCTCCTCAATCGTAGCGTAGCGTTTTCGGGAACAAGCAAAAGCCACAAGGGGTCCGATCTGGAGAATATGGTGGCTCCGGCATTATTAGTGTGTTGTTTTTGGCCAAAAATTCGCGCACAAGCAACGATGCGTGAGCAGGGGCGTTATCATGGTACAAAAGACAATTTTTGTTCTTCCACAAATCTGGGCATTTCTGGTGGATTGCTTCGCGCAACTTGCGTAAAACTTGCAGGTAATATTCCTTATTGACCCTGCGGCAAGAACGCATGATGTATCACGCCCCTGTAATCGAAAAAACTGTAAGCAAAACCTTCACATTCGACCGAACTTGGCGCGCTTTTTTCGGTCTTGGCTCGTGCGGCAGCTTTCATTGGGATGATTGAGCTTTGGGTTCCACGTCATAACCATCACCAGTTATGACCCTCTAAAGCAAATTTGGGTCGTCGCGGATATACTCGAACAGCTCCTTAGCAATGCGATACTATTTTTGGTCGAAATTGAGAAATTTTGGTACGAATTTCGCGGTGATCCATCTGACGCCAAATCATTGGTAAAAATCGATTTAAGTTTAATATTTAAGTCCTCAGCAACTTCCCTAACGGTGATTCGACGATTGGCCAATACTATTTTCTTTACTTCATCAATGTTTTCGTCGGTTGTTGACGTACTCGGGCGTCGGGCACGCTTTTTATCGTTCACGTCTTCTCGGCCCTCTGAGAACATTTTGTACCACCGATAAACGTTGCTTCGGTCCAAGGTAGCTTCACCATATGCCATAGTCAACTTTCGGAATGCGTCCGCGCAATTAATTTTATTTTTCACACAAAATTTGATACAGATTCTTTGATCCATTTTTTGGAATGGGCAAAAATCGAAGACGAGCGAAAACACGTGCAAGCAAAGCAGCTGTCAAAAATTAACTGGACATTCAAAATGGCCAAACTTACGGCATAAGTGAGAGACATAAGTACCAACATAACGCCACAAAAAAATCGAAAACCGAATATACGTAACCCGCGGAAATTCAAAATTCGCGATACTTTTTGAACAGACCTCGTATGTACAATACGAGTAGTTTTAAGAGAAAAATACCACAAGCTACAAAACATGATAAATCTTAGCTTTATTTCCCAATGAAACTGTTTCCAAAACACCTAATTTCGAAATTTTATAATACCAATTGACTTCCACAGTTGGAATTTTTTTGGAAATTTTTACCAAAGAACATGTTTATACAGACAGGAATATAAAAAATCACTTCAAAAGGATCGAGTCCAGCAAGAAGTCCTGTGGTAGTTATTGACATAATCTTATATTATATTCTATATAAAATAATAAATTTTTACCAATAAATTATTAGTAAATTCCAAATTACAAATTGGATAATCCAATACTATGAAAATTAGTTTTTTTAATAATAAATGGTTCATTATTTCAATTTTATAGTTTTAATAATTAAATCATTAAAGATGCTTTAATTTAGACAAGAAGCAAATATATAAAAAAAATTATATTTAGTTGTTTAGGGGTTATTCAGTCATAAACATTAAAATCAATGGCTACCAACCCTACAAAATTTTATATCAGATAAGGATATGAAAATAAATATGAACATATGTACGTATATGCACGGATTTATATCTGTATCTATATTTTAAATATACTGTAGTGCTAACATTGATATTTTTACAGATCATTTATAATAAAAGATGAAAAAAAAATCCCATTTTTCTCATTTCTGGTACGCATATAAAAGCTATAAAAGAAGCTTTAGATTTGAAATATTTTCAGAATTATGACTTCGAATAAATAAACTGTTATTGTTTTGCTATTCAGGCCGCTTATCCTTTCTAAATCCTGATTCTCATATCGTTCTCATTCTATTTTATATTATTTTATTTTTTATTATTTTTACTTTTAAACGATGCTCTGAAATTATGAGCATGTGGTTAACTATATATCTTGCAAATGCTTCATTTTATTTATGATTGAATTTTTCATTTCATATATTATGTACGACTATGAGTAGAAAGTAGAACAGTAAAAAAATGGTTGCTGTAGTAATAACAGTACGAAACGGAAGCAGATGAAGTGTTTTGATAATGTTAAAGTTAAAAGAACTGTAAGCATAATGCTCCAAGCATACTAAGTACACTGTTAACAATATATACATAATAATGTTAACATTATAAAAAGAATGAATTGATACATAAAATACGATTAATTGCTGTGAAGTTTATGTTACTGTGATTCTAAAGCTAATTTTTCTGATTGTTACTCTTGTAGCGAGAATGAATTAGAAAGAAAATGTATGACTTTGTACTCTTTACAATAATAGAATAGTAATTTTTCCTTACATCATTTTGTATACATAGCTTTCAACCATTATTTATTTAACTGAAAATATAATTCATATTCATATGCGCTGGAAAAGAATCCTTCAACAAAGAATCCTTCTATTACCAATTAATATTTAGAATCCTTTTGTGATAATAATTAGTTTATCTGTATTTATCATGCTGTAGAAATATTTATTCTTACAATTGAATAAATAAACAATATTAAAGAACATAATTAATTTGCAGTAAGATTTTCTGTAAAAGTATTTCTTTGTAATGACTTGAAAATGGAAGTTTAAATTTATTCATTTGGAACAAAAAGTTGTTTTTTCACAAACACTTCTGGAATATTCATTTTATTATATTTATTTTCTAATAAGTTATATGAAAATATCTGTCAAATTTAGTAAGCAAAAAATTTTATTCACTTTTACTACGTGATATCTTACATAAAGGCTAATTGGCAGTAGTATCTTAAATAGATTGAGAAATTCCCGACTATGATAATAATAATAATAATAATATATATCGGCTGATCATAACTGATGTGCAAAGAAGAATAAAATCAGCCGAATTCATTTTGTTACCATTCAACATTCATACGAGGGCATTCTGATAATTCAATGATAAACACAAAAAATATAGCTGATATCAGCAAAACAGTATTTTTTTATATTAATATATAAAATTCTTAATAAGATAACATAAAAAATTAAACAATCATCAGTTAATTGAGTTTCAGTTTTGAAAGCAATTTAAAACAGACAAAGTTTGTATTTTTGTATTAATAAAAATAATTTTTTTGCCAATTAAAATAACTGTTGAAATAAATATAAATTCACTTTTAAACACTAAGAACTGAAGTTCAGACGAAATAATGCACTTTTTCTAACAACCGTGCAGCAAAGAAGGCAATAACGGTTCTATCGGCAGGAAAGGATGTGGTTGCTGTTTTCTGGGTGCACAACTACCTTGAAAATTTAAAAACAATAACAGAACAGTATTATTAAATAAGTTAAATAATAAAATTAAAACAAAACGACCACATTTGGTGAAGAAAAAAAGATTTTATGTATAATAACAAAGCGATAACTACATTTTACATTTAACGATAACTACAACACCAAAATAAGGCGAATTACATTATAAACTACTTTCATCTAATGGTACTCCCTAGACTTGGGTATCACTGACTTTTTTCTATTTTCAAAAATAAAGAAATGGCTTGGTGTAAAGAAATTTACAGTCACTTCTGAAGTTATAACCGAAATTGAGGCATAGTTTTCAGAGCTTGATAAATTGTATTACTCGAAAGGTAAAAAAAGAATAGAATATCTTTGGATAAAATGTATCGAGCTAAGAAAGGATTATATTGAAACATAAATTAAGTTGAATAAATTAATTCTTTCTATCATTTATCACTGACTTATCAGACTAAAATCATAACGGCAACTAGTAAGGAAGCACATGTTCTCATAATATCAACAGATTTCTAAAAAAAAGGTAATTTATTATAATATCAACACTATGAGTTGTTCAAAAAGAGCTGTACGAAAAGCTTCCAACAAGATTGAATCGGTGTCAAAAAATTTTGAGCTACATATTAATGAAGGCAAAAACAGCCCCTCCTATTTTGTTTTTAGCATCAAGTCACCTTTACCTTTGATGCTCAGAGGATACCAGGATTTTCGAACCTGCAGACCATGATGTGAAACTGGTACGTCTGGTGTTCTTTCATTTAAATCATATGAAAATACTAAAACCAAATAAAACAATTTTTTTTTAAAACTATTTAAATCATAAGAAAATATTAAAAACAAATTTAAAAAAAACTCCCAGAAAATCAACAAGAAGATTAATTTTTTTTTTCAAAGAAATCATCAAAGTTGAAATAAATATTTTGTAGACTTTTAAAACTTCAAATCGTTAATCAATTGTTGATAAAGAATTTATTTAACTTTAAAAATATTTTATTATGTAAATTAAAATTTCCTTTTTAAACATTTTCAATGATTTTCAAAATTATTTATATGAAAACTTCACCTTTTAAGTTAATTCTCAAAAATAAAATAGTTTTTTTTTCAAAATAAAATCTTAGAGCCAAAAAAACATACCCAAACAAAAAGTCCATTTCATCTTGAATACTTTTGATATATTTTTCTCATAAATTTTTTTTTGTTTAATTTATTAAAAAAAAATGTTAAGTGAAAACTTATTTCCCTTAACTTTACTATCAACGAAAATAATTTGAAAAGTTTTCTTTAGAGACTGTTCCACTTTTAGCTGCAGTTATGAATAGAATAAAGGAAATCATAACATTGTATTTTACTTATAAAACTTTTCGTTAAAAATTTATAAATTTGTAAAATTTAGAATTTTATTTAAATAAAGATTAAAATGTAGCAAAACTTGTATAAGTACTTAACGCTTTGGTGTGTCGAAATTGCCGCTCTAATTACAAACATTAGTAATTCCCTTTTTATTCTTAACAATACAGCAATTATTATTACGAATGAAGAATTTCAGAAAATTTCAAATCCTTTTTTGATATAATTTAGTCCGTAAGTTGAATTTCTATTCAATAGAAAATTTATAATTTTTTCTCAAAAATCCATTTTAAAAGGAATTAAAAGACGAAGTTTTACATAATACAATAAGTATTTATACTATTGTATTTTTGGTCGTAATTTTAATTTAATGCACACTTTGATAAGTTGGGATTTTTCTCCTTCAAAGATAACAGAAAACCGTTGTAGACTTTAGTAGATGTCATTTATTTATTAACAATTTCATATCAGAAGATATAGTATTTTATATATTTTTATTTAAATATTTAGAATATATTTGAATGTATATAGTCAAAACCATTCTTAGACTATAGAATATTGAATAAATATTACGAAGCAAATCTTCTTATACAAGTACTAAAAAACTTCTATTCATTTACTTAACATGAAAATTTCCAATACTATCAAGTTAATTTCATTAGTTTTAGGAAAAGTTGTATAGAACATAGGCTATCATCGACTTTTGTTCCCAATTTTTCAGGAATACATTAACGCCCATCTACACTCACTTGTAAACGCTAACAAATACCTTTCACACGTGTTACCTTTTCATGGCTCCTGAAAAGGTATAATGAACTTTAAATTTCCCTCTCAATACTCAAGTACAATATCATTATTGTTGGCCTTCAATAGAGGGGGAAGTTGTTCATATTACGAGTATTTTCAGCTAGAATTTCTTATGATACTTGCAGCATCGACGTTAATGTTATTGTTGTTAAGTTTACTACGTGATGACTTAATTAATGAACTTAATATTAAGAGCATAATTAACACGAAATTAATTAACATCTTCTGGAATATTTTAATCCATTCAATTTTGCTACGAGAATCTTATCGTCTCCCCAGCTAGCTATCAAGCCCAGCTACATAGATTTTTTTTTTTTTTTACCACAAAGAAATTATTTGTCACACAAACACCTTATATTATATATATACTTTTATATATTATATTAGGGTAAAAGTAATTAAAGAAAATTTATCCGTACATGAATCAAATATATTCATAAAAATAAATGGCCAAAAAATCCTTGAAAAATCTTATAAGAACGAAGCGAAAAGTGCTGAAAATTTTGACATAGTACATAACTTTTCTTTTTATAGGTTATGGTTTTGGGAAAAGAAAATCATACAAGGATAAGGGATGGTGAAATGGGAAATGAGGACCCGTAGTACTGTCATAAGAATTTTAAATGAGCAAACAATTAATTAAGGTATAAGCATGATGCGATTATTCTAAACCAAATTCTAATCCTGCCGTGAATGCGGGCACTTAGAATATTCGCTGTGTTTACATCTCAACATAAATGGTGAAAGCCTTATTTTAATCGTACTCACGTAAAAAGATCCAAATACTCACCAACATATACAGATAGAGTTAGAATAATGGTAATGTCTACATAAAAAATTATGTAAATTTTTAATACTTTCCATCCAGTTGGGATGATGATAGGCAACATCAAACATAAATATGTATGTCCCCGTTTGCTTAATAAACTTTCGCTGCTACTCCACAGTTCATCGTTCTCATGAACGTGTTAATGACAGTTACAATTTTTACTTTTACAACAACAACAACAAAAAAACAAAATATATATTCTAAAATTATTATTTTTTGAACATATTAAATATTTTTACTAAATACTAATGGCACTTAGAATTATAGTAACTTGCACGGAACTTCTTTCCAACGCATATAAGCCACAATTTCAAAGGCTCATCTATTAATTAACATAATTGATGAAACTTTTTAATATTTATAAGATATTTTAACATAATTAGAAGGAGGAAAAAAATAAATTTTATCATTTATAATAATATTCATATTAAATTGTGAGCTTTTTCTTTTAAATTCGAATTGAAATTCAAATTTAGTTCATTCTGCCAAACTTGTAAATGTGAAAGTTTATTGGGACATTTTAAGACAGAACTTAGACCAACAGATTCATTTACAACAAAGCCTTAAGAACGTACAAGAAATAGACGATGCCGTAAAAGACTTGACTGTTTGTATACAGAACTCAATCACTAATGCCCACATAACTCATAACAAACTAATCATACGAGAACAGGACTATAATCTTCCGCAAAAAATTCGCAGCTTGATAAGCGAGAAACGTCGAGCCAGGGCCCAGTGGCAACGTTCAAGAATGCCAAATGAGAAGAAAAAACTGAATTATAAGAAATAATTAATTATAACAACGAATGATTTACTGAATACACAGAATCACTGATAACTAATAAGTCACTCTGGACAGCTACCAGACGAAAAACAGCTACACACCCGCTCTGGAATACTGACGGAACCTGGGCAAAAACGGACAAACAGAAAGCCGACACCTTTGGTAAACACTTAGAAAACATCTTTAAACCTCACGAAGATGTCTAAGACATTCTGCATGACGAACAAATATTCCGACATATATCAACTCAGTTGCCCTTAAGTCCACCTCCTAAGTTTTTCACTCCTTCCGAAGTTAAATCCACAATAGAACACTTTTCCAATAAAAAAGCCCCAGGATATGACCTAATAACTTCGGAAATCCTGAAGCAAATATCCAAAAAAAAAACCTCGTCCTGAATAAAACCTATATTTATAATAGTATCCTCCGCACATCATTTTTTCCTTCCTTGTGGAAGTTTTCCATAATTAAGATGATCCCAAAACCCAATAAACCCAAAAGACCTATAAGCCTGCTTCCCATGTTATCAAAAATCCTAGAAAAATTAATCCTAAAACGCCTTTATCCCATTTTTGAAACCGATGGTGTCATTCCTCAGCATCAGTTTGGATTTCGACATGAGCATTCCACTATCCAGCAGTGTCATCGCGTAGTCGATTCCTTTAATCTTATCTCTCAGACCGATATTTTCAGGTAGCTGAAAAAATTGAGTACTCTATTTCCGCCGGTATCCCTCAAGGAAGTATCCTAGATCCTATCCTTTATAACATTTATACCCATGATATTCCTTGCCACAACAACATCCTAACCGCAACATATGCTGACAATACAGTCATCCTGACACATCACAAAGATCCTTCCACAGCCATTAGTATCCTCCACCGGACGAACCAGCATCCTATCGTCCACTTTGCATGCTAGATTCGGATGGGAAGAACTTGGAGCGGATAGTGGCCGACAGATTGGAGCATTACATCGATTCTCAACTTTCCGAATTCCAATTCGGATTCAGGAAGGGGAGATCGACCATCGATGCGTTGGAACTCGTCACGAACATCGGAAAGGAAGCCATCTCAGGAAAGAGATGGAAAGGCGGTTCCAAAAAGTATTGTCTTATTGTCACCCTGGACATCAAAAATGCTTTTAACTCGGCCCGTTGGGATCGAGTCCTGAAGGCTCTTAAGAATATGGGGGTGCCCTACTACCTACGGAGGATGGTCAGATCATGCTTCAGTGATCGACTACTTCACTATGAAACGGAGGATGGACCAGCGGAGTATGGGGTTACGGGTGGGGTACCTCAGGGCTCTGTCCTGGCGCCACTCTTGTGGAACGTCATGTACGACGGCCTCCTCCATCTGGAATTACCGACGAACACAACGCTCGTGGCCTTCGCGGACGACGTTAGCGGTTGTCCTTGTAGCCAAACACCTGGAGGATCTGGAAGCCGCATTCTCCACCACCATCCGGAGGATAAGACAGTGGATGACATCCGCAGACCTGTCATTGGCGGAACATAAGACCGAAGCACTCCTTGTGAGTAGCCGGAAGAAAATGTAGACCATTACCATAAGAGTAGGCGACCACGACATCCAGTCGCTACCCTACATAAGGTATCTAGGAGTGGTTTTGGATGCCAGACTCAACTACAAGAAGGACATCTCCAGCGCCAGCAAGAAGGCATTAGCAGTACAGGGCGCGCTTTCGCGGATAATGCCCAATATCGGAAGCCCCAGGCAAATTCGAAGACGACTACTGGCGACTGTAGTTACCTCCGTCCTGCTATACGGAGCACCAGTGTGGGCGAAATCGCTAGAGCCAACAACATACCGCAAGACAATGTCATCAGTCCAGCGGCTCTCAGCGATCAGAGTGGCATCAGCATACCGAACGGTATCACACGATGCGGTCAACGTTGTGGCATCATGCCCACCCATCGACATCCTGGCAGGAGAGCGAGAACGCTAATACGTGTTCACATCATTGCTACGATGTGCTGGAAGATGCAGAACACGTGTTCTTCCAATGCCCCTGTTATGAGGGGACACGTGCAGAAGTGGAGAAAAATGAAGACCGTTCCATCAGTCCAGAAAACATAGTAGAGTGCATGCTGAAGAAGCAATTGGCTTGGAACAGAGTTGCAGAGTACCCGGAATCTATCATCAAGGATCTTCACACCACGTACGAAGAATAGGCCGCGAGGCGTCATAACATCGGAACAGCAGTAAAATATAATAAATAGTAAAATATTATAAGAACGCCCCGGCGAAGTAGTATTTACAAAGAGTGCCGCCGGGGAACCATCGTTCCGGGAGCAAGGGTAGAGGTACAGGTTAGGTTTTAGCGAGGTAAAAATCCCGCATAACTCGTCTGACAGGTAGAAGGCCTCCCAGTCGAGACTTTTTGAAGGTTTGCCCCTGTACCTCAATAATCTAAAAAAAAAAAAAAAAAGCCATTACAGAATCATATCCACGTCTTAGAAAATTGGTTCAAAATGTGGAGAGTGAAGGTAAATGAGCAAAAATCCGCTCATGTAACTTTCACACTCTGCCGAGAACAAATTCCCGACATAACCCTAAACGGCAGTAATATTCCACAAAAAAATAGCGTACGTTACCTTGGACTTATATTCGACAAATGGTTAACCTGGAACCTTCATACGAAAACTAAAAGACATGAACTTAACGGATGCCTCTGGCAAGAGAGATGGGACAACTCGACGAAGGGTCGGTGGACGCATCGGCTGATCCCACATGTTACCAAATGGGTCACTCAACTGCACGGGGAAGTCGGGTATTACATCACCCAACTCTTGACTGGGCATGGATGCTTTCGGGCATACTTGCACAGATTCAAGAGAACTGACTCCCCAAACTGTCATCATTGCCGCGATGTGATCGAAGACGCAGAACACGTGTTCTTCCAGTGCCCCCTCTACGAGGAGACGCGAGTGGAGCTGGAGAAAAATCTGGACCGTTCCATCAGTCCAGAAAATATAGTGGAGTGAATGCTGAAGAGCCAATCGGCTTGGAACAGAACGTATGAAGAATAGGCCGCGAGGCGTCATAATAATAATCCATTATCAAGGATCTCCACACAACGTATGAAGAATAGGCCGCGAGGCGTCATAACATCGGGACGGCAGTAGCATCAAACAAGAATGCCCCGGCGAAGTAGTATTTACAAAGAGTGCCGCCGCGGAACCATCGTTCCGGGAGCAAGATCAGAGGTGTAGGTTAGGTTTTAGCGAGGTAAAAATCCCGCATAACTCGCCTGGCAGGAAAAACTTCCAGGCGAGCACCTTTTGAAGGTTTCCTCCTGTACCTCATTAATCTAAACAGAAAAAAAAAACTTAACGGACGATACAAACAATTAATACGTCTCCTAGACAGTAAATCAACACTTACAACAACAAGTAAACTATTACTATACAAAACGGTTCTGAAACCAATATGGACATATGGTCTTGAACTTTGGGGTTCGACTAAGCATTCCAAATCCCTTCCAATCCAATTCCTACAATCCCGAATCCTTCGTAAAATTGTCAATGCCCCCTTTTATGTGCGAAACACTGTTATCCAACGTGACCTAAATGTTCCATTTGTTCGTGAACTGTGCATCTCCTGATATAAAAAATACTATTCGCATCTATCCTTCCACCCTAATTATTTAGGAAGGGAACTGTTCACTCCCACCCTTCCAGTATACACCAATCGACGCTTACAACGGCGTTGGCCGAGAGATTTTCTAAAATTATAAAATAAAATTACCCTGTTCTAGTGGTAACATCGATGTGTGTTTTCCTATTTTAAAAATTGAATTAGTTTGATAATAATTTTAATATATTAATTAAAGGTAGAGGCTATGATTATATATATAAACTATTGTTTAGTAAGTTTTCATGTGTTATTACAATAAAAAGGAGGAAGAATCTTAATCAACTAATGAAATTTTTACAATAGAAATTCTTTTATTAAACAACTACCCTATCACCCCCACCCCCTCCACCCAGCCTTTCAAATTTTAAATACTAATAGTTGGTAATATTAAAAAGTATCAACAAAAAAAAACTCCCTCTATTGAATAGACAAGAAGAACACAGACTACGAGCATAAAATAGAAGAATTATGGTAAAAATTTAAATTTAAAAAAACTTTAGGAATTTTAAAGGAATTTCTTTCAATATGGAAATTTTAATGAGTAAAATTTTTGAACTATAAAGTTACGAATTTTTCTATGAAGAATTTTTTTTACAATAACTTTAAATTTATACTTTGCTGATCTTATTATTATCTAGTTGTAGTTGCTAGGATTTACCATAACTAAATTTTCTATGAAGTTTATACAGTTTAAGTTGATTTATAGATAATTATAAGAGAAATATTTGAATAAATTTGCATACTCAAGCAATTACAACTAAATTGTACGGAAATAAAAATTCTCAAATGATTTACTAATGGACAAGCAGAAATGTACTTTGCCAAAGTGATAAGTTGGCAGGCATCCCAATACTTTCTAGTATGAATATTGATTGTAACTCTCGAGACTACCAATAGTCCCAAATTACTTTATTGAAAAGTCATTAATAGAAAATGTTCATCCTCTCAACTATATTAAAGCTTTTCGGTTATAAATTGTAAGTGCAGTCGAAGAGTCAAATTTACATAGAAGTGCAATTCAGATTTTAATTAAAATCAATTAGGGGAATATTACTCTTGAAATTTGTTAAGTGGTACTATCCACAATATCAAAACTTAACCATTTCGTTTGATTATCAACCGAGACGAGACGTAGAGTATTCCTATTATTTATGGTCACTACAACTTTACACATTTACTTTATACACAATAGTAAGTAACTTTAAATACATACATACTATACTAATAGATGGATTATTGATAGATGAAGATTTTCATTGATTAATGGAACTATTTTAGTCTCTGAGGTAAATGATTTCATCATAATTCTGGAATATGGTATATTCAGGTACTATTTGAAATGGTAATGTTAGTAAATATGAATTTTGGCTAATAGAAAAGTTCATACAAGCTTATCTTCTGTTAGTTAGGAGTTCTTGCAATTTATTTTTTTTTTATTTAGAAAAAAGAGCAATTGAAAAAGTCACTGGCGTTTTTGAGTAAAATAGATACGCCTTAATCAAAAACTGTTGAAATCAATTTATTCAAACCAAACATTTTCCATTATTATCGATATAACTTTGATATTTTTCGGGTGGAAGCATCTTTCCGGTAAAAAATAGCTTCTGTGGTTACTGGTGGAAAAACTGGTGTTTACAGGACTCTCTTGAAGCGAGAGTCTGAGTATACTATGTCTCTTAATTATTGGCGAGTCAGAATTAATAAGTAGAAAGGATGATGGAAAATGACACAATTCCTATTGGTCAATTCTGAACGTTTTCTCTCAATCACTTGGTGTAATCTCTCGAGTTGATCACAGTACATTACCGAGTTAACAGTTTCACTGAGCAGTAGCAGTTCATAAAGAACGAGTCTCTTCCAGTCTCACCATACACACATCAGTCCCTCTATTGTTTATCTCTCCATTTCCATGATCTTTTCCAAAAAAATATTCTCGTATTTTACCCATTTTCCATTGCCAATTATAAATCGCTTCAAAATGGCTCGATTTCATTGCGCTTCAGCAGCAGCGTATCGCAGATATAAAGTTGGTCGATCTTCTGTTTTGCAGTCACTTCTTTTTTAACTCAGACTTTTGCAAATTGTTTAAAATTATTTAATGATGTATGTTTAATTCAGAAGGTATATCTTGACTGCTATTTTTTATACTCATGCAGCCCACGTGATAAGATAATGTTTTCTCATTTGTTCTCTTTAAAACTAGTAATAAAAGTAGCGGGAAAAATAGAACAGGTTCTGGTTCTGATATCTTGCTTCGAAAGTAGAAGCGGTGCAAGCAGTAATGTAATTTCTAGCACCGCAGCCAACATTGCAAGTACCACGATGGCAAGCAAGAAAAGCAGTAGGAAAAAAAGTGCAGTATGAAGCAGGCTTAACACAAGTCTTTTGAAAATTTCGATAAGGCAAAAAGTAGCTAATAAAAACAACAAATTTATGAATAGTAAATAAAACGTATTTAAAATTGCTCCTCTTCATATTTAGTATCAAAAATGTTGTCTCATTGAATATGGGATTTGCATTTATCAATTTTCAATAATACCATTTATAAATTTGATTAATGTTTCATATAAGATTCAGATTTGGCTTCAGCAAACACCATATATGGTATGACAGGTAACAGACTTAAAATTAGTTTACAATTTATTTTTTTAAAAGCCTTAGAGTACATGAAATTTGATATATTATTCTTACGCATTTTTATGTAATAGTAAATGTTCGGGGAAACTTTACTCACACAGAAATTATCCCAAATACTCGTAAGTTCTTATTTCCTATTTGCACAGTTGATCTTGTTTATTCAATAAAGACAATCAAATAAGTACTGAGTTCGAAACACGGCAAATAATTTATTTGATAAAAGCAAACATGTTGATTTGTATCAAAATCGAAATTAACATCACAAGTATTTTTGCTAATTAAATATTTAAACAATTTTATTTCAACACAAACCATAAATTGATAGCATCAAAAATTAGTGAAGAAATTCGTGTTGAGAAACTTGAGCAAGCGTACGTACATGTTGATAGCTTCCCATCATTTTATTGCATATTTTTAGGCAAACCGAAATTAACAGAGGCGCCAACCAATCAATACTTTCTTGGATAAACAATATTTTCCTATCAATTTTTCGATAAATTTTTGTACAAATTATTTTTATTTATTGTTTTAATACATATTTATTGCGAAAACTTCGATTCAAAATTTTATTTAACATCGTCGGAGATTTTTTTGCTTTAAATTACGAAATATTGGTAATTTTTAGCTCTTACACAAACTATTATATTTTGTTTTTAATATTTTCTTTTTTAACGAAATATACTTGCTGATATTTCCAGAATTTTCTATTAAATGAGAAAAGTTAATGGAATTTTTAAAATTTATTTCATATTCAATTTAAATATTTATTGCTGCTGTTGTTTTTTCTGTGTGTGAGGGAGATAATATTCAAATATTATTTTATAAAAAAAATTATTTGAATTTATAGGGAATGCATGAAATTGAACATGAAATTTTCAGGCTGTTTTAATGCTACTGGCAAAACTACCTTTAGAAAATTGCATAGTTCGATCACGTCTTCTAAGGTTGCGGAAGGGTAAAGCTACGCAGGCATCTGCCTTCCACATGAAGTTGGTGCGGATTTCACGAGAAATCTTTTGGATCAGTCAGCGAAGTTGATTAAACGTACTAGAATTGATCTTTTGCCATTATTTGGTGCAATAAAATAGCTATAAACTTTTTATAATTATGCAAAGAATTGCTTTAAGCATTTAGGAGTTCTGGCCAAATAATATTGTAGTTACATTAATAACGTAAATGTTTCTTTCGTATTTCAATATTTAATTAAGAAAAAATTCAAAATAGTCACTGTCATTTAATTGCTCATCAGAATTCAACAATATTAATGGGAAATAAAATTTAATTAAATATATATATATATATCAATTCTGATAAGACAATAAAGCTTAGTAATTTAGTAAAAATGAAAATGGAAAATTTTTCTGCTGCTTTTAAAATTGGACAAATTTTGTGTCTTTGCTTATAGAAAAACAAATATATAAAAGAAAGGAGGAAAAAAAAGAGTCAATAATTAATAAATGAAATTTTATAATTTTCTGTTCTTTTTCCTTAATTGTGATAATTTAATGGAGTGAACCATTAAATAAATAAAAACGCCTCTGCTTGATTATTTGAGAAAAAATCAATAACAGCGAACGTTTCTCGATGACACCAAAAAAGTTCAAATAGTTATGAGAAAATGGGAACTGGGAAGATTGGCATTTTAAAACAGGAGTTTTCAGTAAGAATGCATATAATTCAGATTAAGAAACTTTTAAATTAATTTTTCTATATATTATATAAAGGGAGATCAAATTATTTTGTTTACATAAAAACTATTAAATAATAACTAGAATATATAAAACAAATAAATTAGAATATATAATACGCTTGTGCTGATTTTTTGAATACATATCTTATTATACCATAAGTATTATAATTAAAGATTTTCATTGGCAATGTTCTCCTATAAAAATTGTACAATATAATCAAAAAAAAAGGTAAAAATATAAAAAAAATTCATGTCAGTAAATTTGATATTTTTATAGCCATATCATTATTTGGTTTGTTTATAGAATTTTTCAGCAAGATTAAATAAGAAATAATCTCAAACTTCAGAATATATATTTTAAAAAATTCTTATTAATTTTTAAAAGAAATTTGCCTTATTTACAATATAATAAATGCTTATTAAAAATGGGAAATTATACAATATATTGCAGAAAGAATTTTTTTTTGCAGAATAGAATTTAAATAAATACCAAAGATCAAAGAAATATTGCAATTTAATTTAAAAATAATTTGTTAAATTCTTTAAATTTTGTTGTTGTTGTTGATAATTTCTTTATTAAAATATATATTAAATATTATAATGTAATTGATATAATAAGTATTTTATTCAAGGTTCCTCTTTTTTCCCAATCTCCGGTCCAACAGTTAGTTACTCAGACTATCTGTTAATGTAGGAATAGAGATAATCGTGGAAGTATGTAAGCTGCACTCCAAAATTATTTGGCCGAGGAGTGCCAAAAGGGAGGATTTGCGGAATGGTCAGGAGCTAAGACTCTCCCATCAACGTCGACGGTCGGCTTCACCCATTTTGTTAGTTTTTTTATTCGATTTATAATTTTTTTAAACTAATATTTAGTTATTATTTCAAAATTTAAAAAAAAATTCCAATATTTTCTCCCTTCTCATTTTCTATTACCTCGCGCCTTTTTCCTTTAATAGTTTTTTTTTAAACACCTTTAGGCATTTCCATATACCCCTTTATGATTTGGCATGATGATGTTCTTGTTATGGTGGGTGTGAGAGCATCTCTTTGCAGTAAACTTCGAACCCCCCCCCCCCCACACACTTTCCACATAAAGTTAGCGATAAGCATGCCTAGCAAGGCAAGGTGTATACTGACCATGGTCGTCACTGTTGAACTTGACGTTCATTTTTTAAATTCCAAATGTTTATACATTCCTCTTCCCATTCAACACCCACGAAATTTGCGAGAATTTCCCATTCCTATCATAATAATTACCCTTTATTTCCAAAGAATTAGCATATATTTTTTAATAAACATTTTCATTAATGGTTATTCATATCAATTATTATATTACAATAATTACGCTTTTAGTATTTTACCTAACTACTATGCCATTTAAATGAACACAATTCAAACCATAATAAAAAAGGAATTATCTAAGAAATGTAATTTAGTAGAAATCATCTTAGTTTAAAGACTAAATGTACACATACGAGTATATTTAAAATATTTACAATCTGGTGTCACCCCTAAATTTACAGATAAATAGCTTAAGACTTTTATAATAACTTAAAATTATGTTAAAAGAATATATATCATTTTGAGATTTTTATATTTTTAATGTAATTTTGTCGAATTAATTATCAAAACAAATAAATTACTTAGTACAGTTCATTCCAAACTTTGGCTTTAAACTATTTGATAAGATATTTCTTTGAAGCTTTTACGTCAAATTGAGCTGACTTCAGTCGTACTTTGGCTGTTTACTTCTTTAATAGCTCTGAACATAATAAAAAAAATTTTAATTTTTGCAATTTTTATGTGCTTCACTCATCCATCTATAATGATAATTATTTGTGTAATAAACGCTTCCTAAAAATATAACACAAGTTTCATAAATAATTCTGCTTTAAAAGAAGATACAAATTAATTACTTATACTCAGTAACTTATTATGCATTTCGAATAGCTTATTTTCAATATTTTTTTAAATTCCTATTGAAACGAATATATTTGGATTATCAAATAAGTTAATTTTATTTCTTAAAATTTTTTTATTACGAACGTATTATATATTTTGGATAAACAATAATGTATGGAAGAATTGAGCATATTTCAAAAGTACAATAATATTCAATTGATTTTTTATTATACAAAAAATTCTAATTCAAAATAAGAACACAAGACGAATATATTCGCATGTAATTATTAATTCAGTTTATATTAGTACAAGTGTTCTAGTTTGGATAAAAAGTCAAAGCAAATATTTTTTATTTAATCTGTCAAACAAATAGTATTTGGCAAATATTATTCGTATTGAAAAATATTTGTTATTAAAACTAATTAAACATTCCGTGACACAAATGTACAAAAATTGCGTTTTTAATATGGTTCTCACTAGTTAATTTTAGTTATATTAATGCTCTTCTAGAGAAAATACTGTTGAAATAATTTCTGCATATTTAATTAGTTAAGCAATATTTAAGTCAATTAATAAGACTATATATTTGGGAATGGTTTCAATCGGTATCACTCAGGAGTTAACACACATCCTCAAGAAGCAATAATGCGAAAAAATAATTTAAAAAATTCCAAATTTCAGATATATTTAAGTGGACCAGATAGTTGTCACTAGTATAATGGGAACAGTTAATAAGACCTACCCGATTGTCAGGATTATTTTTATATTCAAGATTATTTTAAGGTTTCTTGTAATTAGAGTTCTGGACGAGTCAAATTGTTATTGATAAAATATGAACAATTGTAATTTTTTTATTTATTATCAATAAAATAATTTTAACTGCGTGAAAAATTGATTGAAATTTATCAGAAAATAATTTATTGAAGCTTTCGGGTACGCAACGAATTTTTCTTCAAAAAATCTTGTTTGGATTTCGACTTAGTGCATTTTGGAGTGAGAGTTTTATTCGTCCGTTTTTCTTTAAAAATTGAAGAAGGAGAGAAGTTGAAGTCCATTTAGAACGATGTGATCGTATATTTACCAATTTTTTTGGTTTAAATTTGAAAATTTTAATCTGGACCATTTGTGGTTTCAATAAGCTTGCACCACAATCCACACAAAATACAAAAAGTTTCAGATTTATTGAGCGAACAATTTCAGAACGTGTAATTTAGAGGCTTGAGGTGACAATAGGCCTTAAATATTATGCAATTTGACGCTATTGGATCTTTTTTGTAGGGCTATGTAAAATATCGCGTTTACGAAGATAATTCTCAAATTTTAGAATAATAAAAAACTGACATCCACCAAGTAATAGCTGAATTACAACCCGAAATATGCGTAAAAGAGATCAAAACATACCTCAGACCTGAAATAAGTCTCGTTGCCATAGTTTGAATAATTTTATATTCTGTGCAGAATGGACATTTCATTGGATTTAAAAAATAAATTTCTTTAATCGTTTAAAAATTCAATTTATTGTGAAAACATAACAATCAGTTTGGATTGTCTTCTCATTAATTCTCCAGCAAAAATTTATTCGTCTTCCTGAGCTTCACCTTGAATGTTTTCTGCTACGGTTCCTAGAATATCTGTTGCTGTTCCCAACCATTTATGACCTCTACCCGGTTTTCCTTTTTTTGGTTTTCCTTTTGGCCGCCTGTGTTTAGCTTCAGGATCGGCTTCGGCGAACACAAAGTATGATAGACAGAGTACCACAAACAGTATTGACAATAGACCTGAAAAGAGGAAAAAATAATTTTTATTAACTTTTAGAAAACGAAAAAAGTTTGTAATTTTCTTACGCATTTTTCTAGTATTTCTAAGTACAGATAGTCAAAATTAACTGCTAGCTATTGATTGATACTTTATGGTCAGTAAGGGTTGCTTTTATATCAAAATTTTCTCGATTATATATTCATTTCTTGTTTATACAATTGTTTCAATTTATATCATAATTGCGTCAATCAAATTCCTCTTATTTAAAATTGATCGTAAAAGTACAATTTGTTTTCGTAAAATAGATAATTTCTTTAAGCTAACAAATAGCTTAGCAATATTCAAATATTTTATTAAGAATTTTCGTACACAGTTATTTACTCGATTAGTATATGAACAACTGTTTTAGTGCAAATTTTTGTTATTTCGACCTCATTATTTTCATACAAACAATATTTGGCAAATATTGTATCATATTTTTTAATGTGCTTATTTCAGTTTTAAGTTTATCCAAATATTCTGTTAAGAGAATATTCAAAAAATATAATTACTTCCAGAGTAGTGGTAGTATATTTTGAGTCAAAATATATTATTATAATTTTTCCGAAATATTTTGAAAAATGTTGGTTGTTTTTTTACAAATTATTAGTGTCTTAATTCAGGCAAATTATTAATTTTTAAGTTCTCATAATAAAAATGGATGTTATTTATCTAAAACAAAATCGATTGAACGTTTAATTTTTCAAGGAGGTGCTGTCAATTGGCCACTAAAATCATGTTATTTAACCACGTCGTTAGACTTCTTCTTATGCGGTTATGTAAAAAATAAGGTTTATGAGAATAGTCCTTACAAAATTCAAAAGCTCAAAGGCAATATCAACTATGGCGTCCGGAAAATAGAGCCACATAATAGAACCACATCTGTAAATGACGTCATGATACACGTAGGCCCAATATTGTTTTTTATTCAGAAATGGTGAAGTCTCTGCAATATATTTTAATAGAGAACGACGAAATTGTCATCTAAAATGTCTGTTTCATTCCAAATTTAAAAAAAAGAAAACCTTTAAATTTGTAGACTCCTGTATTACTTAAAAGATTTTAGTTTTTATACTAAAAAATGTTTTGACATACACAAATATAATCGTAATTATTTTATTTTTGTACATTAAAACAACTTTATATGTTTTTTTGTTGCAAAATTACCTCAAAAGTTCTTTATGGAAAAAAAAACCCCATATTAACATAAAATTTTCCATTCATATGCTAAAATTTGATAATTTTCCCTGTTAACTGCGGATAAGTTAAATTTTCAACTTTTTATCAAAAAATAAATATTTATCTTTTCACCTTTGTAGAAAAATTGTAATGGTGACGAGTTATGATAACAACGATACTTCAACTTTGGTATTTTATTTTATATTATTTACATCAATTAAAGTAATTTGCATAAATCTCTCTTGAATTTTATCATAAAATATATACTCTTAAAGTTATCTAGAAAATTTCATAGAACAGACCAAAGAACTTTTGTAAGTTTTAGGGAAATTTTCGGGCCTATCTTATATACGAGTATGTAAGCAATATAAGTAAGTACATATTCTTTGGAGGATTAAGAAAATTAACTTAACACCACTGCAAATATACCCGCTATACTATACAATCTTTTAATAAAATTTCTAAAATATATTTAATTATGTACGAGTGTGAACAAGTGTATATATATATATATAGAAATAAATGTTGTAGATATTCACTTAAATTTACATGGATTTAAATCAGAAATTATTCAGCACTTATAAATATTTCAATATTTTGAAAATCTTAATTCTGTAACACTTTTTGGATTAAATAAAATTTTTATTAATATCAAATAATTAAAATAATAATTGGAAAACTTATAAATGTTAAAGTATTGAAATAGTATACTTGAAATTAGTATTAATTATACCGAATTATCAATTTTGTATTGAAATTTGTCAATTTATAAGTTGTAGTAAAAAGTAATCCACTATTTTGCAAATAGATGGCTTTAGGAGTCTATATCTTCCGCTTTAAAGATCGGGTTGAACTAGATGGCGTTAGAAAGATAAAATTTTGTACTAAAAAAGCTTCTCATACAATTTTGTGATTTTTTTGACTCAGTATTTTTGTAGCACGCGTCAAAGATGGACATTGCAAGATGATTTTTCTAGTAATTTTTTTTACAGCAATGAGGCTCATTTCTCTCTTGGTAGATACATCAACAGGTGAAAATATTATATATTGAGGTGCGAAAATTGACAAATAACTAGGAAAAAGCCACTGTCTGTAAAATCTATACGAGGTCTGTTCAAAAAGTATTGCGAATTTTGAATTTCCGCGGGTTACGTATATTCAATTTTCGATTTTTTTTTGGCGTTATGTAGGTACTCATGTTTCTCACTTATGCCGACAATTTCAGCCATTTTAAATGTTCAGTTAATTTTTGACAGCTGCTTTGCGTGCACATGTTTTGGCTCGTCTTCGATTTTGCCTCAATTTCGACCAAAAACAGCATCGCATTAACATTGCTAAGGAGGTGTTGGACTCTGTCCGCGATGACCCAAATTTCCTCCAGAGGGTCATAACTGGTGATGAATCATGGGTTTATGGTTATGACGTGGAACCCAAATCTCAATCATCCCAATGTAAGCTGCCGCACGAGCCAAGACGGAAAAAAGCGTACCAAGGTCGGTCGAATGTGAAGGGTTTGCATACAGTTTTCTTCGATTGCAGAGGCGTGGTGCATCATGAGTTCACAGGGTAGAACGGTCAATAAGAAATATTACCTGCAAGTTATGCACAAGTTGCCCGAAGCAATCCGCCGGAAACGGCCGGATTTATGGAAAAACAAAAATTGGCTTTTGCACCATGATAACGCCCCTGCTCACGCATCGTTGCTTGTGCGCGAATTTTTGGTCAAAAATAACACACTAATAATGCCGCAGCCACCGTATTCCCCAGACCTGGGAGAGCCTCATGAAAGCACGACGCTGCGCTACGATTGAGGAGTTAAAGACGGCATCGAAGGAGGAGCTGAACAATATCAAAAAAAATTATTTTTGAAGTGCTTCGAGGGTTGGAAAAAACGTTGCCACAAGTGTATAATATCTGATGGGGAATACTTTTAAGGAGACAAAATAGATATTTATGAATAAATAAATAATATTTGAAAAAACACAAAATTCGCGATATTTTTTGAACAGATTTCGTATGTGGTTTTAAAAAGACATTGCCAAAAGCCACACAACAGGATAAATTTTGGCTAAATTGCGCTATGATATTTGATCCTGTGGATCTGGCAGCATACATATTCTATGTCGAAAAACTGCTCGTCTTTTGAGGCGATCCACGAATCGACCCAATTTTTGGTCTCTTCGTAAGATCGGAAGTGCTGCTCAGCCAGGCCACGCGTCATCGATCGGAAGAGGTAGTAGTCCGAAGGGCCGATGTCTGGAGAATACGATGGGTAGGGCAGGACATCTCATTTCAGTATTTCCAGATAGGTTTTAACCACCTTAGCAAAATGTGGCCGAGCGTTGTCGTGCTGAAAAATTAGGTTGTCGTATCTTTGCTCGTATTGTGGCCATTTTCCTTCAATTCTCCGTTCAAACGCATCAGTTAGCGAGCTCTTGATATGGTTTCATCCGGTTACAATAGCTCATAATATACCACGTCGGGCTGGTCCCACCAAATACATAGCATGAGCTTTGAGCCATGCAAATTTCGATATTTTCACACACAAAAAAATTAATAACGCCTATAAAAAGTCACAAACGTAATGAAGAGGAGTTGTTGACAACATGCCTAACCTAACGATTTAATATTTCTGACCTGACATTTTATACTATCATTTAAATAATATTTACAAAAAAAATTCATAAGATTAAGAACATTTAAAAACCAATAACCATCAATTAATATCCGAATTAAAGCTCAAAATATGTGAATATTTATCAAAAAGATTTAATTTTATTAAATATTAATTAAAAAATTGATTTTTTTTGCAATTTTAATTAGATTGTTGCCTAAAAAATATTTAAATACAAAAGTTTCTATATATTAACTTTAAAAAATTATTTTTTGGAATAACATATTTAAAAAAATTCCAATTCAACTGAAGATATTTATCTAAATAAAATTTAATAATAAAATAAGTTTAATGAAATAGAAGATTGACTGTAGAAAATTTTATCATTCTAACTAAACAGAATTTTTGTTTGTACTTACTACAAACACTCTCAGTATTTTCATAGTACAATTTTTGATCAATACAATTTTTTCTATAGACTAGTATATATTTAAAAAAAATGTCAAAGCCTATTCTAACCAGGATTGTAACATTTAAACACTTAGTTGAAAAAATAATCTTAACATAACATAAAGATATCATTTAAAAGTAAGTTAAATAAATCGACTTTAAAAAAGTTAATAGAGTGCAATCTGATATCTGAGATATAAAAATGAAAAGACATTGTGGACTAAAAAATACACCAAACATAAATAAATAGTAAATAAAATCCACATTCATCCTCTAGAGGATCATTGATTCTTCTTCCTTCATAATACGAATGAGTACATATGAGATTTAAGTTTAACAATCGGATCCAAGTATCCCGGCTGGAGTTCAATGTTAGGAAAGTTTAAGTCAACAATGTTCAATATTGAGAAAATTTCTGCCAAAGCTTTTATTGCTTAACAATTGCTTTTAGTATTGTAGTTTACTTAATTTGGTTTTTTTTTTCCTTTTTGCCTCGTTCTATTTATTTTATTTAACTAAATTGTGAAAACATTTAAAATGATGAGAAAATGAATAGAAGCCAAAAACCGAAAGTAAACTTTATCAAAATTGAAAACGTTTACTTGATTCTATTTAAAAAGGAGAGCAAAGTATAAATTTTAACTTTCATCCATTATAATATCATATATGAAGGAAGAGATTTTAAACTATTCTCATAATCACCGGATGTTTTCATAAAAATTTAATGCATTTCCTTTTTTGGTTGAATTGCAAAAATACCTTTGCAATGCCATGAAATTTGTTGTCGGAAGGTGACATTATAATTTTGTGATGATTTCTTGTTAAATATAATAATATATTTTCAAATATTATTCATTACAAATAGAATAAAAATTAATAGAAATTAAATAAAATAATATCCATGCAGAAAGTTAATTTTAAAATATACTCTAATGTCTTGCTATGAAAGATAAACTTAATCCTTCCAAATACACATAGAATGGTAACTACTATATAATATGTACGTACATTACTCTTTATTTATTGAGAGTAAGCCCAGAGATATATTATAGGGGTTGTTTAGCCACAGTAAATATATTGTTAGTTTGAAGATGTTTACAATGAAACAAAACAACTCACAGGAAATTTAATCAAACGTAATGTGAAATACGAATTGATACTGACAAATATCGAGTTTAACCACTGTCCTCAGTCGTTCTTGTCTCTTATTTGAATGGAACTAGACATTATTGTGTTGATACTATTTTGTATAAATTGAATATATTTTGTATTTATTGAGAACGGATATGCTTATGTACCGCAAAGACTAAATGAACCAACTTACAATAGTCAATATGAATTCTTGTGGATACTCTCCAAATATGTTCGTTTATCACTTTGTAAGTTCTAAATGCATTTTTGAACGGAATTATTCATAGTTTCCATTTATCTAAATAGCATATATAAGTTAAAATTATTTTTTTTGACAATTAGTAAGTAAAATTATGATTATCTGAAAAGTTTACATGTTCAAATATACATATTTGTAGGTGAATAATAAATTCAACAGTCAACGAAACATTGTAAAAATAAATTAATCATAAAATATTCGGAAAAAACTCCTTGCAGCAGAGCCCCATTTTACAAATGCTGAGCCGTCTTTGTAAAAAAAATCATTTTTTAGTTCAGAAAGTATAGTCAAATAAATATGATATTAGAGAATAATTATTGCTTAGAAAAAAAAATTGTGGATCGTTTAGTTAATAAATAATGCATTAAAACTGTAACAACTTTTATGTCTATTGGGTCAACACGCTTTGTTGTAATTTTTCGAACAAAATTCTCTTAAGCTTACGAGGTCTGCTCAAAAAGTATCGCGAATTTTGTGTTTTTTTTTAAATTATTTATTTATTCAAGAATATCTATTTTGTCCCCTTCAAAGTAATCCCCACCAGATAATATACACTTGTGCCAAATTTTGTCCAATTCTCGAAGCACTTCAAAAAGTCATTTTTTGTGATCTTGTTCAGCTCCTTCTTCGATGCCGTCTTTATCTCCTCAATCATAGCTATTGAAAAATTAGGTTAGGTAATTTTTAAAATTAATAACAACGCTACGGCGTCGTCCTTTCATGGGGCTCTTCAGATTCGGGAACAAGAAAAAGTCACAGGGGGCCAGATCTTGGGAAAACGGTATCTGCGGCATTATTAGTGTGTTGTTTTTGGCCAAAAATTCGCGCACAAGCAACGATGCGTGAGCAGGGGCGTTATCGTGGTGCAAAAGCCAATTTTTGTTCTTCCAAAAATACGGGCGTTTCTGGCGGATTGCTTCGCGCAACTTGAGCATAACTTGCAGGTAATATTCTTTATTGACCGTTCTACCCTGTGGCAAGAACCCATGGTGCATCACGCTCCTGACTTCGAAGAAAACTGTAAGCAAAACCTTCACATTCGACCGAACTTGGTGTGCTTTTTCCAGTTTTGGCTCGTGCAGCAGCTTCCATTAGGATGTTTGAGCTTTGGTTTCCACATCATAACCAAATACCCATGATTCGTCACTAGTTATGACCCTCTGGAGCAAATTTGGGTCATCGCGGACAGAGCCCAACAGCTCCTTAGCAATATAAATGCGATGCTGTTTTTGGTCGAAATTGAGCAATTTTGGTACGAATTTCGCGGCGACCCGTCATACGCCAAATCATTGGTAAAAATTAAATGGCACGAGCCAATCGATATGTTTAATTCCTCAGCAACTTCTTTTACGGTGATTCGACGATTGGCCAATACTATTTTCTTCAATTCATCAATGTTTTCGTCTCTTGTGAACGTACTCGGGCGTCCGGCACGCTTTTCGTCGTTCATATCTTCTCAGCCCTCTGAGAACATTTTGTACCACCGATAAACGTTGCTTCGGACCAAGGTAGCTTCACCATATGCCACAGTCAAAATTCGGAATGCGTTCGCGCAATTAATTTTGTTTTTCACACAAAATTTGATACAGATTCTTTGATCCATTGTTTGGCATGGGCAAAAATCGTAGACGAGCCAAAACACGTGCAAGCAAAGCAGCTGTCCAACATTAACTGAACATTCAAAACGGCCGAACTTATCGGCATAAGTGAGAGACATGAGTACCAACATAACGCCACAAAAAATCTAAAATCGAATATACTTTTTGAACAGACCTTGTATATGGGAATTGACCCATACCACAGAGGCTTCACTCCATGAAAATCTACAACAGATCAAATCTTCTCTGTGTGCCAGTCATCGACTTTAAAGCCATCTATCATAGCATAGCCACAGTAAGACTTTACACATCCATGAGAAAGTTCGGCATTCCGGAAAAATTTATTAGACTAACTGGGCTGACCATGACTAGACCATGTCAGAGGACGGAAGAAAGCAGCCATATCACTTTAAGAGCCATTTAACTTCCACAATGGTTTCCGGCTAGGACACGTGCTTTCATGCTTTCTCCTTAGCCTGGCGCTGGGAGAAATAATTCGTGACACCACAGCGACATTATGTGTTGATCGGAAAGAGCAGTACGAGAGGCTTTCGTCAAAATTGAGCCGGTGCCAAAAAAAAACTTGGGCAGCGCATAAATAAAGACAATACAAAGTACAGGGTGAGAGCGTTTGCATTGAAGATAAAACCAAGTAGCACTAGTCGCATACAGATAGGAGATCATAGCTTCGAAAGAGATAAATCATTTTTAAGGGTCTCAACCGATAACTACTGCCAGCAACTAACAGAGCCGATTTGAGTCCATTTAAATTATTTCGCTCGAAATTTCTGACGACAATATTGAATTTTCTTCCGTACAAGTCACTAATCTTTCCAGTCTAAATGTATTCTTTGGAAAGTTTGCTTCTCAACAAAAACCATTGCAAACTCTTGTTCGCGTTTGAGAGAAGGATTCTTCGGAAAATTCTGGGCCCCCTATATATGGGCATGAAATATAGGAGCCTATTTAACAAGATAGCAACCACCAAGTTGTGGATAAAATTAACCTCAATAGGCTGTGGTGAGCCGGTGAACTGGAAAGTATACAATGGCTCTATGGATGGCACTAAAAAGAAGTAGGCCTTGCTTTTGGTAAAGTGACCGTATTTTTCTGTCCTCTGATGATGATGATACACGAAGATACGTTAATAACTATATAATTATTATAAATGAGGCTTTTAAAACCCACAAGTGAATATGGAGAAGCAATTGAATCCACACGAAGTGATTGGCTTGTGATTATCATCTGATAATCACCCCTATTTCTGGGTATTATGGCCGTATGGCAACCAATTTTTTTTGCACTAAAATTGAATATTTTAATCCAGACTAAATGTGTTTTAACTAAATGGCATACGCTTTTTGACTTTTCCTTGAAGAACTAAATGAAAAATTGTTTTTACAATATAAAACTTTTGAAAATTTTTTTTGGACTTAGCTGAAAATATTCCAAAAAAGGACTGTCGGGTCCTGCATAAAGTCCTGTGGTAGCTATTTGAATGGTGTTATATTTTTTACACAATAAAAATTTAATAAAAATTCTAATTTTATATATGATTTATTTAACTTCATATTCAGAAGTTTAAATTGGATAAAATATAATTTACACTCTTCTTAATATTACTTATGTTTAGGACAGGATCCTTAATATTTTACGATTATTGCATATTATTTTTTAATTTCAAAAATCTCTTTAAATAACAAGATTTTTATTTAAATTAAATTTTTAATTTATTTTTCATAGTTTTCAATTTCTTCGTAAATATGCTTATTAAATTTTTTGTTGTTGTGAAATTCTCATTTATTTAAGTTGAGTCTAATTTAAAAATGTTTCAAAATTTATAAAATACAAAATTAGCTAGGATTTTTCTGTATTCAGTTAACGTGCCAATACTATTTAGATGCAAAATGGAAAAAAAGAAGAAAAAAAACTTTAAAGGGAATCCTTTATGAATTTCATAAATGCATACTGAAGGGATCGACGCACGTATACATTTAATAGAGAAAGAACTGATGGAAATGCAAAAACTTTCGCATTAATAATTTATAAACGAATTTGTTTACAAAGCACTCGTAAAGTAAATTTGAGGTATTCAATATTTTGACTAAATCTTGGGTAGATGTAACATAGCGCAGATAAAACGGTATGCTAAGATGAGTTTGCAATGTTGAAAAGTATCAGAAAAAGTTAACTTCTCTCCAACGAAAGTTAAACACCAAAAGTTTGGAAATAAGTTTACCACAACACTTGAAAACGTATAAGACAAACATTCGCCAATGTACGGAATGAATATGAAAATCGATGCGTCTATTTGACCATTTCGTTGGCGTTTCCATTTTCATTTAACTGTTGATGTTCTATACGATAGCTTTTGGTGTGTATTTATTCTGTAGAATACTTGAAAATATCTTTTGCTCCTCTAGCTTGAGCCCTATTAATATTCATTTGGTTTTTCATCACAAAAATCATTGTATCATTCGAATGAGAGGGTATCATAAAAAGGAAGTATTTAGTTCACTTCCGCAATTCGTGCAACCATTCATCATTGCGAGCATCCACTTGAGCAATTCGATTGTTTATATAAAAGTTGCGAAACAAGCCAAGCACAATCCTACGGATGAAAATCAATCCTTTTTGGTATGGAAAAATGTGTTTTGCATTTTTGAAACTCTTACCCAAGAATTTCCATAAAACGTTCTTTATGCATGAAGTATTATTTCTCGGTCTAGAGATACTTCTGTCTGGGAAAAACTTTGGTCAATCGAATACGATACAATTATTTTGTGTACCAACAAAACACTTTACATTTTCCTCTGACTTTCCGGTTGATGGTGTTTTCTATCATCAAAAGGCAATCGTTCCATTATAGTTAAAAATTCAAAACTGGTGACTTTTCTTCTGTTTATTTATACAATAAAAAGCTCTACTCTGGTTCACTATCAAAATGAAAAGCATGAATTCGATGAATAAAAAAAATTTATAAATATTTTTATAACAATTGCACTACGTACACTAACAAATAAAGAATAAATATACGAGCAAGAGAATATAGAAAATGTTCAAATGATGCACTTGCTTAAAAAATATATCCTTTTGGATATTTTTGTAAAAATTCTCTTAACTCACTTAAGTGATATGAAGTTGTCTTTTTTTAAAATAGACAAATTTAAAAAAACAAAAACATTTTAATATTACTCCAAAAATATTTTCTGAGTTTATTAATGGCTTTATAAAAAAAAAACTACAATATATTTTAGCATAAAGTAATTCTCCCCACTTTTACTTATAAATTAAACTTCTTTATTAAAATATATTTAAAAATTAATATATAAATTTTTTAGCATTCATAAATTTATTTTTTATTATTAGGTGTATAACTTAAAAATGCGGGATTTTTGGCAAACTTTGAGTGTGTATTTTGAAAAATTGTCCATCGGAAGCCACTACTTTTTCCCATCTTTTTGGCAACATATGGATTCCGCGCCAAAAAAACTGCTCCGGTTTTGAGGCCAAGAATGAATCGAGCCAATTTTTGATGCCCTGTTCTGAAGTGCAGCGTATTCCGGTGAGAGCGTTTTGCATGGATCTAAACAAATGGTAGTCGGAAGGGGCAAGGTTTGGGCTATAAGGCGGGTGAGGCAAAACTTCCCAGCCACTGTTTTCTAAATAATTTTTAACCGGTCTTGCAACATGAGGCTGAGCGTTGTCATGATGGAAAATTATGGCTTCGTGTCTGGTCGCATATTCTGGGCGTTTTTCGGCCAATGCTAGCTTCAAACGGATTAATTGTGTTCGGTAGAGGTCGCCTGTGATCGTCTGGCCCGATTTCAATAGTTCATAATAGAACACACCCTTCTGATCCCACCAAATACAGAGCATTACCTTGACACCATGGATATTTGGCTTTGGCGTTGATTTGGGTGGTTGGCCGGGCTTCACATACGATTTTTTGCGCTTTGGGTTAGCGTAATGAATCCATTTTTCATCGACAGTAATGATTCGATTCAAAAACGACTTCTTTTTCTGCCGTTCAAGCAGCATTTCGGACATGCAAAATCGCCTTTCAACGTCTCTCTGCTTCAATTCATATGGGACCCAATTTCCTTGCTTTTGGATGAATCCTGCTGCTTTCAAATGTTTTAAAATGGCTGCTTGAGTGACTCCCAATGATTTTGCAATTTCTTCTTGAGTTCAACAACAGTCTTCGTCGAGTAATGCCTCCAAATCTTTGGATTAATAATGCGGGATTGACAACAGATGGCATAACTTATTATTAAGTTATAATAAATAATATAATATTTAAAAAAAATATTTCATAATAAAATTTTACAATATTAATTGCCCAACAAAAGATTATATTATTGCTTAGAATATATTTACAAAAATACAATAAATACTTTTAATTTCATTACAAAATTACCACAATATGTTTAAGTGTGCACACAAGTATCTAATTATGATAATAAAACAATTTAAACTGAAAATATTTTCACAAAAACAATTAACAAAATTTTCCTATAGTATTTCTTGCATTTTGAAATAATCACAACAATATATAATAAAACTGAATGAAAATCCTATAATTGATTGTAACAATTTACGTTACTTAATCCCTTTCCATAGGTTATAATCGCCTTATACAATAAGTAACAAACCTTTTACTTTATCATAAGAACAATTAAGTAATTAGTATTGTGTACCATATACCAAACTAAATAATAGAGAGTCCTTCTGTACTTACTTACCCGAAATTATTCATAAATAATACCACTATTCTGTCTGCAATAATTATTTTGTCTCAGTAAATAAAATTCACTATTTAGCTAGAAATGAAAAGGTTTTTTTTTTTAAATATTGAAATTTTGCAATTTATTTACTTCAAGTATTTAAAGTACCAAATTATCCATTTTATGATTTGGAAAATATAGTTGTTATTTAGTTAACATTATATATATATATATGTAACTATTTTAAATAATATTTATCTAGATTATGTTTTGCCATTTTATATTTAAGATTTTTTTATTTTCATTATAATGGGTTAAATTGTTAAAACATTTTAAATTTACGTATATATATGAAGCTTTATAAACTCACAATTGACTATCGGGAGGCCATTGTATCTACAGAAAACAATTGCATACTGTTCATTTTATTTTATATTTCTTTCAACTGTTCATTCTGAGTACTATTGCCTTATGATAACGAACCAACTTTTGGTTTAAACTTGAATATTTTTTTCTGCTTTTAATAAAACGGCATCACAACCCAAACAAAACGACAAATTTTGACTTTATTGCTTGCAACTATACTTTCCGAAGCATAAATTTGACGACTCTTTATGTAAGACCAATACTTATGAATTAAAAATTATATTAAAATTAATTTATTTATTTAATTAATTAAACTAAAAATTTCCCAATGTTTAATTTTCATGAGCGCCATTAACCGACACTCGGATCAGTTCATCCTCAAACCATTTTGTATGTAGATGACAAGTTTATCTTTACACCAATAAAGCTTCTAATCACTTGTAGTCGACTGCAACGCAACTGCAAATTTGAGCAACAATTGTGAATGAAAATTTATTAAATTTGTTAATTGAAGTTTGTATTAAGTAAATATGATATTTATTTATATTTTAATGAAAATATTGTATCACATAACCTTATTGCTATATATATATTCCCACATGCTAAATTTATTACAGAATTAATTGATTTACCTAAAAAAAAATATTGTAATAGAAAAGACATTAAAAGCTTACTTTCGGTAAATGAAAATCATTACTTTGACGAGTATATCAATTAAAATAAATATTAATTTTTTAATTCTAAGTAAATTTATTTAATGTATCTTTTTTATTTTATATTTTATTCTACAATATATATTTTATATATAATATATACACTAGCTACCCGTTGCCAGGCGTTGCTCGGCCTTATTTAATTAAAATTAATTTTTTGGTTTATGCCATTAGTAGATATAAAATAATTGAACAATTTTACCTCTCTTGAGTTTTTTTGCTAACCGATTGCCGTTCTTTTTTTTTGCTAACCGAAAATCGAAATGCAAAATATGATGCATTATTGTTGAAAAATTGGAATACAAACAGTTCTACTAATACTTACAATTCTGTTTTTAGATGTATTCGATTGAACCAATTTTCTACTGTGCAGTAGTTCGTAGTAGATTCTCAATAAAATGGACAATTTACTGACAGCAGTAAAATATAACCTCAAAATATTCAACAACAATACTGAGTTTATTCACACATAAACAATAAAAACTGATTTTACGCAAACATAATCAATAAAAACAAAAATTTGACGCTTCAACAAAACCAACAAACCCGCTAAGCCATCTATTTCCAGTTCGGGAACTAAAATTTCCCAACCCTAAATAGTATGCGCAACTATTGCGACAATATACTCGTTTGTTCGAGGTACAATAGATGATGACAGCTACAACTACTGCACAGTAGGAAACTTTCCCCAATCGAATAAATCTAATTTGTTTGAAAATTGGCATATACAGCTACCACCACCTACCGGAGGGGTGTCGGAACTATATAGAACCATTCTCAAGACTCAATGAACAAATTGGTATAATGGTTCAGTATGATTTTATGCATAGTTTCCGAGTCTATAAGCCTCACACAAAAACGGACATTCATTTTTATATATATAGACTAGATAATAAGAAGATGCACGTTACACAAGTTATTTTACACATATAATATATGATCGTGAAGCAACGAGAGTTAGTGGATTTTAATAAATGTACTGAGTATCCGTGTGTATTTTTTCGGTTTAAGGGGTGTTTGGAGGAGGAGGGGGGGAGGGGATAAAATGGTTTAATAGAAAAACGTTTTTTTGAATTAGTGGGTTATGATGATATGATTAAGAGCATAATAATTTTACGGAGGATCATGAATCGTTAGGACCGGACGCGATAGGAATTTAGCTGAACCCTTAACTTTCATTCCATAAGTCCAAATGGGTTTTGGATATTAAAAAATTTCTAATTACTCTAAGTTTAAATCGGTTGTTTAGTAGTCTAAGTAATTGTCGATAAAATCTGTTCGTATTAGGTGTTTTTAGTCTAGTATGTGGGTTCCAGGTTGATTTCTTGCCTAAGTGAAGTCGTTAGTAACGCGCTTTAATTTATAATGAAATTATCCCCATTAAGGTATAAAGGAATAGATTAATTTCGTGGAAAATTGTAGATATATGTGATTATAAATTATTACAAGCTATGTCAGGATTTGTATGGATAGTAAGTATGGTCGTTTTTGACACGTTGTGCATTCACTCGTAGATTTTCTAAACTCCAAATGCGACAGTTTTGACTTGCTGTGGTTCCACAATCTATTCAACGATCTCCATTCACTGTGCGTGGTCAGTAGGCTTCAATACTTGAGTCAATTGAACTTTGCAGTCATGAAGATTGAAATCTTTCATAATAATACGCTGTAGAGAGCTTATTGTTCCTGAAAAAAATGTCCAATTCATGACCACAGTGAAGAATTAATGTTCCCAGACTCTCAGTAATTGATGCAGTTTTCCTAAATTTTTTAAGTAATCTCTTCACACTTAATGAAGTTAAATCACTATTCCGACTTTATTTTGTATGAAAATTGCAAATTGTAGCTGTCAAACCTTCATTATTTTTAAAATATTCCTCAACAATATAAACGCGTCTCCATTTTTAATAAACCTGAACTGTCAGCTGTCAAACTGTCTTTTTTATCGTTGGCAACACTTTAACGCATAAATGGCGCAAAATTCAAATTTTGCGTATATTTAGGATACTCTTTATTTTCTCAACAGATAATAATAGGATTTCGAATGATTGAAAGCAATTTAAAATTAGTACCAGGTGTATAAGCTTAAATCTGCTGTTTGGTCATAGATGGCGTGAGTGAGCGTATTAAGCTACCATGGACACGCCATACTTTTTCTTTATGAGTTTGACATCTGTCAACATTAATCAGTGAACATTGTCAGCAATTACGTACAATAACGAAAAAGAGCATATGCGGGAAGCTCTGCTATTCTGCTTCAATTTAAAGAAATCGGCTGCCAAATCGCATCGAATGCTTATGGAGGCCTATGGTGACAGTGCTTTATCGGAAACAACGTGCCGAGATTGGTTTCGTCGGTTCAAAGATGGCAATTTTTACTTGTGGGACAAGAAGCGTGAAAATCGGCCTAGGAAGGTTGAGGACCATCAATTTTAGGCTCTTTTGGACGAAGACGATACCCAATCGCGACAATGCTCGCGGAGCAATTGGGTGTTACTCAACCAGCCATTTCCATGCCGCATGAATTGAACGATAGGCAGATGGTAACAGGTTCCTGCATCGGATTGTAACAGACAATGAAAAGTGAATATATTTCGAGAATCCTAAACGCAAGAAATCGTGGGTTGATCCTGGCCAACCATCAACATCTTCCCCAAGACCAAATCCGTTCGGACGGAAGACGATGCTGTGCGTTTGGTGGGATCAGCAGGGTATCGTCTACTATGATATGTTGAAACCTGGTGAAACTGTCAATGCCCACCGCTATCACCAACAACTGATCAAATTGCACCGTGCTCTGCATGAAAAAAGGACAGATTATCAACAAAAACATGAGAAGCTGATTTTCCTCCACGACAACGCATCATCGCACACGTCAAAAATGGTCCGAAACTACTTAGAGACACTCAACTCGGAGGTGCTACCCCATCCCGCTTATTCACCAGACCTGGCCCCTTCACACTACCACCTGTTTTCGTCGATGGGCCACGCGCTTGCTGAGCAGCACTTCGATTCTTACGAAGACGTCCGAAAATGGCTTCATGAGTGGTTTGCCTCGAAAGAGAAGGAATTTTTTTGGCGCGGTATCCACAAATTGACCGAGAGATGAGAAAAATGTGTAGCTAGCGAGGGCAAGTACTTTAAATAAATTTTTCTATGAAAAAAAACATGTTTGTATAACTTAAAACTAAAAAAACAGCGGATTTAAGCTTATATACATGGTATTTGTTTCTAAATAAATTAAAAAATATAAAGTAGAACTGTTTAAACAACTCTCCACTTGATAAACCATTTTAAAAGAGCAAATTTTTTCAACAAGCGATTTTTTAAAAGAGTATTTGAATTTTTTTAGGAATTGTTTTTAAATGTTATTTACGACTTTTCAAAAAATATATATAATGATAAATCAGCTTTTTTACATGCAAAAATAAATTATATTTAAAAATATTCCCTTTTCAGTCAATTTGGACATTTATTTATAAAAAGTTAATATAGAAGAATGTAGTATTTTTCTATACTAATGTAGACAAATGTTTTTCGAACAAATAAAAGTGTAATATTAATAAAAAATTTCGAGTCTATACGAGCTGTAGATTATTTATAAAATTTTTTGCTAAACATCTAAATTTGCACAATTTTTTTTTACTTAAATACTAACCTGAACAAAATCGCAATTTGTTCTTTAAGTATTTATTATTTATTTAGTAACAATTTTAAGGATTCATAATCTTTAGAAAGTAATTTTTTTTGCAAGGTAACAATACGAGTGCAGCGTCATAAATAAATTTTCTTCTGTGATAGCATCGTTTTTTTTCGTTTACATGTGTACGGGAACGACTATTTAGTATGTTTTTATAGGAATCCTTATCATTATTAATACATGGCAATGATTTATGTAGACGACGCAAAAGTACAAAGTATTATAGTCTTACTTGTATGCTGTTTTGATTTCGCTTCCAATGTTGGAGTGAACAATTTAACTCACAATCGATTAAATATTTATACCTAAAATGATTCCATCGATAGTAACAGGTGTATTCGGTGATGGTATAGTCAAACCGTTTATTTTCTTCCATTATTCTACAACAGTATGTGTATGTAGTGGAAGTTCATTTTGTTTATGTATTGTCTATAGTGACGTGTATGTACATCCATGAATTTAGAGGATAGTCAACCTATTCTAGATATATGTTGTGTAAGAAGCAAGATCTACAGATAAACTTGTATATGTTCGTAGATATTATGGAAGAACAGAGGAAAATAATCCTTTGTTGTCTAAGCTTTTACCTAGGTGCATATGCACATACGTACATATATATATGTGTATGTGAAAAATATAATGCCCATCGCAAATGGTTAACAATTATGTACTTTAAGGCATATTCCCTTTGATAAAAGTACGATTACACTATCTGTTTTTGTCTGCCGATATTCAATTATCAGAATCCTTGTATGATAAACCAGAGAACCAATAGAAATTGTATTATTCTTGGTTCAAAGATGTGAAAATAGTTATTTTTTCGTGTTCATATAATTTTCAATTTATATGGAAATTATGCTCCATAGTCCGACACCTTTTCAATTAACAATCTGCTACAAAACAGAAATCTATCATGCATACGACATGCTGGTATCTGTAATTATCGAACATTTCATAACAAATAATTCAATTTGAAAATATTGTTTATTCTCATTAAGCAATATTCAATTAAATTTACAATGAATTTATTCAACTCAAACTTTTACACCACAAATTTATAATTATTCTTTCAATTTTATACAATTAATGAGAACATGTTTACTAACAATTAGGCATAAAGTGATCAAACAATATCATTTTTTTATATTTTTATTCAATTTTAATTATGTTTTATAATATATTTCATATTAATTGCATATGATTATTACATATTATTATCGAATGATTGAATTGACAAATAATAAATATTTAAATATGAATATTCGATTTACGGATGAATATTGTATATTTAATTGGTTATATTATAGTAAAAATGCTGTTTATTTGTAAATTTGTTAGTGAAATATTATTCTTTACGTATAAAAAAGAAAAGAAGAACCTATTCAGATATATGACAATTGCTGCAATAAAATTTTAAATTGTTTTTATTAATTACCTTGTTGTATATTTGAATGTTTACCTGCTCCAATCGTGTTATAGTTGTGAGTCAAATAAGTTTGTAGAGTTTTCCGACAGATGGAGTTAAAAGCAAAGAACTCAGTAATCACTACACATATTATAGTGCATTTGAAAGGTGACAATTAAAGCTTTGTGCAGCATAAAATTATTCACGTTCAAAAATGGATCAGAATTAAAAAGAAAAAGTTTCCTAGTTTTTACAATACTTTTTCGACAAAAACCGACAGAGCATTGCAGATTTGTGTAAAAATTTGGAGTGTTTATGGCAAAGGAGCTGTATTAAAATCAGGAGCATGCAAATGGTTCAATAGCTTTTGTTCTACATAGAAATTTCAATGTCAAAATAACGGGACTCATTACCGAAAAATATGATGGAATTTTCGAAAAAATTGAGGAAGTTAGCGGCACATCAGTAGTCATAACAAAGCTTATGAATTAAGCATTCATTATTAAATGGTTTTAAGCCATTTGTGAAAGGCTGGGTTAAAAAAGAAGATCGATATTTGGGTGCCTCATGAATTGAGTATAAAAAACAAGACAGACCAACTTAATATATGCGACATGCTGCAAAAGCGCAATGAAATCGAGCTATTTCTAAAATGAATCATAACTGGCGATCAAAAATGGGTAAAATACAAGAATATAATTAAAAAAAGAACATGAAAAAAGAGAGATGAACCTTAACAAACCATTTCAAAGACAGGATTGACGGCTAATAAGTTTATGCTGTGTGTTGATTGGATTGAAAGGGAATTATTAGTTATGAACAACTTTCATGCCGTTAAACTGTTAACTCAGTACTGTACTCTGAGCAACTCGAGAGATTATGCCAAGCGAATGAGAAAAAACGGCCAGAAATGATCAATAGGAAGGGTTTCGTCTTCCATCACCATTTCTATTGATCAATTCTGACTCGCCAATAATTAAGAGAGCTTACCTGGAAAGTTTTGATGCACACATCATATAGCTTAGACATAGTACACTTAGCCTACCATTTATTTCGATCTATGCAAAACTCGCTTTTAAAGGAACCAGGATGGCTTTCAAATATCACAGGATCATTTCTCTGCCCGAAAAATGGCGAAACTTTATCGATAATAATGGAAAATATTTGGTTTGAATTAAATTTATTTGAAAAGTTTTATTCAAGCGTTTCCATTTCAGTTAAAAAACGCCTTGAACTTTTTCGTTTAACCAATATTTTCATAAAAAAATTTTAAGACATAATAGGAGAAAAATTCTAATAAATTTAACTAACTTCAGTTTACATAATGGTACTAGAGTTTTGCTAAAAATTTAAAGGAGTTGCGATGGAGTCTTCAAGCTTTTAGCAGAAGATTGTGGGGAAAAGTATGTACTGAATATTGACACCAACCCTTAAAATGTGAGACTCCTATTTTGGCAGTACCAGAACGCAAACTGGAACGGTTTAAATAGCCTCTTCTGACTTTTCATTCGCACATATCGCAACTCACCAATATTATTTTACTCGCTTTATAAAAACTGTATAACTTACAGAATGAAGAGTATCCATCTGAAAAAAATAGTGTAGTCTCTTATGGAGCCAATTCTGCTAAGGAGAACTGGACAAAGCTTAAACGAGCCAAAAATGCCTTAAATGCTTATGTTCCTTCCGTTAAATTTCGTCACGACTAAACACTAAGAGAAAAAAACTATACTCGTATTACTCAAAAGATAATTAACAGTTTTGTAAGTTCACTAAAATTCCACCACATTATTCAACCCAATTCTCATAGTGATAGTGCCTTCCCTTGCACTCATACAGTAGTAGAAGTATATAAGGATCTTATTATACAAAAATCTGCTAATCCAGCTGGTAGCACCTAGATGGATATGCGTAAGCTTTTCCACATATCCTTTTCTTTAGGAATCTTTCCGTGACCTAAGAAAAATGTGAGCCCACATACCATTCCCCCCCCCCCCCCCCTTACCAAAATATGACTAACTCATTATCCTAATGTTGTTTCTTTTTAGGGTCATAGACAATAGATAATATCTAGAGACATAAATCATAGAACAGATAATGATCATATCATGGAAGCTCCTCAGATCTATAGTATATTTTTAGCTCTCTTGAGGCCATGCAAGGAGTTTCTTAACTGTGTTATGAAAAAAATACCCTCTTAATGTTAGATTTGGTAAATACCTGAGGTAAACTTACGGAAAATAGAAAAGAGTCTTTGAGGATCATTCACTATTCAGAGTACTAGTTTTTCGAAAGAATAAAAAAAAATTTCAGGACCGAAAGCATAAGAAGACGAGTGAGGGTTTTTGTTAGATCAAACCAAAGATTAATATGATGATTTTGATTTATAAAGAAGTTCATGAAAGACTCAGAAAAAGGGTTGCTAGCGTCAAATCGAATATTGCACATACAAGGTCTGTTCAAAATATATCACGAATTTTGTGTTTTTTCAAAAATTATTTATTTATTCATGAATATCTTTTTTGTCCCTTTCAAGTAACCCCCACCAGATATTATACACTTGTGCCAACGTTTTTTCAATCCTGGAAGCACTTCAAAAAATCATTTTTTATGATCTTGTTCAGCTCCTTCTTCGATGCCGTTTCGGGAAAAATAAAAAGTCATATTGGGCCAGATCTGGGGAATCCGATGGCTACGGCATTATTAGTGTGTGGTTTTTGGCCAAAAATTCGTTCACAAGCAACGATACACAAGCAGGGGCGTTATCATGGTGCAAAAGCCAATTTTTGTTCTTCAACAAATCCGGGCGTTTCTGTCGGATTGCTTCGCGCAACTTGCCCATAACTTGCAGGTAATATTCCTTATTGACCGTTCTATCCAGTGGCAAGAACTCATGATGCACCACGCTCCTGCAATCGAAGAAAACTGTAAGCAAAAACCTTCACATTTCGTCGTTCACATCTTCTCGGCCCTCTGAGAATATTTTGTACCCCCGATAAACGTTGCTTCGGTCCGAGGTAGCTACACCATATGCCAAAGGCAATTTGATATAGATTCTTTGATTAATTTTTTGGAATGGGCAAAAATCGAAGACGAGGCAAAACACGTGCAAGTAAAGCAGCTGTCAAAAATTAACTGAAGATTCAAAATGGCCGAACTTGTCGGCATAACTGAGAGACTTATCATCTGTCACATAGCCATCTCCATCAATGAGTTTTTGTTCACTTTGTTCCCCAGCCCCCGAAAATTAAAAAATACTTAAAAGAACTTTATGTTGGCACTATCGATAACAGTCAATTGAGTGTAACCGAAGATCTGATGGCCATTTCATGCGCAAAGCCAACGAAAATGTGAAACGACTAAGGCCCTTCTGAGTTCAGACTGTCAATTAACATTGAAGCTTATGAGTGAGTCCTTGAAAGTCTTAGAAAAAGAGTTCTTTACATTAAATAAAACATTACAGATGCTTGAATGCTCCACCATGTCAAAACACCTCTTATCACACGATCATTCCCATCAACAAGCAGGCTTTGGCTCCCTTTTCAACTGATTTAATTTAATGTGCCTAAGAAGAAGAAAAAAACCATTTGAAAGGATAGTATTCAAAGTAGTATAGCCGAAGACCAGAAGCAATTCCCATAGAAGCTGTCCAGAACGGCTACAAATCGTGAAAACAACGTCTGCGCCAATGCTTATCTGCCTAACAGTTTTGAATAGGATAATATTTATGTACAAAAAAATTATACCAAAAAAAAAATCAGTATAATTACCTTATTTTTCATAAACGTAAATAATTAACTAAAATTAAAATTCATAAATTCCGAAAATAACTAATTCTTATCGTATAAAAATGTTATTTATTTTTGCTATTGAAAATTATTAATTACAAAAAATGTTTCATAAAAATTTTGATCAAATGCAAAATATTAAATTTGAAATATGTAAAAAATTCTATTAAGCTAATGGTCAATTTTAAAATAGTTTTAATAAAACACAAATCTATATAAAAGCAAAATAGATAAATATCAATAAAAAAAAATTACTAAAAATGGAGAAAAATGAAAGTTTTCAATGACGTAAAATTTCGCAAGTTTTCGAAAATCGAATGTACAAAGTTCATTCGAAGAAACTTATACTATTCAGAATATGTAAATTTCGGTTAAATAAAGTAAAGTAAATATTGGAGGAAAAATTTTGAATGTTGACTGTATACGAGTGAATAGATTGAATTGGAAAAGAAGGTTTGGAATTTGCTCTATGAATCTTCAACTCCAAACTGAAAATGAATACATGAATCGTTGTTATATTGAAAAGAAGAATCTAATAGAAAGAGAACTGAAATTCATATCAATAATGCTTATTATATGAATATTTTGCTAAGAAATATAACTGAGACGTAGAAGAAGATTTTTGATTATATGCAGAAAAGGCAATCGAAAAGATTCCATTCAATTCGATTCAATTGGTCTGAAATATTCGAATAGATTTTGCAATTGTAACTATGAGAACTTCTATTAGTTTGAAGTTATTTCTTCAAGGATTATGATTGAAATGATGCAAATACATTTTGGAAAATGCTTATTCTCTGAAATATGAACAGCATAATTCGAAGCTGACAGAGTTGTTATTCTGCAAAACGGGACAAACTCATTTCGTTGGCGTACGCTTATTATATCACTTATCCCTAAATATACACAGATTCATATGCACATACAAACATAATTATACTCTTTATACTTTCAGTATTTGAATTTTAGTGAAAATAGTCTCTTTAAGGAGGTTTTTGATAGAATCCTTACTAATGACGCTGAAACTGGTATTCAGTTAAATTGCAATTGTGCATGATTCTGTACTGAAGAACATCACACAATTTTGTGTTTGTAATTCTGTAAAAATTATAAAATTTTCATGTTTTCAAATTCAACCATCAGTCAGTAGATATTTGTGTGTGCATGGCTCAATGAAAACATAATTAAACTGACACTGAGTTCTTTGAAATATCCCAACAGTATATTCTATAATGATGGAAGGATAAAGGACACTATTTTGTCACTGTTTCTAATGATATGTGCACATTACGGACGCTCATTAAAATCCTCGTTCAAGTGTATTTAGATAGCTAAAGAAAATAATACATAACAAGGTAGCTTCCTTTCAAAGGATGTCAGCCTATCCAGAAATTTGCTCCTTTATGGAAATATTAATATAGCATACGAGCGAGCATATTTTCTATGCACTGAATTTTCGCATAAATTTATAATTATAAAAATTTCCCCTGTAAAATTGTATTTTGTTCTTATTTGCATTTTGAAAACAGTGAACCATCTTAAATAAATAAACAATATTTACCACTGTAAAAATTCTGGAAATTGTTTGCGCAATTAAATGACAAAAAAGGATTTTTTTTAACTTTTTTCTAATAAATATGATTAAAATGATGTATTCATTTTGAAATCAAATAAATTGAGTTGCATTCGAAGGATGACTAGTTCGATGTGGGAATTATACGGCATTGTATTTTGTCAGCGACCATTAATGTAATTTTATTCATCGTGGCATACCATCGGTCGTTAGACATAATACCACCGGTCGCTTACGACCGTCAGGATTGTGATGGTTGCACGCATTTCAATCTTAACCCAGCTCACTACCAACGCATTATTAACCCAAGTCACTTTCTTCCAACGCACTCATTTGATTTCCTGCTTGAACTGCATCGTCCAGAAAACACTTAGTATGGCTTCTTCCTTATGAGCAGTGTATCAGCTCTTTTCACAGTCATCTTCAAAGTATCTTATTTTATACCAGCTCTGGCAAGTGGACTTAACATGCTCACTCTACCATACCTCATCCCCATCTATTATCTTTTTTTTTTTTTTTAGATTATTGAGGTACAAGGTGCTCCTTCTACCTATCAGACGAGTTATGCGGGATTTTTACCTCGCTAAAACCTAACCTGTACCTCTAACCTTGCTCCCGGAACGATGGTTCCCCGGCGGCACTCTTTGTAAATACTACTTCGCCGGGGCGTTCTTATAATATTTTACTATTTATTATATTTTACTGCTGTCCCGATGTTATGACGCCTCGCGGCCTATTCTTCGTACGTGGTGTGAAGATCCGTGATGATAGATTCCGCGTACTCTGCAACTCTGTTCCAAGCCGATTGGTTCTTCAGCATGCACTCCATTATTTTTTCTGGACTGATGGAACGGTCCACATTTTTCTCCAGTTCTGCCCGTATCCCCTCGTAAAAGGGACATTGGAAGAACACGTGTTCTGCATCTTCGAGCACATCGTAGCAACGATGACAGTTTGGGGAGTCTGTTATCTTGAATCTGTGCAAGTATGCCCGAAAGCATCCATGTCCAGTCAAGAGTTGGGTGATGTAATACCCGACTTCCCCGTGCACGCGAGTGACCCATTTGGTGACATCTGGGATTAGTCGATGGGTCCACCGACCCTTCGTCGAGCTGTCCCATCTTTCTTGCCTGAGACGAAAACTCTCGGCTCCTCCACTTCACAGAGGACCTTTCGCCGGTCTTCCTTCTTCCTACGATGTTGGCGTTCTCGCTCTCCTGCCAGGATGTCGATGGGTGGGCATGATGCCACAACGTTGACCGCATCGTGTGATACCGTTCGGTATGCTGACGCCACTCTGATCGCTGAGAGCCGCTGGACTGATGACATTGTCTTGCGGTATGTTGTTAGCTCTAGAGATTTCACCCACAGTAGTTCTCCATATAGCAGGACGGAGGTAACTACAGTTGCCAGTAGTCGTCTTCGCATTTGCCTGGGGCCTTCGATATTGGGCATTATCCGCGAAAGCGCGCCCTGTACTGCTGATGCCTTCTTGCTGGCGCTGGAAATGTGCTTCTTGTTGTTGAGTCTGGCATCCAAAACCACTCCTAGATACCTTATGTAGGGTAGCGACTAGATGTCGTGGTCGCCAACTCTTATGGTAATGGTCTCCATTTTCTTCCGGCTACTCACAAGGAGTAATTCGGTCTTATGTTCCGCCAATGACAGGTCTGCCGATGTCATCCACTGTCTTATCCTCCGGATGGTGGTGGAGAATGCGGCTTCCAGATCCTCCAGGTGTTTGGCTACAAGGACAACCGCTACGTCGTCCGCGAAGGCCACGAGCGTTGTGTTCGTCGGTAATTCCAGATGGAGTAGGCCGTCGTACATGACGTTCCACAAGAGTGGCACCAGGACAGAGCCCTGAGGTACCCCACCCGTGACCCCATACACCGCTGGTCTATCCTCCGTTTCGTAGTGTAGTAGTCGATCACTGAAGTATGATCTGACCATCCTCCGTAGGTAGTAGGGCACCCCCATGTTCTTAAGAGCCTCCAGGACTCGATCCCAGCGGGCCGAGTTAAAAGCATTTTTGATGTCCAGGGTGGCAATGAGGCAATACTTTTTGGAACCGCCTTTCCATCTCTTTCCTGAGATGGCTTCCTTCTATTGTCATATCTCCTTTTAGCTATTTGTCGTGTTTCCCGCTTGAGTATTTCCCACAATTCAATATGTGTCAAATAATGGGGACTTCCCCATTATTACACACACATTTGTGCAGCTATCTAGTCCCGCCACATGACCAGCAGTGATAGCACCCGGGACCCTAGCATTCCTCACCTCCAGCATCAAGACTATACCCGCGATGTAGATATTAAACCACAGCCACCACGTTTCAGCTAAAGCCTCCTCACCTTTGGTCGGGTATGGCGGATAAACTACCGTGGGGCCCCCGACCCTTGCGGTACTGGATTTTATCATTAAAGACACCAGGTAAATGCGCTTCGCTCTAAAAGAATTACAGTAGGAACCTTATAAATTAATTTGGCAGTACTAAGCCAGCTAAGGTTCACGTGTTTAGCTGGCTTAGCACTGCCAAAGGAATTTATAAGTTTCCTACTGTAATTCTTTTAGAGGTTGGCAGATAGGCTCTACTGAACCAACTCAGGACATGGGTGCGCTAATACCCATAAGCACTTATGGCGTAATCCTTGTGGATCATTCTTCCAGAAGAAGCTCCCTGTGCGGGAAGTATTGGTGACCAGTGAAAGGTTATTATTTAACGAGTCGCCTACGACTATAGGGATCGAGATACGCTCAATCAACGCACCACCTTTACTGGCAGTTAACAGATAGAATCAGTTAAGTATTGGTGACCAATAGGATATTATTCCACAGCAATCTCTTTGATGCCCGGAAGTTCAGATAGACGCCAGGATGAACTTGAGCGAACATATGAAAGTCGCTGCTGAGACGTTAAGTTAGGTTATGATTGCTTTAGCAAGTATCATGCCTAACAATGGCGGGACCATGCAAATCGGATTCAGACTCCTGTTGATCATTAACAATTATATACTTATCTTTGCGCTGCCCCTATCTGATCAGAAGCTATAGCATCGTTATTTTTATAGCTATACAATCTATAGCCTCCTAATCGTATGAGGTTCGGGCAATGGCAGCACTTCGAGTTTTAAGGGTATTCCATTTGGCGGATGAGAAGGGCAGGATTTATTATCGTGGACGGAAGGGAAAGGAATCCTTCGGCATATTATCGACAACAAAGAAAGAAACAAGAATATATGAGAAGACAATGGCTTTGGAATCAATTGATGGAAGAAAGATGGACACTTCATCACATTTCTGACATAGCCACGTGGAATGGTGGAAGAGGTGATGGAATATCTGATCATAATGTGGACCAATTTCTGACGGCACATGGGTACAATAATGCTACATGTCCCACTTGCCTTTTTAACTTTCCGTTATCAACGTCTATACAAAATGGACATTATTGCAAAAATAATAGGATCGTGAATATGCATCCAGATTAATCAAGTAGCTTCGTTAAAAGGTCATTAACCTGTATAGGTCAGTCGAAAAAGTTCATGTCGGTTTTTGACTAAAATGGAAATGCTTAAATTAGACTGTTAAAATCAATTTATTCAAACCAAATATTTTGCATTATTATCGATAATGTTTTGACATTTTTTGGACAGAGCCATCAATCCGTTAACAAATAATTTCCGTAGTTCCTGATGGAGCCAGCCTGATTTCTTTAAAAGCAAGTTTTGCAGAGATCGTAACAAGTAGTAGTCTGCATGTACTTTATCTGGACTACACGGTGGATGCATCAAAACTTTCCAGGTAAGTTATCTTAATTATTGGCGAGTCATTAAAGATAAGTGTGGTCGAGCTTATTTATCTCACCCTTCTTATTTATCAATTCTAGCAGTTTTATCTCAATCGTCAATCCTGTCTTTTAAATGATAAATGAAGGTTCACCTCTCTTTTTCCATGATCTTTTTTGAACGATATTCTCGTATTTCATCCATTTTTCATCGCCAGTTATGATTTACTTTAGAAATAGCTCGATTTCATTGCGCTTCAACAGCGTATCGCAGATAATACCCAGTTTATGATGCACCCAAACATCGAGATTTTTTTTAACCCAGCCATTTGCAAATGCTTAAAACGGTTTGATGATGAATGTTTAATTCATAAGCTGATATGCTAGTCACACTCAATTTCATCACTTTTTTCGGTAATAAGCAGACCAGAATGGGACTCATCGTTGACGTTGAAATTTCCAGAATGAAAGTGATTCAACAATTTGCGTCCCACAAATTCTCCACCGCAGCCTGCGATGCGTTGTTGTCTTTGATAAATATTCTCTTTATTCTGATCCATTTTTGAACATGAATAACTTTTGCTATACTACACCAAATTTAATAAAATTTTACACTACATAAAGCTTTAAGTATCACCTTCTCTAAAAGTGCATCTTATGTTATTGCAATGCGACAAAATGTTACTGAGTTATTTGCTTTTATAACTAATATCATAAAATACCACGAACTTTTTCGACTAACCAATATATTGTTTAGTTTCCATGAATCTATATAAAAATCCTAATAATATTATTATTAATAGAAAGAAGAAAAAAAACCAAATAAAAATGTTAGTATAAAAATTTTATATACTTTAAACTTTAAAGATTTCGCTTCTATTAAAGTATTTATTCAGAATAATAAACTGTTTGTCAGTGTACGTTCAGTAACGATAAAATTTCCTCAATTTTGATTATAATTTTAATAGAATGTAAATTATATACAATTCTGGTAGAAGTGATTAAACGCGTTTAGGATAGCATTCATTTAAAAAGTATCATTTTCTTTTGAAAAGCTATTCGAAAAGCCTAAACGATACGATTATACTCTTCAATTAATCTAATTGTGCATTTATTGTTAATGTCTGCCACTTTAGTTCGGAAGTTGATTCAATTTTCAAAATTGAATCTTTAAATAATGCAGAATTTTATCACTTCGTCATCCTGTCATCTTATCCCCGTATACGAGTGAGTACCTTAATAGCGATGGATTTTACCATTGATTGTAACAGTATTTAAGGAGATGAACGGCCAAATAACCATACACCACAATGGCTAAAAAATGATTATAAATTACTTTCGATCGACATTTTAATTAACTGATAAAAGTTTTAATCATATATCTAAAAATTTATCACCTTTTAAGCAGCGAAATTTAATTTTCAATCGAGCATCGAAAATCCATTCGCGTTTTAAATCTTCATGTATAAAAGATTATATATACCATATAGCCAAAAGGAGCATCCTCGATTAAATATTGCATCAGTTTCAGTTGAATCCTGCCTGCTAGTTTTAAACGAAAGCAAACGATAAATTTTCGTATTGTCTCTCTGGGGTCTACTGTTGTTGTGGTCGATTTAATCGAAAATAGTGATTGTATTGGGGAGTAAAAAATATACACACCTCCCCCCCCCCAGTCAGTGGGGGTTGAAGAGACTGTAAATAGAGAAAAGTTCAACGTAAACATATCCTTTTTCCTAATTTTTCGTGATAAAGGCCCTTCACCCTATATTACATTGGGGCTTAGAATGAATTAAACTTCTCCCTTGAATATGATACAAGGGATAACCGAAATTACTTGTGTGTACTAGAGAATTACATAATGATTTACAGAGACACAAACTTTTCGATTTTTATTTATTTAATTCAGTATTATTTGTTGTTGTTGTTTTTTTTCGTTCCTGTGTACACTTTGGGAAAAAATCTTATTCATTTTGGTTAACTAATACTTAGTAACAAGGAAGCATGGATTATGGAATAGAAAGAAAACCGTCCGATAACAAGGACTAAAATACGGATAGTATCGTGCAGCAATAGCAATAACGGCTGGAAACCAGAAGAGAAAGTTTCAGATAATAGCCGAGGTTGTTGTGGAGCTTTAAAATGTGTATATGAGGCCTTAGAGATGGCTTTGAAAACATTGAAATAATTTTTTTTTTTTTGCTTTTCGCAGGAAATTGAAATTGGCCATAAGGGATGCTAGCTCATTCAGGAAGAACGAAAAGATTTAAGGAATAATAAAAATTAAATTAAATTGTTGTGGGCTTTCTTTTTGTGGAACTTTTATCGCCCTTCCATATTTGTTGTGGTATATAAATTTTTTGGTGATATTTTCTATACTACATTATTCGCAATTCTGCTGTTCTGCGGTAATCTAGATCCTTTTAAAGAAACCACTAGGGTGGCAGCTAATTTAAGTAAATGTGAAAATATTTTTGTGTTCTAAAAGTGCTTAAATTATTACAGCACTTATTTCACCAATCTTCTAACAAAAAAGCTGTTTACTTTTCATCTGCTTCTTTCTATATTTTCTTAAACTCATATAATAAATATATTAATGATTATATGTTTGCAATATTTTTCCTTTTTGGAGAAATTTTAATTTATTTACTTGTGTACAATTTTAAATATAATAAGATATCATCAATTTCATATATCATAAACAGGAAATTTTTATGTTTTATTTGAATGATGGGGAAAACGCTCAAGGAAAATTCCATCAGTAAAATATTTAATATGATTTACTTTATCCTTGGAATATATTAGCAATAAATTTTAATAATTTATTTTCTTATTAAAAATTTTGAGATAAATTTATTTATATTTTGGAGAATTTAGATACAACGATAAGTGAATGCAAGAGGCAAATTATATTTTCATTCAAACAAATTCAATTTTCGAAGAATTCTAAATAAATAGATTTAAATTATTGGTTCCGATATTTTCAAAAAAAAAAGTTTCTTTTTTAATTAATTAGATTACCAGGAGTATACGCTTAAATCCGCTGTTTGGTCATAGATGGCGTGAGTGAGCGTATTAAGACACCATGGGCACGCCATACTTTTTTTTATGAGTTTTGACATCTGTCAAAATTAATCAGTGCATATTTTCAGCAATTTCGTACAACAACATACATTTTTCCTTTCGTAATCATGTCTATTATTTTAAGAAATTGTGACATTGAATGGCCTCCAAGAAGTTGTGATTTAACACCATTAGACTATTTCTTGTGGAGTTATTTGAAGTCATTGGTCTTTAGCAACAAACCAGACCCTCTTCAAGCTTTAAAAGACAATATTGAACGTGATATTCATGACATACGACTTGATTTAGCGGAAAAAGTGCTCGAAAATTGGATTCGAATATTTGCTCGTATTGTTCCAACTAATGAAGTGTTTTTCACGCGTAACGTTTTTGCAAGTGATAGGCTGTTAAAAAAAATTGTTTATTATAATATTTCGTCCACAACCTAAATATGGCTCAGTGATTTTATATACAACAAACTCGCTCAAGGAAATATTTGATCCGCGGGCTTCATTCTTGCCCAAATAAGGAAAACCATTTAGAAGATACTTGCTTCTAACATCCACAGCTAACCAGAATTTGATGACAAATTTATCGAGTTTATTTGGCATATATTAAATAAACGGGCACCTGACTTTTGTTGAAACTATTATGTTATCCCCAGGTTTATAACAAGCGTGGCTATTCTCAACATTCTTCCAAAAATCCGGGCATTTCTGGCGGATTTCTTCGCGCAACTTGCCCATAACTTGCAGGTAATATTCCTTATTGACCGTTCTACCCTGTGGCAAGAACTCATGATGCACCACGCCTCTGCAATCGAAGAAAACTGTAAGCAAAACCTTCATATTCGATCGAACTTGGAGCTTTCTTCGGTCTTGGCTCGTGCGACAGCTTTAATTGGGAGGATTGAGCTTTGGTTTCCACGTCATAACCATAAACCCATGAATCGTCGCCAGTTATGACTCTCTGGATCAAACTTGGGTCGTCGCGGACAGAGTCCAATAGCTCCTTAGCAATGTTAATGCGATGCTGCTTTTTGTCGAAATTGAGCAAAAATCAAAGACGAGCCAAAACACGTACAAGCAAAGCAGCTGTCAAAAATTAACTGAACATTCAAAATGGCCGAACTTGTCGGCATAAGTGAGAGATATGAATACCAATATAACGCCACAAAAAAATCGAAAATCGAATATACGTAACCCGCGGAAATTCAAAATTCTCGATACTTTTTGAACAGACCTCGTATATAGCAATAAAATCGTGAATGAGTCAAATTGACTCGATCCGGCAATCTAGTGTTAAATGGCAAAAATTTAACAATATAATAAATAAAAAGTTTTATAAAAATCTAAATTAAAAATATATTTTATTTCTCTTTATATTCCCATAACATAATTTTCTAAGTTCATTTTATATTATTGAATACTATCTAAACAAAAAAATATATATACTAACTTTACGAAAACTTTTTCATATTGATCTGAATAATTGTGTATATTAAACTTAGAATTGACAAATATTTATGCATTTTATCGTAGTTGGGGACGTCTGTTCCTATTTTTTTCTTGTATCCATTCACCTTTTTTAGATCCTATATTCTATGTACTCATAAAATTGCAAACCTTTCGTTCGTATTTCGAGAGATTTGCACAATTCATGTTTCTTGCACGTACCAAGTGTTATTTATTCTAATTGAAAATTCGATTTATTATTGTGAGCAAACCTTCACGTATTTAGTTTCCTGTGGTTTTGACTGCAGGAAACTGACCGCATTTACCCCTGACTGTGTGTACTCATTCGACGTTTCGCAGATTGCCAAAGTCGTGAAGGTAAATAAAAAAGCTCAGTTTCTCTATGGTCGAGAAAATAGAACAAACAACAGAATTCCAACCTGCATTCAGAAGCAAGCTACAAGGTATCACTATCAAACAGCCACCAGTTTCCCAGTGTCGCTAATCTAAAAGGATCTCCACCGAAAAATATTAATAACACATTGCCATTCTATAACAAGGTATGTGTTTGTCTATAGAAATAAATACAAAAACTAAGAATACTTATTTCCTAAAAACTGAACTAGTAAATTCAGTAATTCCGACGTTGGTTTTTGTGTGATGAAACCATCAACAATAAGATTTGAGCTATCATCAATGCCAGCTGAACAATGTCATTCCTTATTCCTTTGGACACTTTTCAATGGTCATCATTACTGTTATTATTCTTTGATTAAAGTATCACTTCTTATTTTCACATATGGTATATTGGCCAACATACTCCTAAGTAACAAGTGTGAAAATCATTTTTGTTAAGGAAGTTTGCATAAAAGAAATTTTATTCTCTCTTAAAAGTTAAAACAAGTGAATTTTTACAGGTAACATTTTTTACCTGTTTGATATAAAAAGAAGAGTACAAATAACAAATTTCGACCGTGACAGGACTCGAACCTGCAATCTTCGGATCCGAAGTCCGACGCCTTATCCATTAGGCCACGTCGACGATTTGAGAGAAAAATTATTTATGTGAAAATATTTAAGCATAAATTTACTGAAAAATTTTAAATTCAATAATTTTTTTTAACAATAAATATAAAACTATTTAAAACTGTATATTGGAGATATCCAAATTTTATCCATATTACATATAAACAATTGAAAGAAATTCAAGCATTTAGAACCACCATTAATACTTCATAAGATATCCACATTCCATTGCATGTAGCGCTACCTCTTAGTGCCTAGCTAAACTATAATACATTTTATCCAATGAAGCAATCAAAATTAACTATTTTAGCATGTTCACTATAAGTACCATGAACAAAAGCAGTTTGTAGTAAAATTCGAATAAAATATGGTACTTCTAATACTTTTCAATTATGTATGAATAATTTTTCTAATAGTTTCCATAAGAAATATTTAATATTTCTAATGATTAAAGCACTGTTGTAAGGAATAATTTGACAGACTGCAAAAAACACCGCAAATGTTTTTTTTTCCAAATTTTTTTTTTCAAACAAATATAATTTTTTATTAAACTACAAAAGTTATTATATAAAATCATAATTTATATTTGAAATTATCTTTGATTCAAAATTATTTTATTAATATTCAAAAATTATAACATAAAAAAAAGTAGCAAAATTACCCATTTAATAATTCTGCAAGATTGAAGATATCATCACTTCAGTCAATATGAGCAGCAGCTGTTTTGATACGATTCTAATAACACTTGAATATTCCAATAAGCTTAATAACAAGTCAGAACGATTTAGAATAGAAGATTTTTGAAAAGAAAATAAATAAATTGTATATAAGGAATAATCTTAAAATGTATTTTATATTTTTGTTATGGCTGAATTATCATATTTGTATTATATTTTGATGTGACCGTGTGGCCTAATGGATAAGGCGTCGGACTTCGGATCCGAAGATTGCAGGTTCGAGTCCTGTCACGGTCGTCGCATTGCGCTTTTTTTTGCTAATTCCATGCGATCTTTTTTTTGCTAATTCCATGCGATCTTTTTTTTAAAGCTGTGATATTATTAGAAGACTAATTGAACGTAGATTTTCTGAATCTACGAATTAGTCTTCTAATAATATCACATATGAAAAATGGTTTTAAACGAACCGCTTCAATCGCATACTGAAGTTTAAAATTGGCTCCCATTGGTTTACGCCGTTTCTGTTGTATTGCATGTGTGTGCGTTCTACGAATGTATTGCCAAAAAATTCCGACAGAATTTTTGTGTAGAGGCCTATCCAGTTCTTCTTTAATCTAAGTACAGATGCAAATAAGACCACAATTCTGATATCATCCCTATAAGGTTATGGAAAGTTATATACAACTAAATGCCGCTTTCTTTGTCGTAGCAATTTTGTTCTTTCCTTCTGGTAAATATAGAACACAATTCCGACGATAACGCTCCTAATATCAAAACTATGAAACCTTATCATACAGAAATTTTTTCTTTCTAGATGCTTTTTTAAAAAAATTAGCTTATGTTATGTACAAAATTGGCTATTCTATTAGATGCATTTTTATGGAACCAACTAAAAAACTAATTTCAAAAATTTCTAAACATAAAAATAAATATTGATACAATAGGCGTTTTCCTTTGGACCAATTTTGCTACTCCGCGGTAGATGACCAAAGTAAAGCCAAATTCTAGACTCTAGTAGAAATGTAACCTCAAAATAGTCAGCAACAATACTGAGTTTACTCACACATAAACAATAAACACTGAGTTTATTTACACATAAACAATACTGACAAAAATATGACTCTTCAACATAACCAACGAAGCCGCAAAACTATCTATTTTCACTTTAGCAACTAGAATCCACCTAACGTAAATTGTATGCCTAACTCACCGTTCGAAATGGTCGTTCGTTCGAGGTGGAGTAGATGATGACAGCTCCAACTACAGCGGAGTAGCAAAATTGGTCCAAAGGAAAACGCCTAATATGGTTAAAGGCTGTAGAAAAATGAGTGCATTCTAAAGTTTCTTAAAACTCTTTAACTTGTTGCCGTTCTTGCTCCGTTTTCCTGTCTATTCAGTTCTGTTTTCCCTTCGCATTGGATCATAATAGACAATTAATTTGTATTTGTAAATATTTATCACTTTGCGTAGATAGTGCCGCTCTACTTGATATTTTCTTCAATGCGAAGAGAAAACATTCTTCTCATTCTTCTGAACACAAAATTTTTGACGTTTTAGCCGACATGTGTTCAACACAAAAAACGAAAACAAATGATTTTCTTACATACGGTTGTCAAAAATACTTGAATGTTTCATAAGAAGTTGGAACGTGTGTGGCGTGGTCGGCCAATCGGTCGGCGGACCAGTCGGCGGACCAAGTCCGCCTGTGTATAGGCACGTTAACACTCAAATTTTTAGCAACTAAATATTGTCGATGGATGACGCAATGTATTGCTAACACCCCTGGCACATTTTGCTGGCAACCATGGCAGGTGCTCCATCTGTAGCTATTGATATTATATTTGATAAAGGGATTGCTTTTTCAATGAGGTAATCCTTCAAAACATGAAATATTGATTCACCTTTAGTGTCGGTTGTCAACGTTCTTGCGAAGAACAGTTCTTCGTAGATTTCTTGATTCATAATAAAACGAACATATACCAATAATAATGATTCATTACCAAGTAAAGTTGACTCGTCCAGTTGTATAGAGAAGTGGGTCGTTTGCAAATAATTACACAAGAAGCTTTTAATATCAGAACTCATTTTATCAATACGTCTTTCAACAGTATTGTTGCTTAAGGAAATTCTCTTGATGATATCAAATGCAGGTTTGTGAAAAACAGTTTTTAAAACCTCTTCAACGGCTGGCAAAATTAACTTCGAAATTTTTTTTTTGCTGACGTACACCCCTTGCAGGTTGTCATAGACCCCTGGGGGTCAATATATACCATTTTGGGAATCACTGATCTAAATCTATATTGTCCCCTTCAAAGTAATCCCCATCGACTTTAACACACTTATGCCAGAGCTTGATCCAATCCTCAAAACATTTTTTATACTCGGTTTTCGGTATGTCCATCAGTGCTTCCTGCGATTTTTCCATTACTTCCTCTCGGCTGTTGAAACGCGTTCCCCGTATTGGTTTTTTAACTCGATTGAACAGAAAGAAGTCACAGGGAGCCAAATCAGGTGAATTCGGTGGTTGTTCGATCAATTTGAAGAAATCGTCTGCCGAATCGCATCGAATGCTTATGGAGGCCTATGGTGACAGTGCTTTATCGGAAACAACGTGCCGAGATTGGTTCCGTCGATTTAAAAACGGCAATTTTGACTTGTGGGACAAGAAGCGTGAAAATCGGCCTGGGAAGGTTGAGGACCATCAATTGCAAGCTCTTTTGGACGAAGACGATACCCAATCGCAAAAAATGCTCGCGGAGCAATTGGTTGTTACTCAACCAGCTATTTCAATGCGTCTGCGTGCCATGAGAAAGATTGAAAAGATCGGAAAATTGGTACCCCGTAATGGTTTTTTTAACTCGATTGAACAGAAAGAAGTCACAGGGAGCCAAATCAGGTGAATTCGGTGGTTATTGGATGGTATTTGTTGCATTTTTCGTCAAAAAATTACAAATAATGATGGCATTGTGCGATGGTGCGTTATCATGGTGCAAAATCCACGGGTTTTTTGCCAACAATTCTGGTCTCTTTCGGCGAATTGCTTCACGCAAACGTCTTATAACGCCCAAATTATACTCTTTGTTTACTATCCGGCCTTCTGGCAAAAATTCATGATGCACTACACCGTTGTAATCCATGAAAACCGTGAGCATTGCCTTCTTTTTTGACTGAAAACGATGTGGTTTTTTTGGTCTTGGCTCATTTGGTGAACGCCATTTACTTGCCTGATGTCTGGATTGCGTGTCGTACTCATAAACCCACGTCTCGTCTCCAGTAATTATCCTTTTGATGAATGTGGGATCGGATTCAGCCTTGCAAATCATGTCTTTTGCGACGTCAACACGGTTTCTTTTTTGCATGAAATTGAGGTCTTTTGGCACCAACTTTGCTGCTACAAGACGGAAACCCAAATCATTAACCAAAATGTCTTGGACGGATCCATAGGCAACGTTCAAGTCCTCCGCTATCACTCTGATGGGTAATTTGCGGTTATTGACCAACATTTCTTTTACTTTATCAATGTTTTCGTCGGTTTTCGATGTCGATGGTCTGCCACTGCATTCATCATCTTCGATTGACTAACGACCACTTTTGAACCGCTCGTGCCACTGTTAAACGACCGTTTGCTTAAGAGAATCGTTGCCGAAACACTTTTCCAACATTTCCAACGTTCGCGCACCATTAAATCCGTTTTTTACGCAAAATTTAAAACAAGTTCGTTGTTGCAAATTTAAATCCACTTCTAAAATTGTAAAAAATCGCCAACACACACAGAGATAGATGTACTCTTGGCTACGTAAGTTTTGCAAATGTCAAGCTATGACGCTAAGATTTAGAGGGAATATCAACAACAGATGTACCAACTTAACAAAAACTCCCATCGTTCCGGGAACTTTTTGATCAAGGTGGTATTTTTTGAAAAATGCACTTTTTTTATTTACAGTCAATATTAAATGTAACCTTATTTCCTATTATTCGATTTTTACACAATTATATTAAAGCTTTTATGAGAATCTATCATAAATATATGATATGATTCTTTTATTGAAAGTTCTTCAAATATGCTCTCGCCATGGGACCATCGGCAGGTATTAACTTCAAGCTATTTTTATAACATCTTTCTTCATATTTGAAGCACCTTGATTACTCGAAAGCAGCTATCGCACTCCAACATACCAGCGATGCTATAATTTTTGGAATGACTCCCTTCTGGAATAGGCATTAATCGAATATTTTATCCAGTTCCTTTCTTTATTCAGTAAAAATGTCGATAACTGAAAAAGACATGATCCGGGACGTTGGACATATTGTCCCAACGTTCAGCTCAAAGCATTGTAGATATGCTCCTGAAACACTCATATTCCGCAAGGTATTACAGCCCCAAATGTGCGAAAATTCATGAAAAATTACATGACAAGAATCGAGTCCTCGAAGAAGTCTCATAGTAAATATTTATTTTATATATAATGATAGGAATTTAAAAAAAAAAATTGGGAGTGATCTTGAAAAACCCATGTTCCATCAGAAATTGAGGTATATTGTGGTTCACTTTTCTATGACCTCTTCCATTCCACGTGGCTATGTCGTAAATCTTTCTTTGGTCGATAAATCCCAATGTAGTTGCCAGCTCACCTCAGCCTTATTGGTCGACGGATTTATTTTCCCTACCAACCTCCATTATAGATGCTGCCCCTCCCAACCAACAAAAGTACGATTGGTAGCATGTTAGCGATGGAATGACGGCGTTATACAAGACAGTATGGAATGCTCTCGAGACTCAAAGTATACTCCACGATTCGGACCGAATAGGGGCTGCGTGGAGTAGCATAAATTTGATAACAGTGGACATCAGCCTGGTGTTGGCTCCGTCTCTAGCCACTCTCTGGACTGTATGGATCCATTCTTTGGTATGATCCTTGTTAATGTATGCTGTGTGGCATGTAGCCCCGTCTTGTTGGAACCAGATGTTGTCAAGATCAACTTCTTCCAATTTCGGCCATAAAAAGTTGGTTATACCGTTCTCCATTGACAGTAACGGTGTTACCAGCTTCATTTCGAAAGAAGTACGGACTGATGATTCCAACAGACCAAAAACCACACCAAACTGTCAATGAAGGTGAATGTAATGGGTGTTCATGAATAATTTGTGGATTTTCTTCGCACCAGAATCGACAGTTTTGTTTATTTACCGCACCACTTAGATGAAAGTGAGCCTCATCGGAGAAGATGATTTTCTTAAAAAAATCGTTATCGTTTTCAAGTTGTTCCAAGACAAAATCAGCAAATTCACGACGTTTACTGTGGTCCAATGGCTGCAAGCCTAAATCCTTTCACAAAATTTGCCAGGTTGTGGTTTGAGACAGTCCCAATTCTAGAGAACGTCTTGGAATCGACAAATTGCGGTCTTCAGCAACACTTGCCTGAACAGCAGCAATATTTTCATTACTTCGAGCGGTTCTTTGTCTTATTGGCACTTGAACATTACTATGTAAAAAAAATGTACGCTCGAAATTTTTAACAATTCGACGAATAGCGGGCACAGTTGGACGATTATTACGAACATAAAATGGCAAAAGCGCACGAAAAGTTGCAATTGGAAAACGATTATTTTGAGAATAAAATTAAATAATTTGTAAACTTTGTTCTTGCGTATATCTCTCCATAATGAAATTGTAAACATAACTGAATGCAATGAAAGACAGGTCATGATATATTACAAATAGCCGAAACGTCACTTAGAAATAATATCACTCTTTTTGGAAAACCCTATAGAACCAAAGTTTTTGAAGTCTTAGTTCTCCCTGTTACAGTAAGAACAAGTAGAAACCAGTTTCTAAATAATGATGCTGTCATCCAGGATTATTTATTTGCTCGCCAATAGACTGGAAGTCAATTTTTTTGCATAGTCATTTGTAGCTCTATGATTTACTGTGAAATCTCCATTTGCATAACGATCTAAAAGAGGTGTCAGCCTATCTTTACTGGCTTTGAATACCAATCGTTTGAAGCTAGTCACCCTGAATAACATCAAATTTTTTTCTTCCATGTCATTATTACTTCCACTTACACTGTCATGGCATACTGATTATTTCACTTTAATATCTTCAAATTATTTGCTTTTTACTTTCTTATTTTTTTTTATAATAATAATTCCCCTGGCAATAAATATATTTAATCAAAAAGTATCTTTTGTGTAAAATAAAAAAAAGCTATGATATGTAAATATTCTGTTTAAAACCAATAAAGCTGAACCTCAGCTGCCACGTGTTAATACTGCAAAAAAATAATTGGAACGGGAATCCCCGAAAATTCTACTTAAAAGAAACAAAATCAGTGAATTCAAAACAATGCAACATTGAAAATACAACGACTGAGAGTGAAAATTCGCACAAATTCAGTATCGACGCAAGTTCGAAATAACGCAAAACGAAAAGACGCAAAGCGAGTGTACACGTATACGGAATGTAATAACACTTCCCCACTAAATATCGTCAACAATTGACAAAATAAAGAAATGCATTAATTTGATTTTTAATTTTTTTTAAAGAAACGCAATAATTTGATAACTTTTTTATCATTATTTAAACGTTTTATTTATTGACCATTAAAAATGTTAAAGTAAAATTATAATAGAGTTATTATCAAAAATATAAAAAATTGCCATAACTTTTATTTTCCCCGCTGTCATTTACTTAGGCATAAGTTTGTTGTTTCACAAAAATAATTCCAGACTTTGTAGTAGACGCCTAAAAACATGTTTACTTTTTGTAAGCGGTCAACTCTATAGAGAGTGAACAAAAGTTCGAAAAAATACAATATTATAATAAAATAACGTCTTATGAAATTAATCTTTGTCAGGTCTCAAAAATGGTTTCGTTTGTTCCATTTTATTTAAGCCGACACACGATTCATTTATGATTCAAAGAAGCCATACAAAATTTTAATAATTATCTTCAGCTAATGTGCTAGGAATTATGAAAGTATTCTCGTTCTTTTCCTTAAATATAATTTAAACCACAATAATATTCTTTCATATTCAAAAATTTCAAACTGAAAATTTTTATACACATTTTACAGGAATCATTTTGAGATCTTTGAGAAATGTTTTTCAATTATTCGAAATCCTATTATTATTTATTTAGAAAATAAAGAGTAACCCAAATACACGAAAGACTTGAATTTTATGCTATTTGTGCGGTAAAGTGTTGCCAACGATAAAAGAACAGTTTGACAGCTGACATTTCAGGATTATTAAAAATGGAGCTCTACACAAAAGAACAATGCATTTTTATTGTTGAGCAATATTTTAAAAATAATGAATTTTTAGCAGCTACAATTCGTAATTTTCATACAAAATATGGTTGGAATAGTAATTTAACTTCATCAACTGTGAAGAGATTAATTAAAAAATTTAGGGAGACTGGATTAATTAGTGATCTTAAACACTGTGGCCGTCCTCCAATAAGTTGTTGAACAGAATACTGAGAGTCTAGAAACATTAATTCGGCACCGTGTTAGCGTATTCTCACGAAAGATTTAAATCTTCAAGATTACAAAGTCCAATTGACTCAAGAACTGACTCCTACTGACCACATACAGCGAATGGAGTTCGTTGAATGGATTATGGAACAACAACAAGTGAATGGTTATTTTTCGAACAAAATCATCTTTAGCGATGAGGCTTATTTTCATCTTGACAAAATGGTCGCATTTGGGGTTCAGCAAATCTACGAGTGATTGTTGGTAAACGTTGTGACTGTTTGGTGCGAATTTTGGGCTTGTTAGGTAATAACAGTTAACTACCTGATATTAACTGTTATTATATGACCAGATAAATTTTCTTCTTGGAAAATTCTGCTGGGCACGTAATAACAGTTAATACGGCTCGCTATCGCGACATGATAATCCAGCTTTATGTGCCTGAATTGCAAGATATGGATGCAGACGACGACATGTGATTTCAACAAGACGCTGTCACATGCCATACAGCCCCAGAAACAATTACATCTTACATGAATTATGTAACACTCTATAGCTACTCTTAATTAATTTATATAAATAGAGTAAATTATTGCTTTCTAATGTAAATAGGAACATCAGCGTCAATAAACAAATTTTTATATATATACGAGTGTGAAGTATCGCGAATTTTGAATTTCCACGGGTTGCGTATATTCGATTTTCGATTTTATTGTGGCGTTATGTCGGTACTCATGTTTCTCACTTATGCCGACAAGTTCGGCCATTTTGAATATTCAGTTAATTTTTGACAGCTGCTTTACTTGCACGTGTTTTGGGTCGTCTCCGATTTTTGCCCATTCCAAAAAATAGATCATAGAATCTGTTTCGGGAACAAGAAAACGTCACAGGGGGTCAGATCTGGGGAATACGGTGGCTGCGGCATTATTAGTGTGTGGTTTTTGGCCAAAAATTGACGCACAAGCAACGATGCATGAGCAGGGGCGTTATCATGGTGCAAAAGCCAATTTTTGTTTTTCCACAAATTCGGGCGTTTCTGGCGGATTGCTTACAGGTAATATTCTTGGTTGACCGTTCTACCCTGTGGCAAGAACTCATGATGCACCACGCCCCTCCAATCGAAGAAAACTATAAGCAAAACCTTCACATTCGACCGAACTTGGTGCGCTTTTTCCGCTCGTGTGGCAGCTTCCATTGGGATGATTGAGCTTTGGTTTCCACGTCATAACCATAAACCCATGATTTGTTACCAGTTATGATCCTCTGGAGCAAATTTAAATGGTCGCGGACAGAGTCCAACAGCTCCTTAGCAATGTTAGTTACTAAATTATGTTATACAGAATATCATGAACGGAACTTATCCAAAAATAAATAATATATTCGATGTTAGAATTCATTTAGTTGAGCAAAAAAACTAATTAATTTAATTTAAAATTCAGTTATTTCTTTCCAATTATTTAGTTATTTAGTATTGATTAATTTTGTAATTTTATTATTTTATTTTTATTGATTAGACACATGGTTTCTTAATATTTTATTTATTTTTGAAAAATTAGTTAAATAAGTTGAACTGTTTTAAATTTTTATTGCTGCTTAATATGTGATTCACGTTGGCTATATAGTATTTGGCCCAAACCCGTTATAATTTTTTATAATTTTAGTTCATTTTGGAAAAAAAATAGTTAAATAAAATTTTTATTGTTTTTTCTTTTTTTTAAATCAATACATAAACACTCAAAGGTTACTTACTCATGGTAACAGAAAAAATAAGCGCGAAAGGTACGATAAGAATATAATATTTCTTAGCGAGAAAGATAAGAATATCATATTTATATATGATTATTTAGTCATGCTGGCAGTTGTGACAAGTAAGAAGAAGAAAGAAGAAAGAAGAAGAAAAACAATAAGAAAAAGAAAGAGAAGAAATGAAGGAATGAGACAAAAAAAAGATTGTTGTCTTCACATTTCTTCTTTTTATTTTAATTTTTTAAATTTTTCTTTAAACCTAAATTTCTATTTTTTTTTTTGATCCATTTTTACCTTCCCAATTTTTATACATTCCCTCTCAAATCCTATTCCTTCGCTTTTTGCCTGAATAGTTTTTTTTGTATTTTTTTTCACTTTTTACCACATTTTCGTCTTTTTTCTTCCTCCCCTCCAATGAAAAACTTAACCCCTTCGGGTGTCTCCATTTTGCCCTATATGTTCCGGCATGATTTTTTCTGGTTATAGTGGGTGCAGGGAGGCACATATCTGCTAAAACTTCGAAACCAGCCCCGACAATCATCCAAAAAGCTAGCGACAATCATTCCCAGCAGAAACACGTGCTGTCTGAGAATGGTCATTATTGGCCAGACTCCTGTAGAACTTCACATTCAGTATTTTTTTTATTATTTTCCAAATTTGAATAGCTACCCGTTCTTTCCAACAACATAATAAGAATGGACTTTGAATAGTTTTTAGAAGGTTTTCTATGATTGTAAGGTAAACCACGATAGAAACCAGTTTAAAGAAATGATTATTTTCACCTATTAAAGTAGAAAGCAGTCTTATAACTCGTACATACAAGTATCTAACTATATGTATGTGAAAGATCTAAACATTTTCTAGATGAATATTGTCTTTTACAAATATTTTAAATAGTTTTTTTGTTGATAATAAATAAAGTTGATTAGAATAATAATGTCTCTTTTAATCAAGTTTCTGATTTATTAACTAGACAATTTAATAAAGAAATGAAAAGATTCTCCTTTCAAATATGGCAACAATTCTTTCTATTCAACTATGTGTATTAAATTTCTCAAATCACGATTTTAATATATTTTTTATAGATAATTTGAACTAAAAATAAATAGCTTTATATTAGCTGACACACATAACATATGTATAGTATATTCTTCGTAAGTATTGAACTGAATTATAATAAAAACGGAATTTTATTGTTAGTATCAGAATTTTTGTTATATTTTAATTGCTTTTTGTATCAGAAAAGAAAGTTTTTTTTTACCGATAATTATTTATACAAAAATAATTAATTTGAATACGAAAAAAAATAATACCATATAATAATTTAATAAGACTTTAACTAATCAAGAAGGTCAATAATATCAATAAGAAATTCCTTTACAATCAAATAAGTTTTTCATAATTTTTAATACATGATTAACTATTCGTTTAAGATTATTCTGATAGAAGAAAAAAATATTATTGTTTAATATTATAATATTAATGTAGAGAAATCATGCATTAGAAAATATTGTTTCATTTTGAATTGATAAATAATCAAATCTGAGTGCTGAGGAAAACTATTCATCATTAATTAAGTATATTTTAAAATAGTATTTTGAGTAATGAACGAAATGATCAACTGACGGGGAACTATTCACAGCAGTTCCTAAACAAATGGCAAATAACACCTTTAGATACACGGACATGTAGCGAATAGTTATTTTTCTTAAATATTGGCCAACTATAACCCAATGTCAACATCCCTAGACAGAAATGTCAACATCCCTTGACAGGTACAAAGAGGCAAATATTGATCCGTTCTTCTCCAAAGGCAAATATTGATCCGTTCAACGTAGACTCCATTGACTGCCTAAAATGTGATATTCTCATCATAACATTTAGTGACATGCCCGCTACCCTGAAAGCTATTCGCAGCCCTGAAAGCTATGTCGAATTTTCTTAAGAACCTGAACGATCCTGTTCTTAAGAAGATTCGACATAATTTACTTAGCAGTATAAGCAAGTAATGTCGAATCTTGTTCACGTCGGTTCTTAACTTACTATAACACGAGGCGAAAAGGTTTTTTTTGTCAAAGCATTGGCCAACCAATAATCGAAATTTAGAATTAGGATTGCCCAACCAATACTCAGAAAGTGCTCAGAATTCGTATAGGACATCCTAAGACGTTTAACGCACTATCAGTCTTCTTCTAACGGATAGTCATCTTACCCAAAATTTCTTTGCTAAGATCCCTGAAAATTAAGATCACTGAAAATTCTCTTTTTAATTTTCCAAAAGAAAACAAAATCCACTCACCGCCTCTAACTGGCCTATTCAACTAACCAAAGAGCGACTTAATCTAACCAAAACCCTCATGGTCGTTACCTTAGCTCATGTCCTAGGGACCTTATATACAAACAAACCAATAAACAATAGTTGGCACTAGTAGGCATAATTTTTTTTTATTTTACATTTTAACATATATAAAAATATATTGGGTTTCGCAAAATAGCCTCATAGTCGTGGCGCTACAGAATGGCCTCAGAGACCTTACAACAACAACAACAACAAAATATCGGGATATTTATATTATGGTTCGGAAAGTACAGCCCTGAAATTTGCCAGTTGTCTAATCTATATAACAAACGTGATAATAAGAGGTCTGTTCACAAAGTATCGCGAATTTTGAATTCCGCGGGTTACGTTTATTCGATTTTCGATTTATTTGTGGCGTTATGTTGTTACTCATGTTCGGCCATTTTGAATGTTCGATAAGTTCGCCCATTTTGAATGTTCAGTTAATTTTTGACAGCTGCTTTGCTTGCACGTGTTCTGGCTCGTCTTCGATTTTTGCCCATTCTAAAAAATGGGTCAAAGAATCTGTATCAAATTTTATGTGAAAAACAAAATTAATTGTGCGGACGCATTCCGAATTTTGACTGTGGCATATGGTGAAGCCACCTTGGACCGAAGTAACGTTTATCGGTGGTAAACCTTGATGAAGTGAAGCAAATAGTATTGGCCAATCGTCGAATCACCGTTAGAGAAGTTGCTGAGAACTTAAACATATCGATTGGCTTGTATCATTCGATTTTTACCAATGATTTGTCGTGAAACGGGTCGCCGCGAAATTTGTACCAAAATTGCTCAATTTCGACCAAAAACAGCATCGCATTAACATTGCTAAGGAGCTGTTGAACTCTGTCCGCGACCACCCAAATTTGCTCCTGAGGGTCATAACTGGTTACGAATCATGAGTTTATGGTTATGATGTGGAAACCTAAGCTCAATCATTGTAATGGAAGCTGCCGCACGAGCCAAGACCGAAAAAAGCACGCCAAGTTCGGTAGAATGTGAAGGTTTTGCTTACAGTTTTCTTCGATTGCAGGAGCGTGGTACAACATGAGTTCTTACCACAGAGTAGACCGGTCAGTAAGGAATATTACCTGCAAGTTATGCGCAAGTTGCGCCAAGCAATCCGCTAGAAACGCACGGATTTGTGGAAGAACAAAAATTGGCTTTTGCACCATGATAAAACCCCTGCTCACGCATCGTTGCCCAAATCTGGCTCCCTGTGACTTTTTCTTGTTCCCGAAACTAAAGAGCCCCCTTAAAGGATGACGCTACGCTACGATTGAGGAGATAAAGACGGCATCGAGGGAGGAGCTGAACAAGATCATAAAAAAAGATTTTTTGAAGTGCTTCGAGGATTGGAAAAAACGTTGACACAAGTGTATAATATCTGGTGGGGATTACTTTGAAGGGGACAAAATAGATATTTATAAATAAAGAAATAATTTTTGAAAAAACAAAAAATTCGCGATACTTTTTGAACAGACCTCGTATTTATTTAGTAAAAATAATGGCATTTTCCATTATACATTATCTAATCACAAAAATAATTGTAAGAACTTTCTAAAAAAAATTTAAGCTCTGTCATACGTGTAGTCACGTTTCGCGCTTTATTTTCTTTAGCGGCGAAAATAAATTTATTTTATGGATTTAGCTCCAAGCATTTAACGCTGATGGATTTTTTTGGTGATGTTATACCTAAACTTTACATCATTTAAAAACCAATAAATTATGACCTGAAATTTGCATATGATTAATCAAAAATTATCTCCAAAGAATCGAGTTCTGCAAGAAGTTTGTAATAGTTTTTTTGAATTGTATTATATTTTATGTAGAATAAGCAAAAATTAAAAAAACAATTTTTGAAGTGAAATTAAATAATTTTATTTATCTATACTTTCTAAAGTTCACATTGTATAATCTTTTACCATTGATTTAATTTGTTTAAACAATTTGTAGAAATAAAATATTAGATATACTCTAAGCAACATTTTATATATTGTAGAATAACAGATTATTTGAGAGCTCATTATCCCAAAGGTTGTTTGAATATCTATGGAAAAGATTAATAAATAAAGATATTTGCTCAGAACTAAATACGTTAAAATCCCACTCAGCAAAAATCCAATTTTATTTGAGCCAAAACTAAAAACAAACAGACAGACATACACGTATGTATTGTGGGACATTTGAAAAATATTAAATGACAATTATTCAAAATCTTGAAAAGTTATCAACAAAAATATTTCTCTTAAAAAGTTTCTTAACTTTAAGCCGCATCTAAGTTCAATAGACTTTTGGATAATTATCTTTTTTTCACTATCGAACCGTATATGTCAAGATTTGAACTTTATTTTTGTTTTTGTTTTTTTTTTTCGATGGAATTATTTAGTTAGAATACAATAAAAACAAATTGAAAAAATACCTAATCAAAGGTTATATTTCTATTCTAGGTAGAGTTTTGCATAATGTTTAGAATCGTTAAAAGCTGAAAATTGTCGATCTTGTCTTGCTTCGTAGGCTTAAGAATAATAGCCTGGTGAATGACCTCAACTATCGGATTTAGGAAGATTTTCAATTACATTTAACATATTTATGTATATATGTATTTAAATGTATACACAAGCTGAAGAAACATTTTAAAGTTTGGAACAGTGGAATACAAATAGAATTTAGATTGTATATGCAAGGTACCACCAACCTGTATAATGGGTCAACCTGAACGTGAAGTTCTTTTTGTCAAACTAGTTTTTATGTTTTCAACTATTTAATAGTCGTTCTTCCCTATTGTATCGATAGATACAGATTTTTTTCATTTTGGACTTTTTAATTCTTTTTGATTAGGTACATACTTGATTATTAAGTTTAAAAAATTTTTATTTTTTTTTGAAGTTGGGAACGTAGAATGCAGCTTTAAGAAGAAATAATCTTCCTTATTCTATCTTTAAAAAAAAAAATTAATTCGGATTTTCTTTATATTAATGTATTAGTAAATCTTCATTTTAAGATAGACTTTCTAGTCTACAAGTTTACAATATAATAAATTTTTCTTGTTATTCTATTGATGGGCATAACTTAAAAGAAGAAATGGAAAATTAAATAAAAGTTATAGGAAAAAAATTAGTAAAATCTTTTGCTATTTTAAAAAAGATCCAAGGAAAAAACAAGTTATTTATTTTAGTTAAATGTATGTGTATTAGTTTGAGAGTGGATGGAAATTTTTTTGAATAAATTTGTCATTTTACGTTCGTCTATTTTGGATATAATAGTCAGTTAGAGTTTGATCATCAACCAGACAAGATGAAACTATCATTTCTAATATTTATTGGCTTGGTGTTTTTGCTAGATGAAGGACTAGCTAATCGGAAAAATGTTTCTCCAAAAACTATCGTTGATATTCCCAACTTGGGTAAATTACGTGGACGAAAATTGCTAACAGCATGGTCAGGACAAAATATTAATCAATTTATTCACATAAGATATGGCGATACATCTCGTTATACAAGATTTCAAGTGAGCGAATATTTTAAATATATTTTCAACGATGCAATGAATTCCGTTAAAATGTGTCTAAATTTCATTCATATACAATATATATATATATTAATATTAAATAGCCTGCAACAATGATAAAACCATGGAAACAAGTTCGAAACGCGTTCCGTCGCCGGAGATCTTGTCCTTCATTGCAGGATTTGAAGAAACTTCGTTTGAAAGAATCTGATGTTGATATGGAGGATTGTTTATATTTAACCGTTAATACAAAGAGTGTAATTGAAAATATTTTTTTTTATTAAATTTGTGGCACATTTAAAAGACGAATTAATTTTGTAGTTAAACGCAAGCTACCCGGTTATGGTTTATTTACATGGTGAATTTTTGTACGATGGAACAACTTTGGAAGCCTCACCACTTTACCTACTTGAGAAAAATGTCGTTTTAGTAACGTTACAATATCGGTTAGCCCCGTTCGGTTTTATATCTACAAAATCGAATGATATTCCCGGAAATGCTGGCTTACAAGATGTGATTTTGGCTTTAGAATGGGTACAAAAATACATTCAATATTTTGGTGGTGATCCAAATCGTGTTACACTATTTGGACAAGTCGGCGGTGCAGTTATGGCTAACGTTCTTGCATTAAGTCCTGCTGTATGTGTTACTGTTATAATTGTTCTTACTGTTAATTATGTTGGAATAATAAGAAAGAATATATTTTATATCACAGGTTCCTAAAAATCTCTTCCATCGCGTCATTTATCAATCGGCATCAGCATTTACGCCATCGTTTATTTCTGATAATCCAACTCCGCATGCCGAAGATATTGCCAAGAGAGGTGGCTGCAAAAATACATCATCTCTAGAAAGCTTAAATGAATGTCTTAAGCAAATGGACATAGTGGATTTATTGGAAGCATTTGGAGAGCATGCTAGTGATAAATCTAAGGATGGTGTTGGTCGTTTCGGTGGTCTTCATATAACTGTCGGTGGTCCTAGTGGTATTTTGCCGGAGCAACCCGGAGAGTTAGTAAAAAATAAAAAAATCAAATACTATCCAACGATGGGTGGCGTACCTAAAAATGCAGGAACTCTTATTTTAAAAGGTATAACAGATCAGAATAGGTTTAAGGCCAGAACATATTCACTTGATTTAATTTTTTTTTCTTCCCAGAAATATTCGAAGACTATTTCAAAGAAGAATCTCCAGATGGTATGTTTAATGCAACTACATATATTGATTATGTGATAGCTCAGACAAATGGCAACGATCCCGAAGGAAAGTGGAAATCGATCCTTTCTAAGAAATTCTTTAATGAAAAACAATTAGCAAATGGTACATTCAACAACATGATTCCTGGAATGATTGATGTATGATTATGAATACTCTCAAAGATTATATTTTCAGATAAAATTATTAATATTTTTTTTGTTATTTTGGTAATACTTAATTTCAGGCTTGTGGAACAATTGCTTTCAAGAATCCAATTCTATTATCGCTTCAAGCAAATGCCGAACAGTTACCGGAATCCACCTACTTGTACTCGTTTGATTACGAAGGACAATTCAACCGGTTAATGACGCCAGCTGAAAAATCGATCAGCAAACTTCCATTCGATTTAGGAGTATCACTAACAGATGAAAACTTGTATCTATTCCCATGGCCAGGACATGCTGCCTACCTAAATTGGCGCGATGAAAAGCTAGCAAAACGTATGGTTAACCTTTGGGCCTCGTTCGCTGCTACCGGAGTACCCAAAGCTGCTGGAGTTTTAAAATGGCCTCCAATGACTGAAAAAAATGGCCCCTTCTTGCATATCAATAATTCTACGACTATTGGAACTGATTTTGTCGAAGAATTCACAGCAACCGTTGCTGACGAAAATAATGGACTATCCCTTGTAGTCGATGTATACGAAGAAGACGATGAGGATATCGCAGAAAATAATGATGATGATTATGACGATGAAGAAGAAATTATTCCAGTGAATCAAAATTCTAATCCAGTAATACGGCAATTGATTAGAAATTTTATTAGACAACGTCCCAATTTGTAGTATTCTCAAACCTTTTTTTTATTATTCGATTTTATTATAAGAAGAAGATAATTTATAAAAATATATTCTTAACAATTTTCATTCAAATAAATTATACATTATATATTTTTTTTCAAATATAGTATCTGTAAAATAAAATTATGGTGTATTTATTTTTAAAATTAATTATTGATAATAAATTGATGTTTTTTTTTCAAAAATAAAATCAGTTTTACTCTTGTTGTTAGATAATGGCGAACATACATCTAAATTCATTTTTTTTTTATTAATTTAATTTACTTTTACAATCAATTAACTTTGATGCAATTTTATAATAAATATCTAAATTCTTACACCCAAACTATTTCAGTGACATCTAGCGTTAGTGTATCGCATTTCATAATATACTAGTTTATTCATTGTATGCGGATGTGTCAATGATCGAAATTTCTTAATATTAGATTTAATAAATAATTGTGGAGAAATTATGGTGGATTTTGATCTAAAGGTGTCATTGTTTTGTAATTTTTTAAACAGGAAAAAGGGGAGACTTAACCCTCAATTCGGAGAGCTGTGCCCGTATGATAACCTACGTTATTTTACCTGATATTAAAGATATTAATCTAAACTCTAATATATATGATTTTAATAATAATTAAGTGTAGTAAAAGGAAATCCATTATTTTTGCATTAAATTGAAGGTTTTATTTAGCATAGATAGAATGATACGATTTAGGTCAAATATGCACCGTTTTGTTCGATAACTTGTTGCCATTTTGGAGATAATTTCGTAATGCATCTCTCATAGAAACTCTCGTCCCTATTGGCAAAAAACTGGGAGAGTCAATTTTCACAATCTTCTTTTGAGGCGAATTTTTCACCTACAAAATCATTCGTCATAGACAGGAAGAGGTGGTAATCACTTGGTGCCAGGTCCGGACTATAAGGTGGATGCATAAGAACATCCCAACCAAGGTCCCGGAACTTCTGGCGAGTCACTATCGATGTATGCGGCCTGGCGTTGTCCTGATGGAACACAATTGCTCTCTTATTGGCCAAAGCTGGCCGCTTCTGGGCGATTGCTTCTTTCAGACGGTCCAATTGTTGACAGTATAGGTCCGAATTAAGAGTTCGGCCATAGGGGAGCAGCTCATAGTAGATTATTCTCTGCCAGTCCCACCAAACACACAGCAAAACCTTCCTGGCTGTCAATCCTGGCTTGACCACCGTTTTCGCCGGGTGACCGCGATTTGACCACGACCGTTGTCACTTGACGTTGTCGTAAGTGACCCACTTTTCATCACCAGTAACCATCCGCTTCAGAAATGGATCGATATTGTTGCGATTCAGCAGCGATTCGCAGATGGAAATTCGGTCCATGAGGTTTTTTTGCGATAACTCGTGTGGCACATATACATTGAGCTTCTTTTTGTATCCAGCCTTATTTAAGTGGTTCCAAACAGTTTTTTGTGCAATGTTTAGCTCCTGGGCAATCGAAACAGTGCTTACGTGACGGTCGGACTCGACGATTTCCATTATTTTATCGACATTTTCGCGCGTTTTTCAGTCTTGGCTCGTGCGGTAGCTTCCATTGGGACGATTGATCCACGTCATTCCATAAACCCATGATTCGTCACCAGTTATGACCCTCTGGAGTAAATTTTGGTCATCGCGGACAGAGTCCAACAGCTCCTTAGCAATGTTAATGCGATGCTGTTTTTGGTCGAAAATGGGCAAAAATTGAAGACGAGCCACACCACGTGCAAGCAAAGCAGCTGTCAAAAATTAACTAAAGATTCAAAATAACCGAACTTGTCGGCATAAGTGAGAGACATAACTACCAACATAACGCCACAAAATATCGAAAATCGATTATACGTAACCAGAGGAAATTCAAAATTCGCGATACTTTTTGAACAGACCTCGTATAAGAATGACAGCGCTGATATTTTGAAACGCCAAGTAAATAGGCTGTCAAAGATTGAGCGGAACTATTTAAAAGCCGCATTTTTGGAAATAAGTTGATGCGAGAATATTAAATAATAACTAATTCAATAAAACGTTTACATATTTTTATTAATATCAAATATATGAGAATATTTTATTATAGTTCGGGCAATTTTGATAAAATTTCAATGAAAAATTGACTTTTAAAATCCCATTTATTTTCAATATGCTCATCTATTTTAAGGAACGGTCCATTTTTTCCTTCAAGTAGTGGCGGCCATTTTGGTACTTTTCTAGCAACCGGTTCTCCGTCCGTTGCAAAAGATGTTATCAATTCAACCATAGTTGTAGCCATTTGCTTGTCAACAGTTTGTGGATCATTGGGGAAAATGAATTTCCTATCATCGCCTAATGCAGTTTCATACTTGTAGTCAAAACAATAAAGGTAAGTGTGATTTGCACCCCCATCTTTGTAAGCATTGTGAGATAATGCTGCCAAGACTGAATATTTCAGATTCAATCCTAATATCTAAAAAATAATTTCAAATTCAATTCAATATTTATTAGGATAAATTTCAAATGCATACATCAACTAAACCAGGTCTTAATGCATTATATAATACGCTTGAAAACATATATTTTGGAAAATTGGTGCTATTCAAAGCGTCACTTTCTGATAGTATACTAGCCATTTCAGCTAGTTCATCATCGTTCAAGTTTTCTTTATTCAAAATGTTTGCATTAGTTTATTTAATTGTTATATTTTCATATATTTACGTTAAACTAACCAGGCACGAATTCGTCCGCAGGCTCTTGGACAACACCTCCAATTGCTGGATAAGTTCGATATTCAGATGTATCAAGGAAATGCGAAGGTTCTTCTGGTAAAATTGTATTATTAGGTCCACCAACCGTAAACATTCCCATCCCAGGGAAATCTTCTGCTTTCTACAGAAATACCATATATTAATAAAAAATATATCTTTTGAATTGAAATTAGTTTTTTTTCTCCAAATCGTATCATACCATAACTCTTCGGCTAGCTTTTAACAGGGGAATAAGCTCTGCATTTTGTAAGCATTCATTCAAATCATCCTCATCACAACCAAGTTGCTCTCCAATTTTTTCAGCGATTTCCAAAGGATTTGTTGTTGTCATTCCGGGTATAAGAGCTGAACCAGATTGATAGATAACTTGTTGGAAAAGCTCTTCATCTTTCTAAAATTAGCCAATCTTAATTTTTATTGTTATTGGCGAATGTTTCATTAATACTAACTAAAATTGGTGTCATAGTAAGTATATGAATAATAGCAGCAGATCCGTATTGTCCAATCAAAGTTACACGATTGGGATCGCCATTGAAATATGAAATGTATTTCTTGACCCATCGTAGAGCTTCAATAACATCGTGGATACCAACATTTCCAGGAATTTCTTCACTCATCGTTGACAAAAAACCAAGCGGACCGGTACGATATTGTACTGAAACTAACACAACATTTTTTTCTAGCATAAATGCTGGATTACCTTCATCAGCATGACTAGAATTAAAGTCATGTCCAGCCAAATATACAATAACCGGATGCTTAGAAAGTGTTCCCTAAAATTTTTTGTAGAAATTTGCGACGATTAATTTAAATTAAATGGATTTCAAATGTTATTTACCATTTTTGTATAAACAGAGAGAAAGAGACAGTCTTCAAAATCTGGTGGCTCATCCCATAATGGTATATCATAATTTTCTATATCATCAATTGCATCAAAGGATGGACAACCAAATGGTACCTTTTTTGCAGAATACGGTTTCTTAAAATAAGCTGGTTTTGGTAACTAAAAATAAATCAAATTATTTAAATTTTTATGGTAATTTACAAAAAAAAAAATATGGATTTATAAAAATATTACTGATACCTGGAACCTATTCTCGGAATATGTAAATGCATATTTCAGACCTGCAAAACTATAGAAACGCTTATCGCTCCAAAATGTACTATTTGTTGTCCCACGAACAGTTCCATATTTTGGTAAGACTACTTCCGTATTTGACTTCCTTTTTTTCGGAATTCCATCCGTAAAAGTACATGCGAACAATAATATCACTGCTATCACCGTAAGAAACTTCATCTTGACTGATCATTAAAATAATTCAAACTTTGTGCCTTCTCGACAGTAAGATTTCGCAAGCAAATTTAGAATAACAAATATACATATAAACTTTAACCCCAAAACGATAGCTCTCTGACCTATTCGACAAGTTTCACATTATTATTTTTAGATACAACATAGAAAAACAACCAAAGAACAGACCCCAACAAAAAAAAATTTAATATGCGTATAGAAAAATTTTATAATCGAAAAAGTTTTAATTAATTTTAATTACATAACATTGATGCGAGATTTAAAAATTGACCTAAACGATAAGAGCATAATTGTTGCGATGTCATTTATGTTATCAGAATTTCGGCTAATTAAAAAATTTTCCGAAAAAAAAATATATGAATATAAAATAATAAATTTTAATTGAATAGTTAAGCTGTACGAAAGAATTGAAGTTATTTGCAATCAGTTTAATTGAAATAATCATCAAAGTAAGATGAACAAAATAAACTTAGTGATTTTGGTCTTAGCTGGATTGTGTGCCCTTTCATGGGCTCAAATGGAAAGTGATACATGGCCAGAAGCTGAAACTCCTCTGGGCTCTGTCTATGGGCTAATTGGTAAAACGGCTTTTAATGAATATTCGATTTATAATTTTAATCATATACCATATGGCAAAACTAAGCCTTTTAAGGTAAATTATATTTTTTATATGAAAAATATCGAGAAAACAAATATATCATTATATAAAAATAAAATAAAAATTTTTAAAGGCACCCGAAAAATATGGTTCATTTGGCGAATCTTATCATGCAAAAACCTTTGGATATGATTGTCCAGGTACCAATAACGTCGACGATGAAGATGTAGACTATGAAAATCGAACCGATTGCTTATATCTAAACATTCATACTAAATATGTAAGGAATTAATTTATTTACTAAGATTTACTTATATTATAGGATATTTATTATTTCTATTGTCTATAGTTAATGCTAACTCAACCAGTCATGATATATTTGACTAATACCGATGTTTGCAATACAGGAAGTACGAATGAAAATTTATCACCAGATTTTATGCTAGAGGAAGATATTGTACTTGTTACTATTCAATACCGTACCGGTCCTTTTGGATTCATATCTACCTTAACCGATGATATACCTGGTAATATGGGAATTCTTGATATAATATTAGCATTGCGTTGGGTTAAAGACAATATTGCTAGTTTTGGTGGAGATGCTGAAAAAATAACTCTTTTCGGACAATATGATGCTGCTGCAATTATTAATGCATTAACAATTAGTCCTCTTTTGGTATGTTCAACTAATAATATCACTATAATAATAATAATAATAATAATATAATTTAATGGCTAAATCATATCGTAATTAGGCTAATGAAACTCTATTCCACAATGTCATCTATCAATCAGGATCTGTTTTTAAGACTAACATTACAACAAACGATCCTGTTGAGATTGCAAGAGCTGTTGCTAACGAAATGTACTGCGAATCTGAAACTGTTGATCAGATTAATAATTGTATAATTGAGGGTAGTACTACATTACTGTTGCAAGCATATAAAAGAGTATGTTCAGCAGAAAACACTGTTCCGTTTATTACAATTGGCGGACCAAGTGGTGTCTTAGAAGATGATCCGAGAACTTTGGTAGAAAATAAAAAACATCGTGCATATCCAACAATGGGAGGAACCGTAAAACATGTTGGATATTATTTGCTTGATAGTTAGTTTTTCATTCCAATAAAAATAACCATTTTTTATCAGCCGAAAATATGCTCAATATTTTTCCTTATATTTATATAGAATCAACTGTAGAGGAAAAAATTGATGGTAATTTGGGAGAAGCTGTTAAATCGATGATAGAAAACATGTTTGAAAAGCTACTTGAAAATAATACTAACACTTATAAATATAGTGAAATAATTGATGAGCAATTTCCAAAGAAAATTTATATCCGACTAATTTTGAAAGCATTAAAACCAACATTAATCGATGTAAGTAAGATTAAATTTAATATATTTTTTTTTCTCTAATAATTATATTTCTTATTTAACATTTTCATATAAAAATTTTTATATAATCAGTTTGCTGGATACCAACTAAAATCGAGTATAGCTGAAGCATTAAAATTCAATATGGAAATTGATGGAAATTCCTATTTGTATACATTTAATTACGATGGAAGTCTGGGAGAAACAAAAGATGCTTCTGGAATAGTTAGTTTGTTAGCTGATAATAATTATTTATTCCCCTTTGGTGTCGATAGTGATAATATAAGCGCTGCAGATAAGAGTATGATATCGTTTATGACAAAATTATGGGCCAAATTTGCTGAGAATGGATATCCAGAAGCGCACAGCTTACACAATTGGCCAGGAATGGTTAAAGGATCAAGGGGACCATATCTCCATATTGATACAATTCATGAAGTTGGCTTTGACTTTTACGATGAAATGTTTGGTGCACTAAAAGATCAATATCAAGCCCTAAGCTACAATAAATAAAATAAAATTATAAATTAAACTCAATAAAGTTTATTTATTTTGAGAATAAAAAAAAATGTTGTTTTTTCTTTTTAATATCACTCTTAAAAAATAAATACCTTTGCATATAGAAAAATTATATAATTATTTAAAACAAAGACGATAGTATAGTAATCCTTTTTTAAGGAATTACGCCTAGTATCAATAATCCTTAGGAAGTTTTACAAAAAATGGTTATTTAAAATATTACTATTATAAATAACTGAACAATTTTTAAAAAAAAAAAATTATTGCAAATATTTTATTTTGATTTTTTTTTAAAATTTTCGAAATATGAGAATTTCTTTTTAGAAACATTTTTTTCTAAATAGTTTTCGGCGATTAATTTAATATTTATTAGTATATGATTGTACGAAAATATTAAATAATAGTTTTAAATGTTCAGTATCACAACTTATCCATAAATTATTAGTACTGTTGTAGTTGTTTTTCTATCGTTAAAATATATACACTCGTAATATATGTAATATTTGGGGTGAATATTATTTTGTGCTAACTAAACAGTGATTTACAATAAAATCAGTTTTTATAAATTACATAAAAGTATAAAATAGATAGGAAAAAAAATTAATAGTTTTGCATTAGAGAATTTTTTATTAATTATTTCTGATTTACGTACATGATATTTTATAAAATGCAATTCTATAAAATAAATGAAATATTTAAAAACTTCTTAAATTGTGTCAAATAAATATTTATGTAAGAATATCATGAATCTTAGACAAGACTGTAGGGAAAAATTGTTCTACAATATTCCATTTTGGTACTGGAATATAGTCAATTTTCATGTAGGGTCCCAATTCACCTTCTTTCATCGGTGGCCAAAAATATATTTTATTTGACGATGGAATTCCGGTTATCGCAAATGATGTCCATATATCCAGCATGATTTTCACAACTTCCTCATCTTTCTTATTCAAGGTCACATCTTCATTGTAGAATAAAAATGCATTTTCTTGCGTTAGTGGAATAAAATTTTCATTCACATACGATTGATCAGTATATATATTTTTATATTCGCTAAAGTAATTAAATGTATAAAAATAACTTTTAGGCACATGTTCAACATTCTCAGAAACTACATATGCTGTTGTATATTTAATATCCAAGCCCATGATCTATTTTATAATAAAAATTAATAATTAAATTAGTAGCAAATAAAAAAATTGCATTAAAAAGTGAAGAAAAAAAAAACACATTTCAATTTACATCAACTTTTCCGGGCCAAAGGGCATTGTACATTGATTGTTTCATTACGGACAACATTGTTGGATCAACGACTTCTATCATATTATGTACATCACCATCATTTACGTAATTCTTCAAGAACTCAATAGCATCCATATTGCTATAATGATCAATTTCCACTAAAATTCAAATGATTAAATCAAATTTTTTGTATAATTATTAAAAATTCTTTAAAATATATAAATTAATAACATACATGCAGGCAGACCCATTGCTGGATGTAAAACAAAACCTCCCATCATTGGATAGTGCTTGGATGTATTAGACATTAAATTCATAATCGACTCTGGAAGTACTTGATTATTTTCGCCTACATCAAAAAATCCGAAATTTGGATTTTCTTCCTAATGACAAAATGAACATGACAAAATTTTAATTATTATTATTAATTTTTTTTTCAATGGAAAAAAAACAAATATTGATAATTTTGACTTACATGAAACGTTTTATACAAATCATTAACTTTTTCGATTCCGGCTTCTGTCAAACATTCATCTATATCTGTTTCTTCTTCACATTCTAGTTGCTCAGATAGATATTTTACTAAATTGGCTGAATCCTTCATTACCATTCCGTTAGTCAGAGCTGTTCCAGACTCAAAAATCACTCTATGAAACAATGACTCCTCCGCCTTATCCATAAATCAAAAAAAAAAAAAAATTAATTAATTAAATTTTACGTATTGAATGAAATATCTTACCAATAGTGGAGTAATTGTTAAAACATGAATAATAGCTGCAGATCCATGTTGTCCAAATAATGTAACTTCGTTGGGATTGCCACCAAAATGCGATATATATTTTTGCACCCATTTAAGTGCTTCAATAACATCTAAAATTCCAACATTTCCTGGTATACTTTCTGTGCCCGTTGATAAAAATCCATAAGATCCGGTTCGATATTGAACTGACACAAGCACAACATCCTTTTCCATAAAGTATTCTGGTCCAGAATTTGAAATGCTACTTTCGAATAAGTCATGTCCAGCAATTTCAATCATAACAGGGAAATTTCCTTTTCTCTAAATATATTCAAAACACAATTACTATAATTCATTTCCAAAAACTATGACATATTATAAATTTTTTTACATTTTTTGTGGACACTGTTAGAGTAAGACAACTTTTCAGTTGTGATTCATACGAGACTTTTCCACATGATATCTGTTCCTCATTTGTAAAGACATTTTGCGTTGATGTATATGGTTCTGGAGGCTGTAAAAAATTATTTTTTTCTTCTTTTTTTTTAAAAAGAAAACATTTTATTAAAATAGGTTAAAAAAAAACTTACCGCATAAGCTGTGTCAATTTTGCCATATTGAAGGCCTTGGAATGTTATAAATTTTTCCTGTTTGAATTTTGAATCACGCTGCTCGCCCTGAACAATACCATAATTAGGAAGACGAATTTTCGGTCTCGGATTTTTATAGGCTGATCCTAAATTGAAAGCCGTTAACAAAATTGATGCTATCAGAATATAAGCCCTCATCTTTCTGGTGCCTCAATAAAATTTCAACTAAATTCAAACTGAAAACCGATTCTTTCTTATGTAACAATAAAATTGCAATTATGGTTTTTAAAAATATTATTTTTTTTTTACTCTATGATAACTCAATAACCTTTTGCAGATGAAATTCAAATATATTTATTATACATTTTTTTTCCCCAAACTATATTAAATTTTATTGATAATATTAATTGTATTTTTTGTCCACATAATTTTTTAACTATTAAACTCTTATCACAATTTTTAATAAGTATCAATGTTACGTAAACTCAAAAATAGGAAATGTTATTAAGAACATAAATTACTTTAATCTTGAATTACTTAAACAAAAAAATTATCATATTTGGTTGAAAATTACGTTTAGTTTAAAATTTTCATACATAGACACAATTATATTTATTTCTTTTAATAAATTTTGATGAAAAAAAAATTATTTATAATAATTAATTAAATGAAAATTGATATTTTCTATGAAATTTATTCAAATTATCTATAATTTTTTTAAATAAATATCTGTTTTTTTTTTCAATAATAACAATTCTCAGGATTTGTTTTATTATATAACAAAAATTAATTAACTTAAGGTTTATAAACAATTATTCACAAAAACATGAATTTTTTTATGATTTTATTTATATTTATATTTGACCAAAGAACTCAGTATCAATACTATGACCTTAGATTAAGTCGAGGTGAATTTAATCGGTCATTTCAAGATAATAGTATTGAAAATATGACCAAAAATCCAAGAAGGTGGTACAATTATTATATTAGAATTAGAGAACAAATTTTAATATAAAATTCGAAAATATTATTTCAACTAATTATACTACATAAGTTAAATAAAAAAAAAAATTTTTAAATTTTAAAATATACAGTAGGACAAAAAAAATTATTTAGTTTTCTTCAATATTCTTATAAAATTAAATATAGTATATCATCGATATACGAGGTCTGTTCAAAAAGTATCGCGAATTTAGAATTTCTGCGGGTTACGTATATTCGATTTTAGATTTTTTGTGGCGTTATGTTGGTACTCATGTCTCTCACTTATGCCGACAAGTTCGGCCATTTTGAATGTTCAGTTAATTTTTAACAGCTGCTTTGCTTGCACGTGTTTTGGCTCGTCTTCGAAATTTTTGCCCATTCTAAAAAATGTATCAAAGAACCTGTATCAAATTTTGTGTGAAAAACAAAATTAAATGCGCGGACATATTCCGAATGTTGATTGTGGCATATGGTGAAGCTACCTTAGACCGAAGCAACGCTTATCGGTGGTAAACCTTGATGAAGTAAGTTGCTGAGGACTTAAACATATCGATTGGCTCGTGCCATTCAATTTTTACCAATGATTTATCGTGAGACGGGTCGCTGCGAAATTCGTACCTAAATTGATCAATTTCGACCAAAAGCCGCATCGTATTAACATTGCTAAGAAGCTGTTGGACCCAAATTTGCTCCAGAAAGACATAACTGGTGACGAATCATGGGTTTATGGTTATGATGTGGAAACCAAAGCTCAATCATCCCAATGGGAGCTGCCGCATGAGCCAAGACCGAAAAAAGCACGCCAAGTTCGGTCGAATGTGAAGGTTTTGCTTACAGTTTTCTTCGATTGGAGGAGCGTGGTGCATCATAAGTTTTTGCCACTGGGTGGAACGGTCAATAAGGAATATTACCTGCAAGTTATGCACAAGTTGCGTGAAGCAATCCGCCAGAAACGCCCGGATTTGTGGAGGAACAAAAATTAGCTTTTACCAGTTTTGGCCAAAAACAATACACTAATAATGCCGCAGCCACTGTATTCCCCAGATCTGCCCCCCTATGACTTCTTCTTGCTCCCGAAACTGAAGAGCCCCATTAAAGGACGACGCTACGCTACGATTGAGGAGATAAAGACGGCATCGAAGAAGGAGCTGATGAAGATCACAAAAAATGATTTTTTGAAGTGCTTGGAGTATTGGAAAAAACGTTGGCACAAGTGTATAATATCTGGTGGGGATTACTTTGAAGGGGACAAAATAGATATTCATGAGTAAATAATTAATTTTGGAAAAAAAACAAAAAATTTGCGATACTTTTTGAACAGACCTCGTATGTAATATTCTTTAACGAAACATAATCTTAGTAATAAATTTCTACTTCTCATAAACAAATTATTTTATTGAATCATAATTTGTATACAGTTGTTAAATATACATATTATTTAGGATAATTTTTATTTAGACTAAAGTTTACCATTTTAGGTATTAATTAAAACGTATAAATTGTAAAGATTTTCAAGCCATTTGGGTATGGGAAAAACGATTTTCATGCTGTTTTTCTAACAAATTATCTTCATCGATGATGGTGATTTCTCGCTCGGTGGGAGAATAAAGTTCTGAAAACACACAAGTGACTGTAAAGAAAAGCCATTGTATTTATAAAAAGTGAATTGTCTAGTGTGAATTTTGGTCTGAGAATATTAATGGTCTGAATTTATTTGAAAATAAAGAAGGAGAGACCGTAAGCATCAGTTTACATAATATCCTATTTTTTTGTGGCCTGAATTTAAAAAAATAGTATAACAACTTTTTAAGTTTAATCTATATGATATGTTAGTTAAAGAACAGGACACCACAACCCATACAAAACGACAAATTTTTACTTTATTACATGAAAATTTTCCAGGACGAGAAAGTTTAAGATTTGTTGATGTTAATTGAACTCAAACATCATGCAATTTGATAACTACGTTTAACTTTTTCTTTTAAAACTACGTTAAAATAGTATTAAAGCAGATAATTTTCAAACTATAAGGTTTTAAAAAATCAACAACTGTTTTACACATTTCAGACTGTAATTTGTCCATAGTAAATCTAAATATAGTAATATATATTATTATACAAATAACTGCCATAAACCTTTTTGTACCATAAATACAAAAAGGTTTATGGCAGTTATTTATATAATAATATATTTAAATCATAATGGCAAAGTTTACATAATATAATTAAATAAAAAAAATTATCAAAGTTTTAAATTTTAAATATATTTTATTTAGATTTATTTTCTAAAATGCAAATTGGATAACTTTTTAGTAACTAGAAATAACTAAATTCTGTTCATACTATATTCTAATCAACATTTAAAAATGATAAATTATTTGATATAATAAGCAAATAGTATAAAAAAGTAAAATTTCAAAATTTTCTCTTACTTTTTATGTATTTTCTATGAAAATAATACAATATTTTTTTTGCAAACATTTTATATTGAACATGTCAAAATGTATACTTTGACGCCATCTCTTGGTATAAAACATTAACATATCATTCCGGTATCACAGTCGATAGCTTGCTCGACTACCATCCAATGGGTAGTGGGTTCGAATTCTACTAAGGCACGGTTCTACAATAATTACCTAACACCACTTTTCGTGATATTTTACTGTCATTTGCTTATCCCTCATCCTGTCCTTTGGGACCATCAGACTGCCTGAGCAGACCATCAGACTGCCTGGAGAGGGTTGGTGGCCCTTTAGTAATATATACAATACAATACAATACAATCCCTTCTTGATTCCGGACTGGCCGCGGCGTTTGTACTTAGATGGGTGATCGTTCGAAAAGAACACGGGTCGCCAAATGCCCTCTAGTATCGTGGAGCTTAGAATTCATATTCCAGTTACTAATGTTACTTGATATAATAAAAAAAACAGACAAACAAAACTTGAGCATATAAATACTTAAAATTTTATATGGGCCAATAATAAAGCTTTCTGGAAAACAATTTTACTCTAGCGCCATCTATATCATTAATTAGAAAATGTGTATATTAGAAAAATTGAATTAGTTTTTTTTTTTCAAACCAAAAATTAAATAATGTGCATATGGTGTATAATAAACAAGCTAAATAGTAAAAAGAAATTAATTTGGAAAAAAAAATAGTTTACTTGCATTGATTTTAATGGTTATATATTTCTATGCTTATATACTCGTAAATATGAAAATTTCACAGGAAATAAATCATTTATTATTACAATTATGTTACAAGAATATTTATTTAATTTTTATACTTCGGATCGAATAGTTCAAATCGCTTCTCATATTGTATCAGTGATGTACCAGTAGTCTCCTCAATAAAGGACACTAAAAACTCATATTCGAAGTCATCAGTTGAATTTGATGGTAAATCTATTGTTGCATATACTCCCTTGTTGGTGGTAAATGGTTCCCATTCAAAACTTTCATGTTTTGGAACACCGTTTTGAGCAAATGAAGTCCACAGCTTAACCATGATTTTTGCAATTTCAGTATCATTTGCATTTAGTCGAACATACTCATCCGGATATGGGAATAGGTAAACATTTTCATCATTGTGTGTTACGAAATTCTGGAATGGCATGTCCGGTTTGTTATCGCCATAACCAAATTTGGAATGTTCACCCTTATAGTCGAATGAATATAAAAATGTATTGCGTGGATAATGAACACTATTCTGACGAGCTATAGTGAGAGCAGGTCCTTTGAATATAACAAAACCTGCCAACTAGAATGGAAATATTTTAAGATATTTTTATCGAATTAATAAACTTGATAAATTTACATCAACTAATCCAGCAAACATTTCGGCATAGTCGCCTCTTGCTATTACATTTTGGGTGAATACATGATATCCGAAGAGGTTTTTAATCAAATATCCTTTATCTTCAACACCCATTTTTATTAAAAATTTATCAACCAAATCGTATTTAATAAATTCAGGTGTAGGTCTTTTTCGAAGGTATAACATGGAAATGTATTCATCTAAAAAATTGATAGAATTTTTATAAAATGTTTACCAAATTCAAATATTATACACGTACCATCAACTGCATAGAGACCGTCATGTTTCGTTACACCAACAATCATGGGGAGATGTTTAGCTGAATTTGAATTTGCTAAAGTATGTATGTCTCCTGGTAATAATCCGAAATAATCATTTAAAGTTAATCTAACTCCAAGTGTATTTGGCAAATAAGTATGATCAAAAAATATTGATGAAACCGACACGTTCATTAAATCTGATATAGATGCTTTTAATAAGCAGCTATTTATATGTTCTATTATGTCCATCTCATCGAATGAACATTTTAAGAGTAAAGCTAATATAAATGCACGCAACTCAGGATTTTGGTCAATAACAGTTGCTGCAAATGCTGATCCGGATTGAAGGATCACTTGTTGAAACATATTCGGCTTTATCTAAAAATTATATAGACATTATAAATGTTAATTATTTTTGCAATTATGCTATATATATATATTAAAGCTTACCATAGGAGATAAAGTTAAAGCATGAGCAATAACAGCACCACCAGATTGACCAACTAAAGTTATTTGTTCAGCATTGCCACCAAAATATTGAATATTTGCTTTGGTCCATTCTATAGCTAAATATACATCAAGAATGCCTACATTACCAGGAATGTCCTTAGTTTTTGTGGAAATAAATCCTAACACTCCAGTTCGATATTGTGGCATAACGACAACGACATTCTCTTCCATCAAATACTTGGGTGAGTATTTATTTCGGTTTGTTTCGTAATATGTTTCATCATTAAGTATTATCATAACGGGGGCACGTCCATGAATCTAAAATAGTTAAATGGAACGATAGTAATCTATAATTGATCATTAATTAATTCATCTTTTCATACATTTTTCGAAAAGACAGAGAGATGTAAGCAATCTTCAGGATCTTCATTGGTACTATTGACAATAGCCATACTACCTAATGGGCAACCTTCTTTCGGTTCAGTAGCTTTAAATATTCCAACTGTACGCTTGGGCCTCGGTGGTTGAAATCGGTTAGCACCGCTTGTACTTTCTCCAAATGGAATTGCGTAGAATTTATAAAATAGCTGATATGTCCATGAGCTATAATCTGTTGTTCCCTCAATTTGTCCAAAAGAAGGAATATTCACAATTGTTTGATGGAGTGGAGTATTTTGATATTGTGGAGGATTTTCATATTGTGAAAAACACAAATCAATAAATTGTAATAATGTAACTATTATTGCTAAACTGAACATTTTTGTACGTGCCATCGTCAGGATGAACAGCGATCAACTGCGCTATTTAATTTTAAATAATTTGATAACACCCCCAAAAATAATTGCCAAAAATTTTCGGGTCAACAGGGGTGACTACTACTACTACTACTACTACAACAATTATATTCAAATTTATATTTTATTCGGTAGTCATTTTAATCTATAATACTTATCACTTTTTTTGTCATTAATCAATTATAAAAAAAAAAAATCACATTAACTTATATTATCAGAAGTCATAAATTCAAAATGTTAAATAAATAGTCAAGTACCAATTTAGTAAAAATATCGCCAACTTAAAGTTCACAGTCAATTTATTTTCGTATTATTATCAATAAGAAATAGAATCGACTACATTTTGAATAGGATGTGCGTCTATCATATAATTACAATGGCCTTAAAATATCATCTTTTCAGTCTTCAAATCTCATCTCAGAGGTCATAACGGAAGCGAAATGTTAGAAAATTTTATGATTAGCAACTGCTTTACTTTCTTCAATTGAAGCAAAGCCATTAATTTTTCAATGATAACCCCAACATCAAAATGGCACAAGATACTAAATATACAAAAAGCTATCAAAATAATCGTTCTTGAAACTGGGTAATTAGTAGAAAAATATATTTTCAACAAGGCGACATAAATGCTCTTCTCTTAGTGATATTGAAATTAAAAACAAGAATTTTTTTTTTTTTTTTGTAATTTTGTTTTTAATAGTTTTATATATTTTCTGCTCAAATTATGTTCGTTTTTTTTTAGAAAAGAAAAAATATCATAAAATAATTTTCAAAAAATAATCGAATATACTAAATTGATTTGAATGTTATTATTCCTCATCTTCGATTTGACTATTAATAGCGCTAAAGAATTCATCTCTGTAATCTTCATAGTGCAAGCGATCTGTATCAATCATAAAATATGGTCCAACATATTCTGTTAGCGGGAAACAACTGTTTGATGAAGATTTCGGAACACCAGTCTTAGCAAATGTTGTCCACAAATCGACCATTATTTCAGCCATTTCTCGATCTTTGCCTTCCAGATGAGCAACATGTGGTGGATACGGGAATAGGTAAATATTATCATCTGAAAGTGATGGTCCAGAAGTATATTGAACATATGGTGAATTGAGATTGTATCTATGCAAATTGCTGTTGTGTTTAAATGCATACAAGAATGTATTGTTGGGAAGATGTCGTGCATTCATTTGTAATGCTTCCAACATTGGTGCTTTATACAATATAACACTGACCAACTAGAAAATTTCAATAAAGATTCATTCATATCAGTATATAAAAGAATATAAAATATATTAGACTTACATCTATTAAATTTGGTGTTATTGTTGTTAAATTATAATCTGTTCCATCGTCATTTAAAAAGGAAACTTTAAATAAATTGTAATACAATCCGCCTGTATCGTTTCCTAATAAGTATCGGCCAACTGAGTCGAAAGCAGTTTTGATATTGAAATTATTTACCAAAGAATTGTGGAATTGCTCGATTATTTCTATTAAAAAAAAAAAGGTATATGTAAATCAAAAGTACTCAAAAGTTCATATAAAATTTGCTAAAAACTTACTCTTGAACATAAATGTTCCTACGTCAGCGGTTGTACCTCCCATCATCGGATGATGTTCTGTCTCAGTTTTACGTAGAAGGTCTATAGGATGCTCAGGTAACACTTTATTTACATCATCATAGACAAACTGGAACCCACCAAACTTTCCAACACCAAGTTTCTCATTTGCATTCTGAAATATATAGGAGAGAGGATTTTTTTTTAATATGTCACACGATTGTATTGCATATGTGTGTATGATCAGCATTTACCCCATGACAAACGAATGCTTGAAGAAGTGTACTTATTGGCATATTTGTTAGGCATTGAGCAATATCTTCTTCGGTATCGAGGGATGGGCAACGGCCACGTCTAGCAATATCCTCAGCATACTCTAGTGGACTATCTGTTAGAAAAAAGTGACTAAGGGCACTTCCTGACTGTAATATCACATTTCTGAAGAGATTTGATGGTACCTGTTAATATATTTGATTATAAAATAAATTGCATCAAGACAAAAACAGGATACACATATGCTTACCAGAGGTGACATTGTTAGTACATGTACTAAGGCAGATCCAGCTCCTTGTCCGAATAATGTTACCTCATAGGGATCTCCTCCAAATGGTCCAATATTCTGTTGTATCCATTTCAAGCTTTGCATTGCGTCATGGACAGCAATATTACCGGGCATATCTTCTGTACCAGTTGATAGAAAACCTATTGGTGCCAATCGATATTGAACTGCAACCAGAACAATATCTTTTTCCAGTAGATAGTCTGGCTTCGCCTCTTCCAAGCTCCCGTCAAAGAAAAATTCACCATGGAAATACACCATAACTGGATATCGGCCTTTTGTCTGTGCATGAAAATTTTTAATACACTCAAGCTTTTTTAATTTAATTTATTGGCAGTTGAAAGAACTTTTACATTTGGTGTGTGTATCGAAAGACGTAAGCAATCTTCAACATCGGACGTTGTCTCTTTAAGTTTAATTTCACTCAGAGCTTTGAATGAAGGACATGCTACTTTCTCCGACGTTCCATTGAATATTCCACTCCATGGACGAACTGGAATAGGGGGCTAACATTTTCGCACGCATTTTAAAATTGATCATTCTTTTACAAATTATTACAATATATAATAAATTACCTTAAAACGGTTCTCATTTCTTGGTGATTCAGCATATCTTATATTTGCAAAAGTGTGTATAGGTTGACGTGTCCAAGCAGAAAACGACACAGTCCCAAGCACTCGACCCAATTGCGGAATATCTACTATTTCTGGTACAGTTGTTCGACCATCTTCATAACTGGGGTAGTACATATGAACTCTAGGATCTTCAGTTGTAGTCATATAATCGTAGTATGGATCTCTATTATCATATTCTGGTTGTCGTGGTTCTGGCTGCCTATCTACAGGTCTACTATGATCATACCTGGGAGGCTCCGGTTGTCGGTGACCTTCTGCTTCGTGATGTTGTCTTGGATCTTCTTGTACTCTATGATCGCTTGTAGGATGTGTCGGATGATGACTTTCTACTCCCGGATATCCATAAGGTGGTGGTCTATGTTCTGGTCTTTCTTCTGGTCTTTCCTGTGTATACCTTTCATCAGGGTACCTACTGTCATGTCTGTCACGAGGATCTGGGCGTACTCGATCATGTGGAAGATACTCTCGTCCTTGCTCATGGCGATTATCGTCAGTTTGTGGATATCTATAATCAGGAGCTCTATTATCATAACCATGTTCTGGTTGCCTATCTTCAGGTCGCTCATGAGTTCGATTATCTCTTTCCTGATCCTGTCTTGGATCATGATGACCTTGATAATCGTGATGTCCTTGTTCAGGCTGTCTATAATCTGGCTGCCTATCCTCTGGTCTTTCAGGACTATATCTTTCTGGTTGACTTTCCTCTGGTCTATAATGTCCGTAGTTCTGATAATCCGGATATCGAGGATCGTGTGGTTCGGTATTCCGCCTCTGATCTTCTTCTTCATGTCGAATATCAGCAGTATGATTTTCCGGATGTCTATCATCATGAACTCTATTGTAAGGGTCTACATCGTCAGGACGTCTATGACCTGGTTCCGGATATCTATCATCATGACCTCTATTGTAAGGGTCTACATCTTCTGGACGTCTCTGATCTGGTTCCGGATGTCTATCATCATGACCTCTGATGTATGGATCTAAATGTTCTGGACGTCTCTGATCTGGTTCAGGATGTCTATCATCATGACCTCTATTGTAAGGGTCTAAATATTCTGGACGTCTCTGATCTTGTTCAGGGTGTCTATCATCATGGCCTCTATTGTAAGGGTCTACATCTTCTGGACGTCTATGCTCTGGTTCCGGATGTCTTTCATCATAACCTCTATTGTAAGGGTCTACATCTTCTGGACGTCTATGCTCTGGTTCCGGATGTCTATCATCACGACCTCTATTGTAAGGGTCTACATCTTCTGGACGTCTATGCTCTGGTTCCGGATGTCTTTCATCATGACCTCTATTGTAAGGGTCTACATCTTCTGGACGTCTATGACCTGGTTCAGGATTTCTATCATCATGACCTCTATTGTAAGGGTCTAAATGTTCTGGACGTCTATGATCTGGTTGAGGATGTCTATCATCATGACCTCTATTGTAAGGGTCTAAATGTTCTGGCTCAGGATGTCTACCATCTTGGCCTCTATTGTAAGGGTCTACATCTTCTGGACGTCTCTGATCTTGTTCCGGATGTCTATCATCATGAACTCTATTGTAAGGGTCTACATCGTCAGGACGTCTATGACCTGGTTCAGGATGTCTATCATCATGACCTCTATTGTAAGGGTCTACATCTTCTGGACGTCTCTGATCTGGGTCAGGATGTCTATTATCATGACCTCTATTATAAGGGTCTACATCGTCAGGACGTCTGTGACCAGCTTCCTTATCTAAGGGATGATTATATTCTGGATGCCTATCATCTGGTCTTATTTCATTAGGGTTCGTATATTCTGGGTATCTGGGATCCTGTCTTCGGTCATCATGGTTTCTATTATCAGGTTCCTGATGTTCAGGTTGTCTTGCATGATTATCAAAGTGTCCTCTAACGTCGTGACTTCGATAATCTGGATGATCTTGTTGACGTCTTAAATCTTCAGTTCCATGATCCTGTGCACTGTTAGGTTGATTTGGATGTCTGTAATAGTCTGTATTATGTTGTTCAGCGCCGTTTGTCCCATAAGCTAATACTAATATTACTACTGAGTAAAAAAACGCTGTATTAAGTGAAATATTATTAAACTGCTTCATCGTTGTTATTTTTGATGTATTACATCAGCAACGGACAACCGAAGACTGATCTCAACAATTGTTATTCGATCCGCATGCTCTTCGATTATAATTCTGTTTGAACGCCTTTACAAATACAAACAAAATATAAATTTATAGATTAAATTTAATCAATATAAGCATACACTGATCACTACTCCTCCAAGAATAATCATTCTTTTTTCGTTTTTCTTTTTACAAAAATATCACTCCAATTTGACCTCCTTGAACTAACAGTTACCATGAAAATAAAATTTCAAGTCTTTGGTATATTTGGCGTAAGAAAAAAAATATCATTAAACTGTTACGAATTATGGTATATAAAAAATATTTTTAAAAAAATTGTTTGCAAATTTTTTCAAATTTAATTAAGTAAAACTCATAAGTGTAAAAAATCATTTTTTTTTTATTTTTGCATTTGCAATAATTTATTTTGATAATATTTTATACATTATTTTTTTTTTAGAAAATAAGAACCTTGAATAAGTTGAAAATGTTTTACATTAAATTTTTTAATAATTTTATAAACTCGTGTTAACTTCCTTTACTGATTACTTACTTTTTTCTATTTTCTATTTATGTCTACATTAAAATTGTCTTATATCAAAGAAAGATTATTAAATATATTAACTATTGAATTGAATAATATTTTTAGAAGACAATTTATGGATTTACAAAAAGCACAGAATGGCTACAATTTGAAATTATTTCTAATAAAATAAGGCACTATCCTATTTCTTATTAATTTTCGATAAATATTCCATTCGAATTTATGTGTATTTGTTAACTAAAAATCTTAGTTTAAACGTACATTTGGTTACTTAAAACAAGATTAGTATTATTAAATAATTTTTTCTAATTAACAGTGAAATTGATTAAAGTTATGAATAGAAAAGAATTTTAATATCTTATAAATAATATCAAACTCAGATTATTAAATAATCAGGATTTTTAAATTGATTGTATAAAAAATAGAAAAAATTGAATTCATTTGAGTTCAATTTTTTGTTTGGATTTAATTTATTTTTCATCATAATTTTTAAATCAACATAAATTGTTTTAATGCATTTAGAAAATTAGTTTTTGTGTTCTTCCCAACCTGTTTGTTATTTTCTATCATTATTTAAAAAAAAAAAATTGAAATACGCCACTTTCGGTCCAAACAGTTTTACATATACATAGATGTGTTCGTACATAAATATTTAACGTGAATTTAAATTTTCAATAAAAAATTCGAAAAAAATCTCTTTCATAAGCTACAAATAAATTTTTGTTCAACATTATTTCATATACTATTCATAAAGCTTCTTAAAGCCAAGAATCGCTAATTGAAAAAAAAATCATGTTTATTGATAATGTTTACATATAAATATTTTTTTATTTCAATAGAAAACATTTAAAATAAAGTTTCAAAAACAATGACCATACTATACGACTAAGCATAGTGCAATACAGCAATTGAAACTTTATTTGAACATATTTTAATAGAGAGCATATTTATTTCTATGTACAAAAATATTTCGACTTTACAAGTTTCTTTCCAGCTCGAGCATCTCGAACAGTTATCGATAGTTCATCTAAGAAATCATTGGTAAGATGAAGTGACGTATCGATATGCATCACAGGACCAGATATTTCGGTAGCTTTCGGCCAAGCGGTAGTATTCTCAGCAGATGGAACACCATTTTTTGCAAATGATGTCCACAATTGTACCATTAGCTTAGCAACATTCAAATCTTGATCTGACATATTTTTCAACATTTCTGAACGACTGTCATTCCATGGAAATAGAAATAGCGTATCGTACGAATGGTATACACCACAATCATAGTTAAATTCTGGAATTCCTAGTCTTGCGAAGCATTCTTTTATTTGTCCACAATAATCAAAGCTGTACAAGTAGAGATTTTTTGGGTCTAAACGTTGTAAATCTTGCACAGTTTTTAATAGTGGACATTTTATCATCACAGCACCACAAAACTGAAAATAAAATTTATTTTATGTAACAACATAAGTATGAGTATAATATCAAGAGAAATCTGAACTTTTTATATGATCTACGGTGTTATGAAATAGTTTAATTTAACTTTTTAAAAAACATACATCAATAAAACCATGTATCATATCATCGAAATCTCCTTTCACGATTTCTTCCTGTGTAAATAGTTCTTTTTGTGCAAAGCATGTAAGTGCACCTGACTGATCTTCAACACCTAAGAAATCACGAATACAATTCAACATCAAATATGATGTGGTTACTGGATCTCTAATTTCTATACGGTTTTCCAATATATTTAAAAGTTCTGTAATAATTAAAAAATTTAAGGTTTTTTGAAAAACCAAAATTTTCCTAAATTCAAAAATGAATTACTTGTAAATGAGAAAACGCCATCATTCTTAGTAACTCCAGCCATAACGGGGACACATTCACGTTTACTGCAGAATAAATTGGTCTGCAGCATAAACATAGAATCATCAAAAATTAATTTGCTGAGTCCTAGTTCATGCGGCTCATAATCTTGTCCCTGATACTACAAAAAAAAATCAGAAAATTGATACTAACTACAAATGCTATAAATAATCCACAAACTTACCTTATAGTCCCACAAGTCACTGAACAAATCTTCAACACTAATAGACATTAGTGCATCATTAACCGCTTCTATACTTGCACTAGGGTCTTTGCAACCGGCGACATAACCAACTCTTTGTGCTTGCTTTATTGGGTCATTATCGACATAGGCAGGGGAATATGCCGATCCGGATTGCATAATTACACGATGGAAATAATTTTGTGGTACCTAATTAGGAAAATTTGATAAAAATTTAATGTACTCGTAAACATTATTTCCACTATAAATATTGTTTGTACCGCATGGGTAGAAGCTAGAAGTAAAGCATGTGCTAGAGCTGATCCAAAAGATTGCCCCATCACAGTCACATTATTGGCATTGCCACCAAAATGCTTAATGTTCAACTGCACCCATTCCAGTGCCAAAACAATATCGCTCAAACCAGCATTTCCAGGCACTTCTGTGGTACGAGTTGAGGTAAATCCTAAAACTCCAGTTCTGTAATTAGGAACTACCAGAACTACATCTTCGTCCAAAAGAAAATCCGGAAGCTTTTCTCTGCCATCGTGAAAATAACCGCTGCTCTCTATAAAAAACATAACAGGTGCTAAACCATTCAACTGAAAATTAACAAAAATATTATAATTTAATATAATATAAATTGAAATTCATCATTTTACATTTTTGCTATAAACAGAAAGGTTAAGGCAATCTTCAAAATCAATATTTGGATTGATCTCTTTTTCTTCGATAAGCTCATGAATATTTTTATCTGACGGACATTTACGACCAGGTTTTGTTGCATCTCGAACTTCTTTCCAGGCTTTAGCCAATTCCGATTTCTATATTATAAATATAATTAATAATTATTCTTAAAAATTTTAATCTGTCATATTCCAAAAACCTTAAACCGTCGAGGTCCACTAGGAGATTCGCCGTATTTTACACCGAGAAACTGATAAATTTTCTCATTTTTCCAAAATGAACTTCTAGTTGCACCGCGTAATTTTCCATAGTTCGGAAGGTCAACAATGACTTGAGATTCTGTGAATTATTCTTAAATTATTTTGTGACCTTTACAAAGGTGGAAAAAAAAACACAAAAACCATTTAACGAGAAGACTAACAATTTTCAATCACAAAAATTTATCTATTAATTTTCACACGTGATACAATCTTAAATTGAATATTTCAAATTTTAATATTACCTGTCGTACTCATCTTGCTAATATGAAATATTCAATTTTAAACCATTTATTAATCACTGCACGAAGAATTCCAAACTGTTTATAGACAATGAATAATCATATCCTATGACATCATTAGTTCCATCAATTGAGGCCCGGCAATTACAAAATCCAATAAGAAGTCATATTCGCCGAAAGCGTGTTTGTCAACAATTTTGACATTTATTTCTAAAGCAGATTGTTCACGGTCAAACAATTTAAATGTGATGACGCAATTTATTTTTATATACCGATGCGATAGAGACTGAATTTTCGTAGACTAGACTTTGATTAAAAATAAATTTATTTTTTATCACCAAATTATGGTAAATTGAAAATATGATTTAAAAATTATTTCGAAATAATTTTTAAATCATATTTTCAATTTACCATAATTTTGGTGGGTACGTTCTTCGGACAACCGGTGGGAGATACTCTTTAGTTCTTTAATCTAAGTCGATGTTTCCACTTGGTGGACTTGACCTGGTTGACTTGAGCTCTTCGTGTTTTCACTGGTGGACTTGACCCGGTTGAAAATTAAATTTATTTGACATTTTCAAGATGGTGGCAACTGATTTTTATGAGTTAGATCGGTGGTAGAGGTCTGTTTGGAATCGGAACACTGCATACAGCGTGTTCGGAACACTGCATACAATAAATACAAATAATTAATTGGCATAAATTTTTTTCATTATTTTTATAATTATATCACATTATTAAAGGTTCATATTAAAAACAGAAATATTCGATTTGGGAGTAGTTTCTGTTTTAAATATTTTCGTAACAGATGTGAGGCATAGTGTATGCAGGTATCTTGAAAATAAATGAACATAAGGGAAAATTTAATATTTTTTTGAAACTACTCCCAAATCGAATATTTCTGTTTTTAATATGAACCTTTAATAATGTGATATAATTATAAAAATAATAATATAAATCTTAGATTTATAGTAATATAAATCTTAGAACTCATAATCTTGACCTGAAATATCAAATAAAAATATTAAATTTTAACACAACACAACCTTCTTGCTCGGCAGCTCGAAAATTATGATATTATTTGACATATATGAAACGATTGTAAGGTAGAACATGGAACGAAACGGTTGAACGCAAAATATTTTTCAAAAGTTTTTGGTTTATTTCCCCCCGACCCGCACTCTTCGTCTCGCCAACAAAAACGAGGTCAAGTCCACCAATGGAAACAAGCAATAAGGAGATACTAGCAATTATCTCGGGCGCTGGCACTTCTAATGACAGCAGAGGTTTAGATAGACTTCGCCAAAAACAGTTGGTGTAATCAGCTTGTAACTGGTTGCTTACTATTCTTCGCTAACCATAATTGAGCGTATCTCAATCCCTAAGGTCGTAAGCGGCCTATTATATTATGCCTTACCATAAAATAATTATGTTTTTCTTAGTAGTGAACATATGTCAGTAAAATTTATTATCAGTATACTAAAAATTTTGTTAAAAACAATTGAAATAAAATTAGCCAATTCAATAAAAGTCGTAAATTTTTGTATTAAAATTGTATTTGTTCAATCTAGGTCTATATAAAGAACGCAACAAAATGCATCAGATGTTCTCACTAACAATCGCAATGAGGTAAAGGGTTTAGGAAAATTTTGGTATGCTGACTATTCATTGTGTTCTTGCGGAAATATCAAAATTTTTCCTTTATCTGCGTCCTTTACAGTTGCTGCGAACTCGTCTCTAAAATCGTTTGTAATGAATGGCTCCTGGTCAATGTGCATTACTGGTCCTGATACTTTCGTCATTGCTGGCCAATCGACAATACCATCGGCTGATGGACGATTTGTTTTGGCAAATGATGTCCACAGCTTGACCATTAGTCGTGCTATCTCGTAATCAGCATCGGACATTTTTTTTAAATTATATGTTGATGGGAATAAAAATACGTTCTCGTACGAATGATAAATTCCACATTCGTATGGCAATTTGCAAGTGGTTAACATGGCGTAAAATGCTTTAACATCTCCATCATAATCGAATGAATACAAATACGTATTGTCGGGTTCTACCAGAGCCTTCAATTGTGCAGCTCGGAGTGTGGGTGCTTTGAACATTAACGTTCCACAAAACTTAAAACAAAACAAAAATAACCATTTTAAGTAAATAGTGATCTTATATATTGTGCCCCAATCTACTCACATCGATAAAACCATGAATCATTTTATTAAAGTCACATTTTACAACCTCGTCATGTTTAAAGAATTCATAAGTAGCGAGACTGGTTAGTGATCCGGACGTTTCCTCCACTCCCAAGTAGTCACGAATACAATCAAGCATTATAAAAGAGTTGTGCTTAGCCATTTCTAAGTCGATTCGATTCACTAGGACATTGTACACTTCTAAAAAGATTATCATAGAATTCGATTAAATAGTGTGCAATTATAACCAAGGAAACTTTCTTACTAGTAAATGGGAAAACTCCATCATTTTTGGTCACACCAGCCATTACGGGAATATTTTTTGGTTTAGCACGTAACAAATCTGTCGGTAATGTGTTCAAATAATCTCCCAAAGTCAACTTACTGAGAGCGATTTCATGAGGATCATAGTCAGAGCACTCGTACTGAAATTCAAACAGATTAATTGGAATGGATGATAATTTTTCAAATGACTCACCTTATGATCCCAAATTTCATTGAGGAGATCGTCCATTTTTGCACCCATGAAAAAGTCATTCAAATCTTCAATGGTGACATCGTCATCTGTAAGTCCACCCAGCCAAGCGATTTTTCTAGCGTCCTCGTCAGGAGTTTTCTGAACAGCCCATGGAGAGAATAGTGATCCAGATTGCAAGATGACTCTATGAATGTAGTTATCGGGAACCTAGAAAAATATTCGATAGAAGATAATATGGTACGGCTGACAGATTACTGTACCTTATCAGTTATTAATAGGGCATGTGCTAGAGCTGCTCCGAATGAATGTCCAAAAACCGTAACTGAATCAGGATCGCCACCAAAAGAGGAGATGTGCTTATGTACCCAGTCAAGTGCTAGTATGATGTCTGTAAGGCCAGCATTACCAGGGATTTCCTTAGTTTGTGTTGATAGAAATCCAAGAATTCCGGTCCGATAGTTCGGAATGACTAAAACGACATCCTCTTCCAATAGGAAAAATGGTAACTTTTGGGATTTATCTTCATAGTAACCACTACTTGGTATATAGAACATGACCGGAGCCTTTCCAGTAAGCTGTACTCGTATTCACGAAAATTATTATTATTTATCTCAATGTCACTAAAATATTTCAGCGTACATTTGTCGAAAACACCGACAGGTAAAGACAATCCTCTAAATCATGTTCAGCCTCTTCTTCCAGATATATGTGAATATTAGAATCGTTTGGGCATTTGCCAACTGGTTGAGTTGCATCCAAAACATCATGCCAGGGATATGCTGGAATAGCTTCCTGAGATATATACCATTGAAAACTTTTATAAATTTATATTAAAAATATGATTATTAATTTTTATTCACGCACTTTAAATCTTCTTGCTCCGTTTGGAGATTCACCGAATTTCACTCCCAAAAATTGGTAGATGGTTTTTTTTGACCAAAACGTTTTACTTGTTGATCCTTTTAATTGACCCAGCATAGGCAAATCAACAATGGGAAATTCTATAATTGAAATTTATATTTTTATTAAATGGAAAATCATGTGCTTTTTTTTAAGGATTTTCAATTTTTCTTTAAAAAATTTATCGAAATTCTTATTTATTTAAAAATTTTGCAGATATTTGATTTTATTCGAGGATGTTTATTAAAAACAAAGAAGGATAATCTGAAGTCCGCTTTAACTATGCTCCATCAAAGAGCTCCAGACGTTCCGGCTTTGCGCCGGGGTTTTCCAGTTCGACACTCCTAGCATGTTTTTGGCGTTCTAACCTACCTTGTGTAGGATCTTCTTCACCAATGCCTTTTGAGCTAAATTTTATCCACAACCGGGCGGTCGCGGTAACGATCCAGAATCTCGTCGTTAAATAAGCTCCGGAATCGTTTATTCTCATAAAGGGTGAGCAAAATTCTTCAAAAATCCTCCTCTCGAACGGGAATAAGATTTCGAAATGGTTGAGAACCCAAGTTTTCAAAGAATGCATGGGAACCAACAGGGCTGATGTCTTATATAGAAGTAGCTTCAATGTTATGGTCAGAATTTTCGAGCGAAATAACTTGGACTGACTGAAATAGACTCTGTTGGCTGCGACCCTTGACCCCTAATAGGAGAATAATTTAATTCTTTCGGGGCTATAATCTCTTATCTGTTTGCTACTAGTGCTAGATTGTCTTCTCTTAGACATAAACGGTGTCACCATATACTTTGTTTTGCATAATTTATCGCCTCCGACTCAATTTTGGTAAAGGCCTCTCGTACACTCTTTCTGATCGACCCAGAATGTCGCGAAAGTATCGCGAATTTTCAATTTCCACGTGTTACGTAAGTTTGATTTTTGATTTTTTGTGGCGTTATGTTGGTACTCATGTCTCTCACTTATGCCGTCAAGTTCGGCCATTTTGAATGTTCAGTTAATTTTTGACATTTGCTTTGCTTGCACGTGTTTTAGCACGTCTTAGATTTTTGCTCATCAAAGAATCTGTTTCGGGAACAAGAAAAAGTCACAGGGGGCCAGATCTGGGGAATACGGTGGCTGCGGCATTATTAGTGTGTTGTTTTTGGCCAAAAATTTGCGGACAAGCAACGATTCGTAAGCAGGGGCGTTATAATGATACAAAAGCCAATTTTTGTTTTTCCAAATATCCGGGCGTTTCTGGCGGATTGCTTCGCGCAACTTGCGCATAACCTGCAGGTAATATTCCTTATTGACCGTTCTATCCTGTGGCAAAAACTCATGATGCATCACATCCTTGCAATCGAAGAAAACTGTAAGCAAAACCTTCACATTCGACCGAACTTGGCGCGCTTTTTTCGGTTTTGGCTCGTGCGTCAGCTTCCATTGGGATGATTGAGCTTTGGTTTCCATGTCATAACCATAAACCCACGATTCGTCACCAGTTATGACCCTCTGGAGCAAATTTGTTTTTGGTCGAAAATGGGCATAAATCGAAGACGAGCCAAAACACGTGCAAGTAAAGCAGCTGTCAAAAATTAACTGAATATTCAAAATGGCCGAACTTGTCGGCATAAGTGAGAGACATGAGCACCAACATAACGCCACAAAAAAATCAAAAATCGAATATACGTAACCCGCGTAAATTCAAAATTCGCGATACTTTTTGAACAGACCTCGTATGCTAACAGCTGGGCAGACTTAATGAGGATGGTACCACTCAAGTTTATCCTTGAGTCAGAATTTAGTTTCTCCAGCGCTATCTTAAAGAGAATGCACGAATGAAATTAAACTGCTTTTACTTTTCCTCTCACACTAGTCATGATCAGTCTCTAGTCTGATAAATAGAAACTGTCTTTTTGGGATGCCGAACTCTCTTTTTGGGTTGCCGAACTCTCTTTTTGGGATGCCGAACTCTCTTTTTGGGATGCTGAACTCTCTCATGAATGTGTAAAGTTTTACTTTTACTATGCCGTGGATCTGTTACCCATATTCTACCAGGTATTCCATTTTTGGAGTGAAGCCTCTCTGATATTGGACAATAATTTTTTGGGCGAATGGAACTATTCTGCCTACTAAGATAGCTGAGAATATCTTATAGATGGTACTTCACAACGTTATTCTCTCTATAATTGCTACACTACGTGCTATCTCCTTTTTTGAGTATGGGACAGTTAATGCCAAGGGAGGGAAGTTCCCGATCCTGTCGACAAATGGCTTTGAAGATCTTCAGTCGACAGATTGCTTTTGTCGTTTTCTCTATGCATAGTGGCGGCAGCCTGTTTTCCTCAGATGACGGAACCATCAACTTATGTTCTGACTGGTTTGTGTTAGGAGTACATTTAACGCCTATTGCATATGCAAAAAATGACCAATATTTTGAAAATCTCAATAAAAGCAGTCTTTTGTGTATAATTTAAAGTTCGATACATTTCGAATTTGGTGTGATGTAGGAATTGGCGATTAGTTTTTTGTAAATTAATTTTATCATATTTTTCTAATGTAAAGAATTTATATTTTCTAAAAATAAACACTACAATTTGAATTAATTCTGTCTATAAGCTCGTTTGGTTCGATATTTATTGATAAGCGTTATCATCAGAATTGAAAACAAATTTTGACTAAATTTTTATCATTCAAATACAATAGAAAATATTCAATAAAATATATTTGGATACATATTGCTTATCTAATGTATAAATATTTAAATTGACTGTGTCCAAGCTTCCAAATTTAGATAAGGACAATTTTGCAAGAATAAACTCAACCGTTCAAAAGGTTGAACTCACAATGAAATTAAATTTGATTAATTCTGTAATTTTTCAAAATTCTAGTCATTATATTTTACACTATCCTAGCTAGGTTTTTTTGATTAAAAACTCTGCAAAATACAAAAATCCAACTTGAATGGAATAAATTCGGCATTTATAAAATTTATGAGATTTGAATCTATACGAGGTCTGTTCAAAAAGTATCGCAAATTTTGTGTTTTTTCAAAAATTATTTATTTATTTATGAATATCTATTTTGTTCCCTTCAAAGTAATCCCCACTAGATATTATACACTTGTGCCAACGTTTTCTCTAATGCTCGAAGCACTTCAAAAAATCATTTTTTGTGATTTTGTTCAGATCCTCCTTCGATGCCGTCTTTATCTCCTCAATCGTAGCGTAGCGTCGTCCTTTCATGGGGCTCTTCAGTTTCGGGAACAAGAAAAAGTCACAGGGGGCCAGATCTGGGGAATACGGTGGCTGCGGCATTATTAGTGTGTTGTTTTTGGCCAAAAATGGTAAAAGCCAATTTTTGTTCTTCCACAAATCCGGGCGTTTCTGGCGGATTGCTTGGCGCAACTTGCGCATAACTTGCAGGTAATATTCCTTATTGATCATTCTACCCTGTGGCAAGAACTCATGATGCACCACGCCCCCGCAATCGAAGAAAACTGTAAGCAAAACCTTCACATTCGACCGTACTTGGCGCGCTTTTTTCGGTTTTGGCTCGTGCGGCTTCTTTTTTGGAGCTAATTTGGGTTGTCGCGGACAGAGTCCAACAGCTCCTTAGCAATGTTAATGTGACGCTGTGTTTGGTCAAAATTGAGCAAAAATCGAAGACGAGCCAAAACACATGCAAGCAAAGCAGATGTCAAAAATTAACTGAACATTCAAAATGGCCGAACTTGTCGGCATAAGTGAGATACATGAGTACCAACATAACGCCACAAAAAATCGAAAATCAAATAAACGTAACCCTCGGAAATTCAAAATTCGCGATACTTTTTGAATAGATTTCGTACTTTGGTACGTTTTATAAATTTTTAGGAAAAAATAACTTTATTGAATATGTAATTTTACCTTTACTTTTTTAAAAGAAATTGCAATTCATTAAAATCACGGGAAAATATCAATATATTTATAAAAAATAAAAAATCAATTTGGTTTTAAAATTACATCCATCAACAATAGTCTCAAGAAAAAAATTACCTTTTTTTTAGCAAAATTATAGTTCATTTATTATCATCTGTAAAGTTTTAAAAAAATATATATATTGCATCTATAAAAGCAAATTCATCATAAAAGTGTGAATGGTTCAAGTAATAATTAATCGTGAGATAATAATTTATACATTATTGCTTGCGTTACGAAATTAGTAATGAATTTCAAAATGAACAATCATGCACATTACGAGAAAATGTTTTCCTATCGAAAATAAAAAGAAAATCTCCAATGCACTCTAATTCAGTATTAATATGTTTTATATAACAATATGTCGAAGAGTAATTGACCTCATTAGATACAGTCATATAAGAATGAATCGTATTTGCTCATTTATTATAGATTATTGACCTTATTCCATAGTCTGTTTCGATCTGGTCCTTGAAAAAAAAAAATACAAATTTTCATGACGCAATTCTGAACACGAACATTTATGGTTTCTGTTTAAAAAAATGACCATAAGGCCCAAAAAATACACCCACCAATAAAGTTCAAATTTTTTTTCAAATAATTAAAATTAAATGCAGCATTTTTTTTCAAGGGTTTTTTAATGGCAAATATTTTATTGAAACGTTTTCGTAAAATTACATTGAACAAAACGTTTCAACAGCTATTTGGTTAAAGAATAAAGTTATGGAAGCAAACCATTCGCAAAAGATGTCGTCAAAAATTTAAAGATTTTATGGAAGAAAATCAACGACTACATAGTAAAAATAGAATAAACATTCAGTTCAACCTGCAAATCCATAATATAAGAACTTTTGTTTTTAAACCATTTTCTATCCGTAAATTCAAGTCTGCTCGGAACTAGTTTCATTCATTATTCATTAAATAGTATTCACCTTATAGCTCTATAGAAGGATTCAAGGATTAATATTGATTTATCGATTGTCAGCCAAAACTAGCACATGCCAACTAAAAATCATTCATGAGCAATAAACATATCTTTTCGTGACTTTCCATTCGAATTTTCTGTGTGCATAAAAATTTCGTTTATCGTAGAAAAATGAAAATTTACACAACGAACACAGTTTGGAACGTTCTCATAGAATGGACAGAAAAAAAAAGGAAAAAAAAATGAAAAGTGCACGTTTTTTCGGCAACGGAAAACAAAAAAAAATCTATTTTTACCCTTAAACGAAAGAGATTCTCAGAGTTTACGGAATCGAAGCGAGCACAAGCCGAAATTTTAAAAATAATTCCCATTCCCGATGACCACGGTCAGACGTTTACAATTTTAATAAATCGAGATTCTTTCATTAGTGAAAATGAACGTACACCACCCTTCTCCGATCGCCGACTATACTCTTCACAGCTTCTCGGTATAGGAATGCGTTTAATTTTCATTTTTCGTCCAAAGTATCATGAAATTATGTTTTCGAAATTTTTATTTTCTTAATTTTGTTGCAGAAAATCCATATCACAATTGTTTTATGTATTACATTATTAGCCATAAAAATACACTAAACTAAATATAAAAATGAAATAAATTGAAAAAAACCATCAAACAAGAAAAAAAAGGGGGAGGATCAGAAGGCAGTAGTATCACTGCACCCAATCGACTAGATTTCAATGTCAAATCAACCCCAAATGACCTTGAAATACTTCTCAAGTGGTTGGTTGCTCATGAATTTGCAATAAACACAAACAATAGAATATCCAGTTTATAGGAATAATTATGGAGAAATCCTTTTCCCTTTATTGGGGGTCAACTATCCATCCTCACCTTGTTCTTCGGTATTCGTCTCCATAGTTAACCACTTTTTTTTTACTGTTTTGTCTACACTTCCCGAAAATCAACTGATTATTCGAGTAAGAAACTAAATTTCCACCGACGATAGAAAACAACACGACGAAGACTCAATCTGATCACGGCCGATAGCCAGAAGCGAATAATGCCAAAGTGCTCCAGTGTGGCGCTCCACCATCAACCAACCAGCCAGCGTTAATAGACATCAGGACAAGTCCGAAGTGTCTCTCGTGATTATTCGGTTTCCAACAGTTGCCCACAGCCGCCCACCAGTTCATCGCGCACGTGTTACCTCATTTTTCGTCTCTCCCCAAAAATCCACACTTAATAATCCGGCATATGCTCCAAAATCTATCGAAAATCCCCCTACTTATCAAACAACACAGCTGTGCAAAAACAAAACCATTTTGACATTTAACTTTATCTGTCATTTTTTCTCTTTTTTCATTTGCGCCAAACTAATGCAACTATTCACACAAAGGTGGCGGGCATATCTATATAGGAATTATGGTTTGATTATTTGGTACATCACTTGTTCAGTATGCTTCTAAAAACATGGTCGAACTAAATATATCAAATATTTTCCTACAATTATTTTATATTTTGTTAAAAAATCCACTTAATTGTTATTATATCATTTAAAAAAATTAGTAAATTCTTTTAAGGTATACAATTAAAAGAATCTGACTTAATTTTTCAATACAATAATAATGTTTTGATAATATTGCATCACATGTAATGTTATTTGTAAAATGCAATTTACTGAAAATTTTTTTAAATTAAAAAAAATAAATTCAATTATCACTGTTAGATATTTTAAAAAATCTTTTGGCCAAATTTTTAATATCTATTTTTGTATATTCTAACATGATTTAAACAAGACAACATAATATTGGTAGTTTTTTTTAAAAAAATTTCTTCATATTTGAAAGAAAAAAAAAAAAATAATAAGCGGACGGAAATGAAATAAAAAGCAATTATTAATTTAGTAATTGAATTTAAAGAGTAAAACAAACTCAACTGTATTGCTAAATAATCAAATATTGATTGAAAAAAAAAAATCAAATATGTTAACTTTCTGTTGAGTAGAAAATAAATGTTAAAATAACAAAACAGAAGTCATCATACAAGTTCGTCGGTAAAACCACCAACGAATTAATTAAAAATTTTTTTAAACAGTAATTAAAAAGTTTCTGTAAGGACTTATTATAATTGGCTAATCAAAATGTTGAATTTTAACGTGTTTTGTATCTACGAGTACATATACATAGAGGAATTTTTAATGAGATATGAGAATTCGATTGAATGAATTATGAAATCAAATTTCTATCAATTGAAATTTAATAAATATTAAAAAATAAATAGAAAAAATTATTGTACATGAATTCCTTATTGTATATATTTTTGCTTTATTCCCTAATTTTTGAAATATTTGTAAGGTATATTTAGTAAAATTTAACATTTTAAGAAATAGATTTTTTTTTACAGGTATAGTTAGGTAAAACTTAATAAAAACGGGGAATATTTACTATTTTGTTAAAAGAATATAATTTCATATATGTTATATCAGCCACTCTCCAAAATGATTACTATAATAATTTATAAAATAATAAAGGTTACATAAAGAACTCTTAGAGAAAGAAAGAAAAAAATACATTCACACCTTTAGGGTGTGTTGAATGAATATATTTCAATTCTATGAACGTGTAAAAGGAAGTGGGCGGAAAGCGAAACGATTGCTTCTGACACATTTTCCTTTAAATGGGAACATTGTTCCGTCGGTGATCCGTCAATAATAGCCTGTGTTATAAGGGCAAGAGCTCCTGAATGATATTTTAAAGGGATTGGATTCCTAATATTGTACAAAAAGAAAGAAATGCTAAAAATTGAATGCAAAAAAAAAAATAATATCATGACAATATGCGAATATGTTGAGTGTGAACTGCTAGTAAGATTATAAGGTGAGGAATAATATTTCTATAAGGGCTAGAGAGATCACATTTACAATATTTAACTCATATTCTTAAAGGTGTGAGTACGGTTAAGTCCTATTTTTAACAGTATTCACCACACACTATCTACCGTTTCCTATTAACCATTTACCGGTCACCATTATTATATTTAGCCTTCAGTTTTAAGTTTTTCTGGCTAGGACTTTTGGTTGTTCCTACTATTGTACAAATGCGTTGTTATATGCCGGTATGTGTGTAGGATTGTGAGTAATTTTTGTATTGAGAAATTTAGCTTCACACTGGCAGTGTTGTGATTGATCCACCCCTTATACTTGGGTGCGTTGCACTATCATTATCGCTGCTGCGGTTCGATTGTTGGACTTTTGTTCAATTCAAATACAGTATTCCGTATAGTTACTCCCAAAAGGATTGTCTTGATGTATGTATGTGAATATCATATTTTATTTATTATTAGATCCTATTTTATTTTGATAGGAAATAAGGTCATATAAATATATTTTTGGATATAATTTACTCAAATACCATCCCTTTTGGGGAGAATATTCAAAGTTGTGGCTATTTTGATAATAAAGTATTTACAAAATTGTGCATTGGAAATTAAAGTTACATATTTTCATATCTTTTTTATAAAGAAGTCCCTGAAAAAAAATTAGTTTCTCGATGTTGAAGGTCTACCTGAGCGAGGCTCTTCATCTACTACTTTTCGGAGCTCCAAAAATGTCTTATGCCCCCGAAATACTTATGCTTTCTATAAAGAAGGATTCCCATAGGCTGGTTGCTACTTTTCGCAACTTGAATTCACGGATTCACCAAGCTTAACACATAATTTGATGACTTCTCGTTACTCCAAGTTCCTTTCTTCGTAACGCACTATAAAAATACAACTTGAGTCAAAATTCCCGATCATTGGGCATAAAATATGAACCCACTGAAGAAATGCTGCCGGAAGTTGTGATTCTAACAGTAAAGTAAATAATATCACTTTTCAGTAAATTTGATAAAGAATAAAAAATATTAAAATTAATGTCAAAAAATATTAATTAACAGTTTTTACGAGGTCTGTTCAAAAAGTATCGCGAATTTTGAATTTCCGCGGGTTACGTATATCCGATTTTCGATTTTTTGTGGCGTTATATTGGTACTCATGGCTCTTACTCGGCTCCAAGTTTGGCCATTTTGAATGTTCAGTTAATTTTACTACCAATACTCATGCCGTCAAGTTCGGCCATTTTGAATGTTCAGTTAATTTTTGACAGGTGCATTGCTTGCACGTATTTTGGCTCGTCTTCGATTTTTGCTCAATTTTGACCAAAAACAGCATCGCATTAACATTGGTAAAGAGCTGTTGTACTCTGTCCACGACGACCCAAATTTGCTCCAGAAGGTCATAACTGGTGACGAATCAATCATCCCAATAGAAGCTACCGCACGAGCCAAGACCGAAAAAAGCGCGCCAAGTTCGGTCGAATGTGAAGGTTTTGCTTACAGTTTCCTTCGATTTCAGGAGCGTGGTGTATCATGAGTTCTTGCCACAGGGTAGAACGATCAATAAGGAATATTACCTGCAAGTTATGTGCAAGTTGCGCCAAGCAATCCGCCAGAAACGCCCGGATTTGTGGAAGAACAAAAATTGGCTTTTGCACCATGATAACGCCCCTGCTCACGCATCGTTGCTTGTGCGCGAATTTTTGGCCAAAAACAATGTACTAATAATGCCGCAGCTACCGTGTTCCCCAGATCTGGGCCCCTGTAACTTTTTCTTGTTCCCGAAACTGAAGAGCCCCATGAAAGGACGACGCTACGCTACGATTGAGGAGATAAAGACGGCATCGAAGGAGGAGCTGAACAAGATTTCAAAAAAGGATTTTTTGAAGTGCTTCAAGGATTGGAAAAAACGTTGGCACAAGTATATAATATCTGGTGGGGATTACTTTGAAGGGGACAAAATATATATTCAAGAATAAATGAATAATTTTTGAATAAATACAAAATTCGCGATACTTTTTGAACAGACCTCGTATTAATAAAAAATTCAACAGCAAAAAAAAAAACAATTGATAAATTAATTTATATGATTTTCTCCTTATTTTATAGAGGAGAAAAAATAAATAAGATTCGCATAAAAATTTAATAAATAATCAAAACAAATTCAATCTGTTACACATTATAGAGTGAATATTTTAACGATCCATTCACGACTGTCTCTATTTGTCTGGTTATAATGCTCTAGCTGAATAGTAAAAGTAACCCCAGAATGGCTTTTCCATATTTAATATATCCGCCAATATTAAAAACAAGCATTAAAATCGCCATAAATATGGTGTCGCCCAGTTATGGGGTGGTTCTCCCCTGCAAGAACGATAACATTTTGCGGAAAAGCGACTAACAAAATGTCTAAGCAAACCGATTCGAAGAAGTTGGATTGAGAAGTTGAATGAAAGAATCACAAGACAGGATATTTATTCATTCGAAATCACCCAGATCCGTTGGGGTCTTTAGTTTTGAGATATTGCTTCATTAGATGATTGTTATGTTAATCTAAACTGCGACATTTTTTCTCAAACTTTCCCTCCTCTACACTTGCATCCCTGCACAAGGACATGGCGACTTCAAGAAAATAAAAACAATTTTGAACTGATTTATTGTGGATTTTTTCAACAATACCAAGGGATATGGGTTATTTTTCGAAGAAGCTATTTCTACCAAGGCTGACTGAAACAGGACTGGAGCATTACAGGAATCATAACCGATTCAGAGTAGAATGGTGAATGGCGGCGGCGGTGTTGGCGATAGCGGCGGTTTTATGTCTCAATTCGATTATTTGTTTGCGGATTTTCACAATTGCCTTGTCCAAAGTCATTGCTGACTTTTTCGGTTTATGACCACCAAGATTGGATTTTCGTTTGTTAGTAAAGTAAAGAAAATTTTTATGGTCATTACTAAGTATGGTTATCGCCATTAAGTTTTAATATGTTTTATGAAATTAAATTGAATTAACATCGAAATGGACTCTGGAAAACTTTAATTATTTTCCGTTTCGTGACTAATTTAAGTATATTTACATTCCATAATCTCTAACATAATATAAATGTCATTTTATATGTGATATTTAATGCAAATAATAAAAAGAAAAGTTGCTTACTTTACAGAATTTTATCAAAATTATTGGAAAGATTTTGCTACGTGAATGATTTTTTTTTTCTAATAAAAGTTTACTATAATTACCTTGTAGAATTGTAAAATTTCTTGAAGAGATACTAAAAGGATCTTTTACTATTTTATTTATTTGCGGATTTCCTCTGGACATAGCTTGTACATTAGTTCCTCCTAAAAGTTCAGTACAAAATTCAAGCTTGTTCGATAAATAAGCGACCCTAGAAAGGGGGTGTTAGTGAAGTTGTGTTTTTGTAGTGCATTACTAAATCAAATGTTAGACTTACTAAAATTATAAGTTTTTCGTATGCATAAAGTAGTTTTGGAGGGTCAAAAAGTAGTGGAAGACGAACATCGCTCAAAGAGTCCTTCAACATAAAAAACAAGTGAAAATATCGAATCTTTAAGTAATTTCTTTAAAAAAACTTCTCTTTGTAAAGAAATCATTGAAAGGGCTAAGAAAATGGACTACTTTGTCTTAGAATTAGCATATAAGACACTTTGATGTTCCACCAACACAACGCCACCTGACACATTTCCATTACCATCAACGAGATTTTTTTTTTAGAAAAAAAGTTTCTCGCTTCCCCAGGACCTCCCAATTTATCTAATCAAAATCATTGTGATTTGTTTTTATTGCTTAAGACAAAAAAAAACACTTTTAAGGAGTGTGTTTTTTTAAGACAAAAAAAAACACTTTAACATGCTACTGTGGATAACATGCAAAAGCGTGTAAACGAGGAGCTGAAACCGATGTTAGTTAAAGCCTTCTAGCACTGCTACAAAGAGTGGAAACAACGCCAAAGTCGATGCATAGTTGCCCAAGGTATCTACTTTAAAGAGAATCACATTTGAAGGAGATACCATTAATGTATAATAAAAAAATAAACTTATTGCAGTAAAAAAAATAATTCAAGTCTCAATAATTTTTTACCTCATAAAATTTTTTAACGAAAATCAAAGACAAACGTTCATCCTCCCTTTTTTTTTTTTAAAGAAAAACCCAATTTTATCCAATATTGATTAGATAATAAAATCTATACAATCTTTTATCCTTTTAAATTTTTTTTAAATATTTTCCTTTCTCAAACATTGATAAAACTATTATTGTTTTGTTTTTGTTTTTGTTTTTTATAAATATTTTCAGAAATTAATCATCAGCCTAAATAAGCGTGTAATTTATAAATGATGATCAAGTATTTTCCTTTGATAGAGCCTAAACCTTAAATCGTCCGGTACTTTTATGCTTAAAACTTTAAACAATGACCAAACAGTAAAAAAAACTCTTGGGGAAAATGAGCAAAAACTGTTTAGAAAAATCGTAGGTCCGATGAAGGGCGAAGATAAATGAAATCTTAATCAAAGTAAAAGGACAATACGTTCGTAACTCCTTTCACTGAACAGTACTTTTATTATAATGGCCATTTGCTAAGTTAACGTCTTCAAATATTGGAAAGGCACGGCGAAACCTGTACTTCTTATTTGATCCTATTTCCCAAGGGTAACAACCGCGTAATTCCGATGATTTGCAAGTCATCGAAACAGTCGGCCATCGTCATGTTGGCGGGTTATTTCCAGCATTTAAGAACACCCCTGCCACACATCCTTTTCAAATACCAAATCAAGCCGAAAGGATATGACTTGAATAATTTTTTCTTAACAGGAAGTATACATAAATACACACACTCGTCCAATGACAGTATTCATAATGCCAACAGAATTGATGTTTTTAAATGCTCACAATAACTTTTTCCAGAATAAAAAAAATTCCGGTTAAAAAAAAAACGTAAATATTCATACGACAATTGCCAATGTGATGATTGTTGTCATTTGGAGTTGATTCATTCTTGAATTTCTCTCACTCATTTCATATAAAAACCATTGAGTGTATTTTTAAAATCATTGTCCTTAATTTATATTTACACAATATACAACCATTACAATTGGTTGCATAAAAAGTAGACGAAAACAAATCCTTTCACTCTTGTTAGGTGGTAAAAAGAAATATTTTTCATCTACTCGTCGTATCTCTAGTTAATATGTCCTTTTGCTTTTATATCTTTAATAATTTTCTTTTTTAAGTTTTATGTATTTTTAAAATCAAAAATTAGATGAGAAACAATTTTCTATATTGTGTATTATAGAGGATTAGTTTTTTTTTTTTAAATAAAATTTTTATTTTTTAACAGAATCGGCAGGTTCATACTCGTAATATTGGCTTCGATTATTGAAGGCTGTTCTCACAAGTGTGTACATTATGACCTGGACGATCAGTCAAAGGATCAGACTATTATCTTCTGTTCGAGCAAAAAATTAAATAGTATTGATAACTGAGGGAAGAGAATAACATAGAATTTCCTATGAATGGGATTTGTTCTTCGTGAGCACGATAGATAAGGACATGAATGGCATTACATGAGAATGAGAATAGAATAAATACTGTACGAGTACGTCAGTGTATGGTGAACAATATCTGAATAGATAACAGGAAACTATAATATATATCCTGTATATTGTGTATTGTCAAAGTTCTATTATCCTTTTGCTTCCATTGAATGCAATTTTACACCTCGCCCTCAATGCGAAAGTATTCAATACAATAGCAACTGCATAGAACATCAATTCTTCGTGTCCACGCGATACTATTCAACAACAACAACAAAAAATAGGTATCGTGATTCTGAATATCGTATTTTTGCAAAAAGGTATATTCGTGAAATATGTTTTCCGAATCAGAATAATTTCGCTATTTTCCGGATGCTTGCGAACATTTTGTTTAAGCCAAAACGTGAGATGAATAAAAGAAGACTTCTTTTTGGTGTAAGATTTCTTAGAATCTATTTTGAAAGATGTGAATTTTTTTTTTTACAAAACAACATTATACGAGATTTAACAGAAATGTAATGAGATTAATTTTTTTTTATGTTATAACAATTTTATTTTTATTTTAATACATCAATATTAAGCCGTTTAAGGTAGGTCCCTTGGGCAGTTATGGCGTTGTTTCCACACTTCGTAGGCTGCACTCCTTTTGATGTTATCGAAATTATCAAGATGACGTCCTATAAAGTAAGTATTTTTTGATATTAAAAAACAAAAAAAAGAATAGGTGAACATGGGGATTCGAAAACCGCAGAACGCTCTTTTTCAAACAAAAACTCATTTATGGAGTAGACAGTGAGACAGAAGGCGTTGTCATCCAAACGTCTGTAATATCCAATCTGACGCAAATAACTGATTTTTAGGAGATGTTCAAGGATTTCTTTATAAAGAGAAATATTTAACAGTTTGTCTTAGAGGTACAATTTTTTTTCATTTCTATTTATATTTGATGTTTAAGGCCTTAGTGAGGGAGATATGTTCTTCACTGTTTTTCAGCCTATCGAAAATTTGCATCGTTGCTGAAAATTTTGCTGCCCAATTTTTCGTAAAGTACTATAAAAACATAAACTATCTTATTACGCTCTATAGAGTCGTATACATATAGTTATTGAAGGAGGTTAAAACAATTAACAGCTTCTTCTTACCAACCACACTTCCAAAAAGGAATCAAATCATAAAAAAAAAGATTGGATTGGAATTTGTTCTATCAATACTGGACTACTAAGGACTTCAAAAATGTACTCTGGCTGGACGAGCCAAATCTAAAGATATTTGAATGTAAAAGACAAATTTACGTACTGGAGAAAAAAAGCTTCCAGAAGTTGTATTTCCAACCGTGAAGCTAGGCGGTTTTGCGTTGCTTCTCTATAGATGAGGTAGGAGATTTTCTGCGAATTACACGAGGTCTGTTCAAAAAGTAGCGCAAATTTTGTGTTTTTTTCAAAAATTATTAATTTTTTCATGAATATCTATTTTGTCCCTTTCAAAGTAATCCCCACCAGATATTATACACTTGTGCCAACGTGTTTCCAATCCTCGAAGCACTTCAAAAAATCATTTTTTGTGATCTTGTCCAGCTCCTCTTTCGATGCCGTCTTTATCTCCTCAATCGTAGCGTAGCGTCGTCCTTTCATGGGGCTCTTCAGTTTCGGGAACAACAAAAAGTCACAGAAGGCTTTCTGGGGAATACGGTGGGTGCGGCATTATTAGTGTGTTGTTTTTGACCAAAACTTCGCGCACAAGCAACGATGCGTGAGCAGAGCGTTATCATGGTGCAAAAGCCAATTTTTGTTCTTCCACAAATCCAGGCGTTTCTTTCGGATTGCTTGGCGCAACTTGCGCATAACTTGCAGGTAATATTCCTTATTGACCGTTCTACCTTGTGGCAAGAGCTCATGATGGTTTTCGGTCTTGGTACATGCGGCAGCTTCCATTGTGATGATTGAGCTTTGGTTTCCACGTCATAACCATAAACCCATGATTCGTCACCAGTTATGACCCTCTGGAGCAAATTTGGGTCGTCGCGGACAGAGTTCAATAGCTCCTTAGCAATGTTAATGCGATGCTGCTTTTGGTCGAAATTGAGCAAAAATCGAAGACGAGCAAGACACGTGCAAGCAAAGCAGCTGTCAAAAATTAACTGAACATTCAAAATGGCCGAACTTGTCGGTATAAGTTAGAGACATGAGTACCAACATAACGGCACAAAAAATCGAAAATAGTATATATGTAACCCGTGGAAATTCAAAATTCGCGATATTTTTCGAACAGACCTCGTATATTAAGGGTCAACTCTTTTATAAGTACTTTAGTTAATTGGTGAAGAATTTTTTTATATAAAATAAACGAGAAAGAAATTTTAACATATTTTTCTTTATTGTATTTTTAATTTGCAAATAATAAATCCTTAAATATTTTTTATTATTATTGTTGTAAGGTCTCTGAGACAAGAGCCTACAGGACATTCTATAGCGCCATTTGGCTATCTTAAAAAATACTATAATTATGTTAAAGATCAAAATTAATAAAATTAAAAAAAAACACACAATTTGTTTGTTTGTTATTTTTTTCAAGTAACATTTATAGTAAAACAAGTGGTGTTTTGGAATTACTCTAGAACCAGACCTCAAAGTGGGATACGAACTTACGACCGCTTGGATGGCAAACGTCTAGCAAGCTAACGATTGTGCTACCGAGCCAGCTTTCCCTGAAATTGGTTATTACAAAAATTTATTACCAACAATTAGGTATATTTAAACATTTTTCTATGTACCTTAATAATATTTTTTGATTTTTTTAAGAAAATATTCTCGAAAATTATAGAGACTGTTTCTAATTTCTAAACACAAAATATAAAATTGTGAAGTGTATAAAATTGGAAACTTTTTTTGCTAATTTGGAATTACTAATATCTTATCTAGAGAAAGGTATTCGATATCTTATATATCATAATTATGAAAAGAGTTATTGATTTAGTACTTGGTCCCCCCTTCACCATAAGGCAAATTTTATAAGCCCAATAAACAATTAATTAATATTTGAAGGTATTATAAAAATTGCAATTTGCTATCAAGGAACTAAAAATCTTAATGCTTTTTTAAAGAACTAGAAATAATAAAAATGGAAATTAATAATTAAAGAAAATTTCACTTAAAAAAGGCATACCTTAATTTATAGTCTGTTAACAATCAATACACAATTTTGTGGAATTCACTTATATAAAAGCGTTTTTTGGCTTTTTCAATGTGTATTAATATGTGCTTATATAAGAACTGATTATTTTTAGTTGACATTGTTATTTTCTGACAAAAAACTGTTGCTAATAATAATTTTCTGTGTTTAGTAATTGAATTTGAATTATAATTAATTCCTATAGGATGTCAAATAGTTCACTTTTTTAATAAAGTTTATGGCGAAAGGAAAGAAGTGTTAAATTATAATCAAACTATGGGGAAAGGGAAAAATATCGAAGACAGTTAGGAGAATGAATTCATCAAATCAGTATATAAAATAAAAACGGGTAATTTTAAATGAAACTAGAAAAAAACCATAGGAATCAGGCATACTTGTATCCGAAAATTTAAAGAAAAATTTTAATATAATAATTTTTGCAAATATTGGGTTGTTCGGAAAGTAATTTCGTTTTTTTAAATAAAAATGTAAGACGATTTTTTTATAGTGAATTAATATCTTATTCCACTTGGAACAAATGATAACCGAAAGGTGCTAGGTCTGGAGAGTATGGTGGGTATGGTAGTATATCCCATCCAAGCTCTAAAAGTTTTTGCCGAGTGGTCAAACTTGTGTGTGGTTTCGCATTATCCTGTTGGAACACTATACCTTTCCTATTGACCAATTCTGGAATTTTTTCTTTAAGTAAATCATTCAATTTGCCCAACAGATGACAGTACATTACAAAATTGATCGTTCTGTTGCTCGGTAGAAGCGCAAAATAAACAATCCAGGATCTTTTGCGCTTAACATTGTTATAGACAACCCATTTCTCATCCCCAGTGATAATACGCTTCAAAAATGGATAATTTTCTTACCGTTTGAGAAGCAAATCACAAACGTCAATGCGATGGCACAAATTTTTTTCCGTAAGAAGATGAGGAATCCATATGTCGAGCTTTGAGATTAAACCTAGCCGTCGAATTCGATAAATTTAATCTCTCAGCGATTTCACGAGTTGTTATTAGCCGGTTTGCATCAATTTTTGCCTTTATTGTGGGGTCATCAGCTTCAACTGGCTTTCCAGAACGGGGTGCATCTTCGAGATCAAAATTGCCTAATCGAAATTTTTAACACATCTTCTCCATATACATCGGATTATTTTTCTATTGCTTGAACACCATTTTTATCTTTTCTATAGTAAAAAAGTAAAATATGCCGAAAATGCTCTTTTTCACTTTCCATATTTAAGAGGGTATCAACCAAAAACTACTGTGCAGAATCAATTGAATCACAAGCAAGCCTTGCTATGTCAGCTGTCAAAATGATTATGCTGCTCTTAGATTAAAGAATACCTGGATATGTATACGCAATTTTGTGTAAGAATTTTTATGAGGGGGATATGACTGTCAAAATTTTTCTATGTAGACATGATACCCACTGCCATCTATGTGTCGTAATGGAAATTTATTTAATTGCAAAAGCATAATTTATATTTATTTTAATTCACTTATTGGAAACAAAAATACAATTTAAATACAACGATAGGTTATTTTTATTTTTTGTACAATCTTTTGATACGAAATGGAATTCTATTTTACGTTTATTATACATTTCGTAAATATCAATCAAATATAAACCGCCTCAATTTTGTAGACTTTCGGAGAGTTTGAAAACTTTAATTCTCCATGAAAGTGGAGACTTGGGGGTTAACTTTGTCATTTGCGAATCCGATGTTGACAGTTCAATGTTTACCATAAAATAGTATAGTGCCGGTGTATATAAAGTGTGTGTAAGAAAGTTTAAGGGACCGAATTTTTCTGTCAATTTTCTATTGCTGTTTTCATTGTGTTATAATAATTAAAGTTTATTCTTCGGTAAGCTTATTATTTAAATAAATTTGTTTTGCTTGCTCTATTATACCACATTATAATGCATTTACTAAATAATATTTTTTTTATTTTTTAAAAATATTAGTTATTACAATAAGTTTTTAAGTACATTAAATTTTTCATTTTGTAATTTAGTTTTAAAGCATTTTCTTTAATATTGTATACAATTCCATCAAACAAAAAAACACGCAATATTAAAAAATCTGCTTCTTTACGCATAAATGATATCACATATAAAAAATGGTTTTAAACGCACCGCTTCAATCGCATATTGAAGTTTAAAATTAGCCCCCAATGATTTACGCCGTTTCTGTTGTATTGAATGTGTGTGCGTTCTACGAATGTATTGCCACAAAATTCCGACAGAATCTAAGATGCTGCTTAAGTGTGAAGTTGGTTGTGAAAAAATATAATTAGGTCGTCTGTTGGTAAACAACGAAATTACTTTCCGGACAAACCAGTGTGGTCGTATATTTTTGCCCTGCAGTGTACAAAAAATTAACTTAATTTGAAATTCTTATCTCGCATATAAATAATAATTGAAAAATAATCAATTCTAAATTTTATTTATAAAAATCTTAACATATTTGATGTGGTAAAATTATAATTTTTGAATAATTTCCATTCGAATTTATAAATAAGTTTATTTAATAGAATAAATAATCAAAATCGATTGAGTTCCATTGAGGAAATATGTATATTTTGTGGAAATTTCCTAGCACAATATTCTATGGAATAATAGAAATGTTAAAAGATTTATAACAATTGCAGAAAAATTGCAAACATATTCGTATTTATGAAAAAAAAAATATTCTATTTATTTATGATATTCAGAAAATATAAATTTTTCTCTCATAAAGGGTAGTCGGGGTAGGGTGTCCGTTTGCTGTGTTATGTGTGATTTTCTTGTTCTTCTCGATAAAAAAAATAATTCTATGGAAAATGTTAATTTTTTTTTTTGCATGATATAAAAAAAGCTGTCAAAAACAGAAAAGCTCTAAAAATGACAATAGAAATCACCCTCTCCAATATAATTTTTACATACATTTTTACTAGTACAGATATTATAGACGAGCAGTGTAAGGTTAAAGTTCTTCGAAAAACATTTATTTTTTTTCGTTATTATTATTTATTATTACTTAAATTCTACATATACTTGAGTTAATGTCAATATTGTATAAATTGTTAAAAGCCTTTGATTAATCCATTCAAATTGATTTCTTTTTTATCCCTTTTATTTGACTAGAAAGGCTTTCTTCTATTGACTACAAAGTAGTCCTTTTTGGTTTTAACATAAAAACTATAATCTCGTTTTAGGAGGTTTTGCTATTGTATATCTTTATCTTAACGGAAATCGTTTTTTTCTTAATAGAATTTTTTTTAGGATATATGAAATATATTTAAAAAGAATACCTTCAAATTAATACTGTATTGATATTAATAAAAAGGTGTACCAATTCTGCTGGGAGAAAACATTCAACGTCGAAATTAATTGCTCTTTAAATGTGACTAACGCAGAAATAACTACATTATTGTTGATTGATTAGAACAAAATGGAATAGTTATGATAATAGTAATAGTAGTGGCATATTGTATTAATTAATAATTATGATACAAACAGCCACTTAAGTTTAGCTTAATAGGCTTATACAAAAGATAATTATAAGCTCGGTGATTTATGTTTAAGTGGCTGGGGATCACGGATGCTTTAGTAACCAATAGTAAATATTTGTGGATATGCTTGTGCTTGGATATATCCGGTGGTGCTTTAGTTGATAGAAAGGGGAAACGGAACTATGCAGGATTCCGAATGAGTGACGATTGTTCATAGTTTGTTCCGTTTAAATGGTCAGTAAAAATAAATCATCTCTGACAAAGTATCTGGGTTCTGGAGGACGGACTGCTCTAGGTCTATTGAGGGATTCACCACTTAATGGATACCATGCATTAGCAGTATGAATAGAAGAAGGGTATTTAGTGAGAGCGCTTGTTCGCAAGTCTATTTCCGTTCCCCATTTTTTTCTTCTTTCCTATGTGTATGCACAATCTCAGTTATTATGATGCTTTTCATATTTTTCTCCCTAAACACAAGTGCTAGATTGTGTTGTATATCAATTACGTGGCTTCTATCCTATTTATCCGAATGCTGCTAGAAATAAAAAAAAAAATCCCGAAGTGACTGAGAAAATGAGCTCTATATGACAACAGGAAATTTGCCAATAAATCGTTTTTGGCCTTCAGTTAATTTGTCAAATCGTTATCTTAGATTTATGATATAAAGAGGGTGACCAATGTACTTTGAACGTATTCAATACATGGTGTAAAAAGAAAAACCAATAAATTTCATATAAAAGGGTTGCATATGTAATTAAAATCGTGTGAAATTTTTAATAATATTCTATTAAAACTTCTTATTTTTAATGTAAGTTGTTTTTCTTAGTTATTATAATTATGAAAAGTTTGTTAAAATTTTTAATTTTATACAAAAATTAAATTATTGATTTATTAAAAATTATTGAAATGGAAAATATTTATTGTATTGTAATTTAATTGCTGAAGTTTAAGGTTAAGAATATTGTATAAAAATTTATATATTAAAATCTTGAGAAGATGAAAATGGCATTTTGTATTCGACACTAGCTCTATCCCTGAGACGAAATGATACGGAGTGCTAATATTCGAGAACAAAACAGACGACTGGTGAAAAAGGACTTTTCGCGTATTAGCCCTACTGTTATGTGGCCATACAAAAACCGTGGGATCCTCTTATGTTCTCGGCAAAACCAGCAGTAGTAGCAGTTAAGTGGCCTCTTAGTTAATACTTTGCTTCAGTCATGACTGTAATCGAAATCAGGATCATGATTACTGAGTATGCATGAGTTTGCATAGCAGACATTAACAAGACGTACTGCATTCAAAACGTCCAACTTTAAATGGAACGAAACAACTAAGGAACTACACTGCCACAAATCTTGAAAGAAATTTTTTTCCATATATTGTATATTATAGAATGTATTTATATTCTGAATGTTTGTTCGTACTTGAGATTTTCTTACTTCAATTTGGTAGCCCTCTTATTACCGTGGATATTTTTCTTTTGATATATTCAAGAAAAAAAAAAAATCAGTTCGAATAACTGTTTTGATTTGGACTTTTAGGTTTTCGAAGATTAGCAGCGATTAGTCAAGAGCTCTCGAAGAATTTTTTTGAAGTACTTTGACGTTTTTGCGAATGTTTATTGCCTTTTGTCGACTTATAATTGACCAATAAGACTTTGGTATTCTTCAAAGCGAACCATGAAACCTATACGATCCTTGCATTTTTTTTTTCATCAGTTCTATATACAAACTTATACTTAAATTTTTATATGAATTTTTATCATATGCTAGAAATGGAAAAAAAACCAGCTAGTTAATATAAAACAATAAATAAGTTACTTATTAAAATTAACTAACAATATTCTTTGAATTTTTTTTTATAATAATAAACAGAATAACTAAAATATTTAGTTTATTTAAGATAAGTAATATTTAACAGAAAATTTGTCATTCAATATTATAAATTGCTTATCTACTTAAAAAAAAACAATTAAAAATTTTCAAAACTTTCGGTAAATGTGGTATTCGAAGAAAATTTTTTTTAATGATGAGGCCCATTTTTGGCTTGGTGGGGTACATTAATAAGCAAAATTAATATATATAATGCTTTGAAAACTCGCAAATGATTGTGAAGAAGCCATTGTATCTACGGAAAGTTACTACCTGGTCGGTATTTCTTTGAAAATAAAGAACGATTTCTCTGTTACTATCATTTCTGAGCGCTATGACTATAAAATAACTCACTTCTAGTCTGAACATAAAAATTTTAATTTAGACCATATGTAAATTTAACAAAATGGTACCACAAGCTACACAGCATAATAAATTTTGGCTTCATTGCGTGAAAATACATCAAAATTTACCTCAAAAGAGTGTTAAGTCACACAAAAAGTCTCGTGAAAACTATTTATTTAAATAGTTTCAAATTTTATATATAATAACAATATTTATTTCATATAATCAATTATAAAATATATTAAAATATTTTATTATTTTCTACTTTCCAAACGCAAATTGAATAAACCTTAAAAAATTTTATGCAAGAAAATAAAATATTTACTAAAATATCTTTTTTTTTAAAGTAATTGTATGCACACGTCTATTATTATTTAACATAAATAAAAATTATAAAAAAATTTGTTATTTATCTTATATGAATTATAAATGTGGAAAATTTCACATAACAATATTTTGCCAATAAAAGTTATTCTTAACAAACTGAAGGAAACAGGAGAATTATTTATCTTAATAATAATAATAATAATAGCAATAATAATAATAATAATAATAGCAATAAATTTTGTGAAAATAGTAATAAATAATAAAGAAAAATATACATATTTAAAATAATAGTTGAAAAAAGTTTTATCACAAATTGAAAGCTTATATTGAAACTCATTTCTAAAGTTGAATAAAACTGAAATAGAGAAAATTTAAGAAGTTTGAGATTATAACAAAGGTATCCTTTAAGACAATGCTATGAACGACAGTGGATTAAAGGATAAAATGAAAATAGAAATAAAATAAAAGAATAGATCGTAAATGGAAGAAGGGAGCTTTTTATCTAAAAGAGCTTTTATCAACTTTTATCAAACAATTCATTTTTGCATTTCTTCTCATTCGTTCGGACGTTTTTGTACTTTATTAAACAATAAATACGAAAAATGAAATGAAACACAAATAAAGATGGAAAGAAGAACAATATTGAATTGAAATAACTAAAAAAAAGTTTCATAATATATGTTTATATGCTTTATATATATATGTATATGAACGATAATGGCAATAGTAAAATATAACAGAAAACAAAGAGAAACAAAAGCATATCCAAGCTTAAGAGAATTCAGCAATTGATATGGTGTAAGGGATGAAATAGGATAAAATGGAACTATATGAAGCTAAATGGAAGAAACACTAAGGAAAGATGAAAAAAAGAGTAACAAATGCATAAGCACAAAGGAGCAAATACAAAATGAAAATGCAAAAAGGAAAATGTAACAAAACTTCCGTAAGAATAGAGAAAAATGTATTCATTCACATTCCGTTTTTACTTATCTTATATATTAAGTGCGAAAACTGTACGCGATATGAAATGCGAACGATTATGTTGATTAACAGCATACCCATTATCCCAAGCCAATCCTCAATCCCCCATCCTATTCTCAAACCACTTAGCAAGTGATCTAACCAAAGGCTGCTAATATTGCCGCTGCAACGCTATAAATACTATGTTAGGTTGCGGTGAGGTAAGGTATTCGCTTATTAAGACAAAATTCAAAAACGTTTTCAAATAAAATAATGACGGTTTTCTTCTTCTTCTTCTCTTCTTCTTCTTTCTACGCCAGTTATTCTCTACACAAACATATTTGCATGAATGCCGAATAGATTAATGTCGGTAAATATTTTGCATAATAGCAAATACATATATTATTAATCACATACTTACCCTATCCCATATATACATACATCCTAAATGAAGAATATGAACAATTCTGAATAGATTCTGGTATAATGAACAAATTTATCTCAACTTCAAGTGTTTTCTTTCTATTCCAGCCATCTTGAATTATCGCGCTTCTCTTTCATATTTAAAAGAAGTTTTTAATGGTTATCATGATTTCTAACAATTGCTCGTGTATCATTTACAATTATAATTGGAAATGGAAATATTTTAATAATAATAAATGAATAATAATTTTTCAACTTTTGTAAGACAAAAACTACCCAAAAAAAATTGTGTACTCGTAGATATGTAAAACTGATATAAATGGAATAGATAGAGTGGATTTATTATCAATTTAGTAAAAGTAAGTCAAAAACGTATCCACAGTGGTTTTTTTTTTTTAAAAAATAGTTCAGTTAATATTTACTAAAATTTTTGGTATTTGATTAAAATTTTCGAAGAATGTGGTTAGCAGAAAAATTGAATAACTTACGTGTGTGTTTGGTCAGATAGTACATACCAAATAGATGTTTATATTATAAAAAAAATAACAGCTTTTAAGCATATTGATTATTTAAAAAAAGAATTGTTGAAATAATATTTGCCATTTTATAAATTATTTAATTATTGCATTAAAATTATAAGAATTTTCTACAATAACGTTGCTGCTGTAGTCATGTTTCGCGGTTTAAGAGGAGTACGAGGTGTGTTAAAAAGTTTCGCGAATTTTGAATTTTCGCGGGTTACGTATATTTGATTTCGATTTTTTTGTGGCGTTATGTTGGTACTCATGTCTCTCACTTATGCCGAGAAGTTCGGCCATTTTGAATTTTCAGTTAATTTTTAACAACTGCTTTGCTTGCACGTGTTTTGGCTCGTCTTCGATTTTTGCCTATTCCAAGAAATGGATCGAAGAACCTGTATCAAATTTTGTGTGAAAACCAAAATGAATAGCGAGGACGCATTCCAAATGTTGACTGTGGCATATGGTGAAGCTACCTTGGACCGAAGCAACGTTTATCGGTGGTAAAAAATGTTCTCAGAGGGCGCGACGGCCCAAATTTGCTCCAGAGGGTCATAACTAGTGACGAATCGTGGGTTTATGGTTATGACGTGGAAACCAAAGCTCAATCATCCCAATGGAAGCTGCCGAAAAAAGCAGTTTTCGTCAATTTCAGGGGTGTGAAATCGACGAAAACTGCTTTTTCTTACCACAGGGTAGAACGGTCAATAAGGAATATTACCTGCAAGCTATGCACAAGTTGCGTGAAGCAATCCGCCAGAAACGCCCGGATTTGTGTAAGAACAAAAATTGGCTTTTACCATTTTTGACCAAAAACAACACACTAATAATGCCGCAGCCACCGTATTCCCCAGATCTGGCCCCCTGTGACTTTTTCTGGTTCCCGAAACTGAAGAGCCCCATGAAAGGATGATGCTACGCTACAATTGAGGAGATAAAGACGGCATCGAAGGAGGAGCTGAACAAGATCAATAAAAATGATTTTTGGCACAAGTGTATAATATCTGGTGTGGATTATTTTGAAGGGGACAAAATAGATAGTCATAAATAAATAAAATTTTTTTGAAAAAACACAAAATTCGCGCTACTTTTTGAACAGTCCTCGTATATGGCTATTAGCGATAAAGTTTCTTGTAAACGTCAATGAGAAAATTATTACTAGCGATTTGCTTATTGATATAGTTACCAAGCAAGCAAATGGAGTGTTTAAAACCCACAAATATCTGCGAAAAAGCCATTGTATCTGGTGTGTATTTTTGTCTTCTTTGAAAATGAAGAACGAGAAACTGTTACCGTCACTTTAGAGCGCAATGGTCCTATGATAACCAACTTTGCTTACCATAAAGTTAAAGATTTTAATCTGGACTATATGTGTTTTCAACAAGATGGTGCCACAAGCCACAAAATCTAATATTGGATTTATTGTGCGAAAAGTTCCCAGGATGCGTAATTTTGAGATTTGGTGATGTCTTGAATTTAACACCGCTAGATCTTTGAGAAGATAGCGTAAAAACTATATTTAAAAAAATAATCATTAAATTCTAGAGCATTGAAAAATAAATATCCATCAAGTAGTGGTTCGAGTCCTTCAAAAAGTCTTCTGGTAGTTATTTACATAATCGTACAACTAATACATAATGGCAAGGTTTAGGCAATATAATAAAATAAAATTGTTTTTTCAAAATCTGAATCTTAATGTATTTAATTTAAAATTTTCCAAAGTGAAAATGGAATAATAAAATTGTTGGTATTTGTTTAATATGTTTACAGGATTGCTTAGCGGATAAAACTGGTACAAGCTTATATTAAAATATATTAAAAATCAAGTATCTACATAAGTTTTTTGTTTTGCAAATTTTACTTTTTTTTTATTATAAAAGATTTATTGAGAATATATTTGAAAAATAGTTTAGCTTTTTTCATTTTATTTTCATACCTTGATATCTATTAATCATAAAGAAATGAGCTGTACGAAAATTATTTCATTTCCTGATTTTCCGATTTTCCAATACCGCATGAATGGGAATATTTACACATGATCAAAAAGATTCTTGTCCATTTATTTACCCTAAAATATTTTCATTCTACGTGAAGGATGCACTATTAAATATCAGTCCAGTTAGTTAAAAAATCATGATGGTCAGTTATTAAATCTAGAAATGAAAATCATGATTTATAAAAAAAATGCACTTAACACATTTTTATTATATCCCTCAAAAGTAATAGTATTCTATACTTCCGACTAGAAGTGATATCCCATACATTTTGCAGTCTACTTTCTATGATATTGTTTACCCTTATTTCTATCATTATTGGGTTTTTCTTCATTTCTCGGTAGTATAAATTGTATTTCATGAATTGCTACTCGTTATTCTAACAATTCTGATCATTTTTATTTAAATATAAAGAAAAAAACCTACCTTTATTTGAATGGGAAAAAAAGTGCAAATCGCTTGGGAATTTCAGCAGAGATTGAATAAAGAATGAATTTTGAATGATTTTTAAGAATTTTCTAGATGCTTTGTTGGAGCCTGTTTATCAGCATATATTCTCATGTACATACACGTACATATACATATCTACTCTTCACCCCACATTTTTAGTATATATTTAGAATTTTTCTGGTCGATGGAAATACATTCTCCAAATTTTTGGTGTCCTTAAACCATAATGTCAGTGAATGCGTTTCAGTATCACTTTTTAAAAGAGTGCGAAGAAAAAACGAACAATTCTAACAATAACAAACACTAACAATGATAACAAATACAAATAAATAAATAAAAATCAAATATTATGTTTATTCAGATGTTGGTTCTATTAGAATGCCTTCTATAGCTTTTCTTTAACAAAAGAAGAAGAAAAAAACGATAGGAGGTGTTAGATAGTATAGGATATTTCTTAATATATTCACCTCCACCATAAATTCTTGAATTCGGATACGTTTTCTTAGATTTTTATTTAATATTCGCTTTAGAAAAAGGACTTTCCATTGCTAGTACTGTGGCATCGACGAATTTATTTTGCATAATTTTTACGTAATTTCTTCTTTTGCTCCGATGGTCCTAGTATACGCAAAAAAAAACCAACATAACCATTTATAGTGAATTGGGGTAGCTGCCTTATATAATAGATATGTATGCGTATTTGTACGATAACTATATAGGTACAATTGAAATAGTTAAAGAAATTCACAAAATGAAAAGAAGCAGAAATTATTCCAAGTGTTTATCAACCTCCCACGAGAATTTTATTTCAATCTTGTGAATATGGTATATAAATTTTTGTTGTTAAATGTTTTGATTCGATTTGTTATTTTTTTTTCTATTTGGGCAATACTTGATTGAGTGTTTTGTTAATGTTGTTTATGGTATTGTCATATTATTTTTTAATATTGTAGTACAAAGTAAAAGTTCCTTTTTTCCAAGGATTTTCATTGACACAAACAATTCTGATTTGAATATTTATCAACAAAAATTAAAGATTTTCTTTTATTTTATATGAAAAATAATTGAATAAATTAAGAAATCTTAGAATTTGACTAAAAATGCTATTATAATAATATTCTTTAAAAAATAAATCTTACATTTTATTAAAAATATTCTATAAATAACATATAAAGAATTTTATTATTGTAGAAGGTAAGATATCAGCAAAATATTGGCAAATATAACAGGTGATTTGATTTTTGACAATATGAATTTAGTAAATATAGCTTTTTCATGTGATTTGGGTAAAAATCAATTTATTAACTAAAAAATGAATACGATTCATTTACCTTTTTCCTATTCATAGTCTTATCGGATTTGGAAATCTTCTTCGTATTCAAATTATCACGTATCTACATACATATGTACGTGTCCTTCTTTGATAATCGACAAGGATAAATCTTTTTTGAATAGCAACAATGGCAAAAATCCCATTGACCATACAAATGCTCTAAAACGGATATAATACATTATATGTCTTTTAAAAAATGGGATCTGCGGGTGAGATATGAAAGGAATAATGGCCTTTTGGGAAAAAAAAGGTTTTTTATGAAACCAGAAAAGAAATAATGAAAGGAAACCTATTCAAATTCTAGTCCATAATACGAATATACAATATGCATATATTCTTGTGAATAGTAGTCACTGAGAAGGTGTAGAAAGAATACCAACAATTGGGGTCAATCGGAATTAAGAAAATATATTATTTTCATACTTGAATATGTAGAGTTCTGATTTGGATTATTCTTTAGTTTATCATTTAGGTTTTTTTTAATATTAAGTTTTAATGATTAAGATGTAAATCATAATTTTTACTTCATGTAACATTGTTATACCATATTATATAGAGTTATCCATTTCTTGGTTTTAAAAGAAGAAAAGTCCTGTCATTTAATAGTTGTCATAAATATATATTATTAAAGATAACATTTGTTTTTATATAAAAAATTTTAAGTTTATTAAAGAATATAATAAAATTATAGAAAATTTTGACAAATATGATGAATCTGCGGTGGCCACGTTTTGCACTTAAAGTCTCCTCTTCAGCGAAGTGTTTTGAAAAACTACAAGATGGAAAATCCATTGTATCCGCGAAAAAACACAGTCCGATGATATCTTAAGACTAAAAGTCTGGTATGCCTTTTAGTCTTAAGATATTATCGGACTGTGTTTTTTTATTTTTTTTTTTCAAATAAAGAAGGAAAGGCCATTAAATAACCGTAATTTTTTAAAATCTAAATTTTAAGATTTAAAAATGCACCATATGTGGTCGATACAAAATTATACCACGAACGACACAACATGATAAATTTTAGCTTTATTGCGGGAAAATTTCCTAAGACGCGTAATTTTGCGTTTTTATTATACCACGTGGCTTCTAAAATCACGTAATTTGATGTAGTTATATTTTCTTTATAAGACTACATAAAAAATCATATTTATACATATAAGAAAAGTATTCAACATTTAAAAAAAAGTTAAAGTTTGAAATGTAAGAAAAAATTTACAAAATACGTGGTCTGTTCAAAAAGTATCACGAATTTTGAATTTCCGCGGGTTACGTATTTCGATTTGTTTGTGGCGTTATGTTGGTACTCATATCTCTAACTTATGCCGATAAGTTTGGCCATTTTGAATTTTCAGTTAATTTTTAACAGCTGCTTTGCTTGCACGTGTTTTGGCTCGTCTTCGATTTTTGCCTATTCCAAAAAATGGATCAAAGAATCTGTATCAAATTTTGTGTGAAAAACACAATTAATTGCGCAAACGCATTCCGAATGTTGACTGTGGCATATGGTGAAGGTCCTTTGGACCGAAGTAAAGTTTATCGGTGGTACAAAATGTTCTCAGAGGGCCGAGAAGATGTGAACGACATTCGGTCGAATGTGAAGGTTTTGCTTACAGTTTTCTTTGATTGCAGGGGCGTCATGAGTTCTTGCCACAGGGTAGAATAGTCAATAAGGAATATTACCTGCAAGTTATGCGAAGCAATCCGCCAGAAACGCCCGGATTTGCGGAAAAACAAAAATTGTTTTTTGCCATTTTTGACCAAAAACAGTACACTAATAATGCCGCAGCCACCGTATTTCCCAAATCTGGCTCCCTGTAACTTTTTCTTGTTCCCAAAACTAAAGAGCCCCATGAAAGGACGACGATACGCTACGATTGAGGAGATAAAGACGGCATCGAAGGAGGAGCTGAACAAAAAATGAATTTTTGAAGTGCTTCGAGCATTGGAAAAAACATTGGCACAAGTGTATAATATCTGATGGGGATTACTTTGAAGGAGATAAAATAGATATTCCTGAATAAATAAATAATTTTTGAAAAAACACGAAATTCGCGATACTTTTTTAATAGACCTCGTACTCCTCATAAGGATCGATTTCTGCAAAAAGTCGTGTAGCATTAATTTAAAAAATATTATATAAATTATATAATAATAAAATATGGAAAATAAAATATTGAAAAAATTTTAATAAATTCCAAATTAAAAAAGTACTTAAATAACCTTTAATTTCCGAAGCATAAGTTAAATAATTTTATACATAAGCTATTTAACCGTAATTATCCATTTAACTGAACATTATATTATATTATGAATTTTTTAGTAAAAATTAATTATCTTAAAAAATGTATACTGGTGTAAAAATATGACAAAATACAAATCAAATCAAACCAAAACCTAATCAACCAAAATTACCTAACCTTTGTTTCTATTCTAAAAATGAATATAATTAATAAAATTTATCTAAAAACAAATAAATAATAACAAATTATTATTATATTTCTTTGAAAATATATAAAACAAATTTTAGTCGAAAATTAATATCCTTTAAAAAAAAAATACGAATTTATCCATAAAATCTTTACAATAATTGAAAGAAAGAAGAAAAAGTTAGTTTTTCTTCTTGATTTTTACAATTACAAATAAGAAATCAATTTAAATGTCAAATACACAATCAAATTATACATTCGATTTTATTGAGAAATTTACAATTTAAAATTTTCGGAAAATCATAGAAAATCACAAAATAGAAAATCATTGATTTGAGGGTAAAAATAAAATATTCCCAAAGTGCAAATTAAATTCACATTTCAATATTACTTACAGGTAAGAGTTTATTTCAATTGAAATTAATAAAGAAAAAAATCGCTCAAGAATTGTGTTTTATTTGTATATAGCCCATTCTCAGAATATCCCTTTCTACAATACTTCCTTGTTTATCTATAGTAACTTGCTTAAAGCACGAATATATATATTGACCTCATCGATGAGAATCTAAAGTTTTGTAATGGAACTTAAGTATCGCCAGGTAGTCAAAATGAAGACTTTTGAAGGTGGCGCTTTTTCATTTCAATGAACGGAAGTTGTCTTCTATATTTTGTGCACTTCAGTTATGCCAGTGTAAATGGGAAACCGCGAAAGTAAACAGAAAAACAACTAAGTAGTCGTGCGCATGGGGTGGAAATTGAATAAGACTCTCTTGGCAAAGTAAGTAATTCGAGGTTGTAGGAGCAAGTTTCTATTCACAATTCACAGCTATCCAAAATGTCAAATAATAGAATTGTTGGCATAGTATTAGTACTAGCATTCATTCTCATATAATACGAGTATCGTAGTATCTCGATTGAAGCGAAGGTAAATTTAATTAATTTAAAAATGATGTCACAAAACGCAAATTCAGTGATTCCATCCATTTTTAATTCGGATTTCTTTTATATGCCATTATGTATTATGTAGCCGTCTGCAAAAGCATTTAGTCATTCGAAGACAGAGTTGGTTATTTGTGTAAATATTATCCTTGAAGTTTTCAATGGATTGGTGAATAGGGTGTCAAATCTGTGAAGTTGTTTTTTTTCTTCTTCTTCTTCTTCTTATTTTATTTAGTAAAGTAATATAAATGTGGACTAGTCCTATCACCACATACCAACCAAAGCAAACACCGAGAATAAATCAAATTGAGTGGATACGAAATGTAAGTAACCGATAAAGGATTTAATCGATTTTAAAATCCTTTCCAGTCAAAGCAATACATTGTTCTTTCACTTTGATAAATCTTTTCTCTTTCTACCATCAAAAAAAAAAGAAAAAAAAGAAAACCCCCCATCAAAGGACATTTAATTACATTTAGTTGAGAAAATTATCTACGTAAATGTTTAAAAAAAAAAAGAAGAAAAACTTTCAATTACATTAAATAAAAACAAAATAGAAAATAAATTTATTATTATTTTTCGATGTTTTCTAAATACATATCATATATAAATATATAATATATTTGAAAAACAATTTAATTTACTCCGTTGTGATGAACAAATTTTACAAAGTAAATAAATGTTTATAGGAATCCTTTTTTGGTTTCCCTTGTTTGTATTCGACATTGACAAAAATCCCAAAACAATTATTCGTGATTGTTGTTAAATAGCTTGAGCATCTATACAAACCGTAAATTGTAATCGAATCAATTTCGAAAGGACGTCACTTGAGGCCACTTGAAAATTCATTGTCCTGCGGAAAATTAATTTCTGCAGCTTTTCTACCCTTCATAATGTGCAAAATAGATGTTCTTCAATAGATTCAGTTGACAGAAAACTTGAAGGATAATAGCGATAACAATACGAGTACATACTGAGGGTAGTAATGAAAAAACTACCAACTATCATTTTATTCCAATATAGTAGATTCCACTTTTCGTTAGACCATCGCATCGTATAAAATGTTAAAGTAAACATAAATCGAAAATTATTGGACAAATAGAGAAGTGATCCTTTGGTCTCAAAAATTTAATGGTTCCTTTGGTCTCAAAAATATATGAGAATATTTCATTATAACAATTATATATTTAGTCGGGTCAGTTGTGAGGATCTTAAAGATCTTATCCTGAACAGATGTAGCCACTTCAATTCTTTTTGCAAACCTACAGTTTAATATATTACTGAGGCAAAGGATTCGACGAAATATTCATTTTTTGCACGTTATTATTCGTCTGTTATGCCTCAGGATAAATAGTAAACTTCAATATTGACAGATCACAAGAAACAAGTTCCTTATAGAAACATTATTGACTATTTTATTTTAAGAGAAAAACAATTTTTTATGCTTAAGGAATTTATCACAAACCAGATGGAAATCGCAAGGAAACAAGTTATTTTTTTTAGTTTAACAATAAACTGAATCGCGCATTTAGTTAGTTTATTTCCATAATATGTTCTATATAAATGAGTTTCGAGAGCCTAAAGCTATCTTCCGAATAAATCGGTTACAAGTAGCACTTTAGTTAATTATTCTTTTGCAAATCAAAATACAATCAACATTTTTACTAAATTTCGGTTTTATTTTATTAAAAGTTTTTTTTTTGAAAACAGTATTGTTCACTTTTTATATATATTTTTTACTCATACTAACAGGACGAACAGGATTTTTAGTTATTTTTAGATACCATCCAATCGTATTTATTTAACTCGGATTTTGTTAGTTTTTTTTTTTTAAATTACTTTTTTTTAACAAAATATTAACAATACAGTATAAAAGCTGAGTTATTATTTATAACAATTATTTCAAAAGAGAAATAAATATCTGTGAAAAATACTTGATTTATTGTTAATAAATTTAAGATGTTCTCCTTCCCAAAAATTTTTTTTAAATTTAATATAAGGGTTAATGCAAGCGATCGCTTAAATAATATTGTTTCTTATAGTAAAAATAGTCCGTAAATGTATTTTTTATTAATTTTTTTTTCTTATATTAAAAAAGGCATTTTTGTATAGCATATAAATTTTGTGTAAAATAAATGCCAAATCAAATAGCCTCTAATGCACCAAAAACATTTGTGAGGAGCGTCTGAAAAAGCACTCCAAATTTTTTAAATCTTCACGATCTTATGGGAGTGTACACAATGCGAACAGCGTTGATAACGAGTTACTGATCATTCGTCTAGAATAGGTCTAGAATCTACTATTTTGAGTCCTGTTGGTAATACTGGAAAAATATTTTCACATTTTTATTGTCGTTTCATGTTGTAGCTTTAGTGAAATTGTAATTAAAGGCAAGATAAATATTTATATAATGTACAGTGAACTAAAAAATTAAATTAATAATAATATAAGTTGTAGTAGAAAGTAATCCATTATTTTCCAATAGATGGCTTTAGGAGTCTGTATCTCCCGTTTTACTAGTGCGATCGGGTTACACTAGATGGCGTTAGAAAGATAAGATTTTGTACTAAAAAAATTTCTGATTTAGTTTTGTGATTACTTGACTCAGTATATTTTTAGCACGCGTTAAAGATGGACACCAACAAAGAGAAAATACGCCATATTTTACAGTTTTTCTTCGATAAAGGCGAAAACGCAAGCCAGGCAGCTGCAAATGTGAATAGTGTTTATGGGCTTGATACTGTAACAGCCAATCATGCGCAATTTTGGTTTCGTCGATTCCGTTCCGGTAATTTTGATGTCAAAGATGCACCACGCTCTGGAAGACCAATTGTCGAAAATGTCGATAAAATAATGGAAATCGTCGAGTCCGACCATCACGTAAGCACTGTTTCGATTGCCCAGGAGCTAAGCATTGCACAAAAAACCGTTTGGAACCACTTAAATAAGGCTGGATACAAAAAGAAGATCGATGTATGGGTGCCACACGAGTTATCGCAAAAAAACCTCATGGACCGAATTTCCATCTGCGAATCGCTGCTGAATCGCAACAATATCGATCCATTTCTGAAGCGGATGGTTACTGGTGATGAAAAGTGGGTCACTTACGACAACGTCAAGTGACAACGGTCGTGGTCAAATCGCGGTCACCCGGCGCAAACGGTGGTCAAGCCAGGATTGACAGCCAGGAAGGTTTTGCTGTGTGTTTGGTGTGACTGGCAGGGAATCATCTACTATGTGTCAACAATTGGACCGTCTGAAAGAAGCAATCGCCCAGAAGCGGCCAGCTTTGGCCAATAAGAGAGGAATTATGTTCCATCAGGACAACGCCAGGCCGCATAAATCGATAGTGACTCGCCAGAAGTTCCGGGACCTTGGTTGGGGTGTTCTTATGCATCCATCTTATAGTACGGACCTGGCACCAAGTGATTACCACCTCTTACTGTCTATGACGAATGATTTTACAGGTGAAAATTACGCGTCAAGAGAAGATTGTGAAAATCGACTGTCCCAGTTTTTTGCCAATAGGGACGAGGGTTTCTATGAGAGAGGCATTATGAAATTACCTCCAAAATGGCAACAAGTTATCGAACAAAACGGTGCATATTTGATCTAAATCGTATCATTCTATCTATGCTAAATAAAACCTTCAATTTAATGCAAAAATAATGGATTTCCTTTTACTACACCTTATATATAAATAATTAACTGATCAGATAACATTTCTTTACGATCAGATAACATTTCTAACAATTGTGTTTAATTTGTTAAATCGACTAACTTGTTTCACGTAACCACCATTAACTTTCGATTGAGAGAGTGTAAGTTAAATATTGAATTTTATATAAGATGTAAAAATAGGTCTGAAAAGATTTGTTTAGGAAATTGTTTTGAGACAAAAGTCCAAATCGGCTACCAAATAAGGCATTAAATTGATCTGACACTAATCCTTTTTATCCTGAATTTTTTTGGATATATTGCTTTGAGTAACTCTACTGTAAGATTGAAAATAAAGTCTCAGAAAACTTATTTATTAATTATATCTTGTACGAAATTCTGTATCGATAGTAATATGCAAATTTTTTTATTAATTTTTTTGTGGGATTGTCATTTAAGCAATTATCCAATTAGCCTTTTAAAAAGTCAAAATTAATAAAGCATATTTTAAATGCAAACTTTGATAATATTTTTATTTTATTATTATGTCTAAACCTTGCCATTATACATAAAATATAAAATTTTTTGAAAAATTTTCCAAAAAACTTCTTGCAGGTAATTTTTGATGAATTTTTCAAATATTCCGAACTGTAATTTGGCAATTATTTAATGGATAATAGTTTTTAAATGTTCTAAAGTTTATGAATTATCTATTTAAATAAAGTTTTTTTTAGATATTTTTATAAGAATAAGTCCAACTGTATCAAATCGCATGATCTTGGGAGCAAATTGATATAACCAAATTTAGGAATTAGATGTCCTAGAAACTTTTAACGGAATAATTCCAAAATATGTACATGTTATATAGCTTGTAGAAATGTTTTGTTAATAACACATATAATTCAGATAAATTATCTTTAACTTTAGACCAAAAATAGTTAATTATCATAAAGCCATAGAACCTATATTTGACAATAACGGTCTTTCCTTCTTAATTTTCAAAGAAATACAGCTTTTACAATAGCTTTTTTTATAGTTATTTAAAGGTTTCTAGAGTATTATTATTAATAAAAATTTTACTTTATAACGTATTTGACGAGCAAAAAATGAGCCTCATCGCTGCAGATGAGGCTCATTTATCTTTGTTAAAAACGTGGCTGCGGCAGAATTACCAGATATTTTAAAATTTTTTTTAAATTTTTACACATTTTTTGGCAATAATTCAATTTTTATTATAAAATGATAATTATTAAATTAAATAAATTTTATTATAAATATTACTTATTATAAATTTCTATTAAAAAAAATGACTGAATTTTCCAAACTATAAAATGGATTACATCCGATTAAGTAAGTATTAAATGTTAAATGCGCAAAGAATTCGGTACTATTCTCTATATAGGATGAAAAATAAGAGCATAAAATGTTAAAAATTTAGAAAGGTAAACAATTTTATTTTATCTATTGTAATATTCAAGCACACCTTTACCTTATAACATAAGTAAAAGATTTCGTTTTATTTGCTTAAAAATACCAAAAATCCTACGTTGCTTTTTCAAATAACTATAAGCATTTCGAGATTGTTTGTTTTCCTTTCCCATGTTTTTAAATAAGGAGATCGTCTTATTATTTGTATATTATTACTTAAATGGTATTAATAATTAATTGTAAAAAAAAAACCGAAACTTTTATAATAATTTTCCTTTATTTTCTTTGTAGAAAAATGGAAAAACAAATTCGGTTTTTATGTAATCAAACATTTTAATCACATAAGAATACTTAATGTGTGCTCATAATTTGAGATTTTTTCCAAATCTTCTCTATGGACAAAAAAAAATATAACATCTTTCTTTTATAGAATATGGGAAAGGTTGACAATAACAACAACAACAACAATAAAAAAAAAAAAGATCGATAACAAGTTAATGTTTATTATCTACTGTAATCGAATCAATTCATGGAAAAATATTCGTATTCTGATCAAGTTTATAATTGCCATAAATGCACCTTTGGCTTTTTATAGTCTTTTGTCAATACGATCGATTCAAACCATTTATCTGGTCAGCAGTCATTTCCATGCCATCCAAAATGAAAAATTTTAGATTCAATAAAATATTTAACACTAATCCTAATTTATTGGAAGTTTGAATCTTTCTTATTTTGAACTCTGTCCCAAACCAACCACTAAGCTATTTACTCGTAGTCATATAACCAATGTGTGGCTGTGCATTTCAGCGTACGAGTATTACGTTCGGTATCCACCTTGAGGAGAGGTCTTCCAATAATATTCCTTTATAAATTTTCTACTATTATTTCGATGAAATTTTTTTCTGTGATTAAAAAAGAAACAAACCAATTTCAATAGATTCACTCTAGATCTTTTTTCTCTCAAACTTATCTAACCATCCCCCCCCCCCCCTCTCGCCAGCTCCCCTCTCCTAACCATACATTTTTTATAATATAAGAAATTATTTATCTACTCTGATTTCGTTATGTTAAATATTGAAGACCAATGGAAGAAGTCTCTTATAAAAATGACATTTAAGCGATTCGTCTTATTTAAAGATGTTTTCTTTAAATAAGCCACAATTCGTATAGATTTGAAGAATGCTTCAATTAAGATACAAATTAGTTCTATTACCATACATTCTTTTTACTTATTATTAATATTCTAATTTGATTTTCAATATAATTTGAATACAACAGCAAAAAAGCTACGAATATTATGTTAGTGCTACTGTTAATCTAACCGAATCAACAAAAATTCCTTTATGGAAAAGGAATAGAAAATTTTTCTAATTTTTTTGATTTTGGTTATCTTTTTCTCTGGACACTTGGTTCCTATTCTTATGAATAGAGGCGACATTAAGTTCATTTATAATTCTGCAATAAATCCGAAATATAGCTTTGACTGTATATATATTTATTTCAGTTCTGGTAAGTGCAATTCATTTTGATTTTTGACCATAAAAATAAAAGGTCGTTGAAAAATGACCATAAAAAAAAATCAAAATCAATATGGTATTATTTGTAGAAATAGCAAATATTGCCAATAATCTAAAGTCAAAGTTAATAATGGCAATTAAAAGAGGCCAATCCTAGGAAAAGTCATTAGTTTATCTTTGGATGGAAAATATGCACTTGGAAGATTTTCATGAGTACTGGAGAAGTACGGCGACGTTGTATGTACGCACATATGTGCAAGGAAACTATTCCCAAAAAGAAATATACTTTATGGTCCCTGTGATAAACTTTTACTTACCATAATATTTATTACAGGAAAATGTTTGTTGAACATGACGACGTATCATTACGGATTCACGTCCTTATGATCATTTTTTTCTATTTTTCTCTGCAGGCTGTTGACTCTTATATAAATGAACAATTATTTTTTTTTTTTAGAAAGTATAATTGACTTTTCTGAAAACTACAATATTTTTTATGTCTAAACAGGCATAAAAACATAAAATATTAAAGAAAAATTTTGAATTGGAAATTTAAGAAAAAATCAACTGAACATTCGATAATCTCTAACTAATAATAAATTTTAATTATTATAATTTACTTCTTTGAATTGATTTTATTATTTTTAAGAAATCTTGTCTTAATATTATAAAATTATATATATTATCGTATGCATAAATGCTCTTAAAAATTATATAAAAAATTCCTACAAAATGAATTATAGAAAAAAAATTTTGAATTTAAGTACTTGGAATATAGAAAAAAATAGGAAAAATCAATAATGTTTTTTAGTATTTTTAATTATAATTATTAAAAAAATTAAGAAAAATTAATATTTTTTCGAAATTGTTTCCTTTTTCAAATTTTTTATAAATTCCTTTTTTTTTTAAATACAATTTAATATTTTTCTTAAGAAATTTTATTTATATTATCTGAATTATTGTTATTTGTGATCAATATTTTATAGTGAAATTAAAGAATTTAGCCAATTTTTTACTATTGTGTAATTAATTTAATAGTTTGGAAAGTGCAGCACTGCCATTTATCTTTTTTTTTTTATTATAAAAAAAAACAACAAATTTTTATTATATAATTTAGATTTTTTAATTAATCATAAAATGCAAATAAGGTACGACAGTAAATTTGTGAAACAACAATCTTTTGGTGCTGATTTCTCGAACAAATTTTTCTTCGACCATGAGGTCTATTTCTCCATTGGTGGATATGGCAATAAATGAAATTGGAACTCTAAAAATATGAAAGCCACTGTATCTGAGAAACCGTTACTGTTTGGTGTGGTTTTTTGTCTAAAGTGGTATATCTTTGAAAATGATGAAGGACGGACCGTTACTGAGCACTTTAATCGGATGATAACAAAAGTTTTTTTTGCAGAATTTAAAAATTTTAATCTAGATCATATGTGGTTTTAGCAAAATAATACTACAAGCCACATAATACGACGAATTTTGGCGTTATTTCGCGAAAAATTTCCGGGATATCTAATTTTGAGATTTGCTGATGTTAATTGACTACCAAGATCGTGCAATTTGATGCCGTTGGTTATTTTTTTTTAAAGCTGTATAAACAATTGTCTTTAAAAAGATAATCGTTAAAATATTTTAAAACAGTACTCCTCAAGGAATGACAGTATTACCACCCAAAAAGTGCGAAAAATTACATCAAAGAAGTTTTGTAAATGCTATTTAAATAATTTTATATTTAATGGTATAGTTTTTATATTACACATATAATTAAATAAAATTTTAGTTTAAGTAAATTTTGTGAACCTATAATTTTCAAATTACAAATTGGCCAACTCAAATTATTATAAGTTAAAAAGTTTTTTATTTTAAATTCACTTCACATTTTTTGAATTTTATTTCTTAAAAATCATATAAATAAAAATGTTTACTAAATATTTAAGTGAATTTTTTTAAACTATATTAAAAAAGAAAATAATTTGCATGTAGTTCTACAATATATTTTTTTAAATTGAATTTGTAGCACCCAATGTATCCTTCATTTGTCGCAAATTAGCCGAATTGCTTAGATTTTACTATAAATATTGTTAAAAATGACTTTAAAAAAAAAAAATCAAAAGTATTCTGGATTAATTTTTTATAAATGATTTATTAAACAAGAAAACAAACAGAAAACAATATCGGTCAGTTATGAAAAATTTCCAAAATGCCACGATATGCGCTATTATTCATCCTTATAGGAGGATAATGAAATCTTTCAAAGGTAATTAACTAAATGACCTAATTTAGTTGATCATAAGTGTAGTATTTATAATATAGAGTTAAGGCATTGTCGTTGAATTAAAAAGTCAACTTTTAACAATTGAAGCAATTGTAGCTACAAACAAAAAGCCAATTGGTCGCTATTAATCATAAAATGTACCTTTTTTTTCATTTTCTTAATTCTTATATTTCTCTATTTGGTAATTATCCTTGCAGACACTCGTATACGAGCATATTTCATGCTACTCTAGGATGGTCCTACTATTCGGCCCATAACGAGAAATTAACAAATGTTAACTACTAATATTTCCAACTTCGGTTTTTCGATCCTTGCTCGAGGACTGATGTTTTCGGTTCATCTCCATATATTCTTACTAATGTCGGGCAATAAAACCGAAACTCAAAAGAAATAATATTCTTTGAATTTTTGCGGTAATACGTCAAATGAAGTAAAACAATGCTAGGTAAATTTTTGTTTTTAAGGTGTAACTGTAGATTCTGATTGCTTTAGAGAAAACAGAGTTTGTTCTTTTGTAGTCAAGCTAATTGCAGGCATATCCAACACGCTTAGACTGATCTTCATAAAAATGAAGACAGCCATAATAAAGAAAAAGATGCCTACATATCCTAGAAGGATTTCCAGGAAGCTATTTCGGAATCAGTTTATTACTTCAATTTCGGAAAATAGTCGCTTTGACTAAGATCGAAGTTACCACCACTCAATCTTACAATCAGTACTTTGTCTATGAATTTTGTGTTATTAGCCAAAAAAACAAGGACAACATTTAACCCTTATGGTCAATAAATATTTAAAAATAAAAATACTCAAATAGGACTGGGTACGTAAACGATAAAAACTAAAAGACAAAAGAAATTGCATCGATAATGAGTTGTAGGAGTTTTCTTTTGGCTCCTCGCTACAAAGATGTTTTTTTTTAGTATATTGTTACGGTAAAGGATATTTCGTCTACCATATATAAGAATACTGTTTATTAGAATTCATAAAACAATCTTCTATTTTCTATTTCACCAATTTTGAAATTATGCTCATTGCTTTTTTTTCTATCGTTAAATCTTTATAAACGATAAAAAAAAAGGATTTTTCTCTTATTTGACCTTATCTCGATATGAGATATTTTGAAATTTTTTATATTAAGGGTTGGGTATTTTTTTTTTTTTTTTTTTGTTGATAAATTGGTTTACTAGGTAACATATTTATGGGACTTTTCTTTTAATTTTTATTGTTCACATTTTTAAAAACGTATTTCTTTTTTTCCCTAATTTTTAAAATATATTTTATTATGGAAAATACAGGCAATTATTTTATAGTTAATTGGTCTTAATTTTAATAATTTCTAAAAAAATTTTATTAGTAAGTTGGAAATTTTCAAGTATTTTCAAAAATTTATAAACTTTATAAAGTAACAAATTCAAAATCATATTGGGAATATAAATATATTTTATTGACTTGTATAGTTAGCAAAGAATTTTTATTTTTATTTGTGAAATATAAAAAAAGAGTTTAGGCAACATAAAATATAAGTAGCGAAATACATATTATATAAGGTCTAATTTATAAAAATTTTAGATTTGAAAGTTAACGATGATTTATCTGTATAAATAAAAATTAAATCGAAATAAAGGTATTGTAAAATATTGACGAAGGTGCACTTATAGTTCTCTATTTTCTATTTTTTCTTCAACGTAGTTGTACTTTAATTTAAAAAAAAACAACTTTTATATTACTACATTCACTAATTTTTACCTGTGAAAGTGTAAGCATATGAAAGGATTTTGTTTTATAAAATTGGAATAAGGATAATGAACTTTGATATATAATAAGAAAAATACAACAGGCTTTACCAATCAGAACTTTTTTTTTTTAAATTTCGAATGAAAATTCTATTATTTGTAATATTTTGTAAAGACTTTTACACCTATTAAATTAGACACCTATTGAATTGGGTTTTCAATAAATCGATTGTTTCTGGTGTCAGGTTAAAACCACAAGTCTTGTGGTGCACTCCACACCATGGTTTGTGGTGTACTCCATTAACAGTAGCTTTAGCAACGGCCTCAATTTTTTAAAAAATACGGACCAATGACCATACAGTAACACGTGATGAATGTTATGTTTGTTTAATAACTGATCTTGGTTTTTCAAATACCTAAATGCGACAATTTTGCCTTAAAAGTCTTAAGAACTAAATCCCTGTGTCAAGTTAGACACGTGGTCTTCATGGACAGGCCGAATTCTTGTTTACGTCGTGGAACTGATAAAATTGGATCCTCTGCAACATTTTCACTTACCAAAGCAACGTTCACAGGTGAACGGACTTGTACAAGCATTTTCATAATAGATATTAGTTATTTTTATATAATAAATGGTAAACCTTGTACTATGAATATGTTGAAAAATTAAATTACAAAATTGTCAATATAGCCAATTTCAATCCTATTGAATAAAAAGTTCTGATTGGTAAGCTCACAGTAAATTTTTTTAATTGCTAAACTTGAAAATGGGGTAACGGATATTTTTGTATATCCGAAATTTTACATTCTAAAGTGATTTATAAAGAAAACAAATTACAAAAATACAGTGTATCCATAAAAATTTGGCAATAAAAACTAAAATCTAAAAAATTGCCCTAAAATCAATATTAATGTGAACGGGAAATAAAAGTATAAAAAGTTTCGGAAAACTGCTAATATAATCAAATATCGTGTATTATCCTTAAAGGAAGCGGTTGACGATAAGATGTCAAGTTTAAAAACAAAAAGGTATTCATTTGTTACATATTAGTAATGGCGATTCCAAACGGTACCACCAAATAAAACTTATTAACGGCAAACATTCCTCTTCGTTCGCCAATAGTATACATATATCCGAGAGTCTAACAGTTACAAAATTTCGAAGCAATCGTGCCAGTTTAATTCGTTTTGATATTCGCAGCTCCCAAGAAATCGAATTCCGAAGGTATGTACTCCGAAGCCTACGCTCATCCATCTCTGAATACAGTACAGGTACGCGACTCCGTACGCACCGATAATCCCCTCCACAAAGTTGATTCTCCACTTCCAACAGCGTAGATAAGGACAGCCATACGTGAAACATTAACGTTTGGATTGGCTAAACAATAAACCACCTCTAGTTCCGTCTAATTTCAAGGCGTGCCTTCTGAATAAGCAAAGCCCATGGGGGAGACACTCCTCTCAAAATCACGCACTACCTCATCCAACCAAGCCTCGGCCGAGTTGAGAGCTATCGTTGCAGCTACGCCGCTATCTTAGAGCAGGCATACTATACTGCGTGAAGTAGTAGCCAGTGTTCTTGTTAGTAGCCACGCATCCCTGGAAGGTTTTACAAAAGAGGGTGTGCATTATTAAACAGTTGGGAAACACTTCATTTGTATGGGTACGTGCACTAACACTAGTAGTTGTATTGCATTTGGTTAAGTCAAAAACATACTCAAATACCTTTCCTAATGAAACTAAAGGAAGTAGTGTTAAAAGATGTATACACATATACTCATCCTCATATACATATAGTAATTAACCACTTAACACAGCTACGTTGGCCAAAAATCTTATCCATCACATACCTTAAACCAAATGCATTTACCTGGAAAATAGTTTTTTTTTCCGTTCATTTCAAGCCTTTCATATTTATACCAACAAATTCAAATTTATACACGCACACACTATCGTAAAAATTCACTTTCACAAGCAATGGAATTCATGCGCGCACACATTGGCAAAAAAAAAAACCCATTTTTGATTGTGTTTAGGCTGGAATCGAAATCGGGTTTTGTTAGCTGCTATTCTCTGACACTGAGGAACACGAGAGGTGGCAATCGTGTCGAGATCAATTATTCCAGTCAGTCACCGATTTTCGTTTGATGAGTAAAGTTGTGAGACATTGAACGGAGTTCGTGCGTTTTTTTATTCTTTGTGTCTTTTATTCAAATTCTGATATATGTCAATTTTTTTGGAAATGTTTAAAGTTGAACAAGACTAACTAAACCTACATCATAGCAATAAGAATTGCAAATATATTTTGAAAAGACTAAATAGTTTCAGTTTTAACTAAAGACATTGTAGTGGGCTGATAACAAAGTGCATAAAAAAAATATATAATTTTCAACAAAAATAAGAAAATACAAAAAAAAAATCTTTGAAATTTTCTTAAAATAAACTATTAATCTTAATTATTACAAAGGTGTGTTAAAAAAATTTTATTGGACATAAATGAGAATATTTTTAAAAAGCCAACAACAGTGATTTGATAAATAAACTTTTTGTGGTTTGTAAAATAAAAAAAAAAAACTTTTTCATATTTAATTAAATAGTATTTGTGAAAATCGAAACTTTTAAAATACAGACGACAAAGTTAATTTGTAGATTTTTGAAGAACATTAAAACGTGTGTGTTAGTTAAATTTGAATAAAGTGAATTATAATAGAAAAGGCATTTCAATGATGGCGACACTTTCATCTCATCCGCATTATGGCTTTCAATTAGCCGGCGGCTTAGAGATGCCTTCACCGGGTGATTATGCTCCACAGCCGACGATGAGTCCATCGGAGATGAATATGAAGCGTGCCATGCAGTTCTCACAGTCTAGCAGTTTAGCAGCTGTAGCAGCTGCCATGGGCAATTCTCCAGTTAGTGCTCATAATGGTAGTTCGGGCAGTAACGGAATGATGTCTGGAATGGGTGGACATCACGGCCATCATCAACAACAACATAATACAACATCTCCAGGTCAGGAGGGCCATATTAAACGCCCCATGAATGCGTTTATGGTTTGGTCTAGACTGCAGCGTCGTCAGATTGCTAAGGATAATCCAAAAATGCACAATTCAGAAATATCTAAGCGATTAGGTGCAGAATGGAAGCTGTTGACCGAATCACAGAAAAGACCTTTTATTGATGAAGCAAAAAGACTGCGAGCTCTGCACATGAAAGAGCATCCCGACTACAAGTATCGGCCACGACGTAAACCGAAAAATCCGCTCCAAGCCGGCGGTCAACCGTTGCCTCTAGGTATGCAAGGTACACCAGGAAAATCTTTGAATGCTGCCGCCTACAATCCATTCCATCAGTTACCACCATACTTTGCGCCCTCACATCATCTGGAACAACCATACCCGGTTCCGTATTTTGGCGGATTCGATCCTCTGGCGCTGTCAAAACTCCACCAATCACAGGCTGCTGCTGCTGCGGCCGCTAGCAATCACCAAACAAGTGCGCTGGAAGCACAAAAAGCCGCTCAGATGCCTCCCACATCACTTGGCTCCTTCTACTCGGGCATCTACAGCGGAATCTCAGCACCCTCCCTTTATGCCGCCCATTCAAATAGTATTTATAATAATTCATCAACGTCCTCAGCATCGCCGGGCTCAAGTCCGGGTGCCAGCGCTTCAAATCTGGTCGACGGTATGGACAGTAGCGCGATCCGGCGGCCCGTACCAGTCATCTATTAGAAAGCTTTTACGACGATATTATTTAGGTTCTGTAGAATTATTTTATTGTATTAAGCTGCGATCATGTCGATTCGGTTCGTTTTTTTTTCTTTATTGCTTTTACAGATTGTTATTTTCTGTTGATTTTATTCCTTTTCTTTTTGATTAAACATATTCAATTTTCTTTAAAAAAAAAAAATGATACTTTTATTAATGGTGGCATAATCCGTTCCAATTTTCTACCAATATCATATTAAAAAGGATTTAAAAGGATAATATAACATGTTTTATAGTAAAATAATAAAAAAAAAAATCAATTTTTGTCAAATTATAAGTCAGTATTAGAGAGGAAAAACAAATAAACAAATTTTGTGTCATCGTTTTACGTTTTGTTGATTTGGAATTGACAAGAAATGCCAGAAAATTAACCAAAAAATTTATCAAAAACGAACATAACCTGAGAATTGTTATTAGATTTTATTTGATTAGTATTCATAGTATTTGATATATTTTATTTATTTTTATTAAATATATTATAAGTTAGAAAAATAAATACTTAAGAAATGATGAACAGCATTAATGGCGGTTGGAATTTGTAATGAAAAAAAAATAATTGAAAGAAACTTTTTCCTGTTGACTGTCAACATTTCAATTTGTTTTAGTCTAAAATAATTTTATTAGTGGTAATGTAGTGATTGTTTCAATTGTAAATACAAACCTATAAGTATATATATACATATATTTATTTTTTTCATAATTGTAATAAAATTTCAAAAAAAAAACAACAACAACATATTTACTATTTATTATTAAGATAAACAATTATTATTAATTTGATTTATTATTTTTGTTCGATAGTGTTTCAATTGTAAATAATATTATAATAATGATAATAATAAATTTACCTCTCGAAAAAGAATTACGAACATTAACAAAGATTTTATTTAATTTGGAAAAATCCATTTTTAAATTTTCAAAAAAAATGACTCCTCTTTCTATAAAAAATGTCTTTATTTTTTTTATATTTATAATTAAGCTAATTCTCTAAAAAGTGATTTTTTAGAGAACTTGTAATCAAATTATGGTTTAGTTGCTATGGCCTGTGTTGGGGTGGGGAGGGGGGTTACTGTTGTTACAGCTCTTACAGTTCACTTTTATTGACAGTTTTAATTATGATACTATTACTTGCTTTTTAAATATCATTTCAAGCACATTTTCAGCCATGTTTTTCCCCATTCATTTCAATACTTTCATATTTATACCTCGAAATAGTTTTTATAACATTTTAAAAAAAATTCTTCTGATTCTAAAATTGATCCTTTTCCAGAGCAATAGAAAAAATACTGAATATAATTAAGATAGATTTTTCTTGTACAATTTGTTAACGTTATTGAGAATATTTTCAACGATTTTTAAAACCAAGTAAATCTAAATAAATAAAATATTATATATAAATATTGAAATTATGAGAAAAAAACGATTTTATTCGGTTTTTTTGGTGGTTTAAATTTAAGTAAAATACAAATTTTAAGTAAAAGAATTTTCAATTTAGTATTCAGTAAAGTTAACCAATTTTAACATAAAAATACTTAATTATCCTTACTATTAACATAGATTAATTTTTTTTAATTATTTCATATTATTTGCTTCAACAAAAAAAAAAAAAACCTAATTAGGTATTACAATATTGATAAAATTGGGTGAAAAATTGAAATTTTTTTTATACAAACACTTGTAAACTGATCATTCATTCTGTAAATGAAAATAATGCGAAAGTATTTAATTTTTTATTTATTGATATAATTGTTTTATTTAATATTATTTTAATATATAATTTTCATTAAAAAAATAAACCTTCTTTAATAGTATATGAAAAGTTTTAAACAATTGTTGAATTTTCAATTGAATTGTGTGAGTAGAAGTTTTGAGATGCTTGTTTTTTTTTTTTTTGAGGTTAAGAACAAATTTACTTAATATTTATTATTTCACAACAATGAACAGAAGGTAGCTCAACCAATTTCACCTGTTTGGAATTTATTTAGTAAATAATCGAAAAATTATGCTTAAAATAGCAGGTTAACTATGAAAAAAGTATTTCATTTACTTTTTATTTCGTGCTAATTGTTTTCATCTGATTCACATTTAAAAAAAAAAACGATTCTGTTTTTTTTTTCTTTTAATTTCAATTTACTGATTGATAATTTATTTTTTTATAAAAATTTCCAATAATATAAATATTATTATTTTTAAATATATGAACAAATATTTTGTTTGTTTTTAATTTGGTGTATTTTTAAAATGAACAAAATAAATGCATGGCAAAAAATTTGCAGAAATTTTTTGATATGAAAAAAAAATTCTTTGAAAGCTATAATTTCTTTTATTTATTTTGTTTGTTTCTGAGAGGAAAGTCAGAGGCCATTTTGTAATACCACGATCATGAGATCAAGTTGCGTGTGGATTAGAGGGTGCAATTAGACGTTGTGGGATTTGGTAGCGTTAATTAGATTGTTTTAGAAAAATTGAAAAAAGAGTTAGGAAAAGAAATAGTGAGGGTCTAAAATTTCCATAATGGAGGAAATTCTGGATTAATTGGCATTTGTTTAGAATGTGAGAGGTTGTGGGTTGAACAATACAGAAATAGTTTTAAGGACGAGGTCGGTTCCGGAAAAGAAAATCGTGAGTAAGTGGAGCGGTATGCCCAAACCGAAGGACCAAAATTTTGGAATGGTTGTTGAGTAGTTCATACATACCATTTGGCCGAGGATACAAGAATGACCTGAAAATTTTTCTTAAATTCTTAAGCTTTTCCAGAGGAACTAGATAATTTCTCCTTTTCGGGAAATATCATTAATTTAATTGAAAATGATTACATTTCAAAAAGATAAAAGATATATAATTTTAATGACTAATTACATTCCGTAATTAATAAAACTTGTTTTAATCCGTAATAATTTTATTATAGTTCACAAAGTAATCAGTCAGGATTTGTGTGACATGTTCACACCCTAAAATGTACTCTTATAATTAGATGACCAACTACTTAGTACTATTATACATAAAAAGATAAAAAATTATTCCACCTATATTCGTGAAGAATATTTCTAGTTGCTGAGAATTAAGGAATATATATTTTATTTCAAGGATGAAGAACTTTCTCTACCCTTATTCCTACCCCCTTCCCAACAAAAAAAAATATATATCTACAAAGCAAAAAATTTATATTTGATGGATAAACAAAAATCACAATCGATAATAATTGTCAATTAAATATGCAATCAACAATTGGAAATGTACAAAAGTATGGCGAATAGATGGGACAAGCGCATACGGAATAGTGGTTCTATTAAAAGCATAATAATCTATTTTATCATATCTATTCGATTATTGTGGGGTTGTAAACGGTCGCAGTGGTATAATGAAGCTATTTAAATTTTTGTGTGTTGTAAGAGGCTACTTAGGCGTATCTGAAACCATATTTGATAAATGTATGCGCGTGGTGCTAGTTTGTGTCTGTGCTATGTGCATTCAAGCAACCCTTATAATGAGTACAAGAATCAAATATGGTGACCGCCTTCATATTCCCATTCTCAAATATCCTTGTTGGTTCTATATGATTTTATACCGATTGCATATAATTGTAAAATGAATTTGTATATATTAACGTATTGTTTAGAGCGATAGACGGTACATAAGTGATAGGACATTATATGATATAAAAGAAAATAAACACACTCACATATACCCGTTGTCATAAAGTGTAAAAGTAACACCGAAAAAACTACTCTTTAACAATTCATAATGTTATATAATTTCTTTCATTTCCATGGCCACAGGAACGTATGTTTGATAGCGCAAACAATTACTGAAAAGCACGAGACCTACTACAAGTACTCTATACGAGGGTTGATATTTTGTATATTGTGTTTGGGGTTGAATCAATGACAACACCATTTTCAGTAGAATATTATATCGAATTCAACACGAAAATATTTATGATAAATTTTTGAATACGCGGTCGATGTTGCTTCTATTCGATATTTTGGGGATTTATTTTTTTTTGTCCATAGAAATTTGCAAAATTGATAGAATTATCGATAAATAATGCACATTGAGGATGTTATAGCAATGAAGAAAAGGATTTGTTTTTTATCTTTTTGACAGCTCATTTACAAAATTGCATCTACATTTTAATACATTGTTGAAATGCCTTCAATATTATACGACATATTCGAAAATTATCGTCACTTAGATTTAAAGTTGTTTTACTGATTCATAATAAATATAAGGTGTAGTAAAAAGAAATCCATTATTTTTGCATTAAATTGAAGGTTTTATTTAGCATAGATAGAATGATACGATTTAGGTCAAATATGCACCGTTTTGCTCGATAACTTGTTGCCATTTTGGAGGTAATTTCAAAATGCCTCTCTCATAGAAACCCTCGTCCCTATTGGCAAAAAACTGGGACAGTCGATTTTCACAATCTTCTCTTGAGGCGAATTTTTCACCTGCAAAATCATTCGTCATAGACAGGAAGAGGTGGTAATCACTTGGTGCCAGGTCCGGACTATAAGGTGGATGCATAAGAACATCCCAACCAAGGTCCCGGAACTTCTGGCGAGTCACTATCGCATGTATGCGGCCTGGCGTTGTCCTGATGGAACACAATTCCTCTTGTATTGGCCAAAGCTGGCCGCTTCTGGGCGATTGCTTCTTTCAGACGGTCCAATTGTTGACACATAGTAGATGATTCCCTGCCAGTCCCACCAAACACACAGCAAAACCTTCCTGGCTGTCAATCCTGGCTTGACCACCGTTTGCGCCGGGTGACCGCGATTTGCCCACGACCGTTGTCGCTTGACGTTGTCGTAAGTGACCCACTTTTCATCATCAGTAACCATCCGCTTCAGAAATGGATCGATATTGTTGCGATTCAGCAGCGATTCGCATATGGAAATTCGGTCCATGAGGTTTTTTTGCGATAATTCGTGTGGCACCCATACATCGAGCTTCTTTTTGTATCCAGCCTTATTTAAGGCCTGGGCAATCCAAACAGTGCTTATGTGGCGGTCGGACTCGACGATTTCCATTATTTTATCGACATTTTCGACAATTGGCCTTCCAGAGCGTGGTGCATCTTTGACATCAAAATTACCGGAACGGAATCGACGAAATCAAAATTGCGCTTGATTGGCTGTTACAGTATCAGGACCATAAACACTATTCACATTTTCAGCTGCCTGGCTTGCGTTTTCGTATTTATCGAAGAAAAACTGTAAAATATGGCGTATTTTCTCTTTGTTGGTGTCCATCTTTGCCGCGTGCTAAAAAAATACTGAGTCAAGTAATCACAAAACTGTATGAAAAATTTTCTTAGTACAAAATCTTATCTTTCTAACGCCATCTAGTGCAACCCGATCGCACTTTTAAAACGGGAGATACAGACTCCTAAAGCCATGTATTGGCAAAATAATGGATTACTTTTTACTGCACCTTATATAAAAAAGGATAATAATACTAGTACATTAGAAAATACTATTTTAATCTAATTTTTGCTTTATTTTTAAATTATATTATATAATAATATTTTGTATAATTACCCTTTTAGTCTAGTATTTTTCAAACAACCTAACTTAGTAAATTTGGGAAATTTGTGAAATAATTTTGAATAATTTAAATTTTCTAATTTACAATCGAAAAAAAATATTTATAAATACCTTATTAATTATTAAGTATGGTTTTAATAAATTACAAAATTTTTATTTTTATTTTAATTTTCAAAAAATTCTCAAAAAAATTATTTTTTTTTTAGTATTTTAGACGATTAATGAAGCGGTCAAATTGTCTACAAACTTTGTACTTCTATTATTAATTTTCCATTATTTTTTTATACTTCTACAAAAAAATGTTCTTTTTGTCTTAAGTGTTTCTTCCTACTCTTCTTTTTAAGAACTTCCATAAATTCTCAATCAGATTTAGGTCTGAAGACAATTTCAAAACGTTGATGTTTTTCTCTTTGATCCGTGTTGATACCAACGTAGAGGTATGTTTGGTGTCATTTTCATATGGAAATATCCAAATAAACTACATAAAGTGGCATGTTTTTTTTAATACAAAATGCTCTTAGTCAACGGATCTTATTATACCTTCTAAAGAAAGAGCTGGACGAATACCTTGTCCAGAATAGCAACCCAAGATCATAACATTACCGCCATCTAGCTTCAATGTTCCCTTGGTAAATCTCGTGTTGAGCTACTGACCTCTCCCTTGGCTCCCTAAAACGTGTTGCCTTCTATCCGATCCACACAAACTAAATTAAGACACATCAGAAAATAACAGTTTTCCATTTTGGGAATTTCAGTCCCGGTAAGTGGCAACGAAATTTAAATGGGCTCGCATTTATTTAAATGTTGCTGTGAGATTTTTGCAGGACTCAATCCTTTTGAGTAAATTTTTGATGCCTTTTTTGTACGGCTATTATTTGATAGATTTTTGATTTTCAAATTCTACAAAGCTTAGCAATTATGTAAGTAAATTAAACATTTTGCACAGCTTTACAAGAAAAAGTCTTATGGCATCAAATCGAATTGATCTTTAAAGTCAATTGACATTAACAAATTTTGAAAATTACTTTTCGCTCAATAAAGTTAAAATTTTCTCTGTTTCGTGGCATCGTCGGTTCTAAAACCACATATATTATAGATTGAAATATTTAAAATAAGGCCAAAATAAAAAATTGTTTATCGTACGGCCAATACACTTAAAACTGATCGTTACGGTCTCTTCTTCTTTATTTTCAAAGTAATACGAGCGAAATACTATCCTCAGATATAATGACTTCAGAATTACCATTATTGTAGAATAATTATACAATTTTAACGCTTTATTTAGTAAGTAAACAATTCATAATAATAAATGGCAAGCTTAATTATAAGTAATTATTATCTTACATAATATATATCTTGAAAAACTATCAAATGATAAGGCTATAATTTTTACGCCATAAATTGGATAAACATTTTGATTCTATTATTTAATCTTAAAGAAGATAAACTTATTTTTCAATTGTCTGGCATAATAGTTTCAAAAAAAAAAATATTTTTGATATTAAAAAAATATTTCTCAAGACCTAATATTTCTTTAATTTTTTTTTTGGAATTTTTTAACAAAAAATAAATTAACAAATTATACAGCAAAAAAAAGTTAAAAAATGTAATTTTTTGCAAGTTGTTTTAGTAAAAAAAAATTCCTTTTCTTTAAACAAATTCATTGACAAAATTAACAGGATAGTACCAGTTTACACCCAACAAAAATATTTATAGAAAAAAAAATCCTTTTTTGTCATGTCATTATTTCTAAACATTAATCAGATGGCGAAAGAGTTGAATTGTAACTACAATTTGTATGGCATTAAGATACACTTAAAACTCATTCAATTGATTGGTTGTGTTCTCATTTTGTCATTCTTGTTCGGTAATAAACGAATTGTTGGGGGTAATATCATCCCCCAAAAAAAATAGAACGTATTTTATATGCTCAGAGTACTTTATATGATTTATGATAGACACAAAATGAATTCTTCTCAATAGCAAATCACTGCATGTCATTCTAATATCTTCTTAAATCCACTCTTATCCCTTTCGAGCGTATGATTTTTGTTCTCTCATCCGCGATAATTAATAATCGGTCATAAATTTCATATACATCCCCATATTGTTGATGACAAGAACCGCCACCGTGACATGAATTGTGACTAGGAAGGTTGAGATGATACGAGTATCAAGGCCTAGGACATAAAATATAATCGCAAAGATGTATTATACAAGGACGTTTATTGTAGACCTAATGATCATGACAATTATGATGTTGGTGATGGTGACCATTATGGGATGCACCATTAAAGAAAGGATTAACCCTTGGACTTTCTGCCGTGATTTTTAAATTATTCTACTTTACTTAACCATACAAGTACTAGAAATATTATTTAATAAAAAAAAATTAATCAATTCACATAGTAAGTATAGCAGGAATATTAAATTTGCAATATTATAGATATTCGGATATGTAATAAATGTGATTACAACTGGAAATATCTTAGCCACCCTCTTTTTTGCATAGCCAAAAATGCATATAACTGATATGAGCAAAAAGGTAAATATCATTAAAAAAAATTATTTGAGTAAAATTAAAATAATCTGAAATTTTTTTAAAAAATTTTTGTGTGGAAAAAATTACTAAAAAGTCCGATAATTTGTGTATTTTAAATATGAATTTTTGAGGTAGTGAAAATTTTTTCTATGATTTGTTTTCTCCTGCTTTCCTTAACTTTTTGTTAAGGGTGAAAATGATAAATTATATTCATGATTATATAGTGATATCATTAAATTGTACAAAATATGCTTGATTTTTTTGTTGTCTTGTAATCCAACAATATGCCAAGAGTATGTTGGTTATTTGTTAGATGACTGCATGCATATTGAATTTGTCCTTACGACTAGGATATGTCCTTATACTCGGAGAGGGATACATAGTAGTGGATAGATGTTAGTACTCGTAGCAGCCACACTGATTTAGATTAAGTAGGGAGAATCTCATATGAATCCTGATAATGTTGATGATGGTGGTGATGATGACGATTTTCCGCTTCAGTTTGTGCCGCACAACTATGACTACGATTAGCCCAAGCTGAATAGTATCTTGTCCAGTGTCTATCTGCATTCATTTGTGCAATATTTTCACTCACTAATGCAATATTTTTGATTGTTCTCTTATTAGAACTGGAAGAATGGTTTCATTGCATATTAGCATCATATCTTTTACGTTATTTTCATATTCGTTTCCCTAACAGTTTTCAATCTCTATTCTCTATGCTCTGTTGAATATAATTTATAATGGAAATTGTAATTTTATTTATTGCTTGTACTATTGCTGCAATCATCCTCCATTATTGTCTTCGAAGGGTGAGGGTTATTGAAGTGTTTGTTTGCTGTAATGAATATGGCATAGCTTCAAATCAATTTGTCACTATTCAGATGTGATTTATTTAGAATATTTAATAATTATATGCAAATAAACCTACACATACATATATTCATATTTTATCTTTAATAATTGATATTTTTTATTTATAGAATATTTCAAAATTTAGATTATTTAAATAATAGTAATTTTTTTAAAAATTTTCTTAAGCTTGGTAAATCTGCTAGTTTAACTTACGGAAAGTTACAATGAGCCTGTGATGGGTGGGGGGTGGTGGTAAGTATATTAATTGTCAAAAGTGTCTGAGAAATAGTGGAAAACAAACCTCGCTCTGGGATGTCTTCAATATCGAAAACTGAAGAAAATGTTGAAGCTTACACTTTGAAGCTTCTTGAATGGCTCAGAAAAATAGTTCTTTGTATTATATCAAATATTACAGGCTCTACTATTACAATTCACAATGCCACATTGCCATCTTTACCAACAAGTTTTTGTTGTAAAAAGAGATTTATATAGTTCTGCAGGTCAACATATTCACCTCACCTTAGTCCGTGTGACGTTTTAGTTCTCCAAGATTAAGAAAAACTTGAAAGGAAGTAATTTTGATGCGTCGATAAAATTTTAAGACAGTGTAATCGAGGAGCTTAACTATTGCGTGTATAAAAAATATCAAAAGAAAAATTAATATTTTTTATTTATACAATATTTCAAAATTTAGATTATTTAAATAATAATAGGTTTTTTTTTTTAAAATTTCCGTTTTAAAATATATTTTTTTTTTCAGTTTATTTTGTTCTTTGTAAAAATTATTTTTTATAAAATTAATTACAAAAATTCGGTGCAACGTTGGGTAATTAATTTTTATCTTAAGTTTGGGAAATCCGTCAGTTTGACTTACGGTAAGCTGCAACGAGCATTTGGGAGGGCGGGTGCGGGGGTACGGAGGGGTTATATTAATTATAATCGCTCTTGGAAACCTTCAACATCGACTTTTTCATACGTCGTATCTATCTAGAATATTAAGCAAAAAGATTATTTTAGGAAAAATTTCAAACATTTATTTTCCTTAATCTGTGTTTATGGCACTATTTTCATGATATAGGATGGCCACTGAAAATCCGAATGTTATGAACAATAATTCTATACTAAAGTAGTTAAGCTATATTTAGTTTTATACATAGTTTCAAAATCTTCTTCTACCGATTCGTCAGCGCTATTCGGCTTCTACCGATTCGTCAGCGCGCACAGTGCGCTTAGGACCTTTTCCTGGAATATCACACACTGATCTGAATTATGTTATCGTTATGGAAAATACTCTGACATTAAAACTGTACCGGTTTGAACAACTAACTTTACATCAAAATAGAAAGCTTGTAAAATATCATATATAACCTTTTATATCTTTAAGGAAAACTCTCTAAACTACACAAAAAAAAATAAAAAAATATTTAGAATAAACAAGTTATGACTGTTTTCAAGGCTTCAGTTTTTTAAGGGCCACTATGTATTTTTGGTTATATTTAAATTTATATTAGTAATAATTTTCAAAATTTACTTAAAATTTAAAATAAAAAATAGGAAACTAAACATGAATTTTCGTCTCTGATAATTCTACCATATAATAATTATTCATTTTCTAGTTTGGAAAGTATTGTATCGCCATCTTATATTTATTAATATACGTCAAAAAGCAAAATTGTTATATACGGGGCTCTGAAAATATAGAAGTGACTGTGGAAAAGCCATTGTATCCAGAAAAAATGACTATTTGATGTGAATTCTAGTGTCAAGATTTCATTGGCCCGTATTTCTTTGTAAATGAAGAAGGAGAGACCGTTACCACTCAATTATGACTACTGTAGCTTCATAATAACCGAACTTATTTAGTCTTAAGATAAAAATTTTAATCTGGACCATATGTGGATGCAATAAAATGATAAAACATTTGGTGATATTAATTAACTACTAAAAATTGTGCGATTTGACAACATTAGGCTACATAAAAAATTGTATTTACGCAGATAATTATTAAACTTTTCCTTTTGTTCTGTTAAGAAATGATTGAATTACAATTCAAAATATACGGAAAAGTCTTTTAAAAAATTACCTTAAAAGATACGAGTCCTGCGAGAAGTTTTATGGCATTATCTGATAGTAAACTTTCTTTTTTTCGTTATGCATATTCAAGCAGAGTTGAAAATTCTACCCAATTATATGTAAGCAATAAGAAAAAATAAAAAATAACAAGAAATAAAGGTAAAAATTCAAACTAAATCAGAACTAGTGCTTAGATACAACTAAACTATTGATCATAGAACATCTCAATCAATTCGTTTCACAATTTAACGCAACATTAAAATTATACGTAAAAGAGAACACACCAAACAATGTGCAAAGAATTCCATCATTCAAAATAATTAGTTTAACTTGATTGATCAAAACTTTTTGGAATTTATTTTCCCATCTTTGAATTTTCTACAACGAAAACGATTCATTCGATTGGTGTGCATCTGATTTCTACGGGACCAGGTAAATGCATTGATCGGATAGGCTCAGGTGTATGCCAAGCCAACCGAAATTGGATCAATCGTCATCCACCATTAAGAATGTACAATTTTGACTCGCTCATTGAGGTTTTCAGTTTTTGGAGTTTTCCAAAAAAAAAAAAAAATAATTCCCAGCAATCAGTTTCCAATTAAAGAAAATTACAAGAGACCGAAAAAAAAGTACAAAAACCGAAATGGAAAAAAAAACAAAATTAAAAGAATCTCTTTTAGAGTTTGGATTTTAAAATTTTTATACCTGTTTTTTGTTGTTGTTATAAAATAGGTAATGGCGATTGTTTTGTAATTGATTCAAAAGATCAAAAGCCTTCCAACAATAAGCTTAAAGGTAAAAATACTTGTACTAAAGACTTAAGCGAAATGTTATAGTGCACACACAATGTTTGGTGGATCAGTGATTAAAGCTAGGAATAGAAATGAATTTTTGAAAACAAAACAACAAACATTTTAGGGGGAGGGGGTGAAAATGCACAAGCATACTAAATAACCAAATAACCACTGCCCCTAGTCATACTGGAGTGGACAAAACTTTCGAAGGTAAATTTTCTGAAGGTGTGTTCGATGAGACGGGATGCTAAGGGGGTGGGGGCAGGGGGTTTGTTTGGTTGATGGAGTTATTCGGATTGAGCTGGTTTTGAATTTAATGCGCGCATTCAAGTGCTTCTTAGTTGATCAGTTGTTCACTTGTTCATTTGTTTGATGGTGAATGAACCTGTTTTGTGTGATATTTCAATTTAGTGTTGCCATTGTCCGAGGTCGATCATGAGTCATTGTAATCGCCTATTATTATGCAATTTTTATGTATTGATATCGATTTTGATGTATTTATTTTTATTTTATATTATTTTTTTTTTGTTATTTGTTATTCTTTCGATACTCTTGATACTCGTACGTTTTGGCTTTTGGCTTTTTTACGCATTATTTATTCTGTTTGCACTCTAACATCACGTATATCACAATTTATTGTGCTTGTAATACAAGATAATAACGATGAACAGTTGAAAAAATGAAAAATAAACTAAAAATTAAAATTAGATACAACAAAAAAATCGACCGTAAAAAAAAATAAAGAAAGATTTATCTGAAAAATAAATAAATAAATAAATATAAGCTTGGGCAAAGCAATTGCATTATCAAATCAAGCGTAGAATACTTTTGTCGAATATAATGAATTCTGAATTTCCATTGAAGACAATGAGCTTTTGTTGAAATGAAGTCAATGGGAAGAGTGGAACTCTAACGTGACATTGTTAATTGAAAAGCACACTGAATTGGAATCGAAAAAAGAATAGCTGATCGATGGGAAGATGAATACGCTGTAATTACGTTTGAAAGCTTTTCAAAAATAGAAATACAATAATTACATACAATTGGGTCAGTCTATCAATAAAATTATACATATTTTTTTTCTTTGAAATACAAACCATTTATCTATGAGTTCATTTCAAAGAGGTTCGTTTATTTATTTTCATTTGATTTACTTTGAAAATCTTAGTTTTATAAGGTTTAACATCAAAGTTTGTTTTCTTCTTTAAAGGTTAAATAAAAATGCAAATTTTTATTTTGCAAATAAGGCTTCGTTAACTGTTAAAAAAAAACTAATTTGATCAAAACTAAATATGGTTACCTAAAAATATTTTTTTCCATGAATCTAAAAAATTATAAATTGTTCAAAATTATATTAAGTTAAATATATTAAAATTTCAAAATATTCATATATTTTTATTTATATTTAGATTAATAAAAAAAAAAATGTTTTAAAAAAATTTTAAAAAAAATTTCTGTGGTTATTTTGAAATAAATAAATCACGTTTTTTTAACTCTATCAAATTCAATATTTAAAAAAATTTATTTGGTATAAAAATATACCGATATTGCCTCAAAGCTTACTGAAATATAGATTAAAAAATACTACTACTTAAAATATTCTCAATTTATTGTTATAATAATTTTAAAAATAATATTTTACTTAAATAGTTCAAATAAACGATTTCGTAATAAATGAAAATATATAAAATTTTGATTTTGATAAACTTTTAATTTTTGCATTTGGCCTAAACTTTGACATTATACATAAAGTATAATTATATGTATATGGTTGCCAGAAGATCTCTCGCAAGACTTGTTCCTTTTGAGGAAACTTTTTATGAGCTTTTCGAAAATTTCGTGTTTTAATTTGAGCATTACTTAACGGATTGTGTTTTTAAATAATCTCAAGCTTGAGAATTATCTAATCACAATTTTTATATAGCTTTATAAGGAATTATGCATTCTGGGAACTTTTGGCGCAGTTAAACTAAAATTTGTTATAATATGCCGTTTTGCTAAATTACTTATAGTCCAGATTATAATGTTTAAGTTCAGATAAAAAATGCTGTTATCAAAACAAATATGAGCCAATGACATTTTCAGACCTAAATACATAACAAAACGTCTTTTTTTACGGATACAATGGATTCTCCACAGTAACTTATGGGTTCTAGAACCCTGTATATAGTGATTTTATGATAAACGAGCCTCATCGTAGAAGATTTTTTTATTTCTGAGTAAATTTATAATTTTGAATGGCAAACTTTTGAATAAATAAGTCTTAACCTAAATCATATTTATGTTGGATAATTGCCAAATAATTGGGCTGTACTTTTTAAACCATAAAATGAATAACTTTTTAAGGGCCTGCTGAATCAAAGAAAGTCATAAGTTCCTTGCGGCGGTCTTCCAGTTGGACAATCCCAGTATATTACTAGCATTCTGGCTAATGTCAATTTATCTCTCTGTTTCTAAGGATAATAAACAATGCCACTATAACCTGGGAGCATTTCCATGATCTGATCTTCAAACAGGCTGCAAAATTCTCCATTCTCGTGCAGGAGGCCAAAGATTCTTCGGAGTATCCTCTTCTCAAATGCGGCTACGACTTTGCAGAGCTTTTCTCTGAAAATTCTATGTTCCTGGAAATACTTGGGAACAGGAAGGACTAATGTTCTGTAAAGCACAATCTTATTGAATACGAAAGGAGTGAAAAAAGTTATTCTATTTTCAAAGCAATAAAAGTTTTTTTTCTAAATTTATATCAAAGACGAGCATATATGAACTTACAGACAAAAAAATAAGTGCTTTTAAATAATCGAATAAGCAAAATCCTTTAAAAATTATATTTTTTTTTCTCTATTTAGTTAAATACGTAAATTGATGATATAAAAATTTAATATACTGTTTTAAAATAATTTTTTTATTTTTAAAATTTTTAATAAAAAGTGTAAAAATGGTTGAACAATTTTTTATTTGTTTGGAAAAATTTCTATTTACACATGATTTTGTTTTAAATATAGGGTTTTCCAATAAGAATGATATGATTTCTAAGTGACGGTTCGGCCATTTGTAATATGTCATAATCTGTCATTTTTTTTCACAAATTATTTAATTTTATTATCAAAATAATCGTTTTCCAATTGCAACTTTTCGTGCGCTCACTTTCATCTTAGTGGTGCGGTAAATAAACAAAACTGTCGATTCTGGTGCGAAGAAAATCTACAAATTATTCATGAACACCCATTACATTCACCTAAATTGACAGTTTGTTGTGGTTTTTGGTCTGGTGGAATCATCGGTCCGTACTTCTTTCGAAATGAAGCTGGTAACACCATTCCTGTCAATGGAGAGCGGTATTGATCGATGATAACCAACTTTTTATGGTCGAAATTGGAAGAAGTTGATCTTGACAACATCTGGTTCCAACAAGATGGGGTAACGTGCCACACAGCACGTGCAACAACCGAATTATTGCGAAAAAAGTTTGTAGATTCGATTATTTCAAGAAATTGTAACATTGAATGGCCTCCAAGAAGTTGTGATTTAACACCATTCGACTATTTCTTGTAGGGTTATTTGAAGTCATTGGTCTTCAGAAATAAACCAGACTCTCTTCAAGCTTTAGAAGTCAATATTGAACGTGCTATTCATGACATACGACTTGATTTAGTGGAAAAAGTGCTCGAAAATTGGGTTCATCGAATTCGTTCCTGCAAAAGAAGTCGTGGAGGCCATTTGAATGACGTTTTATTCGGAACTTAATTGTATCGATTCTACTTTACATTAAATAAAAAACATTTGAATTTCCTTAACAATTAGTGTGTGTTTTTTTTAAAAAGAAATCATATCACTCTTTTTGGAAAACCCTATTTGGATATTAAAATTCTGTATAGTTTTTAGTTTTTCATAAAAAAATGACTCATTCTATTTTGGAAGATGATTGAAAATTTATTCCTTTTAAGGTAAATAAAATTTAAAATGAATCTGAATTTATTTGGTGAAATATATTATAAAAATCCTTTTTTTGACACTTATTAAACAAAATATAATATATTGATTAGAATCCTTAAAAAAGAGGGCAATTATTAAAACAATATTTTTTGATTGTTAGTAAAAATTTCTATTAATTACACAAAAAATCATTTTTTTGATTTTAAATAAATATTCACCTTTTAAAATGTAATTGCTGAAAATAATAAACGTATAATTCAATAATATTTATATAAAACCAAATATAATCAAGTTAATTAATAAAATTATATGACTATTATTTTCAATATAAATTATACTTTATTCAATGTTTGTTCATTTCTTGTCAATAATTTTTTATGATATTTCCCTCTCTCTGAAAAGTCTCTAACTTTCTCAATATTATTGCTGATTTCATTCGTATTTATAATGGAAATTAATTAATAAACGATAAAAGTAACAAATTAAAATAACGAGATGTAAAGTGAAAATGCTTACACAAAAATGAATAAGGGTGGCTGAGAGTAATTCGAGAAGCACTTTTCATATAAAACTGAAAATGCCTTTTCTCTGTGACTGTTCGTTCTGCGACTGTTCCATTCATATTTATTGGAGTTCATTGGAAAGTTCTATTTATATTCGACGCGATTCTAAAACTGAAACCCTCTTTCGTTTTTCGTTATTGAATTATACAAAAGTACTTTTGTGCAATTTTGCAATTCAGTTGCACAAAACATATTTCTGTCGCTAACTTCTTGACGTTTCGTCATAATGGAATCTCCAACCAACACCACAACCACAGCTCAAGACTCTCCACATCGCCGCATCGTTTGCAAATTCAATGCAAAATACCCACGAACAGAATGCCATAGAATTGGATTGTGTATACAATGGAAATGGAACAGAACCAAATGGAATGGGTGGTTTTGGATTGGAACAGACTGTTGTCGGTATACACAATATGTAACCGTCAATACGCCCTCTCAGCAATAAATGGTAGAAAATAACCACTGAACATTGTACGAATACAATATGAAAAAAAAACTAATTTTTAATAATTATTTTAGAATTTTCAAAAAGACCATTTCTTTAGCTATTAATGTGATTCGTCCTACACATACAGGACGAAGGTTTACCTTTATTCCATAAATAAATTCTTTTTTAAATTTTCATTCCTCTCATTTATATGTTATGTTTGTTCAACCCTTAAATGAATTTATTCAAAATTTTCATCTCTAACGAATGGACAAGTCTTTAAAATGTCCTTAACCGCCTCCAACTTGAACTTTTTGTACAATAGAACTTTTCTAGGGGAGGCTGTATCAAACCAGATTATACCTGTTACCATTCTGAGGCTGGAAACCATATAGCATATAAATAAATTTATCAACCTTATATTATTTGTAATGTTACCAATCTTTTCATTGACGCCATTTACTGCATGCGCGTTTGCCAAAAGTAAGGTTATGTTCCAATGAAAGGTTTATTTTTCCACAGTAAAAAGCGTTTTGCAGCTCCTTTAAGAAATAGCGTTCCCATGGATAATTCAACGTTTTATTGTCTATTATTTTAATTGTGATTTTTTTTCTTTTTTTTCAATATTTATTATTAGTAGCAAAAATGTTCAGTTTAATTTTTTATTTTTTTAAAAAAAAAGGAATTAACAACGTTAGAAAATTCAAAAAATTTTTGGAGGTCAAATTAATGTTAAATAAAAATTCCTTTACGTAAATTATAAGAATTGAACATGCACAAAAATATTTAAAAAAAAAACTGCAAACAATTTGAAAATATTTTTTTTTCTATTTCAGAAACTTTTTAACCCTTTAACTTTTATATGGTCTTCTGTTAAAATTGAAAACAGAAAAACGGACAGGAATTTTTATAAATTTTCATAATTATTATATCATGTGAGTATAAGAGTTGGCCGCAATTCAAATTATTTAGAGGGGAAGTTAAGGTTATAGGGGTGTTGAGATTATTTAAAAAAAAAAATTATTCACCGATATTTTGTTCAAAACAACAGAGACGGATACAAAAGGAAAATAAACGAAACTTTTGCGTACTTGAAAACAATTACGAAACGTCAAGTATATAGAATGGAATTGACTGATTTTGTGTATATTTTTAATGGGCTTTTATTAGAGAAAAATACGATTTTGGTTACGAGAAGAGGCCCAAGAGATTTTCATTCAAGGAAACGAGGTGTATATTACACTTTGAGTGGCTACAGCCATCCGAATGCATTCAGTGAATAAGTTTATAAGTGGAATATCCTAATAATGGTTTAATTTTTGCGCTGAGCTGAACAAGAGCAATAGCACGTAGACTGGACAAGAATTGTTGAATTGAATTCAGTAACAGAAGTTACATTATCCTTTTTGGAATGAAATGAATTTCAGCATTCAGCAATGCTTCCTTATGAATACATATACATAGTTGTACATATATATTAACCTCTTAGTTTCCAAATGTATAGTCCTGTTTGAAATTCGATTTGAAGAAGAGCACTTGAAAATATTTAACCGAAAGTGATTGTATTTAATTCATTTGACTTTATTTTTTTTTCTTTTTTTGTAAATTACCATAAATTTTTTTTGAAGATTTTTCTCTTCAGACTTCTTAATAGGATCTTAATAAATACTGTTAAATTTTATAATAATTCCGATATGATTATTAATATTATTCCTTTTATGATAAAATAAAAATATATTTTAACTTTACTCAAAATTATATTGAATATATAGTTTTTATAGAATATTTATTATCCTTTTTTTTAGTAAATTTGATTTTTATATTTAATTAAAATTAGAAATATATTGTCACAAAAAAATTAGGTGGGATTAAACACCCCAAACAGACAGTGGTCACGAGATTTATTAGTAAAGAAGTACTAATAAATCCTGAGGCCACTGTCTCTTTAATCTCGAATGAGTATTTTTGAAGAAAGTTCTCTTTCGAGTGGATAAACATAAAATATGACATCTACTATTTTGCAAAGGATTTTGATTGTAAGAACAAGATGCGATAGGCATTGTAATTATAAAATTTAATTTTGTAAGTCCAAATTGCCTTTATAATTGAATTGTATATAAAAAGATCACTATTTATTGTTAATTTTAAGGTAATAATATATTTTATGGCTAGTAATATAAGCTGCGATATTTTTAGTATTAGATCATATGTCATATCTATAAATGTGATAATAAATGGGACCAAGAAAACTGCCTTGCGTGACACCGGCAAAAAAGGATTTTGAATTAACGGCTACTCAGGAATGAGGGCGGGAAAATATTTGAGTATATAATAAGACGGGTCTTGATTTTAAGGAGAATTCCAGTATGTCACGCAAAATCATATCTAAGAATACTTCCGCCCCGGCGGTGGGATGTTAAGTATATACCAGCTTCTCATCCCAATAATGGTATAAAAAGGAAAAATATAGCTAACAAGGGACAAAAGTAGATATCCGACAGTGGATATGCTGTGGCTAGCATTTAATGTGATATTAAAATTCATAGTAAAGCCTTTAGTAAACACTAGGGGGGGTGTAGTGCATGGACAAAAATGATGGAAATGAAAATGAAGAGGAAGAAGAGCTGAGAAAAGAAGAGAAAAGGCCCGGCGGAGGGATGTTAAGTATGGACCAGCTTCTCATCCCAATGATGGCATAAAAAGGAAAAATATAGCTAATAATGGGAAAAATTAGATCCCAGATGGTTTATGTGATATTGTAAATTGCAATTTACATGATTACCCCTAAGGGGGGGGGGGGGGGAGGGGATATGGTAGTGCATGATAAAAAATAAGGTTAGGAATTTACAAGGTTCCTGACTATTGCTCACTGAGTGGGGTACAAATCTAAAGTATTCTAATATAAAAAAAATAGGTACCACGGGAATCGAGATGCCCCAAAGAACAGCAGATTATATGCTCGATTATGGTGAGGTGCTTCGGCATTCACGTGGTGGCTGTGGTTGATACCTATATCGCGAGCATCGCTTATGACAGTAGAGGTTTAAGATGGGTCTCATCACTAGCAGTTGAGGTAATCAGTTTGTAACTGATTACTGACTGCTAACTATCAGTTATGGAATGCGCTGATTGAGTGCTATATCCCGCCGTTGTCTAACGACGAGGTATAGCATCATTAAATAGAGAGAATATAATCTAAGAATACTCCTGGACAATATTCTTTACCTATCAAACCAGGATGCAATATAATCAATAATGTGATGGAATTGGTAGATTGTGCAGTTTTCCAATCGGTGATCAGAAATTTAAGATGCAAATAAGTCTATGCCAAAATGCGCAATTCACGAGTTTATGGAACTAAGGATCTGCTTCATGAAAAAACTGAATTCGAGAATCAGGCATCCCGATTTCACATTGTTTGGGGTGATGTTAACGTTCCTTGTAAGATAAGGATCTTTCTGATTACCTATATTAATTAAGTAATTTAATACTGCCCCTTTTTAATGCTTTAGAAGTATTTACACAATTGAGAACAAACATAAAGGATATTTAAAACCAGATAAACACTACACAATCGTGTTTATTATATTATTTCTAATTTTTGATTATATAATTCTGGAAAATTCTAAATTTATGTCTGAGAGAAAACTTCATAATAAATTCGCACTAAAATCATGTTAAAACAACATTAATTAAAAAAGGACCTTTTTGATATTAGGTAATATATGAGGTGTGTTCAAAAAGTATCGCGAATTTTGAATTTCCGTGGGTTACGTATATTCGATTTGTGGCGTTATATTGGTATTGGTTTTTGTGGTGTTATATTGGTACTCATGTCTCTCACATGGTTATATTGGTTTTATGTGGCGTTATATTGGTACTCATATCTCTCACTTATGCCGACAAGTTCGGCCATTTTGAATGTTCAGTTAATTTTTGACAGCTGCTTTACTTGCCCGTGTTTTGGTTCGTCTTCGATTTTTGCCCATTTGTGACCAAAAACAGCATCGCATTAACATTGGTAAGGATCTGTTGGACTTTGTCCGCGACGACCCAAATTTGCTCCAGAGGGTCATAACTGGTGACGAATCATGGGTTTATGGTTATGACGTGGAAACCAAAGCTCAATCATTCCAATGGAAGCTGCCGCACGAGCCAAGACCGAAAAAAGCGCGCCAAGTTCGGTTGTATGTGAAGGTTTTGCTTACAGTTTTCTTCGATTTCAGGGACGTGGTGCATCATGAGCTCTTGCCACAGGATAGAACGGTCAATAAGGATTATTACCCGCAAGTTATGCGTAAGTTAAGGAGGAATTGAACAAGATCACAAAAAATGATTTTTTGAAGTGCTTCGTGGATTGGAAAAAACGTTGGCACAAGTGTATAACATATGGTGGAGATTACTTTGAAGGGGACAAAATAGATATTCATGAATAAATACTTCATTTTTGAAAAAAAGTACAAAATTCGCGATATTTTTTGAACAGACCTCGTACATACTCGTAGTATAACAAATCGATTCTAATCAATTAAACTGGATTTTCTTTTTTTCAAGATTTGATTCCTTTTATCAAGTTTTTAACTAAAAATTATCTCGATTTGTAACAATAATTAAAATAGGCTACAATCCAGGTTGATTCAGTATTATGTAATTTTAAGATAAAGTCATTTTTGATAATAGATTTTATTGAATTAAATTGAAAATGGCAATCAAAAAAATTTAAACATTTTCAATATGGAATGCTTTCCTCTTAGTTCGGTGCATTGTTAAAGTACTCGTTACAGTATAGCTAAGCGTTTATGTCAGGATAATATTGTGGATTTTTCCTTTTTTTTGTTATTATTATTATTATTTTTTTTCAATTTTGCAAAGGGAGTTTTGCTACAATAATGGTAAAGTTTCTTCAGCCTTTTGAAATATTTTTTAACAATATATTTTTGTTCCTTTTACACGTGAGGAAGTTTATGTTATTATTAAACTTTTAGATTAAATCTTTGTTAAAGGAAAACCCTCAAGAAGAGAGTGAAACTAAGTATTTTTTCCCGTTTTTTTTTCTGGGAAGTTGTTCTTCATGTTCAGAATTGGCATTGCGATTTCTGTTGTTGTCGTTTGTTAGTCTTGAGTTTTCTATTGTTCACATTTTGAAAACCCCATTTCTTTAGTAAAATACTCAATACTTGATCCAAATGATGAATTGGGGGGAGTTATTCTATACAATTTCTACTATTCATGTGAAACCTATATTCAATAGTCATGGTTTTTTTCTCTCTACCTTATGGAAGTGTTCATATGTTAATATGTATTTCTATATAAATTTAAGTAATGAATAGGATTTTAAAATATATTACATAGAATTTTTTTTAAAATTTTTTTTTATTAATTACAATATAGTGGATTTATTTCAGAACCTTCAAAAATGTATACTGTAGGATTGTTAATATTATGCGTAAAGTAATAGTTTTTTTTGTGTAATTAGGAGATTAGAATTGTAAAAATAACTAATTACATTTATTTTTTTAATAAAAATTAAAGGTAATTATTAAATTAAATTAGTGAATAGTTAAATATTTCAAAAATATATGTTATTAATTTAATAAAGAAAGATAAAAACAACATTTTATTTAACTAAGTAAGCTAACTCTTATAAGTTTCTTCAATTTAAAAGAACTATAATAATATAGAAAACTTCCGCTAGAAAGGATCAAATTGTTCGTTGATTTTATTTATGATTTTACTTTGAGAACTTAAAGAATAGATGAATAAATATCTTTGAAAAAGAACTCTTAACTTTTGTTGAAAAGAAAATATAAACAATGGAATTTAATGAAAATTTCTAAAATTTTTTTGAAACGTTAGTTTAGCATTTAATATAAAACTAATTACCTGCAATACTTTTGATCAAATTCTGTGTGAACTGGAGAGCTTTCTTGGAAAAATAAACGGTACTGATACCTAAAAGAGTTTATATAATTCTATTTAGAATATTTTCCACCTTTTGTTTTTAATGAAAATTTCATATTATGTAAAATCTGTTTATGTTAGTAATTTTTATTTTAATATAATTTAGAAGTCTACAAATTAGAGAGCTGGTTTATGGATAATGAAGCTAATTCTGATTACTACTTAAATTGGTAATTCAATTTTTATATAACATAGATTTATAAGGATAAATATTATATATTTTTTTATTATAATAATTGGTTTGGATTTTAAGGAAATGATAATTTTTAAAAGTAATTTAAAATAGTTTCTTCTAGAACTATTGGGTTGTTCGGAAAGTAATTTCGTTTTTTTTTTGTAAAAATGGAAGACAATTTTCATATAGTGAATTAATATTTTATTCAATTAAATATTATCCAGTCTAATCCAATACGCTTTGCCATCTTTCTGGCAGTAGCATGATTCCAGGCTCATAAAAATTTTGTTTTTTGCTGGCAAAAAACTGATCCAAGTGATTTTTGACCTCCTCATTTGAATTATGGTAAATATTTTACAGTTTAAAAAATTATGTAAAGACCGGAACAAATGATAATCGGAAGGTACTTATTATAGAGAGTATGGTGGGTATAACAATATATCCCATTCAAGCTCTAAAAGCTTTTGCCGAGTGATCCAACTTGTATGTGGTTTCGTATTATCCTATTGGAACACTATACCTTTCCTTTTGACCAATTCTGGAATTTTGTCTTTAAGTAAATCATTCAATTTGTCCAACTGATGACAGTATACTTCAGAATTGATCGTTGCGTTGCTCGGTAGAAACTCAAAATAAACGATTCCCTTGAAATCCCACCAAACAGATAGCATAACCTTTTTTGATGAATATTTGCTTTCGAAGTGCTTTGAGCCGGTTCATCTTTTCTACGCCAGGATCTTTTGCACTTAATGTTGTTGTAGATAACCCATTTATTGTCCCCAGTGATGATATGCTTCAAAAATGGGTCATTTTTTTGTCGTTTGAGAAGCAAATCACAAACGTCAATGCGATGACACAAATTTTTTTCCGTAAGAAGATGAGGAACCCATATGTCAAGCTTTGAGATTAAACCTAACCGTTTCAAATGATCATGAATGATCCAATTTGATAAATGTAATCTCTCAGCGATCTGTTATTCGCTAGTTTGCATCAATTAATGCCTTTATTATGTCTTCATCGGCTTCAACTGGCCTTCTAGAACGTGGTGCATCTTCGAGATCAAAATTGCCGAATCGAAATTTTGCAAGCCAGTTTTGCTTCTTCTATAGCAAAAAAAGTAAAATATGCCGAAAATGCAGTTTTTCACTTTCCATATTTAAAAGGGTATCAACCAAAAACTACTGTGCAGAAATACATATGATTATGCAGCTTAAGTGTGAAGTTGGTTGTGAAAAAATACAATTAAAGTCTCTGTTGGGAAACAACAAAATTACTTTTTGAACAACCCAATATAACATGTCATATCTATAAACGCATACTATGTGGTATGCTATTGTCATTAGATTTAGAATAGGCATACAACAGAATTTTCCTATATACTCGTTATATTGTCTTTTAGCTGGTGGAGTTGAGAGTTGACTGCGCTGCACTGAAACTTCTTCTTTCATACCTCTGAGGCAGAACTTTCACGATCCGGGCAAGCAGCTTTTTCATCCAATCGCATTATTGACAACGGAATTCTTCAAGGATGCCTCCTTTTTATTGTACTTTTACCTATAGCCAGATAGGTCAGTGATCTCCAAGATACTCTGAGATCACTGACCTATCTGGTTATTGACAAAGTGAGGACTTGGAGCCAAAAAATGGCACAGTTATCTCTGCAGCGAATCAACCATATCTCTAAGTCTATAGGAAATATTACTGTAGCACAAATATATCACCGCTTAGTCCTGTGTGTCTTCATGCCGTAAAGATTCCAAAAAGTCCTGGGTATAACCATTAGTAGTGGAGGAATATGAAAATTTGCGATTAAAATGACTGACAATGCTATCCGTAGGATGGTTAAGAAATGGGTCAATAGTAGGTATTAGGTTACACAAAGTAAGTCAATTAGAGTATCTTAACGACTTTTTAAAAGGAAATTTTTTTCTATTTTCTCACTACATGTTTCAGAAGGCCAAGAGCAGGATTATGGTGAGTCGAGGCACCAGTTAACCTTTATATTAGAGTAGGCAGTAGAGCACACCGGATTTCTCACCGGAAATTTATTTTCGAACCGTTTGATAGGCTTCAAGAATATTTTTTTCTGTTCACGGATGTAGCAAGCGACCTCAATACAAATTCTATGAAGAAGAATTTGTATTGAGGTCGCTTGCTACATCTCGGGAACTGTATGGTTAAAGTTCCTATATAATTATACTAGGCTTATTCGCAACAATAGCAGTGCTGAGTTGCGATGGGTGCCAGGGCATGTGAGAATAATCCAAAATAAACCTGTTGATCAGTTGCCTGAAGAAACTCTCCAGCGTCTGATACTGAAAATGAACCTGTTAATCTATTCGGATGATGAAACCCCACAAGTCCTATCTACCAGTTCAATGCTATTTTATTGACTATTCTACAATATATATATTCATATTAAACGAATATCAGTAAACCTGGAATTCCTTTGCGAGAAAGATTCCTACCATTGCGGAGCTCCTGGATCGAACAATTTCATTTTCAAATTCGCATTTTATCCAGAACAAAAATTATTATACCATATTTTCCAATAAAATTAAAATAATCGACTTCATTAAGAATGGACTGAATTTTTATAAAATTTGATGTTAATTTAATTAAAAATTAAAATTTTATTAAATTGAAAACTTCTATTTAACAATTTGCAAAACTATTGCTCATGTATACATTTTGTTTAAAAGGTAAAATCTAATAAAATGTTTGAAATTTTATTATTTATTAATAAATTTACAAAAGATATTTGATAATAAATCTTTTTTCCTTATATACAGAGATATAAATAAACTGTACCCAAAATATTATAATGTATCTTTAATAAATTTGAATAGCTGTAGCCAATATTTTTCAACATTCATTTTATAATTTTCACTTTTATCCTTTGAATTTGAATTGAATATCGTAACTTTGAGAATATATTAACAAACTACTTAGCAATAAAAACATAGTAAAAACTTATTTCGAATGATATTTAATTACAAAGAAATAAAACTTTAAAAAAAAATGTTAATATAACTTTTTATATTGTAAAATAAGTAAATTACAAAGCTTTGGCTGAACTTTAATATTTTTTTACATGCATTTATGAAAAATGTTTCATATTGTGTAGTTTAAAAAATATTATCAAGTACACTTTCGGTACCTTTTATAATTTTTTACAAATAGATTAATTTACTTCTGACTCTCCACAAGTGAGTAGAGTAGAATTTCCAACTAAAAGTACGATTCTCAGACTTCACATATGATGCACAATCGTATGCAAAAAGGAACAACTTTCACAAAATACATAAAAATATAAGGTTTTTAAAAAAAAAAAAAAATTGTGTACTAATTTTTTTAAATTTAATTTGACAAACAAACATAAAAATGGCAGATTTAAATACTTTGACTTAACAAAATCAAAGTTATCAAAAGCTTGGAATGGCCTATTTAAAAAAAAAACGAACTTTGAAGAAAAAACCGTACAACATATTTTGCTAGTATTAAAATAAAATTATTTTTAGGAAAAAAATATAAATTTTAGAAGGGAAGTGTTGCAAAAAAAAAAAATAAACGGGAAAAACAAAATGTATTCGACTATCCTCCTTACATCGTCTTTATAGCTAATTTTTATGTTGCCCTTTTAGAGGTACTTGCTTTCTGAGCAACATCAAAAACAGCTTTTTAGTATCCTTTGAGTAGTTCTTCAAAAAAAAACCATCGTTTAATTTGATTTGGTGTTTTTTTTTTTTTAAATTGTATTTTGTTTTTGTTGATTTTTAAAACTTTTTACTATAAAAAATATGTGTACTCAAGTATATGGTAGAAGAGTTGATAAGTTGTAGAAAGGATCAAACAGAGACAAATATGCGTGGGTGGTTTTATTTAAGAAGGCTCTATGGTTGTAAACTAGCTTCTTATATACGCGTGTTTGCATTTGCATAAGCTTTTAACACCTCAGTAACAGAAGTGCTTGAGATGGTATGAAAAAGCTACCGTCTATTCATTGGCCAACTTCTGAAACTCAAACGACTTTTTGCAAGGAAATATATAATACTCTGTATAAAAAAATTTACACCTACGTGACAATTTGAAATGTCAAAAAAAAAAATAAAAAATGGAGGAACATGGTTACGTTGCAGAAGGATAGTCTTGGAAACTAGAGGAAAAAGCTTATAAGAAATTCGTTTGATATCATAACTTGCAGTAAGCCCGCATAACTTGGAGTAGATAGGGTAGAAAATACGACGTTAAAGTACCATTCAGTTTGACGGTTGTAGCTACTTGTAAGTATGCATGTATATTTGTACATGCAAGGGATGTGAGGAAAACTTCGTTTGTTAATGCTTTTTCTTGCATCGAAACACACAAAAATTTTGTCGCCTCTTTTAAAAGCCAATTAGTACAATATAGCTTTTGTACATGAACATCCCTCTTTTACGCCTGAACTAATGGCAACGCTTATGGTATTTTAAGGATAGAGGGCAACTTCACCGTATCCGATGATATTGTGAACGTACGTTATAAATATGTCTCTCCCGTCGCCCTCCCAGCCCTCGTATGCAAAGACTTCGAAAGTTGGTAGATATGTCTGTATATTTGAGCAAAATGCATTTGAAGATGTACACACATATGTGAATCGGGATGCAGTCGTTGATGCGTAATATCTTAAGAATTTTATTTTTTAAAAAATCGCGCCAACTTGCATTCAGAAGTGTTGCCAAAAGAGCTAAATTTCTTATTCGTTTACTATTTACAATCTTGTTGCTAGAAGTATTGCGATCTGGATGAACAAGAAAAACTACTCAGAAACATTTCGACCTTACTTCCCATTCAAGAGTAACTAAACTTTTTTGCAGTTGAGGCATTTCAATGCATCTATGTAAATTGGAAATTTACTTACTTACTCCATACCATTCAGTTAACCTAAAATGCGAAAGTTCTATTCCATTCATGTGAATTCGGTATGAGTGAGTATAGGTAAAATTAAGTTGAAATTATTTCCGAGGAAAATTGCATTGGTGCCGAATAGAAAATTTATAAATTCGAAGTTAATTTGTGTTGAAACCACTCAATCGCTTTGAGATGGTTTTTATTGCAATTTGTTTTATTTTAAGGCAAGTCATCTTAATTACCGAGACTTGGAACCTTAGAGGAGGAAGAGGACCTATTATAGGAAGTATGTATGGAAGTTAGCTCTTATTAGGAAAGTAACTCATGTGATGATGCGTTGCTTGTTCAGGAATGCAAAGTTAATTTTAGAAACTCATAAATCCACTTTATAATTCAAAAATCCACTTGATTTGTAAAAATTCAGATCCGTTTCTATTTTTTTTAATTTTTTTTTATTCAGTTTATAAGAACGTCTTGTTTTCCATGCAAATCTTTTTTTTACTAAAATATTTTCTACCATTTTTTCCATTATTTTTGATAAAAAATTTATTTTTTTGCAGCAGTTTTGGATGAATTTTGAATGGATTTTTAAAACGTACATTCCCTTTTCTAAAATAGAAAATCATAATAAAACAATTATAACAAAAAAAATTTTAGCCATTGAACATTTTTTGTATATTTCCGCCGTTATGAATCTTCTATCGATTGATTTCGCGAGGATATTCGCGAGGAGAATTTTTGATAAAATCCAATTTTTATTTAGTAGCTGAATAAAAGCTTTTAACGAAGTTTTGTAAAAATTTCCCAATGCAGTTTTAATTACTTCCATAAGGGTACTCAACCAGAAGAGTTGCATACGTAAAATGTACGGAAAAACTTTTCGATGCACATTCATCGATAATTTTTGTCATATTTTTTTTTTATTTTTATTTTGTATAAAATTTAGGTAAATTAATAAAAATTTATATATAATATGAATAAATGTAAATGGACACAAATTTAATTCTAATAAAATTGCTATTATTATAAAATATTAATCGAAAAATGTACTTATCCATCGAAAAGAATATTTCAATTGCATTAACAGAGTATGAAAGTCATCATGGATTTAACCTTTTTATGTACTTAAAGTTGGTACTCATTCTTTAATTGATCAAGTATTAATAAACATTTGAACAAATATTCCATAGCAATACGATAATAGTACAATTGTATTGGAATTAAATACAAATTCGAATAATTAGATTTTTTTAAGCTTTGCTTTTGTTTTTTTTTGCTGTTGATTCCGATTTACAAACGTGTATTCTTACTAGTAAGACAAAAAAATGCTATAAACGTGATCGATATTAAGACAAAACTCAACAGATTATTGGATAATAGTTTCGAACAATATCCAAGTCACCTAAAAATTATAAATTTGAAAATTATACTCTATTCAGAAAAGTTTCAACACCTGGCAATTGAAACAAAACAGAGAATTAGAAAATCATTCCAGATCTATTGTGAAACCAGTGTCGGCACAATCCAAACAAACAAAAGTCTTAAAATTTTTTTTCACGTTACCTTAGATAATTGAACAATTTTTTTATCTGCATTACCTGCTAGTTTTTATGTTTCAAAAAATCGTCAGAAAATTAACAGCAAAAATATGTCTAATGGGAAAAAAAATTATTTTTAATAGAATTTGAGGAAAATAAGATTTGCAATTTAGACATTTCAAGGATATTTTTTTTATTGTATTATTAACATAATTAAATTTGGCAAAAAATGTTAGTAAAGTTTGGAAGAACTTTTTAATAAATATAATTATAAAAAATATATTTATTCTTATCAATAGTCTAATAAAAAATAAAAATATTAAAATTTCTAGACATTTTTGTTTGTAAATTTTTGTACCTTTAATTCAAAAACCTTATTTAATTTGCATTTTGGAAAGAAAAGTTAAATTAAATAAATTTATAATTCAAGTTTTAATAAAATTTTTTACTTAATTGTATTACTTAAATCTTGTCATTATACATAATGAAATAATTACGAAAAATTTTTTCAAGAAATCACCAAATCTCAAAATTGCGTGTTTTTGGCAAATTTTTGCGCAATAAAGCCAAAATTTGTCGAGTATGGTTCAGATTAGAAATCTTAAAGTTCATGTTTTATGAGGCAAAACTGTCTGTAACGTTCTCTACTTCTTTATTTTCAAACAAATAAGAGCCAATGACCCGTTCAAAACAAACTTCATGTTAGATAATCGTTTTTTTAAAGCCATTTGTGGATTTTTAGAGCCTTATATATGATAATTTTATTTATTGACGTATTCAGCAAACGTCAAATAAGCCTTATCCCTGACGAAACTTTGGTTTAAAAAATCCGAAGCCAACCGTTTCAGCACCCAATTGGTATGTTTTATTAGTTAACCAATTTATAATACAAAATGGCAATCTTTAATTTTAACTAATCTTATCTTCAAAAATAAAATATTATAATAACTATTAAATGACAGTGGTGTACTTTTCGAACTACGAAATAGATAACCTCATAGTTTTCTTCCTCTACAAATGAAGTCCTTACCGAACAATATCTTCAAATATAAATAATATCAGATAATCTAATTAGGATTTATTAATTTTCTTTCTATTTATAAAAATCTTTAATAATAAATAATGTTATTCGCAAAAATTTTCAAAAATAAATCATATCTTTTTATATGATTATATAAAAAGGATCCTTATTGTTAACGAATTAGATTTTTGAATAAAATTTGTAATACATAATCTATTCATTATTTTTTAAGTAGAGAATTTTAGTTATTCAATTAGATGATCATCTATTTTAATAACAAGCATTATTTGTATATATTTCTAGTAACATTTATAGTGAAATTTTAAAAACTTAGTTCATTTGGCGACAACTACAACGCACCCTGACTATAACACTAGAATAATTCAAACTCAATACCACCGCGTACCAGTCAAAAATGTGCCAGTATCTTAAAATCGGGGCAGAACTAGAATATTCTTTTCAAAATAATAAAAATAATATTCCATAATTTGTTCTTTCAATATAAGGATCTAATAGCTCTTAGACCTTATATTAAGATAACAATTAATAAAATATTATCCTTTTTATTATTTGTCATAAATGGAACAAAACTAAAGTCAAAATATGGTACCAATATGGTGTCTTTTCACTCTCAGCAATACAAAACGGATTAAAGTATATACAAAATGAGGAGTATTCATTCACACGTTCTTATTTAATACTGAAAACAAGGTATTAAAAATTATTTTTATCGAATTAAAAAAAAATCTCTTCACAGCATAAAAATTACCTCGAGTATTTCACATATTTAATCCTAATTGAAAACGATTTTCATGTATTTAGCACATGTTTTCATCTATCATCATCCCTTCAGATCACAATTGAAAATGGTTTAATGTTAAATCATCCGAACTGCCTTAACTAATTCTAGGCCTTTGGTCTTCCGAAACGCATTTATTCATTCACTTGTAAGTTATCTGCTCTCATTGTAAACTTCCTGTGTATCATAGCTTCCAGTACACATACAGACTTTGGAAAAAATAGAATAAGGACTACATCCTGTATAAAGATGCTTCCCAAGAGTAGCAAAAATTTGCAACAATAACCAATAGAGTACGAGACTGGAATAGTAAAAAAAAAGTTTGTTACGGAAAATGAATGAAGGACGAGAGGAGACTCAATGTGAAAAATAAACGGCCATGGATACTTTAAATCTAATTTTTATCTCATCGTATTGTTCGTTGAGCTGGGCTTTGTCAGGATTTATTGTTACGTTCATAGGAGTGCGCACAATGCAACGCAAATCGCGCAATTGAGAGTTTTTACGCGCATGCTAGACGTGGCCCCTCTCCCAGACAGTTAAACCAGTATTCATTGCTATTGAGGTCCTCAAGAGGTCCTTTAGCCATTATGATTTGTGTGTCTGTTTATCTACAGTAACAATACGTTAAATGGGAATCATCAAAACTTCCAACAATAAAAAAATCACAAATAAAATATAATTGAACTGACGAACCCTAACTACAGGATTGTATCCTTTTTATAGCCGCCATGATCATATGATACATTTTCATTGATTTCCTTGGTATTATCCATTTTTTAAATATAAACTTGCGAATGGTTCATACAAAGAGATAAGAGCAAATTCGATTGTGAACGCGGTTGTTAGAAGGATACTTTAGACGTGGGGGAACGGACTGACGCGAATATATTTACGTGCAACTATAGACAAACGGATTTATATGAAACCCTATAATTTGTGGAAAGATTCTATTGGAAGAGGTCTAAGTACGATAGCACTTCTTAAACCGAAAATAAAATAGTGGCTGTAATTTTTTCAATCGCTAAAAGGACTCTTATGAAAAGCACTTCTAAATTATATACTTTATATTATTGGTACTTTTCAGAGTAGTTTTTTAACGAGAATATATCAGTGGTGGCAGGATACTTTCAGTTAAATTCTTCATTTTGAATACGAACATGTGCTTCTATTTATTTAGGATTTTTTACTCTATAAAACTTATCGGGATGTGTCTTCCTCCTACAGCAATACCAATCGTTGTTCCCCTTTTTTAACCATTTACAATTTGCATTGGTATTCGAGCATATTCGGCTGTAAATTTCTTTTAGCAAATATAGGATCATAAAAATTACTTTTCTTTAATTTAATAAACTTTTTATAATGAATTATATTTGCATAAATATATATTAAAAACTAGAACAAAAAATATTTGAAAAATATTCAGGAAATTTGAGTTTCTATAAATTTATTCAACCGAAACCATGATTTTAGGTGAAGAAACTGCAATTGCATCGAACTTTTTTCGTATACTGAACGCAATGAGGTAAAAAAAAAATATTACAAATTAGAATTTCCTTTGGAAATTTTTCTATTAATTGATTGTAATTAAAACTGCGCATTACAAGCTGATAATTATTTTCCGCTGTTTGAATTTATCGGAAAAGTTATTATTTTCGATCTGTTAACGGAATTTAAAAAAAAAAATTAAATCCTCTTCAATCAAGTTCAACTACTTTTGAATATAAGTTCCAATCGTAGTATTTATATTAATCAGTATCCTTATAGGATAAATCATACAACAATGGATTGGTTGGAGAGAAAGTTTTGTAGAATTGCCAATAGGAACATTGGTGAAATAAGTTAGATTTTCGAATTTCCAATGGATGAAAGAGAACAAAAGTGATTTAGTTTGAGTTAGTAGAGAGTTAACAAAAAAAAAAAAAAAAAAAACTTGATTAAAAATCCAACCACGTATGTATAGATTGAGGTTTATTTGATTTTTCTTAGTGCATATATTGTAAGGGTTGTTTTCTCGTAATGTTTTCTAATGTGGCGGTAATGCAGGCATTAACGACGATGGTAAAGGTGTGAATGCGAGGCAATTTGAGGGTGGGTAATCATGCTCTACCGAATCGAATGAACCAGTGGTGCGTGTAAAAATTTTCTAACTTATGATCCTCATCCAGAAATTGAGAAAAATTTATTTGAGTTCCATTAATGGAAGCACAAGAAGCCAACAGCAGCCCATCGGTATCGGTTCAACCATCTAGGGAGTACTCGGCTCTAAAGTTTCATGCACATGGTTAAATATGTATATAAATCGTAAACTCAAGTTTTGTACACCTTTCCGCGTACACAAACAGGTAAATTTATTCCCGGCGGAAGCTCATTTTAGTCGGAATAATGGGAAAAGCTGAAGCTCACCGTATGTTTTCCGAGTATTCAACAAGAGTGCACGTTGTCGCTTTCGAAATATTCAAACATATTTGCAAATACTCTTAAATATGTACGTATGTATGGAAGCATATGTATAAATATATTTTCAAAAACAAGGCTCAAAAACACCCTAACTCCCCAGTCTTCGAACGACTTCTACGGATTATGCATAATATTAGGGCATTGACGCAACGAAAATTGAAGACCTTTTCCAATATTAAAAAGATTTATACTATATGTTAATTAATTGCCAACCTAGCTCACCTTTTGATGGAATATTTGTTACCGTTGTTACAGGAAGTGTTTAATTAAAAGCGTCATTATTAAGAAATTATCATATTATGCGGTTTGTTGATGTAGAAAATTTCCAATGCTGCGTAACTTTACCATATTGGATAAATACGTCTTCGAATTTATTGTGCTAATTTTTATGCAACATCTACGATTAGATAATATTTTCGCTACGAATATTTACTTCCAATTTAATTCATATAAAATTTATTGAAATTGTAAAAAAAAAAAATTGATAAGAGGTGACAAATTATGTCATAAGGTGATAATTTACATCAATTCTATAAAAATAAAATACGAAAATTATTTACTGAAAATTTTGACTGAAAATTTTGACTGAAAATTTTGACTGAAAATTTTGACTGAAAATTTTGACTGAAAATTTTGACTGAAAATTTTGACTGAAAATTTTGACTGAAAATTTTGACTGAAAATTTTGACTGAAAATTTTGACTGAAAATTTTTACTGAAAATTTTTACTAAAAATTTTTACTGAAAATTTTTACTGAAAATTTTTACTGAAAATTTTTACTGAAAATTTTTACTGAAAATTTTGACTGAAAATTTTGACTGAAAATTTTTATTGAAAAAATTTACTGAAAATTTTTACTGAAAATTTTAACTGAAAATTTTTATTGAAAACTTTTACTGAAAACTTTTACTGAAAATTTTAACTGAAAATTTTAACTGAAAATTTTAACTGAAAATTTTAACTGAAAATTTTAACTGAAAATTTTAACTGAAAATTTTAACTGAAAATTTTTACTGAAAATTTTTACTGAAAATTTTTACTGAAAATTTTTACTGAAAATGTTTACGGAAAATTTTTACTGAAAATGTTTACTGAAAATTTTTACTGAAAATTTTTACTGAAAATTTTTACTGAAAATTTTTACTGAAAATTTTTACTGAAAATTTTTACTGAAAATTTTTACTGAAAATTTTTACTGAAAATTTTTACTGAAAATTTTTACTGAAAATTTTTACTGAAAATTTTTACTGAAAATTTTTACTGAAAATTTTTACTGAAAATTTTTACTGAAAATTTTTACTGAAAATTTTTACTGAAAATTTTTACTGAAAATTTTTACTGAAAATTTTTACTGAAAATTTTTACTGAAAATTTTTACTGAAAATTTTTACTGAAAATTTTACTGAAAATTTTTACTGAAAATTTTTACTGAAAATTTTTACTGAAAATTTTTACTGAAAATTTTTACTGAAAATTTTTACTGAAAATTTTTACTGAAAATTTTTACTGAAAATTTTTACTGAAAATTTTTACTGAAAATTTTTACTGAAAATTTTTACTGAAAATTTTTACTGAAAATTTTTACTGAAAATTTTTACTGAAAATTTTTACTGAAAATTTTTACTGAAAATTTTTACTGAAAATTTTTACTGAAAATTTTTACTGAAAATTTTTACTGAAAATTTTTACTGAAAATTTTTACTGAAAATTTTTACTGAAAATTTTTACTGAAAATTTTTACTGAAAATTTTTACTGAAAATTTTTACTGAAAATTTTTACTGAAAATTTTTACTGAAAATTTTTACTGAAAATTTTAACTGAAAATTTTAACTGAAAATTTTAACTGAAAATTTTTACTGAAAATTTTTACTGAAAATTTTTACTGAAAATTTTTACTGAAAATTTTTACTGAAAATTTTTACTGAAAATTTTTACTGAAAATTTTTACTGAAAATTTTTACTGAAAATTTTTACTGAAAATTTTTACTGAAAATTTTTACTGAAAATTTTTACTGAAAACTTTTCACAGAAATTTTTAACTGAAAACTTTTCACAGAAATTTTTTACTGAACATTTTTACTGAAAATTTTTACTGAAAATTTTGACTGAAAGTTTTGACTGAAGTTTTGACTCAAAATTTTTACTGAAAATTAACTTTTTACGGAAAAGTTTTGCTGGAAAGTCTTAATAAAAAATGTTTACCGAAAATTTCTTACGCAAAATTTTGACAAAATTTTTTACTGAAAAATTTTACTGAAAATTTTGACTGAAAACTTTTCACAGATATTTTTTACTGAATATTTTTACTGAAAATTTTTACTGAAAATTTTTACTGATAATTTTTACTGAAAATTTTTACTGAAAATTTTTACTGAAAATTTTAACTGAAAACTTTTCACAGAAATTTTTTACTGAACATTTTTACTGAAAATTTTTACTAAAAATTTTTACTGGAATATTTTTACTGAAAATTTTTACTGCTAACTTTAACGTTAATATTTATCTTGTAGAAGTTCTATGATAATCGTTTTACAGTATAAATAGCATTAAAGCAAATTTATTAGGAAAAAAAAAATAATTTACTGAAAATTTTGGAGGCTCTTTTCATATTAACACTTTACCATTTTTATATTTAATATTTTTTTTATAAATAATTATGTTTTTAACTTTGACTGAAAGACCGTTTTAAATACAAAACATTATTTTCTCTTTGTTATTTTATGAAACCAATTAGTATTCATACTGTTCTTACAGATTTAAAAATACATAATTAATTTTAATTATTTATAATAAATTTTGCAAATACTCTAATAGATTAGATTATTTGTTATTTGAATGGCAAACATTTGTGAAATAATTTGAAGGTTATCGACATAAAAGAAATGATAATAATTGTGGTTAAGTAGAAGCATATTATGAACAATTCATAAATATTTTGTATTGAAATTTTTGTAGCCAACATTGCCTTAATGATAAAACTGCTGAATCAGTTACAGATCGCCATCATGTCAGTTTTTATACTTATTAAAATTTGTTTGAATTCTTCTTACTAACATGCTAATTGTTTACCTTTTGTGAAGTATTAAAAATAGATTGTGGTTTGGAGTTAGAAAATATATCATCGACTGTTGAATAAAGCCGAGAATAAAATTGCAAAAAAATATTGTTTGAACAGCTAGGTGAGGATGTATAACGAACTACATTCGTCGATATATTCGATTCGATTTTAGATAAATTGGATTAATGCAAAAATATTATGATTTTAATTATAAACAAATAAGCTTTTATTTTTACATGTAATGATTCCAGGTAAAAGTAATGAGAAAGTGCTTGTTTTAATGGTTGATACTCATTCATTGTCAGTACAACTTGTAGGAGTGTATAATATTCGCCATGCGCGACTATAGCTCGACAAATTTGTTCAATCAATTATTCAACAATTTTCTAAATGGTAGACCATGCGCATAAGAGAGGTGCTAATTTTTAAAATCGACTTTGAGATATTGTTGCTCATTCAAATCATGATGATTGCTCAGTGAAGTGTGTTATGGTGGTGATTACTCGTATTTGAGCGACAATAACCAGAATCACTGTTCAACTACAGTCGATGCTGGGTACTTATGTGAACTGAACCCTAACGTAACCGTGAAAAGGCTTCCCAATAGTTGAACAATACCCAGTTAAGGTAGTAAGCCTGCAATGACGACAGCCAGACGGTGCCTATTAAAAATGACGGTTGAACAAGAAGAAGTTTATGTCAACAAGTGATGAAAAAGAATTTTAAGATCATAACAGTAATGAAGAATGTCCATAAAATCGAGAGTTTATAAATTCGACAAACATTCATGATGGATAGTTAGTACTGGTGCGTTTAAATGTTTCCATTACTCACAATATTGCCGTTGTTGTTTGGTAAAAACTTTCCGGTCTCAGAATATGTGTAGCCTACTATAGCATAGTTATGGCCTACTAGTCCAGAAGGTACCCGGTTCATACGAGTTTTTTTTTTTGAAAATATTGGTCGTATTTTCGAAAGGCTCTAAATGATTATATCAATAAATGTTAGTTTGGGATTTTTATTAAATTGTTTTAATAGTGGAAGACAACACTTTAACTGGACGCCATTAAAGCCTAATTCGTTGGTAACATTGATATAAGTAAGTAGTAAGTTGACCATCCCCACGTACTTAAGGTGTGCAAAGCCATAACAAATGAGACCAGCAATAGCTCTAATTCCTTTTCACCGCTGAGTTTCTATTTGTTTTTACGATGAATGGTTTTTGTGAAAATATTAGAATTTGACATCTATTCACCGTTGTTTATATTAAGTATATTATTTAGCATAGCTGACTAAGCGGATGAAAAATTCACTAACAACATACCACTGGTTTATTTTTCTGTTTAAATATTTTTCAAGTAAATTGTGAATTTTGTTAGAAATAATTTTTTTTTTACCTTAAAAAAATACCAATACTTGTTACAGATTTAACAGATATTGTCATTTTTTTAAATTTTTATATTATTACAGATTAATATAAAAGTATTGATTAACATTATAGGGGGTCGATGAGTGTTTATAGGAAACAATGATTTTATTTCAGACAAGGGGATTAGGGTGATTTGAGAGTGAAACTTTTTATAACGAGAAAACATTATTGGTTTATCGAGAATTACATTTTTTTGAACCATTATTGCCAGTGGACGGTACTTTTAAAGTTACGAACAATAAAACTATTAAAATACAAAAGGGAGCATCAACAAATTTTACGAAACATTTTTGGCTGGATGGATTGGATTCGACGGGAATTAGAAGATTTGGTAGAGCACCAGAGTTCTAGTCCTTAAGGCCATTTAGGCTTCAGTAGAGTATTAGATTCTGTGCTATCTATTGTGAGTTTTATTGTACCAGGGGTATAAGCTTAAATCCGCTGTTTGGTCTAAGATGGTGTGAGTGAACGTATTAAGCTACCATGGCACGCCATCCTTTTTTTTATGAGGTTGACATATGTCAACATTAATCAGTGCACATTGTCAGCAATTTCGTACAACAACATACATTTTTCCTTTGGTAATCATGTCTAGTTTTGTGCCAGAAAAAGAGCATGCAGTAAGCTCTGCTTTTCTGCTTCAATTTGAAGAAATCGCCTGCCGAATCGCATCGAATGCTTATGGAGGCCTATGGTGACAGTGCTTTATCGGAGCGTGAAAATCGGTCTAGGAAGGTTGAGGACCATCAATTGCAGGCTCTTTTGGACGAAGACAATACCCAATCGCAAAAACTGCCCGCGGAGCAATTGGATTTTCAATCTGCGTGTCATGGGGAAGATTGAAAAGATCGGAAAATGGAAACCGCATGAATTGAACGATAGGCAGATGGAGCTACGCCAAAACACATGCGGAAAGAAAGTCGTTCCTACAATGAATTGTGACAGTCGATGAAAAGTGGAAATATTTCGAGAATCCTAAACTATGCTGTGCGTTTGGTGGGATCAGCAGGGTATCATCCACTATAAAATGTTGAAACCTGATGAAACTATCAATGCCCACCGCTACCACCAATAACTGATCAAATTGCACTGTGCTCTGCGTGAAAAAAGGACGGATTATCAACAGAGACATGACAAGCTAATTTTCCTCCACGACAACGTAGCATCGCACACGTCAAAAATGGTCCGAAACTACTTGGAGACACTCAACTGAGAGGTGCTTCCCCACCCCGCTTATTCACCAGACCTGGCTCTTTCCGACTACCACCTGTTTTCGTCGATGGGCCACGCGCTCGCTGAGCAGCACTTCGATTCTTACGAAGACGTCCGAAAATGGCTTGATGAGTGGTTTGCCTCGAAAGAGAAGGACTTTTTTTGGCGTGGTATCCACAAATTGCCCGAGAGATGGGAAAAATGTATAGCTAGCGAAGGCAAGTACTTTGAATAAATTTGTTTTTGCTTTCTATAAAAAAAACATGTGTTTTTTTTGTTGACAAAAAACAGCGGATTTAAACTTATACATCTGGTATGTTGTGAGAGAGTTCTAGTCTGTAAGTCCATGTATGCTTCAATAGAGTATTGTATAAAAGTTGTCTATTATGAGGTTATAACGTGTGTCTAGAAGTTGAAGTATTTGTCGTTATCGTCTATTTAATTCTGGCCTTTTAAGTTTGCGATAGAAAGTAAAAGTTGTGTAGAAACGTTTGCCTTCATTTACTTTTATTGTACCTTGGCTAACAAGTTCTAGAGGATTTGGATTTGGGTGTGGAGAATTTTAGAAACATTTTACACATTTTTGTTATATACAAGGCAAATATTAATTAAGGAAAGATTTAAATATCGGAGTATAAATGTTGGAGAAGATGGAGCTAAATATGCTGCCCTGAGAAGCACCAGCAAATATCTGAGAGCTATTTAAGAGTTCGGTAAATTAAATTATTTGAAAATACTGATTTCTTAGGAATAATTAAAGTATAAAACTATAGGCGAAAAGAAAGAGTCTCTTGAGTTTCTACAGTAAGCCCCTAAGTGCCAGAGTCGATAAAAGGCTTAACTTGTGTCTAAAAATATTGTACGTCCTCACAATATTCTTTTTATTTTAAAAACGGTTCTAGATGACACTAATATGAACATCCTTATTACGAATATTTACTTATTAATGACGAGATCCTGGGGACTTACCTCAACCGTTCCGTTGTGGATAAAATAAAGCTAACAAGGCTGCGGTGAGTTGCACACTTAAACCGAAAGTGTGAAAAATATCCTGCCCAAAAAGTCAATAATTGCTCCAGACTTATGATCCCAAAAGATGAGGTGCGCCCTGCCTTCAGTGGAGCGACGGTGTTAGGATTATCAAACTGGAAGATCGCCATGTGTTTTCAGTACTCATCATCAACGGGGCGCGACCAGATTCCCGGTTGTTCTCGCGCCATTAATGATGAGTACTGAAAACTTCAACAAATTATACGGTTTTTATTTTTGTTTCGAATAAAATTAATTTTAAGTAAAATAACAAATAAAACATTATATTTAGTAAATTTACTACTGAAAATTAAAAGATTTTCGAATAAAAGTATTTTTTCTAATACAATATGACAAAATATTAATGACCTCTTTTTTTGCAATTATTTTTAAGTTTTAATTACTTTATGGAGTATTTGCATAATATATATGTAGAATTAATCAAAAGGTTAACGGTTCATATTTGGATAGTATTATTAAGTTTTCTTTATTAATCATAATTGTTAGGTTTCACTTTGCATACATTTTTTTTATAGTCTAATGATTATATGAGTATTCATTTAATATTGTAGTAAAACAAAGATTGAATGATAATCGTCCAATGCACCTAAAAGTATCACGAGTGCATTCATAGTCTATTAATTTAACTATTACTGATACAAGTATTCAGTTAATAAATGAATAGTAATTTTTGTCATGTTATCGTATCATTTCCTGCTTAAACCCTGTATTTAATGAACAATTAAGCTTTTTCCATAAAAGATTCACACTGTGGTGAACATAAAAATCATAATTTTGAATAAATATATTATTTATATTAGCAAATGAAGACTATAATCGTAAAAAAGTTGCATGCTTAAAAAGTAGTAATTAAAAATATTTACAAAAAAAAAAGTAAAATTAAAAACACAATTATTATTTGCTACTATTTTTCATAATATTCACATAGTAAAAATTGCTATTACTTTGATATATTCTATAAAAAGTTTGGTTTTGTCAATATTTTAAAGTCGACTATCTACTAATATATCAACAATTACTCGAAGCTTTAACACGAAGCCACACTTCTACAGGAAAAGCTGACAAATTATGACCGACCACTATAGTGCTCGGATCAGATGACACAAGTTTAAGTATGGACGAATTTAAAATAAAAGTCTTTCAAAGAAGACCTTTTTTCATAATAAGATTGAATGCCTATCTGCTATTAGCAGATGAACACATTCGATTAATTGGTTCATATAGACCATAGTTAGACGTAAAAGAGTTAACACCAAATAGTGACGTACGAGGTCTGTTCAAAAATCGCGAATTTTGTGTTTTTTCAGAAATTGTTTATTTATTTATGAATATCTATTTTGTCCCCTTCAAAGTAATCCCCACCAGTTATTATACAATTGGGCCACCGTTTTTTCCAATCCTCGAAGCACTTCTATTGGGATGATTGAGCTTAGGTTTCCACGTCATAACTATAAGCCCATGATTTGTCACCAGTTATGACGCTCTAAAGAAAATTTGAGTGGTCGCGGACAGAGTCCAAAAGCTCCTTAGCAATGTTAATGCGATGCTGTTTTTGGTCGAAAATGGGCAAAAATCGAAGACGAGCCAAAACACGTGCAAGCAAAGCAGCTGTCAAAAATTAACTTAACATTGAAAATGGCTGAACTTGTCGGCATAAGACATGAGTACCAACATAACGCTAGTTGGGATAATATTCTATTTATTTAGAATATTATCTCAAACTAGTTGGGATTGGACATCATAAGAGACAAGAGCTTTCAATGCAGCTTGGCTACCTGAGATAATGTAGATCTTTGCCTGAAAAAGAGATGGAGATTACTCTATGGCATGTATGGTATTTTTGCCTAAAAATGGATAGGGATTTATCCAGAGCCTTAGATAGACGATAGTAAGGCCCTAATACACCCGCCCAAATACCCACATCCGTTTTAGAAGCGTCTGTGTAAAAGGCGAGGGCCTTTTTACGAGTGAAGGTTCTTCCTTCTTCCAAGGTAAGCATTCCGTGAGAACTACTTTGAAGGACTGGTTTGAGTTAGGTTTCCTTGGCATTGCGTCCAAGAGATAATTGGCTTCCTAGAATTCTTTTGGGTCCGATACAACCTTAAGACAACCAAATAGGTCGCCTGATTTAAAGGTTTTGGAATATCCTAACCTGAAAATCCGATTAGTTGGTGTCTTTCTAAATTTTTTGTTAAGCTTGTTGAATCTACAAGTTTGACTTACGAAAATATGCAACGTGCCTACGGAGAAGAATTCTTATCAAAAGCTCTTCGATCCTTTTTGGAGATTCGAGGAGGAGTAAAATTCAAACCTTTTTAAGAAACGCCTTCAACATTCTTTGTAAGGAAAAAGTGGAATGAATGAGGCCTAGAAAAGTAGTTTTTCACGTTCGGTAAGGCATTATAAATACTTGGAGTTTTTATTCATCCTGATCTCAGTTGTTCTGCCGTTTTTTACTCTCCAAAATCAAAACCACTTGAAAAGAAATCTTCTAGTGGTACCGATAGCATCCAAAGCGAGAAGTTTAATGTGAATCTAGTTAAAGCTTGCCAGCATTGCTATGGGGAGTGATAACAACGCCTCCACTGATTTTTAGCTGGTTAGGTGAACTGTTTTAAAGGACATAATACAGATGTACAAAAATAAAATAAAATTAATACAAAAATAAATCAGTCTCAGTAATTTTCAGCCGCCCCTGGTATAGTACTTTTAAAATCTGTCCCTGCTCTCTTGCCAGAGGCGAAGACTCTCGGGTCTCTCCTCTTCACAGAGGATCTTTCGGTTTTCCTTCTTCCTAAGGTGTTGGCGTTCACGCTCTCCTGCCAGGATGTCAATAGGTGGGCATGATGCCACGACGTTGACCGCATCGTGTGATACCGTTCGGTATGCTGACGCTACTCTGATCGCTGAGAGCCGCTGGACTGATGACATTGTCTTGCGGTATGTTGTTAACTCTAGTGATGTCGCCCACACTGGTGCTCCGTATAGCAGGACGGAGGTAGCTACAGTTGCCAGTAGTCGCCTTCGGATTTGCCTGGGGCCTCCGATATTGGGCATTATCTGCGAAAGCGCGCTTTGTACTGCTGATGCCTTTCTGCTAACGCTGGAGAAGTGCTCTTTTTAGTTGAGTCTGGCATCCAAGACCACTCCTAGATACCAGATGTAGGATAGCGAATGGATGTCTTGGTCGTTTACTCTTATGGTGATGGTCTCCATTTTCTTCCGGCTACTCATAAAGAGTGCCTCGGTCTTATTTTCCTCCAAAGACAGGTCTGCCGATGTCATCCACTGTCTTCTCCTCCGGATGGTGATGGAGAATGCGGGTTCCAGATCCTCCAGGTGTTCGGTCTTATTTTCCTCCAGGTGTCCGCGAAGGCCGTTGTGTTCGTCGGTAATTCCAGATGGAGTAGGCCGTCGTACATGACGTTCCACAAGAGTGGCCTTAGGACGGAGCCTTGAGGTACCCCTCACGTGACCCCATACTCCGCTGGTCCATCCTCCGTCTCGTAGTGTAGTAGTCGGTCACTGAAATATGATCTGACCATCATCCGTAGGTAGTATGGCACCCCCATGTTATCAAGAGCCTCCAAGATTCGATCCCAGTGGGCCGAGTTAAACGCATTCTTGATGTCCAGGGTGACAATGAGGCAATACTTTTTAGAACCGCCTTTCCATCTCTTTCCTGAGATGGCTTCCTTTGCGATGTTCGTGACGAGTTCCAGCGCGTCGATGGTCGATCTCCCCTTCCTGAATCCGAGTTGGAATTCGGAAAGTTGAGGATCGATGTAATGCTCGAATCTGTCGGCCACTATCCGCTACAAGTTCTCTCCTCCGAATCCAGCATGCAGAGTGGACGATAGGATGCTGGTTCGTCCGGTGGTTTCTTCCCTTTTGGGATGTTGCTTCCATCGAGTCGGAAATACGCCTTGCCGCAGGCAGGCGTCGTACATGCTTATGAATATGTCTGGCGTGGCGGCAATTGCACTCTTCAATTTGGGTATGCCGCTTGGTCCTGGTGCTTTACCATTCTGCAATCTAGTGCTGGCCCTTATGAGTTCTTCCGTGGTCACTCCTGGAATTTCCGTTTCTTCATCATCCGGGTGGTAGTCGGGTTGTTCTGGTTTCTCCTGGAACAGATGTTCTATTATTCTGTGCAGCATATCGGAACAGGTTGGTTTTGTTGCGGGTAGGCTTTTAATCCTATGCATGACCATCTTATACGGTCTGCCCCACGGGTCCCGGTAAATTGAAGTTTGCTATCTAGACTAACCAGTAAATCATTAATGTATATTATTTGTATAAGATTCTCAATAATATTTGAAAAAACGTTATTCTTTGATAAATAGTTTTTATTAAATTAGAGTGTAAAATTTTAAGAATATTTTTTTTTAGAGATTATTTTTGCCTAAAATAAAATTTAAGATTAAGTATTCATTGTATTAGCACTTATTTTTTATAAACAAACATTATTTATAAATATATACCTGAAAATATCTATTATAAATAGTATAAGAATAATTATATACTTTTGATCCTAATATCAAATGCCAGAATATCCATTTGTGGTTATAAAGATGCAATCTACGAAACTGATCAGTCAAATTTCTGTTAATAAACTTTAAGCGCTTTCGAATCAAAGGAGTAGATAACAAGTGAAATACTTTCTAATTTTTAAGTAATATTTTTTTACATATTTCTAAAATTAGAAGCAATATTTCAGAAAAAATATTCTTCATTATAAAAGAGCACATTAATCCTTTAACCCCATTAAATGTTAATAGCTCTATGCAAAACTTTCTAATCAAGAAGGGATGCTTTTCTTTTAATCACAAAGACCCCAAATGAATACAATTTAATTAGATTTGGTTTTCTATTGATTAACTATACATTTATATAATGTATTTAGGATATTAACATAATAGTTTCGATAGAGAAAAGTATTTGAATTAGTTATAAAACTTTATGAAAAATTCCACATTTGCGATCAATAAAAGCTCCCATTTTATAGGAAATACTAGCAAGATTCGATCACAAAAAGCTTTCTAGAATTCCTTCTATCGCAGCCATTTAATTTTGTTTACTTATCGAAATGTACAATTTTCTTAGATTTATTATTGGTATTTTATACCATTATTATTATTTTTAGTTATATCTTCTTCTTTTTTTTGATTACAAATCAAACAATATAAATTAATTTTTTTTGAAAATTAACTAAAAGGTATTTTTCTTTTATTTTTTTTCTTCCTATTAACAAAATAGTTCGAAAAGACGCAAATAAGAAAAAAAAACATAAAAATTATAATAAAAAACCGAAAATTTATGATATTTTTGTTATATTTCTAAAGAAAACTCAAGTTATTTTTATTTTTTTGTTTTGTTTTGTTTATTTTGTAATCGTTGTGTATTTAAAATGGCTTCTCTTTTCATCCATTCATTTATTCATTTATTCCTATTTTTTTGCAGTTGTTATTTTTTCTTTTTAAACAAAAAGCTTTATTTTTCATTATCTTTCAAATTCATATAAATGAATAAAATGCTTATTTTTGTCTTAATTTTGTTCATATAAATTCTGTTACTCTACTCTGATAGAGTGTGTTCGCGTGCAACCTGAATATATGTTTTTTTTATTTTTTATATTTTAAATTGACTGTTCAATACAAAAGCTTTTCTTACTGTTCCCAAAAAAAAAAAAATTACTATAATAATAATAATACTGCTAATAAAATATATATGCTGGTATGAATTCTAGGAATTTGCCATTTCCTAATTCAAAAAATTAAATAAAATACATAACAATCACGTATTTGATGAAGCAATGAAAAAATCAGCTACTAACCACTATCGACTATTCAGTAACCACTATTCATAATACACTATACACTATACACTATCTAAGCTGTGCCTTTATTAGTTAATAAATTATAAAATTTAATTTTTTCGATTGTCTGAAACAGTCTCAGGTTAATTTATTGTCAATATTAATTATGTCGATTTAGAGTGTTCAAGAGTGTATTCCTTAATAATATGGACGCCCATACGAATATTTAGGAGCACATTAATGGCCTAACAATTTCCATAATTTAGCTTGACCTATTGGTGAAATCATTTCTGGACAATCAATTTATGTGTGAACAGTCATTGGACCTCTCACCATTGTCTATCAATTATAGCTTCGATTGCTAGAAAAATATGTGTTTTTTTTTTTTAATTTACAGCAGATACACTTTATTACACCTGGTTTTATCATATTAGGATTTTTTTTTTTTTGATAGTTAAAATTTTTTCTTCCTTCTTCGTTTTATTTCGTTTCTTTTTCCAAATCAAAAAATATTGTCTTCTAATTTTATATAAAAAAAAATCTCCTGTCAATATGAGAAAAGAAAAAAAATATTTTTGTTTCGATGAAATCACAAGAAAACTATTAACAATAGTAAGCTTTTTTCTTCTGTTCATTAAAAACTGCTACTGGAAAATTTCGTATTCTCTCATAATTTTTACTCATTCAATTTGATTGTGCATATTATCATTTTTTATTTCCAGCTGCTCTATTAGGCAGATATTGATTTTTTTTCTTATTATTTTTTATATATAGAGAAAAAAAAGCTAGATTTAATAATAATAATAATAATAAAAATAATAAAGTTTTGGATTTTTGTTATCAAAAAAAAAAAAAAAAACAGATGAATTTCTTCATCAGTGAAAATAGTTTTGTGGAAATTCCTCTAATTTTGATCATTTCATTATAAAAAAAAGAATATTGTCTAATTTAAACTATAAAGATATTTCTACATACTATCCATAGTTTATTTATAAAATGAATAGTTAAATCTAGAATCAACTTCTTTATAATAATGGTCTAACTTTTAAATATTATCTACAAGAAAAGATACTATATCTTATATTTAAAAAAAACAAAGATCTTTCTCTTCTTTTTTTTTCAAAAATAGAATAAATGTTTAGTAGTATTTTAACTATGATAATGTCATTTTAATTACTTTAATAATAATTAGCCATTTTTCTAATATGTTTTCTACTTTTCGAAAGTTTATACTCTTAATTATAGTAGATTTTCAACAAATCCTTTCTCTTTAGATTATAGCACATTTGCAATTTTAAATTTTATAAAGAATTTTTCCGGTTTTATAATATTTTGTTAAATTTAAATTTATTTTCATTTGATATTTTTTAAAGATAACAATTTCCAACCTGTCTCTCCGTAACATATAATGGTTGATTCTAATTTCGAACTTCAAGATTATATCCTTAAACCGTAATTATAACGTTAGTTTTTGATTTATAAACCGGTTGTAATTTTTGATTATTTCTAATTTTCAATATATAATTAAAGTGCTAAATATATTTAAGTAAATACCAGTTTCTATAAAAATAGGGATGCATTTTAGTATAGAAATTTAATTAAATTGAATGCTCTCATAAAGCTAATGAGTTCGTTTGATAATAACTGCAAATTTGAAACAATCAACGATGTATCTTGTGTTAATTGACTTGATTATTTATTATTGAATTATAACTTAAATTTGGATAAAAATTAGATGAGTCCTGAACTTTTAACTAATAGCCTATTTTTCTAAATGTTATACGAAATTAAATTAAATAATTTTTTTTTTTTTTATTAATATAAAATAATGCAAATTAATTATTAGAAAGTAATGCATTTTTAAGAGATGTAGTATCGACGATTATAACTGAAAAAGATCCTTAAATAGTAAACTATAAATATATTGTGTACAAGAATACGGCGGAAGTCAAAAAAAAATTAAATTTATTCAGGCGACGATAGACAGATTGTATAAATAATAATGGTTCTATTAGTTGAATATGCTCCATTGGTAATCGTTAAAAGGACACAGCATCAAATTGTGATCAAATCCTTATAAATAAAAGGTTAGTCAATAAACAACTTTAAATTTGGATTTCACTTTATTGGTTAAGAATAAATTTTTCGTTAAGTAAAATATCCCAAATAAATATTTTGTTAAGTAAAATATCACAAACTTCTTATAGGATCCGGTCTTTTTGAATAATAATTTGATAATTTTTTTTCCATATTTCAGACTGTACTTTGGTTATTTCTTGATAAATATTAGTTTTTAAATATTCTCCAGTTTAAGAAGTATCTGCATAAGTATAATTTTTTATGTAATCTTAGGAAGAAGATATCTAACGTCATCAAATCGAGGGATCTTAAAGGACAATTAGCATTATCAAATCTCAAAATTACGCGTGCTCGAAATTTTTTAATTAATAAAGCCAAAATATGTGACGTTGTGCATCTTAAAGCATCGTTTCATTAAAACCATAAATAATCTAGACTTAAATTTGTAAGTTCAGTTATTATAGGACCATAGCGCTCAAAATCAAGGGTAACGGTCTCTCCTTATATATTTTCAAAGAAATATATGGCAATGATACTTTAAGACCATTTCTTGCAAATACAAAGGTATCTTTATCAACAATTGTAAGTTTAAAAAATCTTATATTGGGTTGTTCGGAAAGTAATTTCGTTTTTATTTAAAAAATGAAAGACAATTTTCTTATAGTTAATTAATATTTTATTTAATTAAATATTATTCAATCTGATCCAATATTCTTTGCCATCTTTTCGGTAGTAGCATAATGACACGCTGATAAAATTTTTGTTCTTTGCTGGCAAAAAACTGATCCAAGAAATTTTTGACCTCCTCATTTGAATTAAACGTTTTACCATTTTTATAAAATTTGTAGAGACCGGCACAAATGATAATCGGACGGTGCTAGGCCTAGAGAGTATAGCTGCCTTTCATTGGGAAAATTTTGCTACTCACAAGTGCTTCTAACTACGCGCAGCTACTCTTGCTCATACAGATGAGTACTTCGCTTGTGTAGTTACGCAATTTACGGTAGGGGGATTTTAGTTCCTAAAATGAAAATAGATAGCTTGCACCGTCCAAGTAATGGAGGACGTACTGCAGTTGGTTTTGATGTTAAAATATACATCAAGTTGTCCTTTCTAGCAAATACTGAAACGTATCGACAAATTGCAGACAGATTTGATGTCACAGAAAGCAGTGCCCATCGAATTTTATACCGCGTCGTAAAATGGTTTGTTGAAGTGAGTGCCAATTACATAAAATGGCCAGCAGCATCCGAAATATAAAATAACCAGATGCAATTTGCAGCTATGAAAGGTGTACCAGATGTTGTTGGAGCTATTGATGGTTCTCATATTGAAATCAATCCTCCTAAACGTTTCAAACAAGCATACTGCAATAGGAAAAAAAATTATAGCTTGCTTTTACAGGGAATTGTAAACGCCGAGAAAAAGTCTATAGATGTCCACTGTGGTGAACCTGGTGCAATGCACGATGCGCGGCTTCTACGAAAATCGGCGTTTTATAGGCGTATTACTGAGGATGAGTCCATAATTGTACCAGGAGGAGTGCTACTTGGAGGAGACTCAGCGTACGGTGTAAGCAGATATTTAGTTCCCCCGTTCAAGGGTTTTGGAAACTTAACTAAATATCAACATACAGAAAAACCCCGTTTAAGGGTTTTGGAAACTTAACTAAAGTCAACAACATACAGAATTACGCAGAATCTGAAGGAATTGACAGCAACAATGGTGCACGTGCGAGTCAGCAAATGTTTGAAAATATGGATCATAATAGATTATTAAATTAATTTAAACTTAAATGATGTATTTGTATAACATCATATTTATTATAACACTCTCAATTGTAAATAAATGCCTCCTTGGCTAATAAAAATAAAAATAATCAATTTATCGGATATATAAAATATCTTAATTTAAGCCCTATTATTTTCTTATTGATAATTGGACCTATAATGAGAGTTCTGCGTACAACTATTATTAATGCTTTACCCTCGTTATAGGTCCAATTTTTAGACATCATGCAATATTTATCAAATTCAAAGATTCTCCAAAACACATCCACTCCACTTCACGTTGACAAGCGGAATAAACTCAGTATTTTGAGGTTATATTTTACTTCTGTCAGTAAGCTCGGCACTCCATTGGACTAGTACTGCCAAGTACTTGCGAGTAGCAAAATAGGCCGATTGGAAGACAGCTTATGGTGGGTATGGCAGTATATCCCATTCAAGCTCCAAAATTGATGAATTTTGTCTTTCGAAGTGCTACGAGCCGGTTCATCTTTTCTACTCCTGGATCTTTTGCAATTAATATTGTTATAGACAACCCATTTCTCATCCTCAGTAATGATACATTTCAAAAATGGATAATTTTCTTGGCGTTTGAGAAGCAAATCACAAACGTCAATGCGATGGAACAAATTTTTTTTTGTAAGACGGTGAGGAACCCATATGTCGAGCTTTGAGATAAAACCTAACCGTTTCAAATTATCATGAACGGTCGTATTTAATATATATAATCTCTCAGCGATCTCACGAGTTGTTATTCGCCGGTTTGCATCAATTAATACCTTTATTTTGTGTTCATCAGCTTCAACTTCATCAACTTCAAAACGAAATTACTTTCCGAACAACCCAATATTTGGTAATTTGGCTTATTAACGTATATATCGAGCGTGAAATAGGCCTTATCCCTGAAAAAAGTTTTGTTTAAAAAATTCAAAAGCTTATTGGTCAGGTACCCAACTGCCGTATCTGTTGTGCATTTTTATCACATTTTTCGATTAAAAATTTTTGAATTTTCTAATATGGTAAAATTTTATCTAAATCAATTTTATCTTTATTATTATAAATTAGCAAAAAATTATTTATTTACATGACTTTAATTTTATCATAAAACTAAAAAATTGATAATTCTTTATACTAAAAAAAAACAACAGGTTATTTATAATTATTCATAAAAATATAAAAATAATTATTATTTTGTATGTAGAACTTCTCTTATTAAAAAAAAAAACCAACACTTTTTTATACGTATACCATATTAAGATACTAGAAAAAAACACAATTTTTCCATTTAATTTTCAGTTAAAACTATTTATTTTTCCAATAAGATTAAGATTTATCTATGTAAATATTTATACAAGTATGCTAAGTTATGAATCTACAATAGATAATATAAGATTCCGCCGAGGTATAATTTTTTTCAAATTTATTTTTCAATATTTTTTTTTTATTGTAAAATTTTTTCTTTCTTTTTAATAAACAAAATCTGATTAGATCAATAATAAGAAAATAAGAAATAAAAAATTGTTAGCAGTTGCATTGAATGCATTTTCAATATTCAACGTTTTGTTTATCTTCCAAGACTATAAGATTGTTGTTAGAATTTCGTTTGCGTATAGCATAGTTTAATTCTGAAGCATGAAAGCTATTCTGTGCATTTTCGTCGCGGTAAGCTGATGCTAATTGTCTGAATAATCAAAAATGTTAACAAGCTTTAAGTAAGAGTTTTTAAATTGGATTCGAAGCAAAAAAAATACAAAAGAAAAAAAAAACTCAACTGGAAATGTTAAAATTTGTATGGACACCTTTTCAAGTAGACATCAACGTCTGTTTGAAGTAAATTAGACGCGACTCAAAGTAAACAGAACTCCAGTATCAGTACTTCCCCTCTCCCTCAGTCTATTCGTATGCATGTACTTTTGGAGTATAGACATAGTTTTCCGGGCTCCAGATTATACTTGCAGACGGTCTGTTTTGTGGATATTGATGATGATGGTGAAAAAAATAACAACAAACATTTTATACTGGGAACACGTATCTGAATTTACGGTGTGTACAAGTTCAAACATGGCTACTGCTTCATATTGAATTGAATTTGTGTTAAGGCAGCCTCGACGCGTTAATTGCTGCCACGATGATCATGGCGACAGCGCTCCCAATCTAAACAGGATTGGTCCTAAATTGTGTCCGAACTTCTAGTTAAATATTTACTAAAGGATTCTCATCCACACCATAGTCCTGATTCTACAATTAAGAATTTCCCACCCTGAATTTCCTTAAATATTTGCTTTTCACTTTTTTTCTATTCAACAACTTTACTCTACCAAAGCCCTGTTATCAAAAAATACTTTATTCTATGACTTAATATTATTCCATATAAAAAAAGGGGATATTTTATGATATATTTTAAGTCTATATTAAAGTATAACAACAATGAAATATTTTTTAATTTTTTTGTTTTCACAATGTGAACACACTTTTTCTTTAAGTAACTACATATTATATGGTACATATTATTAGACGACGTGATTGTTTTTCTACTGTTAAGTCAAATATATTTTCAAAAAAAATTTCATTAAACAAAAAGATCCCAAAAAATAAGCAATAAGAAATTTTAACATGTTCCTAAGAGTTTCTCTTTGTTGCGAGTATAAAACATCATGAATTATGTATGAAGTCGATTAGCGCCATTGTCCAATATTTTGTTTTCAGTTCATACAAAGATTCATCTCAGGTGAAAAAGTGGTTGTTTTTTTTTTTTTACCTTTCGGTCTCCTTATTTAGTTATTTAACTATTTACCTATCTCTGTACGTCTCTTCCTATTTTTGCCTGAAAACATATCCATTTAACTGTGCAGATGAGTATTTATTTAAAGGTGTAAAATGGGAATACCTGTAAACATTCGCTGTCAGTTTCGTTTCAATGGACGGTAGTTGAATATGAATTGATCATAATGCATGTCGACGTAATTACTTCTGTTTGTAAGAAATATTCTTAACAATTTATTTACAAATAGTATATTTTTTTAATCGTACTGTATAAATAATAAGTACATTTATTTTCGAATTGCTACTTAAAAATGTAAAAGTTTGTGTGTAAATATCATCATCCACTGATATGCGCATCGAGATATAGATTTATTTTGATTTATAGCAATTATTGGATTAAACTATTAAAAGTATCTAATATCTTATTATATGTTAAGAAATAGTGAATTTTTACAGTTTGGAAATTAATATACTGTCATTTAATAGTTATTTAACAGAAATATTATTTAAGTCCATTTTGCTGTAGTAAAAAGTTTACAATTTTTTTATTACAGATCTTGTTACTACTAAGCAATACGTTAAAATTATAAAAACTTTTTAGAAATGTGGTAGTTTTGCTATAATCAGAAAAGACAAAATGATCTTCAGCGATGAGGCTCATTTTTCTCTTTCTGAATATGAGCTAAAATTGGACTCTAAAGAAAATTACCCATTTTGGTCTGAGACCGTCACCGCTCCTTCCGATAACCAAATTTTTTTCGTACCTCAACTCTTCTTTTAAATTTTAACAGATATCTATAACTACAGCATAGTAACAAGGATACTTATAATGTTAAAACTAAATATTTTTATTAATCATGCGATCAGTGACGCTTAAGTCGTCGATGGATGTTTTTAGGGAAGAAAGTTGAGGATAGTTCTCGAATAAGGAGATTTTTATGATTGAAAAAAAAAACAGGAGCAAAAGGCAGTCTCAAATCATAACACTAAGACGGACATAAAAGGGTGCATCGACAAGAATTGAGAGGTTTGGTAGAGCTCCAGAGTTCTTTTCCGTAAGTCCATATTAGTTTCAGTCGGGGATTGTAACTAATATGGGCTTACGAACTAGCACTCTGGAGCTCTACTCTGGTTTTTTGAGTCTTGTGTGTAGGTTCCATGTTAAGCGTTTGTTTGACTTCAGTCTCAGGTACCGAACTTTAGTGTCTTCTGATATGGCACTATCATTAATATATATAGAAGAACATAGTTCACATCAAAGATCATAGATTTACATTCGTTTACTTGAATTGTCCACTCAGCAAATCAATTCTAGCGGATTTGGATTTGCAGATTTTTTTTGGTAGATGCTAGAAGAGATTGGGATATCGGATGTATGAATATTGTAAAGTAATGGTCCAAGTGTACTTCCTTGTGGAATACCAGCCAATATCGCAGAGTTAGTGAAGAGTTTATCGGATATGTTTACTTAGAAGTGTCGTTTGGAAAGGAGTAATTTCAGAACTAGAAAAAAGTTGAATTGACGTATCATTTTGAGGATACCAGACTTTATCAAAAGCTTAATTTACATGAAGAAACAAACCGGAACAGTATTCTTTTCTTTCTAAAGAAGATGTAATAAAATCAACAACTCGATGATATTGTTGGGTAGTGTATTATTCGGATTGGAAATCGAATTAATGGCTGATGGGCTGAACGTGAAGATTTCAATTTAGATCACATGTGGTTTTAACGTAACGACAATTAAAGCTTATAAAATTAAAAGTTAATTTAAGTTATTAAAATCATCAAATTTTTTTTGGGTTTATTTTGCAAAAAGTTCCCAGAATACGTATTTTTGATATATGGTGACTACCAAGATCGTGCGATTTGATGCCCTTAATTTTTTTTATAAAACTAATTGGATTTATGTAGATAATTTTCAAATTAGAGAGTAATTAATTTAATTCTAACCCGAAATTAACGAAAAGTTTTTAAAATATTATCAAAAAAGGATCGAATCCGACAAGTGGTCTTTGAGTAACCATTTAAAATATGTTGTATTAATTGCATAATCATAAAACTTCGGCAACATATTAAAATGAAATTTAATCAAAATTGAAATTACTTATTTAATATTTATAAAAAATCTTTCTAAATCAAAAATTGGATAATCAAAATATTTTTTTTAACTTTTTTAGAAGCGTTTTCGGATAAATTAAATAATTGGTTTGAATATTTATATTGAAAGGATGTCAACAAAGATTTAAAATCATTACCATAACTAACATTTTCAAATAAATAACTTACAAATTGGTATAAGAAGAAAACTATGCAAAATTATGATTTAAAGGGATTCCTAAGAATAAGCTTGTCAAAAATAGTTGAGCTTTTTCCATTAATAATATGCCAAAATAAATGAAATTTATTAAATATTTTTAAAGATAGTCTCTCCTTTACTAATTTATTTTTGCAATTTTAAAATTTCAACATCAGCATTAATAATTCAAATCTAAATAAAATTTTGCAAAAAAAAAATTCCAAAAACTCTATGAATTATGAGAAGAGGACACCCTACAATAAATGTTCATGTACTGTTGCAATAGATTATTTACGTTAGAAATTGTGTTGAGTTCATATTTCATCTATTGTTGATTTTTATGAATTTTTCACGTATCGAATGAACTTGAATCTGGCATTCTTATTTATTTTTATTTCTATTATTATTTCGTTGTTTTTTTTTTTGGCTACCTTGAATGTTGGCAACAATAAACGTTTCAGTTTACCAGGCATTGTTGATTCCATTATAGTTGGTTGTCAGGATACTATGGAACAATGGTTAATCGGCAGGACAATGGGCAAAAATTCTGCAGGGATAATGTCATTGTTTCGTCTATTCTTATATAATCCAGAATTGTTTGGTGTTTTTTGTTGTTGTATGACGCGAAAAACGACAAAACGAAAGCAAAATACTCCAATTACCTTTTGTACGCATACCAACATACTCAGATATATACTTGTAGTGGAGTTTGGGACAGGGTGCGAGGTACATTTACCGTGAATAATGTGTCCTAACCTATCGAAATAATAGTATAGTTCTCCTTTTTAAAACTAAATGATTTTCTTAAGAGGGGTGAGTGAATAAAATTGCGAATCCAATCGACACAACATCGGCAACAGATATTTTTAATATATGTTGAAATTTTCCCCATTTACCTAAATTCCCCGACATTAGGAGAATTATTGTAATTCTGTATAAAATTGTGATTAATAACTTTTCGATTTCTATGAAAAGATTGTCACAGTTTTGGTTTATTATAGGAGAACATAGTTTTTGCAGACTTTATATTTTTCCTTTCAAAATAACACCAATTTTTTTATTTTTTTTATTTTTTTTTTTTAGATATTTACAACTAAAACATAGTACGTATAACAAGCAAATTTGAGCAATAGTATTAATTAACTTGAAAGGTTGTGGGGAGTAAACATCCAATGAAGTTCCTCCTGCTAGCGTGTGTTTCTGTTAGGCCTCAGTATTTTAGTAAATCGCGCGACCAGTGACGCTTAAGTCTTCGATGGGTATTTCTAGGGGAGGAAATGGAGGATAGTTCTTGAGCAAGAGGATTATTATGATTGAGGACACGGGAACGGAACTTTTTATAACGAGATACTGCCACATCAAAAACAAATGAGACTTTAAGATCACGATGAATAACAGTATTGCGAACATAAATGGGGGCATCGACAATTGTACGGAGTATTTTTGATTGAAGAGATTGGATTGGTCGGGAATTAGAAGGCTTAGTAGATCCCCACAGTTCCAGTCCGTATGTTCATAAGGGTTTCAGTAAGGTATTGTATAACAGTACTTTGCTGTTTATTGTAAGTTTGGAACGTTTGTCTAGAAGTCGAAGTAGTTTTAGGTATCGTCTTTTAAGTTCTTGTCTTTTAAGTCTTGTATGTTGGTTCCATATCAGGCGTTTGTCTAAATTCAGTCTTATGTACCGAGCTTCGGTGTGTTGTGGTATGGCATTGCCATTAAGGTATATGGGAGGGCATGTCTCACGACGGAGAGTGAAAGACTTTTATTCTCCACTTAGTAAACCAGTTCTGGAGGGTTTGGATTTGGATTTGGAGAGTTTCGGAAGCATGTTGGGGATTTTTGCTAGATGCAAGGCAGGCCGTATCGTCGGTGTATATAGCAAAGAAGGTATTAGGGCAGATTTGGGGTATCGGATATGTAAATGTTGTAGAGGATGGGTCCAAGTATGTTACCCTGACGAACCCCAGCCAATATCGCAGAGATATTGGAGAGTTCGTTGGATTCATTTACTTGGAAGTGTCGATTGGATAGGAATGATCTTAGGATTAGAAAATAGGTGGAAAGAGTAGGGGAAAACCCCTTGAGTTTCCAGAGTAGACCCGGGTGCCAAACTCTATCAAAAGCTTGACTTATATCAAGAAACAAATTTCCAGAAGATTGGGAAATGTGTTGTTCTAAGGATGGAGTTATATATTGTGGCAAGGAACACTATTGCTCTTTTAGGGAGTTGTTGGATTATATTGGAGGTAATCAGATCATAGCCAGGAGCTTTGTTTTTGGGAAGGAGTTTGATTAAATTGACAACTTCGGAAGGAGTGATTGCCTTAGGGGGAAGATTCATGGGTAAGGGAATGGATAGTTCCGTCTCAATTGTAGTGCAATGAGTCCTGTCTAATATGTCCTCATACATACCAATATTTAAATTCACATTGTTGACCTGTGCTCGATAAAACTTATTTTCAATATTTGAATATTAGTAATTTTTTTTATAAATTTATTATTAAGGATAGAAAAATTATAGTTTTATTAAAACTAAAAAAAATTGTTTATATCTGATTTCTTGACGAAACTAAATAAATAGTTTAGAGTTAATTATTCATTACTGAAGATCTGTCAAAAAACACACGTTTATTATAGGGTGTCCCAAAAAATCATGGACAAATGGCGTAAGATTTGAATTTTGCACCACTCGTGCAGTAAAGTGTTGCCAACGAAAATAAAAACAGCGTGACAGATGACAGTTCAGCGATAAGGCTTATTTTCATTTTGATAGTTTGGTAAATCGACGACAAAATTGTCGCATTTGAGGTTCAGAAAATTCACGAGTGATTGTTGAGAAATAAATGCATCCATAATGTATTACTGTTTGGTGTTGATTTTGGACTGGAAGTATTATCAAACCATTCTTTTTCAAAAATAGAGCTGGTGAGGTAATAACAGTTAATAATGCTGGCTATGGTGATATGATAATGCAGTTTTTTATGCCTAAATTGCATATAGACGGTGCCACATACCATACGGCCTGAGAAACAGTTCAATTACTTTCTATCAAAATTACTTCTTGCGTAAAGTTTGGGACAGCCTTTATATGCTTATTCATTTCGTAGTATACAAAACACAGCTCTGTCATTTGATAGTTATTAATTATAATTTTTATTGGGGATAACATCAGATTCGATTAAAAATAGCCAATTTTTATTACAGATTGAATAGCTTCCAAATAATGCGTTGAAATTGTAAAATTTTTTTTGCAAAAGTGAAATTTTTCTAATTTAAAAAAAGAAGTTTACTTTAGCAATGAGGCTCATTTTCCATTTTCTAAATACAACAATTAGTAATTATAGAGAAGCCATTGTATTCGTGAAAAAGTATTTTGGTCTAAAAATGTTATTTTCTCGTAATTCTTTGAAAATAAAGAAGGAGATAGATCGTTAACGTTAATTCTGACCGAAATTGTCCATCAATAATCCAATTTTTTTATATTAAACTTAAAGATTTTAATTTAAACTATATGTGATCTTAGTAAAATAAAACACCACAAGCCGCACAGAACGACAAATTTCGGTTATTTTGTGCGAAAAGTTTCCAAAACGCGTACTTCCAAGATATGGTGATATCGATTTGCCTTCAAAATCATGCGATTTGATGCTTTTGAATATTTTTATAAAAAAATGCATTTATGCATGTAATTTTTAAACTTTCCAGCATTAAAAAACCAACATGTGTCAAGAAATAGCTAAATTTTGGGTGCGAAAAAGTTATAAATAGTTAATTTTTATTATTTTATTTTGTTTATAATGGCAAAATAAATAAAATTTAAAAAAATAAAATAATTATCAAAATCTTTATTAAAAGTATATTTAAGTTAATTTTACTTTCCAAAATTAAAACTGGATAATCATTTGCATATGTAAATTCGTACAAAAACATTCAATAAGCATTAAGATTTTCTTCAAAAAATTTTTTTTCTACTTTTAATTATATTTTTTTTTTAATTGTTTTTTTTTCTTTTAGCAGAAACGAAGCAATTTGCTTGTATTATGAATTCGAAAATATCCCATTGAATCGATTTAATGTACGGTGACTGTTCTGACTCAACCATGCGAAATCATCATACAATGGTGGAACTGGTCCAATCATCGGATCTAATTTGACGGATGACGGTACCATTTTGTTTGTTCATTGGACAGATGGAAAAATTCCTAAAGTAAAAATGCACAGATAGTTCTTTTTGATTCTGGCAAGTGGCACATTCCTAACTGATCATACATCAGTCAAACTGTACACGGATGCAGACTTCAAGTTATCAAGTTTTCATTTTTAAATCTTATTCTTGAGCATCTTTGTCCCTCCTTCGATAAGCCGAACAGACATTACTCTTCTGCTACTTATCAAAATTCGAAATTCAAACTCTGCATACAACAAACTAACTTAATTTATTGGACATGGCTATTAAGCGTGCCAGTAAAACGATCATTCTATGCGAATGGGTATATAAGAAAAAACCTTAAAAGGTTTCTTGTCTTTCGTATTTCTTTCATCCAAATCACGCCTCTGAGGTAATTAAACTACACAAGAGAAACAAATCGGATCCGGTAGCTACTTGATCTTATACTTACTTACTTAGTTCCCCATTCAGACATCCATCAGATATTGTGACACATAAATATCTTGTTAAAGATATCCAACCAAAATGAAAGCAAAAAAATGAAAAAAATATTCAAACGAAAAGGTGAGAAATAAACGAGAGAGAAAAAAAACTGATATTTAGTAAATGAGATAAGAAAATATAAATATTGTAAATACGTAGAAGTTCAAAGAAACGAACAAATTCGCTCTTGATTATCTTATCTGACAGGGGAATTTTTCCAAGCATATAATTTCGCCGTAACGGAAGGTTTTGAAGTTAATAAGAAATCTGTAGTAGAACTAGGAGTTGATGGGCTTAAGATGTAGGAGCAATGGAGGTGTTCGCGTTAACTTCTGATCATTAGCAATCCTGACTTATAATAACTTGGACACAATATCAGAGGTAATTTATTACTTTTCATTTGATGAACAGTCTTTTATAGAAATTCACAATATTGGTTAGGAGATATTTTTGCAATTATAAAAAAAGGTAATTTTCTGTAGTATTTAGAAAATTTATTTGAACGCAATCAAGTGACCAAGGGCCTCCATGTATTGGGTTCGAGTCCAGCTACTCACATGGCCATAATATGCCAAATTTAGCGCTTTAAATTTAATCTTGGCGCTAAAAGTATACATTTCAGTACTAAAAAAAGTGTCCACATGACCTTTACTTTTCTTCAAAATTTATGTGTTTTTTTTTTATATAAAAAAGGCAAATATCGTTTTTGTAACATTATTTTGAGATACGAGGTCTGTTCAAAAAATATTGCGAATTTTGAATTTCCGCGGGTTACATATATTCGATTTGGACTCTGTCCGCAATGAAGAGCTGTTGGACTCTGTCCGCAATGACCCAAATTTGCTTCAGAGGATCATAACTGTGATCCAAATTTGCTTCAGACGAACCATGGGTCTATGGTTATGACGTGGAAACCAAAGCTCAATCATCCCAATGGAAGCTGCCGTATGAGCCAAGACCGAAAAAAGCGCGCCAAGTTCGGTCGAATGTGAAGGTTTTGCTTACAGTTTTCTTCGATTGCAGAGGCGTGGTGCATCACCACAGGGTAGAACGGTCAATAAGGAATATTACCTGCAAGTTCAAAGGAGGAGCTTTGATAAAGACGGTATCGAAGGAGGAGCTGAACAAGATCACAAAAAAATGATATTTTGAAGTGCTTATCAATATAATCGTTGACAATTTAAGAAAATCATCTTCTCCGATGAGGCTCACTTTCATCGGAGTGGTATGGTAAATAAACAAAACTGTCGATTCTGGTACGAAGAAAATCCACAAATTATTCATGAACACCCATTACATTCACCTAAATTGCCAGTTTGTTGTGGTTTTTGGTCTGGTGGAATCATCGGTCCGTACTTCTTTAGAAATGAAGAAGGTAACACCGTTACTGTCAATGGAGAGCGGTATAGATCGATGATAACCAACTTTTTATGGCCGAAATTGGAAGAAGTTGATGTGGTTCCAACAAGACGGGGCTACGTGCCACACAGCTCGTGCAACAACCGAATTATTGCGAGAAAAGTTTGGAGATTCGATTATTTCAAGAAATTGTGACATTGAATGGCCTCCAAGAAGTTGTGATTTAAAACCATTAGACTATTTCTTGTAGGGTTATTTGAAGTCATTGGTCTTTAGAAATAAACCAGACTCTCTTCAAGCTTTAGAAGTCAAAATTGAACGTGCAATTCATGACATACGACTTGATTTAGTGGAAAAGCTGCTCGAAAATTGGGTTCATCGAATTTGTTCCTGCAAAAATAGTCCTGGAGGCCATTTGAATGACATTTTATTCAAAACTTAATTGTATCGATTGTGCTTCACATTAAATAAAAAAACATTTGAATTTCCTTAACAATTAGTGTGTTTTTTTTGTTGTTGAAAAGAAATCATATCACTCCTTTTGGAAAACCCTATACTATCGATAAAATCCAAAGGAGTGAAATCCTTCCAGCATCAGTACGAAGAGTGGAAACAATACCTTCCCATCAATGCATAGCTGCCAAAGGGGATAATATTTATGTATAAAAAGAAAATAAAAATACTTGCCCATCAATCTCAATACTTTTCTGTCACATCTCGCGCACTACAAATCAGTGGCGAATTTAATAAATTTGTTTTTAAAAAAAATTATCTATATAGTCGATTGAAAATACTCTAACTAGCGCTATTGAATCACTGCCCTTCCCTCTTGATTAAAGACTAATTCATGTCGAAATACGAAATCGGATGAAAACAAACAAACCTTAATAGGTTCATTTATTGCAGAGACCATAAAACGGGGTCTAATCGCGTCAGTACAATGAACGTTTCGCGCATCATTTGATTCGGAGGTCCATAGCGCACATCGAAATTGCTACTTTACGGGAATGGTTCGAACACAAAAGGGACCGACAATTGGATCGTGCACCACATTCGTGTCGGATACTGTTCCGCTTTAAAGCAGGTAAACATAAACGGTTATGCTTACCTCCGGTATACGTGTATGCCTTGGAATGCTGGCTGTGGGCTCATATGTTTACTGGGAATGTTTTTAGTTGCGTGCATGCCAATTTTTATGAACGACACTTATTTTCTGATATAGCAGAACAAAAGTTCAAAGTTTTCAACTGCGCACAATCACAGAATCTCCTAATCACCATTGTTCGATTCAATCTCAGCACTCACAATAGCTTCCGCAACATGATCAATGATTTCATTTGATTTATGAATCAAAACAATTAGAGAGACCTTTATCAAAAGTGTTCATAAAAAAAAAAATCACAAATAATTTACGCACTTTGAGCAAGAGGATAGATACGCTACAGGGTTTTTTAAAAATTATTTTCTATTGAATTTTATAATTTTTAGTAAATTGAAGTTAATCTTTCAAAAGAAACCGATTTTTTTTTATAAGAAACTAAAATATCTCTTATTAGTTTTAAAGAAAAATCTTTTATTTTTTCATAAAACTTTTTTCTACTATGAGTGAACAATGAACAGCCGTCAACAACTCAAGTAGAAACTTTTAGATTTGATTGATTTTTAAAAATGTACCATAAAATTATTAGTTTAACTCCAAGTGTTTGTTATAATTAAATTATAAAAATATACTTACTAACATTCAATAAAATATTTTTTTTTTAAATGCTCTGTCTCAACAAAAAAAGTATCCTTTAATAATTATTTTCAAACACTTACAAATTTTCTTTTATGCCAAGGCAAAAAAGTCTCTTTTAATTTTTTAAAAGATCAACTTGTATTTTTATTTCTTTCGGCTATTTATTAGTTGAATTATTTGTTAATTTGTTTATTATTTATTTTAAGGAATTTAAAAGACGACTTGCAAAAGGTATTGAAGGATCTGAAAGGTCTACAATGGATGGAATCTCATTTGAAAATAAATTTTAGGTAAGATGAAATTTCATTAGAAGATGAGATGAAGATTTCAAAAAGAGTAGATGGCGTGGCAGTAGTTTCAAAAATTCAAATTATATAATAATTTAGAATCGTGAGCATTTACTGGGCCCAAAGTCGAGTAGACTGGGTGAGCAATGATTGAACACTTTTCCAGTGCATGTGTCTATGAAACGCTAACAGAGTTATTTGACATTTGATTAGCAGGAGCAGAAAGTTAGGAACTGCTATAAATTTGTTTTGCCAGTTGCCCCCCCACTTATTGACCAAAAGTTAGGAACTGTTATAACGGAGAGTTGTTCCGCCGGTTGCTCCCCACTTATACTCGTAGACCGGAATTCCCACATGACCCGGGATCTAACGCAAGTTAATACTTCTGTTGTTAAGCAGATCATGTCAAATATGGTTGGTTACTCGATGGGACACGAATGGCTCCCAGCGCGATTCTACGATTAGAAAAACAAAATGTAATTCACCCGCCATTTTGATAACATATCATTATAATATGGAGCTGTTCTTAAAGGAAAGATTTTACCATGAAGTTGAAGGATGTGGAGACATCAAATCTTATGACGTGCTATTTTCGCCGATCTCCACACCTGTGATATATAGTAAGTAATCTTTAGGTACGTCCAACTGCTCTTGAAAAAGAGTACTGTAGAAGAACGTATAGTATTTGCTTTTTTGCACCTGTCCAGGAAAGTAGACATTCTCAACTCTGCTCTCCAGTCTAGATAAGGATAAAAAGTTTGCAAATTCAGAGGACGAGCGGAGGGATCTCTTTTAACATAACAAATCATTAATTAAGGGAAGATGAATTCTTTTGTAAAGTAGGATGAATTTTATTTATGTTTTAAGTTTTTGTACAATTGGTTTATGGGGGATTTGAGAAGGTAATGTGGGAGTGGCTTGCAACCACATTTGATAAGTAGCAAGCCCATCAGTGTATTTCGATGTGTTCCACTAGCCAGTCTAATACAATGTTTAACAGGTGGCTTAAGTAGCTTAAATCCTGCTGCTGGTATCGTGGCATATACGACTGATGCCAGAAAAGTAATGAGACTAATTTTCCTTTTGCAATAAATTTATTTTACTTTTTATATCAATGTTATGGCTTTAAAAACTATAATATTGTTGTAAAAAATTAAAATATAAAAGTTTATGGAACAACGGGCATCTTTTATTTCAATAAAAACTCTTTAATAAAAAATATTCATGTAACATGGAGCGTTCACATAGTAGAACATGGAATTTCTTCGATAACCGATCTGACACAACAAAACTTTTTTCTAACCCTTTTGAGGAGTTCTCTGCAAACAAATTTTTAGGCGACGGTCTGACCTCACAAATGGCTAGACTTATGCCAAATTTTTATTTTTTTCGATGTTTCAGACCTCCTTTAAGACAGGTACGTTTTCTATTGCTTCTTGGCTGTCCAAAAATACTTTATGACACTGAAAATAAAGACCAAAAATACTTTACCTTGTATTCTTCATAAAAAATATTACCCATTTAATGGCACATCGTTGCTGCAAATTTGACTGTTGCTTTTTTCATAATGCATCACAATAACATTACTTCACTTATCATGCTTTAGAAGGTCCCGTAGCAGTGTTGGCTTGTATAATGTGGTAATATAGCACCGCTCCGTCGGACAGAGAGGCATTGGTAATCGTAATAACCTCACTTTATCAGAGCTTACCTCTACTGCCAACAAGAATTTTGACAATATTTATAATGGAATTGATTTTGCTTAACAGTGTTTTTAATGTACTGATTCTACCTTCCTCCGATGGTCAAAGGTCATACCTAGGATTCAAGATATTTAATTATTTCATACAAAATTTTGTCGAGAATAAAATGATAGAAACCATTTCTTGACTACTAATATAATCTGAAGGTAATATCAAAGTAAATTGTTTCTATGTTCAGACAAAAAGGAATTATGAAAAATGCTATTCACTATTTACATTAAAACACAACACATTTGAAAACCTTTTATTGTACAATTCTTTTATCTGGAAATAATGATATTTTTCGAAATCAATAGATTGCCACCGAACGGCAGCCAGTTCTTGTACAGAGAATAGAATTATCTATGTTCGAAAAGATGAAAAAAAAAATTTTGTTTCTATAATTGTTGGGGAGCCAGTAACAAAACAAAACTCCAACTGACCTCAAGAACAAAAATAAAGAAGGTGGCAGAGAGCTGAGAGGAGGTTTATTGTAAAAAATTTCAGTTTCGTTGAATATAATCAAAGTTGTTAACAGAAGCATATATACATACACATATGACTTACGAATATTTAATTGTAAATAGATAAAATGTTACCTTTTACTTTATCGGCATTTCGGTTTTAATATTAAACGTTTTGTGTCGGTTTTGTTAGAAGCGGTTGGATACCAAATAGAAGAGGTTCTCTCTCCAGAGGCTTTTTGTTATTAAATTTTATTTATCATCTTTTAATTATGAAGACAACAATACTTTGAAACAGCTACTGTACTGTACACCCATCAACTTATTCGTTCTATCGTCTATTCAACTAGTCATCCACCCATCCACCCGTTTACCCATTCATGTATCCAGCCATCTTCTTATCCATATATATCTGTATCTATTTATGTATGCACCACGTATACGAATTTCGATACAAATGAACAGTTGGCAACCAGATGCCCAATAATCGCAATACAAAACAGTTTCCATTACCGAAAAGAGAGATGCGGCCACCGTCATCGTTGTGAACACCTTGTTCGGAATGGAAGTGAACTGCATGTACTCAAAAACTAAATTGAACGTTTTGTAAGTCATTACAATAGCAAGAAATGTTTTTACACGCCAATTAAGATAACTAATAACTAACCGCAAGGTATCAAATCGAGTAGAATCGTAGAGGTCTTCGGAGTGCAAGAAATTGAGTCGCTGTGCTTCGTATGAGCTTTCCGAACGCTATCGTTTGCCACACACAGGAAACCATTTGTGGAAGCTATCGTTTTAGTTACAATTCCACCGACTTGGACTGGCAACATTTTCCGATGCGAGTAGACCAAATGGATGATGGGGTCTTCGTGTACACATTACGTGATACATGGACCAAAACAAGTACTAACCGTTCACACTTTGGTGATCTCGGCACGCTGTCTATGGCAGTTAGATTTATAATGGAACAAAAGTGTGGGCGGTTTTCTGGAATAGAAATCAATAGTAGTGACCGCAAAGAGATTCGTGAAAATCTCTACGAAAATTTACTAAAAGTCCAAGATGACTAGTTGAATAATGATGGATTCTTGTTTTTTTTCCCCCCATGTTCTTTTGTTATTGTTGCTGCTGCTGCTGCTAACATCCATTTCGTATAAATGAAAGGAAACAGTACGCATTTAAGTGGGATGAGATGGAACAGAAGAAGATATTCTTCTATCTTCATTTCGGACATTATAAATAACTCATTTGCGAATTGTCATATATTTTTGGTATGAACTGAGCACATTTCTTTAGTTATTAATCCCCTTGGACCTGATCTGGCTGTAATGAAAATAAAAACAAAATGTAAAAAATTTTAACCACCTTGATTCAGTTGCATACTTGTACGTACGGTGGCAAAATTTAAGTTAAAGTCAAATCGGGAGTTCCAGATCGAGAGCAATCTGGTATATTTGAAGAAAAAATTACCAGCTCATAGTCCAACATCGCACTTTAGATTCGTGCTGTGCCGGCATGGTCGAAACCTTTGCTACGGCCATGGACCACATGTAGCGATTTAAATTGCTACCGAAAATAAATTTATTAAAAGACAGAGGAGAGAAACGGTAACCAAACTAAGCCAGATCGCGCGGACATGATTCAACACACCTAAATATGTATGTTAGCCATGCCAACACCACCTACCTGCCTACGTAAGTATTTGCCTACCTATGAGCTGACTAACTAAGATATGTGGCTGCCTACCTACCCACTAGCCAAACCAACCTACCTTTTGGTTTGGTGCTGCTGCTGTCCGTGTTGCTGTTGGTGTTGCTGCTGCTGCTGCCCCGATAGACATATCAATACCAGAAAAAAATAAATCGAAGACTTGAAACCGCAAGAGGTCCAAATAAATAAAATGGTTTCGATATCTGGTTGTAGCAGCTATTATTGTGGCTGAATTCATGAAAGAATAAATGTCTTAGGTGACTGCTACCTAAGGATGATATTGCGAAATCACTAAGGCACATGTGCCCCAAAACAGATAAAAACACCGTTGCCGGAGCACCGTCATACCTATTATTATTATTATTATTATTATTATTAATAAATTTTTTTCTCGATCTCCCCAAACTCCCCTCAACATCATATATTCATGATGAGGTGTTTTCTTCCTGCCTTCTCCTCCATTTCCGTAGATATATTCATCTCACTTAATATGGCATGAAATATTTGCTAGTGGTGCCATTGGAATTTTTAAAAAACCATTGATCCTAAGAGCAACTAGTAAAACTGCCCACCTACAGTGTTAGATGGACTAAATCTGGTGGAAAAAAATAAAATTTTTTGGTTAAAAATTTCAACTGAATTTTTATTTATTCTGTTTATGGGCCGATCCTTTACCGATTCGATTTGTTCCAAATTAGATTTTTTTAAAGGAAAATTAATCAATTCCATCAATGACTGGTAAAGTAATAATTAATCGGATTAAAAATATTGTAAATTTATTTATTTTTTTCAAATTTCCAACAAAACCAAAACGAGCTTAATCATGTAGAATGTTTATTCGAATAAATTTTTTCTCTGGTTTCATTGTTTATAAATTTTAAAAATTCCACTAATATTGAAAATAACTTCTCGCTTATATATAATTAAAACTTCAAATAATACATAAATTTAAAACAATAAATGGGAATGTGAGTTTTGAAAATTTATGATCAAATATTACTGAAAACAAAAAATTCCTAAATGGTCGAATAATAAATATTAAAATAGAGAAATTCCATCAGGATATAAATTTAAGCCAAGGATTTTTGTTCTAAAATTTTATGAGACATAATTTTTGGTTTTGTTCTATAATAAAACTTAAATTTTTCTATATTCAGTTAATAGTTTTTGTAGAGTATTTATTATATTTAGTTAAATGTTATCATATTATATTTGTAAGTTAATAATACTTAATTTTTCTAATACATAGAAATTGTTTATTTTCTTCCCCAAATAGAATAAGTACAGAAATCCATTTTTAATTTTTGTAAGAATTTTTCCTCAAATTTAGTTAAAATTTTCTCTATTAAACAAAATTTTTTCAATTTACCAAAATTTATTGGTGTAAAATTAGTAAAAATATTTAGTATTTTTTTCAGTATTCGCTGTTTAGACTTTTTTTTTAGATTGTAATTTTAGTTTTTTTAACAAATTTTTTTTGAGATTTTTAACAATTTTCAAAAATATACGAGATGGGACAGAAAAGTAATGATACTCTATGGCGTCACTGAGAGCGATCTGGCATCACTGCGAAAAAAGCATTGGACGTCTGGTCCTTCTTGATGTGCAGTAAAAATATCAACTTTGTTAAGTAACTTTGCGAGCCTACATAGTGTGATATGTAGAAATGTATTTTTAATGTACATTACGAAAAATGGAACAGCAAAATTCTGTTTTTTACGTTACGAAAAATGGACCAGCAAGGAAATGGCATTTAATTTTGTGGTAAGGTTGATAAAACCATGTGGTTTTCTTAAGAAAAGTTGCAATGAGCTTTTGGGGGACATTCATAATAAGAGCATACGTTTTGCAGCGTTATAAGACAATTTTAGAGGGTCGACAAGGAGTGGAAGACGTACTTTGAGTGGAAACCTGAACAACATTGAAAACTGAAGAAAATGTGGAACTATTGAGGGCTTTTATGATGTCGCTGATAAGCATTGAAGTTAATACGTAGTACTTGAAAGGCTCAGAAAGAGGTCTATCTATACTATAAGTTACCAGTCACTTTGTTTACTTGATCTAAGCCCGTCTTACTTCTCTTAAGTCCTAAAGTTGAAAATTCTCTTGAAAGGACATCATGTTGGTACTGTTGATAATATCCAAATGAGTATTACCGATCATCTTAAGGCTGCCCAAGGGAGCAACTACAAAGGCGATAACATTGATAAATAAAAATGAAAGAGCGGTTGCCCATCAGTCTCATTACTTTCCTGCCACCCCTGGCAGAGCCATTCTTTAAGAGAATATTTTTATTATACTTCGTTTCCTTATAAATCGTCATAAGCTATTTTAATTAATAGTTAATATTAAGTTTAGTATTTTAATATATTTATGATAAAAAGGATATAAAGCGACAGTCTTACACAAAAGTAAAAGAATAATTTCAAAAATCTAAATTTTTTGTATATGCAATTTAAAATGATTTAATTTTTATTATTGAATTTTATTTTTGATAAGACATTTTATTCTTTTTATCCTTAATAAATGCAATTACAATTATATTGATTTTTCTATATTAAATGGTTTTTTTTTCTTATTAGATAAAAAAGTGAAAGTTTTTTTGGTAAAATTAGATTGAAAAATGTAAGCCTAAAATTGATTTGACATAGACTAAGGACCCTTCAAGGTCCATTTTATTGTTTTTAACTAAAATGAAGTAAAGTTGTTATTTATAATTTAATAATTTGAAGTTATCCACACAGGCATTAAAATTAATACTCTTAAATAATTTTATAAACTGAAAAAAAAAATTGTTATATTTTATCTATAAGCATCAGATACGTAGTAAAATAAATAATATTATCTATTTTACAAAACGGCATTTGAATAATTTGTCTTCTTTGGGGAGATAAATTATTATTTTTTTTTTTAAAACGCACATCATATAAGATTATTAATAAAATCAGTGAAACAATCGGTATTGCCCCACATAACCAGAAAAATATGAACATCTTTATTGACCTTTTATGCTATTGATAAGCTTCTTAAAATTTCTAAGTATGATAAATGTATAAAATAAGAGGTGTTATTCGATTATTGATTATAATCAATTTAGACAAAATACATTTGAAATTTGTTATAATATGGAAAAAAAATCTACTATTATTCAAACATTTTAAATAAAGGAAAAAAAAACTCTAAAATAAAAGATATTTACTACGATTTATTTAAAATGAAAATAAAACAAGCTTTTTGGTGCTAATAAAATGTTATAATAAAAATTGAAATTCTTCTATTTGAAATAGTAGTGAAATCTTCGATGTTAGATAGTTTGTAATAAAAAATTCTAAATGTTTTTTTTTTCTTTCGATTTTTATAGTTTTTATTATTATATGCGTGTGGTATAAGCGAAAATATTTATAGTCGTTTGGTTTTCAAATTCTAAATCCATTCATTTATGCTAAAAACAATTCAGACTCTTAATATGTTTTCAATAAATGTCAGCGGATTATTCTGATCGATGCACCAAAACATCAAAGCCAACTAACCGAACAGTACGAGTATGGACAACGGCGCAGCCAAAGGAACCTGAATTTTTATTAAACCACCACCCACAAGATTCCACAAAAAGGTGTGAAATCTGGCAGAATAATGATGGTTTTTTTTCCCGATCATGCCTCCTCCATCAGGTATGGTATTAAATTTGAATATTTTTATCACAGGCATAACCGTCAGAATAGAGTTTTGTGTTGAAAAAATTTTCAATTTGTATACAATCTTATTGGTTATGGAGACAATAACTTCCAAATGAATCCCCTTACGATATGGTATTGTGTATCTTCTTCTAGACGATGACGATAATGTATCTTCAACACCATCTCACAATCTAATTGAATTTAAATATGATAAGATGGGCACAAGACCACAAAATATCAAAATATTTTAACGCTTCTGAATCATATGAAAGGAGATTACCAGATAATATCACAAGAATAATTAATTACATACTATTTGTTATTGAATTAATTAGCGTATATCATCAGGCACAGATTTTTTTCTCCACAAAATAAAAATATTGTAAAAAATATATAATCTTGAATTATTGAACAAAAATATCAAAATGGAAATATATAAACAAAAATATCGAAATTTGCATATAAATAAAATGGTTTTTTTTTCTTTTTAAGAAATAATCACAATTGGAAAAGTGTGAATCGTTTAAGTGGTCTGAATAGGATAATACTGAATCTTGATTTATTTTCATATTGAAAAATTAGAATTTATTGTATCTAAGATTTTCTTTTACTATTTAAAAGAGTTTATATACAGATAAGTCTACATTTATCATATAAAAAGTGATCTCTTAATATCGGGTATTTTTCTACTAAACTAACTTTAGTAGTAAACACCCTCATAAAAGATGCGATTATATGATTTAAAAATCTACTTGAAAATATCGACGATGTACTAAAAAGATTTTAGTAATTCTTATATCTTCGAAAGATTCTAGCAACTTTTAAAAATTAGTTAATTTTTTGATCAATTTCATAATATTCAAGGACTTTTTATACCAAATTATTAATCAAAACTGTATTGATAAAGGATTATCCATCTTAAAGTTTGGAAAGTACAGAAAGTACAGATTGAAAATTATTTAGTAAATGTTCTAATTACTACAAAATTTATTTAGCGCAAAATTTGCTTTTTTTAAAAAAATATAAAATTACTGAATAATTTAACAAAATAAATAAAATTTCCTACAAATATTATAATTGCACCGTAGTCACGTTTTGCGTTTTAATAGCGAAAATTTTCTTCAGTGATAAGACCCATTTCTCGAACGGTGGATATTTTAATAAGTAAAACTAATATATACCAGGTGTATAAGCTTAAATCCGCTGTTTTTTAGTCAAAAGAAAAATGTTTTTTCATAGAAAGCAAAAACAAATTTATTCAAAGTACTTTCCCCCGCTAGCTACAACATTTTTCCCATCTCTCAGGCAATTTGTGGATACCACGCAAAAAAAAAATCCTTCTCTTTCGAGGCAAACCACTCATCAAGCCATTTTCGGATGTCTTCGTAAGAATCGATGTGCTGCTCAGCAAGCGCGTGGCCCATCGACGAAAACAGGTGGTAGTCGAAAGGGGCCAGGTCTGGTGAATAAGCGCGATGGGGTAGCACCTCCCAGTTGAGTGTCTCCAAGTAGTTTCGGACCATTTTTGACGTGTACGATGGTGCGTTGTCGTGGAGGAAAATCAGCTTGTCATGTCTTTGTTGATAATCCGTCATTTTTTCACGCAGATCATCGAGAAAATTTGATCAGTTGTTGGTGGTAGCGGTGTGCATTGACAGTTTCAACATCTCATATTAGACGATACCCTGCTGATCCCACCAAACGGACATCATCGTCTTCCATCCGAAACGATTTGGTCTTGGTGAAAATGTTGATGGTTGGCCGGGATCAACCCACGATTTGTTGCGTTTAGGATTCTCAAAATATATCCACTTTTTATCGCCTATCACAATTCGATGCAGGAACGACTTTCTTTTTTATCTGGCGAGGAATATTTCGCATGTGTTTTGGCTACGCTCCATCTGCCATTCGTTCAATTCACGCGGCACCGATTTTCCGATCTTTTCAATCTTCCCCATGGCACGCAGACGCATGGAAATGGCTAATTGAGTAACTCATAATTACTCCGCGACCATTTTTTACGATTGGGTATCGTCTTCATTCAAAAGAGCCTGCAATTGATGGTCCTCAACCTTTCTAGACCTATTTTCACGCTTCTTGTCCCACAAGTCAAAATTGCCGTCTTTGAACCGACAAAACCAATCTCGGCACGTTGTTTCCGATAAAGCGCTGTCACCATAGATCTCCATAAGAATTCAATGCGATTCGGCAGCCGATTTCTTAAAATTGAAGAAGAAAAGCAGAGCTTCCAGCATATGCTCTTTTTCTGGCACAAAATTAGACATGATTACCAAAGAAAAAATGTATGTTGTTATACGAAATTACTGACAATGTGCACTGATTAATGTTGACAGATGTCAAACTCATAAAAAAAAAGTATGGCGTGCCCATGGTAGCTTAATACGCTCACTCACGCCATCTATGACTAAACAGCGGATTTAAGCTTATACACTGGGTGTAGGGCCTTGTAAACCTATAAGTAACTGTGAAAAAGCCATTGTATCTATGAAAAGTAACTATCTGGTGTGCATTTAGGTTTGAAGTTTTCCTTAGACCGTATTTCTTTGAAAATAATAAGATACGATCGTTATCATCAATTCTGACCACTATGATCGTATGATAATTAACTTTTTTTAACGTCTTTTTTTTAATTTTTACAAATATCTATAACTATAATATAGTAACAAGCAGATTTTAAAAATAATGTTAATTAACGTGAAAAGTTATGGGCAGTAAAGATTCATCGAAGTTTCTCCTGCTAGGGTGTGCTTATATTTATATAAAATAAAGCCTTAGTATAATAGTAAATTACACGACCAGTGATGCTTAAGTCTTCGCTTGGTGTTTTTGGAAAGGAAGTGGAGGATAGTTTTGGAAGTAGGAGATTAGTATGTTTGGAAAATCGACAACAATTGTATTGTAAAATCGTAAAAGAGAGCGTCGACAATTATACAGAGTATTTTTGATTGAAGAGATTAGATTCGGTAGAACCCTAAATTTCTAGTCTGTAAGTCCATATTGATTTCAGTAGGACATTATATAAAAGTACTTTGCTGTCTATAGTTAGTTTAGAAAGTTTGTCTAGAAGTCGAAGTAATTGTAGGTATCGTCTTTTTAGTTCTTGTCTTTTAAGTCTAGTATGTGGGTTACATGTCCTAGGTACCGAACTTTAGTGTGTAGTGCCATTTCGTAGCCATTAAGGTATATAAGAGGATATAGTTCATGGGAGAGACTAAAAGTTACGTTAGTAGATTAACATTCATTGATTTTTATTATCCACTTTGTAAACTAGTTCTACAGGGTTTGGAGAATTTCGGAATGCTCCAAAGATTGTATAATTTAAAACCGTTAGACTTATTCTTACAAAAATTTATAAAAAAATTTAAAAATCAAAATCCCTCAAGTAATGACCAAATTACAGCCCGAAATGTGCGAAAAGATCATCAAAAGGATTGAGTCGTGCAAGAAGTCTCGTGGCAGCCACTTGAATAATTTAAAATTTTTTTTTATAATGGAAAGCTTTAAAAAATAGAATAAAATAATTTTTTTTATTAAAATCCGGATTATAGGCAAGTTTGTGTCAACTGTTTTTTCCAAAGCGCTGATTGGATAACCCTTCCAGACATAAAAATACCCCATTTACTTTAATCCTAACTGGATATTTTTTGCATTTTTCCTTTTAAAGGAGAAAAGATCTCCTTTAAAAGGAAAAATGCAAAAATAATAAAAACTATTTGATACAAAAATATTGCCACAATAACTTTTATTCTCCGTTAAAAAGGTTCCATCATAAAAAATTGCAGTTTTTAAAAAAAAACCCAAATAATAAAAAAAACCCAAATAATTATATTTAAAAAAAAAACAATAAAGAAAAAATATTTTGACTATTTCAAATAATACTCATAGCAAAATATTCAAGAAAATAGAGAAAAAAAATCAGTGTTAATAACACTTTCCACTAAATATCCTTTTTACAATAGGTTTTAAAAGTATCAACGGGCAACAAAAAAATAAGAAAAAACTCGAAAACAGGGGCGGAAAATAATAAAATTTTACGTATGTACTCTATAATGAGCCGCATCATCCGACTAGATTTCTGTAGGTATGATAGGGGATCGTATCAAGGCCAGCCGAGATGAATTAGGATCAAAACGATGCTATAGCCAGCAACAACAAACAATAAAAGGGAATTAAAGTCTTTCGACAAACAAGAGGGAATAGGGATATATCAGCAAAAACAAATCTGATCCTTGAATAACAATAGGGTCAGAAACGTGAAAAAATCCTTCTTGAATCTGAATATAAATGCCAGTGTGTGTGTGTTCATGTATGTCCGATATTTAGAATATTCACCGTCGGATGTGTGCATGCGCCTATAATTCTAATTCTAAATTATCCTTCATTTAAATTCATTGAAGATTAGCGTAGTTTGATCAGACAAGCAGATCTTCGTCAACCTAGAACCGAAAAAGGTGGATTTTTTCCTGATATGTTCCGCTGTACGCTTATCAGAGCAAGAAAATTCCTTAGCGACCATGCATGTGTTAATGCATTTTTTTTTGTTCCTTTCATTTATGTTGATTGGTACTCTAGATTTACACTAGATTTTAGATTTTCAATTCGAGTATGAATGTGGTGTATTAGGTCTAGAGAAGACCTTCCTGATGAGGAAGAGAGCACAGAAAAAAAACCTTAGAGGAAATGAAATTCATGCGATTTTGAAAAACGATGTGAATTTTACGGAATAATGTTTAGTAAAATAGCGGAAGAACTAAGCGGTGAATATGAAAGTGTTTTAGTTTATTGAATAGTGAGGCTAAAGATACATAATATAGGTGCAATTCGAAATAGAATAATACATAACAAAAGGAGTCAGAAGGAGAAACAATTATAAACGTGTGGAAAAGGAGAGTGTATCTGTTCGGAAAAGAGTATCACGTTCAACTTCTGATCCTTGCCTATAGTGTGCATTGTTTGACTAAATTTCACGATAGATAGATTTTACATTGAATTCAAGGTAACAGCATATTGTGTTAAAAATAAGCACTCTTTGTTGGGGATTATAGACACAATGGAATCATTTCGCTCTAAATCGGTTTCATCCTTTGTCCTTTTAAATAGCATCTGTCTACTTGTATAGTACGTTATTTTTTTCCCATTTTTCGGAAATAAAATTACCTAACGAAAATATTAAGTAATTATTGGGTTTTTTCTTACAAAAAAAAAAAACAAGAAAAAAATATGGATTTTTCCATTTTCATTTTATCTCCGAAATAGACTATAATTCTAACATGGCAATACTAAACAATTAGAAAGGATTAACCAGAAAAATTCAAAATTTCGGTTCGATAAAATATTGCATTTTTTCCAAAATTCTTTTCATATATTTATTTTTTTGTTGTTGTCAGTATTACAGGGAAAAAAAAATCCATAAAAAGTATTAAATACGAAAGGCAAAGAATTTTATTATACAACTCTTTAAGTGTAAATAAAATCATCCAAAAATTCGTTTTATATTTATTAGCATAGTAAAATTTCAGTTATCTTATTTGGATTGTAAAAAAATATTTTTTTATAAGTATTTATAGTTTTAGTCGTATCTGATATTCATAACAGGAAATTCGAAATTCTGAGAAGTTCGGTTCCGCAAAAATGCCTTAAAGATGATTTTACAACATGTGCACACGTTCTTGAAAGGTGGTAGGCATCCTGTTAGAGGTAAAGTTCTATTATTAGGCACAAATGTGAATTTTCGAAATTGTATCATAAATGCAATATCAGACAATGGTCCTTTTTATGAGCATAGTTATGTGCTCCACAAAGAGATTCCTTTGAAGCGGTTGGTACTCGAACTATAAGCTATACCTCAACAGGACATGAACACACTCATACACATATTGTGCCTTCCAACCTAATGGGTATTTGGTGGCAGAACGTTTTTTTTTTTTGTGTTCCGTTGACACAGGCAAACAGGGCTCACCTTATGACGTCGAATTGTCACAAAAATATTAACAAAGGTCACAATCCAACAAAGACAGTATGTCGGTGAGGTAACAATGAATTGTTTGCGTTTATTTTGCATTTTGGCTAAATTATTGAATAGAGTCGTTATTTGGGAGGTCTTTTTGTCCAAGAAATATCGATTTTCTATCATCGTATTATGAAGACACTGTTACTTTTTGGTTAAGAGAAGCAGTTTTTCAACAAATCTATCGAAACATCTGTCCACCTAAAAATGTCTATAATCGATTTTTCAATAGTTTTACTCTCAGTTTATTTAAATTGTCCGAATAATTGCTGTACGTTTTAAGACAACACTAAGAAGATTTTGTTGGAAAGTTTTGAAGAAATATTTATGAAATATTTGCCAGAAAAGTAATGAGACTAGAATTAGTCAGGGTGATCTGGCAACAAGGCGGACTTTCCTTTCAAATAACTCGTATGTTAGTCCTTCCTAGAACTCTTCCGATAGATACGCGATCTTATAGAGCCGTGATAATTGAATTGTTTGGAATTTGTGTATAGAAAATGATAAAGTTTGACAAATAAAAGATGGCAACTGGTCTATAGGAAATATTCCTTATCAAGAGCACAAGTTTTCCGGTTGCATAACGTATTTTTTAAGGTCAGAGAAGTAGTGGAATATGAAGGGAGCCCTTCAACATCAAAAACAGATTAAAATGTTGAGTTTTTCAAGGAGCTTTAATGTTAATAATGGTCATAATAAAAGCTCCTTAAAAAGGTTTCAAAAAAAAGATTTTTCCATGATTCAAGGACAATCTGTTAACTTAATTTATAAATCCTTGAAAGGCTCCAAAAAAGGGTTAATCTCTTTAGATCGGACATTGCAATCACTAAGATACTCCATCTTGATAATTCCCGCTACCACAAGGTTATCTCCATCAATGATTGCTGTACTTAACCAGCTCCAGGCCTGTGCGACTTTTTTTTCTTCAAAAAAAGTACTTCAAAGGACGTCATCAACAAGGATGTTATTTTGTTACTGTCAACAACATTCGAAGGAATATAACCGATAAGTTGAAGGCGATTACGCTTGAACCCTTTTCGTACTGTTACGAAAGGTAGAAACAACGTCTCCACCAACGTATAATTCCCCAAGGACCTACGTGAAAGAGGATTTTATTAATGTATAAAAATAAAATAAAATTGTTTAAAAAAAAACAAGCCAATCTTATTATTTCTTTGCGAAAACTCCCACTGAACGGATACTTTTTCTGCTTATTTTTTTAAATTTGGTTCAGTTTTTCAATTTTAGCAACTTTATTTCTACTTTGGTATGGAGACTTTTTCTATCAGTTGTATAATAATTATTTATAAATTATAATTAGACACTTCGAAGTATGTCTGTATGATGGAGCTGTTTCTTTTTACCGATGGAATAAATAAATTAAAACAAAGCCTCATCAATGAAATCATCTAGAAACGTTTAACATATTCGCTTGGAATTTCTCTTCTCCAAAACTCATCCTCCAACTCAGACTTCAATAATCTAGAAGTTTTTTTCAAATTAATAAGTTCCCTGGAGAAAAAAAAACACAAACACATCACACTACTTGCGGCCCCATTTTCCAAATCATAGTCAAAGTGCGTAAGATCAGTATTCTAAGAACCTTTGTTATAAACGATAATGTTTTATAGTCTATGGAGTTTCGTTAATGGTGTCCAATTTGATTGCCATATAAGATTAGCTCATGAAAAGGAATTAAATCATTCAAAGATTGTCTTTAAGAGCATCATTTTAATGTCTTCAGTGTTTCTTTAAATGGTTTTCTTCTTCTTCTTCTTCTTTATAGTTAGTATTTTGTTTTGTTAATTTTTTCTTCTTCTTGTATTTATTTTTTTTTTTTACTTCTCAAAACTTTCATTTATTATTTTCATTTTTTTTCTTTAAAAAAAAAATAACTATATTAGACGCTGGTTAGTAATATTGTTATTGCTTTTATTGCTGAGGAGACCCTTTCGCCACGACACCTTCAGAAAAATTGGATTGCTTTTTGGTGGTTGGATTAGAATTTGGTTGATCCTCGGATCGATTCCCGATTCTCTTGATTCTTTCAATTCTCGAATATTCGAAGTCTTGATTCTCGATTCTTGGGCATTTCTTCCAAGGTGTTTAAAGTGTTAAATTTATGCGCTGCGCATTCCATTCTCAGCATGTGGCCAGATATTGTAGTATGAGGCAAAACGGTACCAACAAAACTGTTCACTACTTTGTGCCTTAAAGCAATCGCCTTTTGACTAAACTCACTAATAAAACGATGATAAAAACGCGTTTTGTTGAACGAACACCCTAGACAAAGGCGATTTGATTGACGACGGCATCTCGAAAACTGGATTCCATCTCTTATTCTGTTTGCCAACGCAAATAATCATCGAACATTATATGGAAGACGACTAGTCATTAGGGAATTTTATTTGCCACCGTGATTAAATTATTTTATTTTGTTCTTCTTTTGAACACAAAATTTTTCTTCCATATTCATTTTCAAGACACGAGTATGTATTATGCTCAGATACGAGCAGACATCATCTAATATCGTTTATTTTATGAATATATAAATTTTTGCTACTAGCGAAAATTGGAAATGGACATAAATTTTCCGCCGTGAGAAACGAAAAAGAATTTATTTTTTTATTCGAAGAGGAGTATCTGTAAGAGGTTTTTAAAATATATTCTGGTCAATATGGGCTGGGGCATACTATGTGCCAATATTGGTTGTTGGCATTAATCGATTTGCTTAATTTCTGCCCATTGACAAAAGTATTATTATCTTATTTTAATCGTTTGTATCTTTTTTTTTGTGATTGGAAAATATTTATAGGTTTTTTCTCCTCAAAAATACTCATAGAAAGAGCATAATGACTTTCGAAAGTAGAAGAAAAACAATATTAAATCTGCTGTGGAATTTGTCACAGCAACTTCTACTTCTGTTTTGAATAATTAACATTTTTAAGTATTAATTATTCAAAACAGAAGTAAATGTTGCTGTGACAACTTCCATGAATCTATTATACTATCATTATTTATAGTAATCGTTATTATAATTCCTGTTTTCTTTTTCTTTTTTTTAAAGAAATTTTACAATAAGAACCTACACGATTTTCGTTGTTTTGCTTTCTTGGATTAATCTTAAATAAAAGATTGTCTAAAAAAAAAATGTTTCATTTGAATTTTGTAGGAAAAAAATATTTATTCTAACTAATTATCATTTTAGGTTTTTTTTTTAATTTATTATGACATTATTAAAATTATACAATATTTTTTTTTTGTAATTAAAATTAACTGCTATAAAGGGTTTATATAAAAACCTATTTTAGAATTTTTCATGAATAAAGTTTAGTGAAATTTTCTTAAGAAAACTGTACTCAAAGATAATTTTTTTCCGAAAATAATTATTGACAAAAGATAAAATTTTTGAATTATTTTGAAAAACGCTTTTTTATGTAATTCCTAAGATTTGAGTATTTTTTTTAAAAATTTTTTAATATTTGTTCATTTTTTTAAAAAACATTTTTAGTTGTCATTTTAGATAATATTTTTAGTGAGTTGCTAGCTGCATTTCAACTCAAAACTATGGCGCATATGATAATTTACACGTCGGAATGTACATAAAACTGGCTAATCTTATTTATTGTTTATGGAAAAATGCGTGCTTTTTAATTTTGTGAAAATAAAAAAAAATCTTTGAGACCCTAAATTATTTTTCATAATAATTGTTTAACTCTTCATGGAAAGTGTGGCAAAAAAGTATACGGACCGATTTTTATTTTGCAACCATTTTATTAATGTTATTTCGAACAAATTATTAATTAGTCGCAAAAGTTCATGGCGTTTTTGAGTAAAATTAATAGAAACGCTTAAATCAGAGTGGTACAATGAATTTATTCAAACCAAATTCATTTTTCAGGCCATGATTCCTGATGTCAGTATAGAACTTCTGTGCTTTCTGTTTGAAAAGTGGTTTTCATTGCCCTTTCTTGAGGCTAACTTAATTTTATTAAAAGAGTTCTGCAGAGATCGAAACAAATGGTAGTCTGAGGGTGCTATATCTGGACTATAATGTAAATGCATCAAAATTTCCCAGACAAGATCTCCTAAATTTTGGCGGGCAAGCAAAAATTTTTGCTCTCATCTCTTAAGTTGCTAACAAAACAGTGATTTTTGCCAATACTGGATTTGAAATCTGTCTTTTTTCATAATCTTTTCCGACCAATATTTTCTTATTTTACCCAATTTACCTCGCCAATTATGTTTGGCTTCAGAAATAGCTTGATTTCATTGCGCTTCAGCAGCCAAACTTTTTGTAAATGGTATAATTTTTAATTCATAAGCGTTGCAAGTACTATTAATATGCAGAACTTGCTCAACTTTTTTATGGTAACTTGGCGATCAGAACGCTGCTAATATTTGACATTGTTGAAAGGCTTCAATTGGAATTGCAATCTTCTCCTTATTGACAGCCTATCAAGAAATTAAATCTTTAAAGAAATATATTTATTGAAATAAATTTAAATTTAAAGAATATTTTTCTTTAAATTTTGCATGAACTTTTCCTAGATTTGTAACGTACTCTAGAGAAATTTAAAGTCAGGGCTTCGTCTGCTGCTTTATATAAACTTGTAAAAATTTTAAAAACTTCTTAAAATTTAAAAAAAAAAAAAAATATATTAAAAAATATGAAAACCCTAGAAATATATTTTCCATCAAAAAATTACTTATGAAAATAAAGTTAATATTTTTTGCATGCTACCACCACCACCAATTGAATGATGGATGAATTTTCATCCTACATGAAAAGTTTCGGATTTGTTTCAATTATCAATAATAAAAAGGAGATTTTAATGAGAGAAGAAAAATTCGTTTCGGCAAAGTTCAAAAAGCAATTTTTTTTGCCGATATTTTATTAACAGTTACGAGTTTTACCATCTAGACTTATTATTGTAATACACCATGTGCCTGGGAGTAGAGAGTACTTACAAGAATACGCAGTCAGAGTCAGGTGAAAGTGATTTATTTTGTTTATCAAATTAAGTAGGTTCTTTTCGGTATTATTTATTATCATATATACACTAGTACGAGATTCGAGAAAAAAACTATTAAAAATGAGGTGCCTAAATACAAATGTTAGAATAGTGATTTGTATGAGAAAAAAGGTGGGATGTCGATTGGAAAAGGGATAATGCTCAAATATACAGAAGATGATTATGTGCGAGGGAAAATAAAGAATATCATACATATTAGTTGCCCTTAAAATAAAAAAAACCATAAGAAAAATATATTGTAGATTTTAAGAAATATTAAATAATTATTGTATATAAAAAAATGAGCGGACGTTCAAATATAGAAAAATTTTTTTTATGCTTTTATAAAATACTTTCATATACATATAAACATTGTAATCGTTTATGTTTCAATAAGAAAATGTGATTAATTTTGTTTCAAAATCTGAGTGGGTGTGCCCGGCCATTGACAAATGACAAATTACTACGTGAAATATTACCAAAGTCATGTGAAAATCGTAAATAAATTATTATTAATAGAATTATTAATGGCAGCAAGTTAGGGTAAAGCTTTGCCGAAAATCGAACCGAAACGAAAGCTTTAAATAGAAATAGAAAAATATTAAATAAAAATTGATAAACTGTTTCCCTTGATAAAAAAAGCAAAAAAACTTTCATGTACAAATTCGAACATACACCGCAAAGTACAATATTTTGCACTTTTGTGAACGACAGGAAATTGTATATAAATTTTCTGTGGGATTCTATTTGGAATTGGCAAATGTAAATTATAGAAAAAAAATTATATTTCTCTATATTAAATTGGCAAGAAAACTTCAAGTATTTTGATTAATTTAATAATATTTACACTTCAATTATATAATAATAATTCTAAAATAAAGAGTTATCCGATTTAGGTTATGAAAACAAAATTTAAAATTTATTACAAAAAATAAAGATTTTAATTAAATTTTTATTTCGTTATATTAAATATATTTTGCCATTATGTAATAAAATTTTTTCTTTATAAAATAAAATATATTTTTTACCATTATTTCGGAGTGAAGTTCGATTATTTTATTGTAATTTTTGATCATTTTTGGCATATATCTGGCTCTAATTAATCTGTAACTTGAGGGATCTTTCAGAATTAATTATGTTTATTTGATTTCTTTTATATAATTTTATCCAAAAATTTATAATGGCGCCAAATTGCATTTTCAAAGTCTATTCACATCGCCAAAATTTTTAAATTACGCATTCTGGGGAGCTTTTCATGCAATAAAGTTAAATTTTATCATTTTGTGTGGCTTGTGGTGTTTTTTTCTCAAATCTATATATGATTCAGATAAAAATTTAAAAATTAATGCTAAAGAAAATTGGCTATCATACAGCCATAGTGCTGTCCAATAACATCTTCAGACCAAAATGGGCACAAAACAATTAATTTTCTTTAATAAAATACCCTTTCCACAGTTACCTAAGAGTTCTTAGAGTCTTAAATATAGTAAATTTGCTTTTTAACATGCCCACCACGCTATAAGGGAACGACCCTAAACAGCTTTTAAAGCGCGAATCGTGGCTATGGCCGAACTATCAGCTTAGTTCCACCATTTTACAAAATTATAAAATAACTATTTTTAAACTAAATAAATTTTATATTAATTAATATATTTATTTGATAACAATCAATCCATTAAACGAAATGGATTTATAAAAATTAATAATAATATTTTGGCGAAAATAATATTTTAAAAATCATATTGACATTTTATAAAGACTTAAAAGAGTCAAATTATTTATTGACTAAAAAAGTAGTATAAAAAAGAAGGAAATTAAAAAAATTGAAAACAGTTTAAATAGTAAAGAAAATGTTTACTTGTGAATGAACGCATATACCTTCGGATGAATGAAATATTAATGCGAATTGGTCATGGATGGTATGTCGAACCTCAAAACTAACCCCAGATTATAGGGACCAAAATGGACATTTATCGAAATAAATTATCTTTCAACAGTACAAAAAGGACTTTTTTTATATTATTGAAAACTTTAACAATACGCTCATAAATGCATTGACAAACACCTTGCACTGATATGCATACCAGCATCACTAACAAAAAAGGAAAAAACCTAAGAAAGGACATAATTTTTTTTTTTTTCAATATTGTATGGTTTTTAGTTTGTTTTTTTTTTTGTAGAAATTATATTCTTTTTTTGACATTTTTTCTCATTTTTCTTAATTTTTCTTTAAAAAAAAAATCGATTTTTGTTCATGAAAAATATAATACATACAAAGAAATGAAAAGATAAAATACTGTTAATAGTAATAAAAGAAATAAATAAGGACATTGAAAAGAAAAAATGAAGCAGGAAATCATAAAAGGACTTTCTTGTCATCTTGTTGTCTCATTTTCTGTTAGACTGGATAAGAAATGACATTCCACAATAGCCATAATAGAAAGGATGTTTGTGATGATTCCAAATTGTCCATCTTACAATTGGTATTGTTGCTTAGTCAGGGGTGGAATTGAATTCATTTATTTAATATTTAACTCCTGAAATGGGAGAAAAACGTAAAAATTCCATTTATTTTTTAATCCCTTATCTTTACTCTCTGAATTAAATAAGTTAAGTAATATATATATATATATTTTTTTTAATGCATATTACTAACATTCTTTTTTAAATTTAAAACTTTTGTTGAACTAATAAAAAGTATATTTTCATTAATTATTTTTCATTAGTTTTTGATTAAAACGTTAAATTTTGATTTTAAATTAATTCCATAATTTTTGAACTGCTTCTGGGTAAGTAATTATTTTTTATAATGTTTTTGAGTAAATTCATTTTATTATAAGGAATTATCCATTTTATAGGTTAAAAAGTATAGCCCTAATATTAGATGGTTTTTAATTTTAATATAATTTTTTAAATACAATTATTTATTATTAAGTTTACCATTTTTTTTTATAAGTTAATAAATTATTAAATAATTCAATAAGCAAAATTTTTATGTATGAGACTCTAAAAATCAGTCACTCTAATGACTGTAGAGAAGATATTTTTTTCGCGAAAATAGACTGCTTGGTTTCCATTTTGACCTAAAGATGGCGTTGATCCGGATTTTTTTTGAAAATGAAGAAAGAGAAACCCTTATAATTAATTCTGAGTGCTATGGCCGTATATTATTTCTGACTAAACTTAAAGATTTTTATCTGGACCATATATGACTTTAAGAAAATAGAGCTACAAGCTACACAACATAACAAATATTGGCTTTATTGCGCGAAAAATACCCAGGATGCGTAATTTCAAGAATTAGTAATATAAATTAAGCTTTAATATTTCACGCCAATAGACTTTTTATTATAAATCTATATTGTATTTACACAAATAAACTTTAACCTTTTTACTTAATAAGTATTAGCCTTATTTCAGCCTCAAATGTGCAAAACCTTATTACATCTATTAAGTATTGGCCTTATTTCAGCCTCAAATGTGCAAAACGTCATCGAAAATTATCTCAACCGGCAATGAGTCCTAAAAAAATAACAAAATTAAAATGTTTTCAAAATTTCTCTATAATTTACAGCCGAAATTACTATGTATACATATACTTATAAAAGGGATATTCTTCATTATATCAAATATTTTCGATTAACTACTTTCAATAAATTGTATAAAACTTTAACAATTTTTCTGTATTTATAATATTTCCTAGAGAGTTTCCAAAGTTTTTCCCATAAAAATATGGAATTTTTGTAACATAAACTAATACACAAAAGTGATTTTCCAAATACTATTAAAGAGAAAAAAATAATTTTACACTGTAGCTAATATGAAGTCTGTGTTTTAGAAAAACCTAAGCCGTCGTCCATCTTAGACAGACTGTCGCCTACATTCGAGCATAATTTAACCGCCATCGTTGCCATCTTTTTGATCAACTGCTTGGAAGCCACCTGTACTCTTATGCTTAGAATGAATAACAACAAAAATTTTATGAAGGGATTTTCGAAAAACTGAACAAGTCAAAAGAATAGCTCAATGGGACAAGGGACTGAAAAGAACGTATAAATTTTCTTTTATTACATTTCCACAAAAGGTAATGCAAGTTACCAAAAAAAAAAATAATTTTTGTTTTCAAAAATAAAACAACAACAAAATATACACCGGATTTCATTGTATTAGTTTTAAAATTCTCCGCATACTACTAAGTGGTCCGTGTTGTGTTGCATCGAACAAGGTGTGTGGAATCACTTTTGTCACAGAACTCATCACAGCTATCGATGGGCACACAGCCTAGCCAAGAATATGGCATCGAAAATGACCGTCTTCCCCTATTGTAGCGTATACATCCGTACATGTCTGAATATTGAACGGAATTTGTAAGGTGCAGTTGAATAGATGCTATTCTTAAAAGGATACAACGCTAGCAGCATACCTGTTTAACAAATACATTCTATTCTCAAAGATTATTAATCCCAGACTATTGCCATCGTTTGTGATTGTGTTGCAGGTCAACCCTTCAATTCTTTTCGAAAAAGTGGAAAGTGGATGAGTGCATCTCACCACAATTGATCCAGCATAAATTGTTTGTCGAATATTAATCCAAATTTCAATCACAAAACAGATTTACAAAAAAAAAAAAATTTCTACTATTGTCAAAAAGGATTTTCAACAAACTCCGGAATTTCCGAAGTTAATTAAAATAGTACTGCCGCACGAGCTCATAGTTTTTGGGATTTACACCCTTAAACACCTGGTCACCAAAATCTACCATCGCATTTGTTTATGACAGTCAAAAGCGGCTTTTTGCCAAAAATTATTTGTCTTTATTATAAATTTTCTACGAAAAAGGATACTAAAAATAATTAATTACATATTGGTGTATAATGACTATTTGTCTTTATGTAAATTTTCAATTTCATATGTTTGTGATTTTTTTAAAATAATAATTCGAGTGGAGTTGAAATAAAGAGTAAAAAAAGGAAAATCTCTTATTTTCTTATAATATTTTTAAATAATATTTAAAAAAAAAAAACAAAAGATTTCAAATTAAACAATTTTACAAAATCTATTTTTTAGTTTAAAAAAAAAACTCCTTAATAGAAAATAAATTTGAAAAATCTGTCAATACGATAGATTGTCAATAATTAAAGAAAAATCAGTTAAAATTATCCATTAAAAAATCCCCTTGAGTATACAGTATTATTATCGAAATTATTTGAAAATATATTCAAGATAAATTAGCATATTTCAGTGCAATATTCGATTTATTTTGTGTTAATCGTACGGACAAAATAGAAAATCTTACAAAATTTTAGTTTGTTAAGAAACACCAGCTCACGACGTATAATCTTTCTCTGGGAATATTGTTCATTGATAGAAGAGTGTATTCCTTGAATTTGCAATTGTCTTTTCCAATTTGTCTATTATGGAAATTTCTCCAAATAAAGACACTCAAATACCACTAAAAGAATGGGATTTTTGTAAAAAAAAAATTTTGTTAGGCTTGCTCTTGAGCATCTCTTCATTTTGTCAATATATTGAAAGGTGTAGTGACAAAAGATGAGAACACTGACGGCGACAAGCTGTCTGGCTTGGTTCAGGATACAAAAACACCTGAGCTGGTCATTCGTTGAATTTTCTACCAGCATAGGATCGGGGGAAAACCCAAAAATCCTTTTTATCTTTCTTAACTTCAGATACACTATTCATAGATAATGAAATACAAAAGATGATGGAATCCAGGCGGTCTTTCATTGCGTTATTTGTGATAGGCATTCACTACTTAGTCATACACGTACATACTCCCATAGAGTCTTTGAAACGATGTAATTTTCAATGTTTTTGTTCTTTTGTCTTTGAAGGTGTAGTCGATCTTTAGCCACAGACTTAATGAACCAGAAAGGATCACTAAAGATGATTTATTTTCATTTGTTTTCGAACAAAAATTCTACTTCACTAAATAACAAAAAAATATTAAGAAAATAGAAAAGCAAACTACTACGAAAATGGTGTCTTTTCCTCCTAACAATTGTTCAGTTCGAAATGTTTTACTATCTTTCATAACCATACTTTTAAGAGTTTAAATATTTCATATATTATCTAGATTTAAAGTTTAATAGAGACTTGTTAGTATACCTTATTTTTCTATAACAATATTTGATTAAATCTATTCCGTTATTTAAAAATAGAAAACAAAAATTTTAAAAAATTTTCTTTTAATTTTTTACTATAGAAATTTTTAAGTTTAATTTCAAAAAAAATATTATTAAATAAAATAATTAAAAAAAAAAAAAGTGTTTTCTTTATAAAAAAGTATAATGTGCACTTTGAAAAATAAAAAAAATATTATAGAAATCTCTCCAATAAGGACAAAAGGGATACTAAATAATCTCAAATCAGTTTATTTAGAAAAGGCGTAAAATAAAAATTTAGAAAAAAAAATTTGAGACAAAAAAATTTTTAGCTTAAAAGTTAACTGTATAAATATATTTTTTTATAAAATAATATTTTAAAAAAATCAATGACGTCAAATTGTATGATCGTGGGTGCAAATTTGCGATGATGATCTTGAGCGGAAATTTGCATTACCAAATTTCAAATTTAGATGTCCTGGAAACTTTTTACGTAATAAAGCCGAGATATGTACTATAGTGTGGCTTGTAGTACTGATTTATTAAAACAATATATAATATCAAATAAAATCATGAAGTTCAGGCCCAAAAAAGTTGGTCATCATACGAACATAGCGCTCGAAATTGACTGAAAATATAACTCCTTTTTGCTTTTCAAAGAAAAACGGTGCACTGACAACTACTGAGCAAAATGCATACCAGATAATTTTTCTGAATACAAAGACTTATTTTTATTTACTTATAGATTCTTAGAGACTAATATATGGCAATTTGGCTTATTGTTATATCGACCGACCGAGAATTGAGCCTCATCGCTGAAGAAAATTTTGTTCGAAACGTGGTTATGTCAGAATCGTCACATTTCCTTACAGTGTGTATATTTTTAACAGTTTTCTTATTATACATACGATTAACAGTACTAAATGGCCAAATATTAAAAAATAAAATTTTATCTTAAATAATATATTTATTTAACAGGATTAAAATAACAGGGATATGCTTTCTACACCACGAAAAAGATAGCCCAGTAGTTTAGAAAATCTTTTTTTTTTAATAATTCAAAAGTAGTCCTTTTTTTCTGGAAGTATAACAAATTACCTTATGCGTTTTTGTTTTTTTTTTATCTTTTTGTACATTCAACAAAATGAAAAGTGCTTTTCTTGAATGTTAATATTTATTTATGCTGAAACTGTTCTTCTAAAGGAATTTTAGGATCCTTCTTGGAAAAAAAATCATCATATACTCATGATCAATATAAAGGTGTAAGCGGTAAATAAATAAAAATATTGTTTACAAAATGTGCATGAAAAAAAAAACCAACTATTTACATTTAATCGTATTTATTTAGACTTCTGGTGGTACATTCTATAGTCCTGAGTGATAAAGAACAAACAATTTGCTTTTAATTCAAAGAAAAATAATAAAGAATAAATAATAAAATTGAATTTATATATACATACCTGAAGGTATCCTTAAAATAGTTGAAAAAATGTGTTAATAGACTTCATAGGAAATAAGGCTGTTTAATTTTTTGATTTGTGAATGAGAATACAATAATTTTTCAGGATATTTATAAGAATAAGTATTATTGTATATTTTCGTAGTTGGCTTATATTGTAAAACGAGGTGCAAATGATCGCTTGAGTAAAATACTAAATACCAGAGTTTTTGTCTACAATTTCCATAATTAGGAGTTGTTAAAGCAATAAAATTATTTCTGTTGAGCAGCTATATATCGGTGGATGTATCAGTCCTCGTAGCAGTAGCAGTGCTCGGTTTTAACTGGAATTTCCTTCAACTCTACGGTTACACTTCTTTCGATGTTATCGGAAGTACTAAGATGATGTCCTTTCAAGTATTTTTTGATCTTAGAAAACCAAAAAAAGTCACGTAGACTTGTATTAATAAAAGAGCTGGCAAATCACAGAAATCGTTTTTTTTTTGTTGACCAAAACTCATTTATGGAAACGGTCCTCTCGGCACGGGGATTTGTCAGGAAGGTTCATCCAACTTTTTTTTGAGTAATGCCGGTCTCATTAATTTTTACACCTCGTAGAACTGGAAAGTATGATTGCTACTCGTAGTTCGAAAGTCATACTGACCAGGCGTATTTTTTTGACATTTTGTGCGCTTTCAACCGCGTATGGTATCGCAAATTGCTGTGTAAGCTGCAGCAAACCTTACTTTCTAGTTTTTTTCACATCGCGTAGTTAAAATTATATAATATTCTGGCATTTTATCCTATCAAAGCTGGTGTCTCTCAAGAAAGCATTCCAGCTCGAATGCTTCAAAACATTTATGCCTATAATATTCCTTGTCAAAATGATATCCTAACCGACAAGGAAAACAAATATTTTCAAAAGCACCAGTGTTTACAAAACCACATCAACTCCTTAGGGGACTACTAACTTGGCCCAAAATACAAATATTTTCAAAAGCACCAGTGTTTTACAAAACCACATCAACTCCTTAGGGGACTACTTCAAAAGGTGCCAAGTAAGGGTGAATCGAAAAAATGTACTCACATCACTTTTACACTTTGCCGATAACATACTCCTCATGTACTACTAAACTGGAGTAATATTCTACAAAGAATGAATTTAACTAGGAGTTGTGAATCAACAAACAGTGTAGAAAGAATTAACGTTTTTTTTTAAATTTGTTTTTTGTTTTTGTTATAATAAGGGGACAGTTCTATATGTCTTCACGGAACCGCTGTCAGGCATTAATTCGTGCAGAAGGGATTAAATAAAATCACTGCTCCGATGACTTACTACTACCGTCTTCTTTCTCGCTTATCCAGTTGAAGTAGTTTTAGGCCTGTTCTCGCAAAGACGTCTATAGCCTCCCAAGCCGTCCCCGAGTCTAACATCAGGACCACAACATTCTCTGGCGTCAGGGATCCGCGAGTACACTTTTGTGCTTGTTCTCTTTTCGCTTTAAGCCGGGTGCAGTAAAAGAACACGTGATCTATGCTCTCCACCACCCAATCAGAAAAAAGACACATTGAGCTGGAATTTAATTTAAAGCGGTATTTGTGAGACCGAAAACATCCGTCTGCCATCCACAATTGGCATAGATAGAAGCCAACATCAGCGTGTCGTCGATCTATCCACGGATCCATTGCCACATTGAGATGGCGAGTCCATGTGCCATCGAAGGTATTATCTCAACGATTTATCAATCTCCTTTTGGACTTATTTCTTTCCTTCGTTCGTGCCTCAGATCACGCCACAGCATCATAGCCTCTGCCGTTAATCCTCAATGCGCTCCTAGGGTAGTTTGAGACAACTCTAATCAAGCCATTCGCCCAAATTGGTGCAGTGTACAGCAGGATTGACCCGACTACGGTTGCCAACAAGGTCTTCCTACTCTGCCTGGGTCCCCCAATATTCAGCATAAATCGCTGCAGCGCCATTATTGTCCCAGCAGATTTCCCACCGATGTATAATAGGCGTTCCTGAAACCGCAGTCTTGCGTCCAGCTACTAACGCGATGCTTCCGAGAACAACTTATGTGCGCCAGTCCTAATAGTAATGCTCACTATACACTTCCTACCCGTGATAAGGATTGCCTCCGTTTTATGGTCTGCATGTGCAAGATAACCAGTTAGAAATTGTTATTTAACGTGACCTGGTTGTCCAAACCTCAAGACCACGAGTCGCCTACGACTATAAGGATTAAGATACGCTCAATCAACGCACCACCATTACTGGCAGTTAGCAGTTAGTAGTCAGTTACAAGCCGACCACTCCACCTGCTGGTGGCGAGGACTATCTAAACCTCTACTGTCATTAGCATTGACAGTGCCCGAGATAATTGCAAGATAGAATTCGCCAGTTACCTCCCACCTGCGGTCCGGAGACCATGCCCGCGATATGGGCATAACCACAGCTACCACGTTGCTGCCAAATGGCGTTGTTTTAAGAGTACTTTGGTTTGTACTCCGCTCAATTAGCTACGGTCAGGAATCTAGTAAATTCCTAGGCACCGCTAGGCACGCGGGTTCGCCAAGACCCGAAGGTACAACCGGAATCGACCTTGGTCTTTCATCCGGTTGTAGCCACCCTGCGTGTGTGTGCAAGATAAACAGCAAAATTGCCATCGAATATGATGATTCTCCCCTCGTCTGAGATATGGCTCTTGAGAATAACGTTATACATCACATTCTGTAATAGCGGTCCAAAACCGAACCCTGTGGGATCCCCTCATGATCCTGTATGACGTCTCTCCACTGCTCGTCCTGCACAAAAAATTCGACTATTTATGTAGACTTTTTTATCTTGTTAATATACTTTGGAACATCTATTGAGCTCAGAGCGTCAAGGATACAATCGCTTTTAGCCAAATTGAAGGCGTTTCTTACTTTATATAAAGGATTATGATCGCGTAGTACTTTATGGAGTCTCTTCTCAACGTTTTGCCCTCGGTGGCTTTACGCGCCATGGTGACGACTCAATCAATAGTTCTGAAGCAAAATGTATCTTCAGATAAGTTAGGAGGGATGTGGAATAATAGCCCGCAGTGTTTCCAGATCACTCTCAGTGATACCAATCTCAGTAGTTTTTTTATCCACACCTCGTATTGTAAAACCGATGCAAATTTGCCGCACTGTAATTTAGTGATACATGACACATTTCCTTATAATTCACTATTAAAACTAATTAAATTACGGTAACATTTAAAATCACATGAATTTTTTCTACAGTATTTTCGAGGAAAATTCCTTCTTTTAAAAAATATAGTTTTTACATATTAGAAAATATTTTTTTTTAAACCATAAATTTTTTATTTAAAATAAAACTTTACTACTCTGAAAATTATACTGAATTTCTTTGAATAAAAATGAAGAGTTTACCTTAGCAATTTTATTATTTCTATAAGTAATTTTCCTCCATTAAAAATATATGCGATCAATTTTACTTTCTTCTTGAGCAGTAATAGTTACTTCTAAAAAAAATTTCTAATAAATTTTTGTGTTAGGCAATTTTTTACGAATGGAATTCCATGAAAAATAAACAATTTTTTTTTATCATATAACGTTACAAAAACATATTTCATAACTCCAAAAGTATGCTCCAAATTTCAAATGCCTAGACAGGTATCTTGTATGCGCTATACATACTGGCTGGCGGTGGCCATTGATACATTTTTTGTCCAGACATGCAAATCAATTCACTCATCTTGTGTCGTGCGGAAACTGTCACTTCGAGTGTATCGAATTGAACAATTTTAGTCACATCTGTCAAACTTGGGGTCTTTGTAAGAATTTAATCCTACCGGCAGAAATTAAAAAAAAAAACATAACTTAAAATAAGGGCCCAGTATGGTCATATGGTCTATATAAGATAAATAGCGTCAGATAATGTTTAATTACAAAACAAAACTCTTTGAATTGATTTATTCTAGATTTTTTCTAAAAAAAGAAAATGTTCTTTTTTGTCTAAACATTTTTTTCTTTATACATTTTTCAAAGCAAATTTGATTGTTGGTGTTTTAATAAATATAAAAGCATTACTAAAATACCATATAAATGCTTTATTAGTCGAATTGGCAGGTAATACAAAAGATCAGTCAAATGTCGAACAAAAAATCATTTTACAAATAAAAATCTATAACAATAAAAGTTAAAGAAGCCCTGATATCTACTTTACTTTAGTTATTGTTTATTTATTGTGTTTTTTTTTTCTTCATCATTTTTATTTAATATCTTATGCTTCTGGCTATGTAGGTACGTATGTGTGTACCTGCTCCCTTCTCAGATTATATGACATAAACTCTGCAAAGATACAATTTTTTGTTAAAAAAAAAACGGAAAAAACAACATTTTTTTAAACTTAAATAAAATTATGAAGGTACGTACGTATATATATATATATATATAAATGAATAAAATATAATAAACTAAAGTGTCTGACTCAGACAATGTTGGAATAAGACAGGATCAAATGGAATTGAACAGGAAGATATGAAATGTACAAGAGCGCAACACTACAGCCTAGCTATTTACTAAAAGTTGAGAAACGAATTATCCCATTTGTTGCCGTGTCATAAAAATAATATATCCGAACAGATCATAGTATTAAAGAAGAAGAAAAAAAATAAGAAGAATAAAACAAATTGTTCCAGGTAAATTTTGATGCCCAAGATGGTTGGATATATTTTGTACCTGGCATACTAATCATCCCGAAGATTTGGGTGCTGTTAAGAGAATGCCACACTATCTATCGGCTATCATTAATAGAATGCCTGCTGGTATCGTCAACAGAATAATATACCGAAAATACACAACAATTATACACTCCACTCCTACAGGCAGACCAGGGCGATGCATATACAAGTACTAGCATAGAACTACTCTTGATGATGCATAAAGGTCAGAGGATGGATTTGAGAATATAAAAAACCCAAAAAAATAATAATATAACACCACTACTACCAACAGGAAAATCTGAGAAGTTTCGGTGCCAGAATGTCTGGTGTGGTCAGGTTTGGTGTTCACAGGTAAAACATGAAAACTCTAGAATTGGTTGGTGTTCTAGAGCCCAAAAGACACGAAATATTCACATTCATCATCTGGCCAAGCAGAGGCGGAACACTTCTCAAACTTGCTTTCATATTGGAAAATGCAAATTATTTTTCTATCTGTAAGAATAGGAAGCCATTTGATCTACGAAACCTAAACAAGACCGCCGACACTGTCATACTATCGTTTTTTTACCGCCATCGCTATCATTGAATGGAAATGTTCTCTTCTATGACTTTCTAGCTCTTAGTTGACTTTCTATAAAAATGAGAAGGAAAAAAACAACAACAACTATTTATTCCATTTATTATTATTATTATTATTATTTTTTTTTTTTGATTAAGAAAATATTCGACCATGAAAATGGAGACACGCTGTGGTCATCCAATTCGTATTGTTAAAGGTAAAAAGGTGTATGGTGGCCATCTTCTTATCCAATAGTTTGTTATTCATGATCTTCCATAATAATGGTAGAGATCGAATTGAAATGGGCCAGACAGGAACAAACCTTTCATCTATGATCACATTTTGGACACCTATCAAAAAAGGTTCTTTTATCAAACCAACAGTTAGAGTAACATTTTGTCGTCTTTTTCTTCAGTTTTCATTTTTTTTTTACATTTTTACTTCTAAAATGACGACTTAGAATAAGAAAACAATAAAACTGAAAGGAGAGGGCGACATTCCTTTTTATTTATGTAACAGAGAGTCTTTTCTTTAAAATTTAAATGATCCTGACAATAGATGCATAGTTTTGTGATTGTTCAAGTAGAATGACATGGAAAAAAAATATTCCGAATTGAATATTTGATTGCGGGATATTTGAAGTTGGATTTTTGTCGGCTAAATTCTCTAAAGAAATTGACATTCAACTGATAGTTGGCGTGGGGTGGGGGGTTTTGCTAAAGAGTCTGAAATCGATAGAGGTGGAGGATACTATGAGACAATATTTATAAATTGATTAATCTTCTTATAGACGACAGATTATCACTTCGAAAATGGCAATTACGTAGATAGATTGATTTTTTTTTTGAATAATCCAAATGCTCACCAAAAAAAGTGATCGCAAACTACTTAAATAGTCCACTTTTCTCAGTTTAGTCATTTGTAAATTGGTTGTAAATTTTTTTTTTATTAACTTAATGGCTAAAAGAAGAATAAATTCTTCTTTTATAATTTATACTTAATTACTGAATTCCTAATAGAATTAGTGTCAATTTTGTGTGCCTCATTTTAGGTATGTTGCTCTAAAGGTGGTCAATTAACGCTTTAAATCCATAGTAAATAAATAGAATAATTATGTTAAGAGTAGCATCATTTTTTTTTTGTTATGAAATAAATAAATTTGATAAATTTTCTAATATAAAACTATTTTTTTATGGAGAAAATTTTGAATATTTTTAAAATGTTTATGTCATTTTGAGGTTAAGTTTAGGAATTTTTTTGTTATTATTCGTTTGTTTGGCGACATGTAAGTATGAAAAAGTATTGCAAAGTTTGGAAATCACAGTTATTCTATTTGACATATATTTTAAAAATATGTGGTATTTTCTGAAGTACATGTAATTTCGAGGTTTGGTATTGTTAATTTGTTTACAAGAGCATGCAATTTGATGCTATTGGACTTTTTTCTTACAAAATTGTTGTATTTGCGCAGATAACCATTAAATTTTAGAATATTTGAAAACAAACATTCGTTTAGTATTGTCCGATTAACAGCCTGAAATGTGCGGAAAAGTCCCCAAAAAACAACCTCGACAGTATCGAGTCTTGCAGGAAGTTTTGTGGACTCTGTTTGAATGATGTTATATTCTATGCATAATTTCAATTTTGCTTAAAGAATAAGCTTCTAAAAAGATTTAAAAAAAACGATAATTTGTTGGTTGATTGAACCGGAAACAGGACGTTAATTTGTAGAGTATTTTTGTGTATTTTAAAATATTAGGAGGCTTGGAAAAGCTATTGACTAATCTAAAGCAACACAATAGCGAGAATTTTAGTAGAAAAAATATTTTTGGTAAGGAGACACTTTGTTAGAAGATGAGCGACATTGACTTGAACGCCTCAGAACAGGTAGACATGCAAAGGGTGATCGTTTTCGAAAAGGAAATTATGTACTAGGTCTGTTCAAAGAGTATCACGAAATTTGAATTTCCGTGGGTTACGTACATTCGATTTTCGATTTTTTGTGGCGTTATGTTGGTACTCATGTCTCTCACTTATGCCGACAAGTTCAGCCATTTTAAATGTTCAGTTAATTTTTGATAGCTGCTTTGCTTGCACGTGTTTTGGCTCGTCTTCGATTTTTGCTCATTCCAAAAAATGGATCAAAGAATCTGTATCAAATTTTGTGTGAAAAACAAAATTAATTGCTCGGACGCATACCGAATATTAACCGTGGTATATGGTGAAGTTACCTTGGACCGAAGCAACGTTTATCGGTGGTACAAAATATTTTCAGAGGGCCGAAAACATGTGAACGACGAAATGCGTGCCGGACGCCCGAGGACGTCAACAACAGACGAAAACATTGATGAAGTGAAGAAAATAGTACTAACCAATCGTCGAATCACCGTTAGAGAAGTTGCTAAGTACTTAAACATATCGATTAGCTCGTGCCATTCGATTTTTACCAATGATTTGGCGTGAGACGGCTCGCCGTGAAATTCATACCAAAATTGCTCAATCGATCAAAAACAGCATCGCATTTACATTGCTAAGGAGCTGTTGGACTCTGTCCGCGACGACCCAAATTTGCTCCAGAGGATCATAACTGATGACGAATCATGGGTTTATGGTTATGACGTGGAAACCAAAGCTCAATCATCCCAATGAAAGCTGCCGCACGAGCCAAGACCGAAAAAAGCGCGTCAAGTTCGGTCGAATGTGAAGGCTTTGCTTACAGTTTTCTTCGATTATAGGGGCGTGGTGTATCATGAGTTCTTGCCACAGGGTAGAACGGTCAATAAGGAATATTACCTGCAAATTAAGCGCAATTTACGTGAAGCAATCCGCCAGAAATCCAATAAGGAATATTACCTGTGGAAGAACAAAAATTGGCTTTTGCATCATGAATTTTTGGCCAGAAACAACACACTAATAATGCCGCAGCCACCGTATTCCCCTTATCTGGCCTCCTGTAACTTTTTCTTGTTCCTGAAACTGAAAATCCCCATGAAAGGATGACGCTACGCTACGATTGAGGAGATAAAGACGGCATCGAAGGAGGTGCTGAACAAGATCACAAAAAATGATTTTTTGAAGTGCTTCGAGAATTGGAAAAAACGTTGGCACAAGTGCATAATATCTGGTTGGGATTACTTTGAAGTTGACAATATAGATATTCATGAATAAATAAATAATTTTTGAAAAAAACATAAAAATCACGATACTTTTTGAACAGACTTCTTATAAGGGCAAAGTATCTTATCTGAATTTTTACCCAATCCGTAACGACTATTGTTGTTATTTGCCATTCATTAGCTTATCAAATATGGCAAGTTAGAAACTACTATGAACACCAGGCGATAGTGTAGTCCTCCTGCTAACCAATGAGTCCCAAAATTCCTATAATTAAATTTTTCTTGTAAATTTTTTTAATAAGTTTCACATTAAATTCAGGTGATGACTTTATCATTACATTCCTCTCTACTATCCTCCTTTGAGAGGGAAAAGTACTGCCCAGGTGTGCTGCTAGACTCTGGAAACTAAAACTATACCTTATCTATACTTGCTACCTGTTAATTCTATCATACAACGGCATTTTTAAGTGTATGTGTATCTTGAACAATTTCCAATATCCTCTATATCGCCGGTGTTCCTCAGGGTAGCATTCTTGATCCTATCCTATATAATATCTATAGTTCTGATATGTTCCTATATATCGTAACACCGTCGCTGCAACTTACGCAGATGAAACAGCCACGAAAATTCTCTTTCTGCTTCCAAAATTTTTACAAAATTATATCCTCAAACTCCAAAGCTGATTCTCGAAGTGAAGAGTAAACATAAAAAAACGAAAATACGTTCTCATAAATTGTGCAAGGATACATAGTAAATCCTGCCTTCCATAAACCTTAATTTCAATTCCAAAAAAAAATCAAGTGCGTTATTACAACGTGAACTTATTGTTTCTCGTTATAAAAAGTTACATGTTCGTTTATTGTTTCTCGTTATAAAAAGTTACAAGCTCATTTATCATATCATATTACCTTATGAGAAAATAATCCGCAGTAATTTCCCCTCATCGCTTGAGATTACAATGGCCCATTAAGAAATTATGTGCAATAGATTCAAAGTAAATTTCAGTCAATAGAATATTGAAAAAGTAAAATAGATAAGATATTTTCCTATCAACTAATAATCTTCCTAATATTAGAAAAAAATATATATTGTATAATTTCTAAAGATGATGATTTCACTATTATAAATAGCTTCCTAATTCTTTACAAAAACAATACACCACTCCGCCCCCCCCCCCCCCCCAAAAAAAAACCCCAAAAAAATTCCCATTTATCTAATAAAATTAAAATTTTAAATAGATTAAATAGAAAACAAAAAAATTTGGATAATCTTTAAGTAAATTTGTATTCATTAAAAAAATGAAGGTGAAAAGTTGATGGAAAAGAAAAAACTTATTTACATTTTCAAATGGTGCTTGTATTTAGTAAGAAACCAGAAAGAATTCTTCAGATTTTCTTTAATATTTTCCCACAATAAACTGGTTAGTCTATTCTACAAATAATCAGAATAATAAGGAAAAAATTATAATTAATTTCGAATAAAAGTGTCACATTCATTTTGAGCTAAGGTATAATGACAAATATTGGATTGTTAAGTAAAATGAGTTTTTTTTCCTTCGCACTTAACAGTGTGAAAAGACATGGAATTGAAAAAGAAGAAATGTTTCCAATTAAAAGTTGTTGTTGTTGAAGGAGGTAAGTATGAGGTTATAAGTGGTATAAACTTTTAGCTTGCATATACAAGCAGAATGTGAATGTACATAAATTCCCGTATTTAAAATGAGATCATATCAAAGCCAGACAAGAAATTACACAACAATCTGCATAGTAATTTTGATGTCAACAATATAGAGGCTCGTATTCCACAGCATACGCCAAAATTAAATGTGAAGAAGGCGCTCTCCTCCCGCTTACCTATAAGATGTGAGTAAGAGAATAAGCTTGGATCTAAAAGGTTATATTCATATCGAAAGATCTACTGTTCTAACTATGTCACGGTATAATTGAGTATATAACAATCAGAAAATTCCAACACTTTCTTGGAATGGTCTAAACGTGAGGTTTGGGATCCATTCTGAATGCAGACGAGATTCCCCCGGCCGTTGACTGGTTGGTTGGTGGGTTTGATATTCGATATTATCTGCTTTTTTATACCTGAGAAGCTACTGTAATCATGTTTGGATAATTGTGCCTGTGGTGGTCGGTGTTGATATGTTTTCAGTTTCTGTCTGCTCTGTACAAAATGAAGTCGTTACCAGGCAGTCAGCCTACACAACTAATTAAAGTGTAAATGAGCGAGGCAACGTCTGGCTTTTCTGCTTCTTGGAGCAACGATTTAACTGAATTAATCTAATAAATCATACAGTGGCCATAAATCCACGGATGATTATAGTCAGCGCTGCACAAAATAAAACCCTGAATGAGGTGTGTCAATCGTTTGAAGATGTCATCGAAGTTGTGCTTGCAGACCATTTTCAACAACAAAAAAACCACACCAAAAAAAAAAACCCATCAACAATCAACAATCAACCGTCAACAATCACCCATCAACTATAAGCCATGAACCATTAGCATCACGGAATTGTTTATGTCTGTTCTTGGAAAGAAACAATTTCTCTTATTTTCAGTTCATTTTACTACAATCCAATGATTAATTTCGTTCACAAATTCATATGAAGGATTTGTGAGTATCTTGCAAGCCACCAAAATAAAAAAATCTAAGATAATCGATACAATATTTCTCACTTTTGTACTGTTGTGTAAAAATAATTACGCGCATTTACGGAACAATCATTCAACAATAAGATAAGTTTGTTGGAAATTAATTTTTACTTGTTGTGTACATATTACCAATATTAGTTTTAATATATTTTTTTTAATTATTTTTATTTTTTATTTTTACAATTTATGAGTATTTTGGTGAAAATATTTTTAACGATTATGAAGCAATTGCTTTAAGATTACGGATGCCAAATTTTAAAATTGAATAGAAAATTAAATGTGTTTTTTTTTTCTTCAATTTTTAATATTATTTTTTTTTCAAAAGTTTTTAATATTATTCATTTCTGACGATGATATTGAATTCATGATGACAATAATCCGATTTTCTCTTGTTTATTAAATGTTATAAATAACATCAACCGTTCGGAATGACTTTTGCGAAGCTTCTTATTTTAATTAAATTCTCTAAGCCTAAATGCTCAAAGATCTTTTAAGTTTATGAGAACAAATAAGGAAGTAATTTGTTAGATTAGGTATGACAAAGTATTGTCTATAAAAAAAAATGAAAAGTTATCAAATATTCAACTGATAATGGCTAATCAAGCTAAGACCAAATACTCGAAATTATTTTTCTAAGGTTTCCAACGCGATTAAAAACCAATCCAAATTGTGCTTCGGAAAGTAAAATTTTAAATTTAATTTAAATTTAATATACTCGTATACGAGGTCTGTTCAAAATGTATTGCGAATTTTCTGTTTTTTCAAAAATTATTTATTTATTAATGAATATCTATTTTGTCCCCTTCAAAGTAATCCCCACCAGATATTATACACTTGTGCCAACGTTTTTCAATCCTCGAAGCACTCAAAAAATCATTTTTTGTGATCTTGTTCAGCTCCTCCTTCGATGCCGTCTTTATCTCCTCAATCGTAGCGTAACGTCGTCCTTTCATGGGGCTCTTCAGTTTCGGGAACAAGATAAAGTCACAGGGGGCCAAATCTGGGGAATACGGTTTCTGCGGCATTATTAGTGTATTGTTTTTGGCCATAAATTCACGCACAAGCAACGATGCGTGAGCAGGGGCGTTATCATGGTGCAAAAGCCAATTTTTGTTATTCCAAAAATCCGGGCGTTTCTGGCGGATTGCTTCACGCAACTTGCGCATAACTTGCAGTTAATATTCCTTATTGACCATTCTACCCTGTGGAAAGAACTCATGATGCACCACGCCTCTGCAATTAAAGAAAACTGTAAGCAAAACCTTCACATTCGACCGAACTTGGCGCGCTTTTTTCGGTCTTAGCTCGTGCGGCAGCTTCCATTGCAATGATTGAGCTTTGGTTTCCACGTCATAACCATAAACCCATGATTCGTCACCAGTTTTGCCCCTCTGGAGCAAATTTAGGTCCTCTGGAGCAAATGTTAATGCGATGCTGTTTTTGGTCAAAATTAAGCAATTTTGGTATGAATTTCGCGGCGACCTGTCTCACGCCAAGTCATTGGTAAAATTCGAATGGCACGAGCCAATCGATATGTTTAAGTCCTCAGCAACTTCTCTAACGGTGATTCGATGATTTGCCAATACTATTTTCTTCACTTGATCAATGTTTTCGTCGTTCACATCTTCTCGGTCCTCTGAGAACATTTTGTACCACCGATAAACGTTGGTTTGGTCCAAGGTAGCTTCTCATATGCCACAGTCAACATTCGGAATGCGTTTCGCGCAAATTAATTTTGTATTTCACATAAAATTTGAAACAGATTTGGAATGAGCAAATATAGAAGACGAGCCAAAACATGTGCAAGCAAAGCAGCTTTCAAAAATTAACTGAACATTCGAAATGGTCGAACTTGTCGCCATAAGTGAGAGACATGAGTACCAACATAACGCCGAAAATCGAATATATATTTCAAAAGCTTTAAATACATTTGAATAGTTCTATATATGGCAAGTTATCAAACTGAAGTATCCACCGATCTAGGAATGAGCCTCATCGCTAAAGAAAATTTTGTACGAAAAGCGCTAAACGCTATCCACCAAACTGGAAATGATCCTAATCTATTTTTAGAAAGCTTTTACTACAATATTAAAACGCATTACTTGGTTATTTAATATTTTTGATGAAAATTGGCAAATTTCAGTCTATATAAGTATTATTTTTAATAATATACATTTTTAATTGCTGTGATATGACAGAATTATAGTTTTCAAACTACGAAATGATCATTCCGTTATACGAGGGTCGTTCAATAAGTCCTTGAAAAAAGATGGAAAAAAACTGTTTTTAAAAAAAAAAATTTTCAACATAATCTACTTTTAGCTCTTTACACTTTTCCAACCGTTTTTCCAAATTTTTATCCCGTCCAAAAAATAGGATTTCGGAAGTTCTGTAAAATACTCATCCGTTTGAGCAATGACGTCCTCGTTGGAAGTGAACCGTCGTCCGCCAAGCCATTTCTTCAGATTGGGGAAAAGAAAATAGTCACTCGGGGCCAAATCTGGTGAATAAGAGGGATGCTGCAACAATTCCATTCTCAATTCCACAATTTTGGCCATGGAAATAGCGCAGGTGTGCACACGCGCATTGTCCTGATGCAAGAGGATTTTTTTCTTCTTCAGATGGGGGCGTTTCTCTTTGATTTCCTCGCTCAACCGTTGCAATAACGACGCTTAATACGCTCTTGTTATTGTTTTTCCTTTTTCCAAGTAGTCGATAAAAATGATGCCCTGCGAATCCCAAAAGACCGTGGCCATCACCTTGCCGGCCGATGGCACAGTTTTTGTCTTCTTCGGAGCCCGTTCACCCTTGAAAATCCACTGTGATGACTGTCTCTTCATTTCTGGAGTGTAGTAGTGTATCCAGGTTTCGTCCACAGTGACATATCGACAAAGGAATTCGGCAGGATTGCAATGAAAGAGTGCCAACATAGCCTCAGAGTCCACTGCACGATTGCGCTTATTCTCCTCCGAGAGCAAACGCGGCACCCATCTTGCCGAAATTTTTTTTACAGAAAATTTTTCATGCAAAATTGAAGCGACTGTACCTTGTGATATGCCCGTGGCCTCAACTAATTCGCGCACTTTAATTCGCCGATCGTTCAAAATCAGATCGTGGATTTTGTCGATGATTTCAGGAGTAGACACCTCAACTGGGCGTTTTAAATTCATTCACCCAATTGTAAACCGTCGCAAACACAGGTGCAGATGTGCCATGAACTGCATCCAACTCGGCTTTGATTTCTTTCGGGCTAAAGCCTTTCAAATGGAGATATTTGATGACAGCCCTAAACTCGCTTTTTTCCATTGTTATGCACAAATAAATGTCGTTAACTTTAATCGACGATAGAAATTGACCTACGCTATGAATCGAGCTGAAATTTTGACAGCTTTCCTGTCAATAATGATACTTACAAAAACAAAATCTCTACCGACACTACGAGCGCAATTTCTTGGATTTTCTAGGGACTTATTGAACGACTCTCGTACAACTGGTCATAATGATTTACTCAATATAAAATAATATGAAAAAAAGGAAAAATTTAAAAAAAACTTCAATCCAAAATAAAAGAGAAAGCAATAGAAAAACGTTAAAACAATTTTATACAGAAATTCAATTTTAATTTAATCCAATTTTATTATTCTTATAAAATAATCTGATACAATTCGAAGATGAAGAAATCTGTACAAATCAATTGCAAGTCTTAACATAAGATTATATGCAATAACAAAAAATATAAGAAAAAATCCTTTCTAACCGATATAACCAAATGCAATTTCATTCATGCATAAATGTACTGATCCTTTTCAAACGTGCATATTCGATTTGCAAAAAGAAAAAAAATCAAATTTCAAAACAAAATCAAAATTGAATTTAAAATTGCATTTTTTTTATTGCATAGAAAAATATTTAAATCCCTACGTTAGTGTTTATATTTAAATAGATTGACCTGAAAATCCCTTCGAGAATGACATGACAACCTTTAGCCCCAAAATATTGTTCATTGACATTTATTCAAACTCGATTTTCAATAACAATGGTTGCAATTCAATTTCGCCGATTCGCAAATTTCCCATCGACAACACTTGCGCAAATATTTTCTATTTGCCAATCCTTGATTGCTAGAGTAGACTGACTGACTAAGTATTTGTTGGTGAATGTTTGTATCCTTGATCCTTGATGGTGTACCTCAAATACAGCGCAAAAAGAATGGTTTCTTTTTGTAAGGACTTGACACTTTGTAAGTCCTTGCTCATGAAAATTCAATTATAATAAGCCGTGTTATCGTTTCGAGAATGTCCTTTCACATTTGAAAAGAACTTAATTTCTTCAATATTGATGGCAATACACACGAAGACGCGCATACGTTGATATAAATAGATCAGGGTGCATAGTTTTAATACTTTCCACCGGTCGGAGGTCTTCTTATTTGCAAGACGGAATGAATAAATTTATCTCACGTGTGCGACCTTTAATATTCAATTTAGCGTAACCCTTTTCCTTAAGCCTTCGGTTAAAATTCACGCTACACAATATGTTAGATTCCGTAGCAACTATATCCTTTTCTATTATTGTTTATATTATTTCTATTTTTTTTTGCATATTTTTTTTTGCATTGCAAAACTATTGAATGTCTTCGACAAAATTTCGCATATATGTATGTATACTCGTAGTCCCGAACTGATGCACCTTGAAATTTAAATTACGATTCGCCACAACCCTTCTCTGTTCATTTAGTTACAGCCAGACAGGTAATCAGTAATTTTTTTCGGTGCGATTCATTTTAGGTGAATATCGATTCGCAATTGCGAAAATTTACATTCGATCGGATATGTCAAAGGAGAAATTATGGGCTGACATAGTGCCACAAATAACCAAAAGGGATGTCACAGTGGCTTAACAATAGTTTAACCCTGAATTGTCACATTGTTTATCGGATCAAGGCCCGTTCTATGATCTAGATCTGTGTTGCCTTTATTTCAGTTATTTCGAAAATATTTTTTTTTTATTTTTTACCTCGCATTTTCCTGTTGTTATATAAATTTCTTCAAGGTTGATTCATTTAAAAAGGAGCACACAACTTTCATCTTGATTACAATTGATGATTCTTGAGAAATTGAATTTTTATGGTTGTGTGAATTTTCTCATTAAATTTTATTATTTGCAACAGCAAACCTATGAAAGGGGTTGATTGATTTTCATTTTGATTAGAAGTCAATTGTCGGGAAACTTATGCAATGATGTAAAATCGTGCGAAAATCCATTACCAATGAAGGGTATAATATTTTTTTCTTCATAAAAAAAATATATTTTGAAACTGAAATTTTGGTAAAAATTCTACCAAAGAAAATATTTGGAAAAATTGTAATTTTGCTAATATTTAACAAAAAAATATTTTTTGTACTCAGTAAAAAAAATTATAAAATAATTCAAATTAAATTCAGCCAAACATTTTTTCAAAAATTTATATTATGAAATAATAATTATTATAGAAAAATTTTCAATGGTAATCAAATTATTAAATTTTTTTGTAAAATGTTACAATTATTTCAAAAATTCTAACAGAGAACGCAAAAATTTAAGAATTATTCATTTTTAAGTTTGGAAAGTGCAACCCTTTTATTGACAAATACTACATTATAAAACTTACAAAATATTAAATTTTTTTAAATTTATTATTTGCCATTTTATATTATAGATTAAATTATTTTAAAAAAGGACGTACATGCAGCTCTTTGTTACAGTTTTACTTTAATCGAACAAAAATGTTTTTTAGCTATGAGGATCATTTCTCATTCGATGGATACGTTAATAAGCTTAATATTTCTATTTATAAAATAAAGTATCAAAAATTTATAGCTGATTATAATTAGCCTGTATTTCTTTAAAAATTAAGAAGTATAGACCGTAACCTTCAATTCTGAAAGCTCGTTTTCTTATCTAAACTTAAAGATTTTAATTTCGTTTCAAAAAAATTATACAACAAGCTACAAAATATAATAAATTTTGTCCAAACTGCGTGAACAGTTTCCAAGACGCACAATTCGCAGATTCGGTTATGTTAATAAGCCTGATGTCGTTGGACTTTTTCTTATACGACTATGTAAAATATTTTATTTAGTGTATAGGCTTTAAATTTTTGAATCCATAAATACTAAGATCCTTCAACAAATGGCCCAATTTCAGTACAAAATATGTGACAAAATCATCAAAATTTACTAAAAAGAAATCGAGTTCTGAAAAAAATCTTTTCGAAATTATTCAAATAAAATTTAATGTTTTTAATAATGGCATAGATTACGAAATAAAATATTAAATTAAATTTATTAAATTCTAAACTAAAAGTATATATTATTAAAATTTTCTTTCCAAAGCGTAAATTGGATAAACATGTATTTTTAACTTCCAACTGAATACGAATAGTAACAAAATGGCTGCCAGGCACTTATTAAGTGATCAGCAAATGAACTTAAATTTTTTTATCTATTTTATGTTTAGTTTTTTTTTCTTCAAATGAATTATAAATAATGCAAATTATCAAAGAATTCTATTACTGCAAAAAAAATGATGTTTTTAGGGAAAATACGAAAAACCTCACAAATGTTTTCAGAATCATTTGAAACATAATTAATGGTAGAAAATTAATCCAAATAAGTTTAAATTATGAAAATAATTTATAAGAAAAAACAATGTATTTAAGCCGATAACTCGTTTATCGAATAAACTCCATCGATATTCACCATAAAATCATCAAAATGACTAAAGGAAATAAACAAAATTACGAATAAAAATTGAAATTGATTTGTTTTTTTTTTTCAAAATTTTCCTCCTACTTTGTCTTCTTCTTCTTTTTCGTCTTCTTTTGCTTCTTCTTCTTCTTTTTATTATTCAAGAAAAATTTATATGAAATAATAAGTTTGCATTGACATTCTCCTCCTTTTTACACTATAACCTACTAAATTATATAAATTATAATTTATAAAACTATAAATTAAAGAAATAGTTTTTGATTTACATGCTGTCGAAGATCTACAAAGGCTAACCGAAGGTGCACAAAAATGTTACCAAGTCAAAAGTTTAAGAGTCTCTTCTCCTCACTTTTGACCAAAATGATATAAGGTAAGTTAAAGAAGAAAAAAAATTGTCGATGGAAAAAAAAAACTATCAAAACAAAATCAATATGATATGTTATTATGGCTGGTCTCTTACACCTTCATGGTGCCCAGATTCTTAATGGCGTCTCCATATTCAAGTGCTCCAGCCCATATCTCTTCATAATCAAATGGAAGCACAATTTAGAGGTCCAAAATGCATTTGGTTGCTGCAACGAGTATTTCTGTTTTGATTGTGCATGATCGTCGTTCTGTTTGATTATAAGAAATGTCCCATATACAATAGGCTAATGCTAATTTATTACTGAAATATAGGCAGACACACTGCAGCCAGATACTAAAGTGGTGTCATGTGTATATGGATAGATATTTACACAAAATAAACATAAATACGACCCCATCGAAAAGCGAAGGTTTTCGAACATGGAGAAAGAAAGACACACTCCCTTTATGTTACACTCGCGGTCTAGCCTTAGCCTACAACAGTTTGTATATGAAAAAATATAGACGCATGCAAACCTGTAATAATAATAATAATAATTTCAATATTCATAAAGATACTTACTTCTAGATATTCTCTTGTATATATGCGGTCATAGATATTTATAACTATTTATGTAGTTTATAATGTTCTCTGTTTGATTTTACTCTTTTATTTATATTGTAATCATTGTTTAATCCGGTTTATAAATATAGGATTAACTGAATGAAAAACGAATCAACAACAACAGTTCAATATAAAGAGGAGAATTGTGTGAATCAGTTTTTCTCGAAATAAATAAGTAAATAAACGATATGAAGTAAAAAAAATATTAATTTTTCAAAGTATCAATAAATAACTAACCTTTTCATTCGATAATAATTATGGTATCATGTTAAGATGAAATTATTTTCAACCCTTGACAAGTTCTTAAGAAATTTTCTCGAAATTACATTCTATTGTGTTAGAATGGAAATTTCTTTCGGAAAAGTAAGTGTGAGAATTTTGTTTTTTTGTAAAAATAACAAAAATTTGGGGTTAAAACCAAAATTAGGTTTGGTTTAAATTTTTTTTTTTGCCGAAATTTGAAAAACAAAATTAAAAAGAAATACCTAGCAAAGGATAGTTGAAAAAGTTGAATTGGAAAAAAAAGGATTTGCAATCAGTTTTCAAACAATTTTATTTTTTCAATTCGCTTACCCTTTATGGGGTTAATAGGACTTTGTTCATTGTAATAAAAAAATTCCTCACATTTAAAAACGATTTGAAAATAATTTATGTGATATTTTAGTTAAATCGAATTTGTTACCATAATTAACACTGAATGTATCCAATTGAATTAGTAGCCATTAATAAATGTTTGTTCCTTTTAAACTTTATATAGAACAAACTATCAGGATCGTGACAATCTAAATCATCTTATCTGATAGTTGAACTGAAATTGCAACAAAAATTCTATAGGAAATATCTGACACGGTTAATAAAAAAAAATCAAAAGATAACTTAAAACGACAACCGAAATCCGGCTTTGACCCCTTCAATTGACTCAATAGTAATCATAAATAAAAACAACAGTCTTCTTACTGGGTAGATATGAACAAGAGACCAGAGACTAGTAAGACAGTACTGGTGTCAAAGATGCTCCTTAGAAAAATGTACTCGTATTGTTCAGACGTTGAGTCCGAATAAGGACAAGAAAATCCAGAAAATTGCCGGGGTTTGTTGTTCGCATCTAATCAAGGTAGTTTTCTGGAGCGTCACTCACCCCTTTTCAACTAGTGAATAGTCAAAAAAATAAAACATGATATAATTTCGATTGCTGGTGATGTTTTGATGCCGTTGTATCTTATATAGTCTATCCATTTTTTTTTCATTTGTTTTGTTTTTAAATATCATTTTTTTTTCCTTCTATTACCATCCTTTAACGATCGCCCTTTTATATTTGCCCTCTTAAAACAAGGACGACAAGCGACTTAAATGTCGATGTCGGAAGATACAATCATTGAGTTATGGTCTACTTTTGGGTCCTTAACGGTCCCATGAATTATATACGTATTTGTTATGGGTTCATGAATAGTATGTCCTTATAAATACCCTAACAGAACATTTTATCGAATGGGATTAAAATTGCGTTCCGGTTCACATAACTGCCACGCACGCATATTCATACATTCATAGATAGTAGCGTACGAGTATCATCTTCTAAACTTACCATTCAATCAGGGATTTTATCAAAATTCCCGAACAGGATACACTACATTTCTTCATACCAAATACATCCATATACGGTACAATCTCCAACAATATATTTATTTAATTCTATTTCCAGACCAGAAGAGTTCTTACACAAGAATATGGCCTTTCATACAATAAAATAATACACCAACATCGTCCTTCTTGGCTACTGATCATCAATTTCAATAGTAAAACTCCAGATGATCATCATTGAAGATGATTTTGATCAGAATAGTACCGAGATTATGATGGGAATTGTATCTGAGTGGCAGCAAAGGGTCAGTGTGCGTCCTTTTGTGCACTACTTAAATCAAATCAAAAGTGAAACGCAGAAAAAAATATAACTTAGGAAAAAGGACATCTTGGTAGGAATTAAAAACAAACCATAGGACAGTAAAGATTTTCTTGAGTTTGACGGATGTGAATTTGAACGTGTTTTCCTTTGATTGTTTTTGACAGATCTTTGATTGTTCATTGAAATTAGGGGATGAGAATCGGGTCACTTTTGATTATCATGATTATTGCAAGTCCATATACTGTTGCACTATGAGAGATAATCAAATCGAGATTTTACTTCCATATAAGCTTTATGTCATTTTTCTCACATGTCCTTTATTAATCTCATCGTCTATTCCAAATATTTATGATCCCTTTGACATCATCATCACCCTAAAAATATTGTATATTTTTTACTTACAACTCTCAACCAAACGAACTTGATTAGCAACTTTCCAAACAAGTCCAAATCTACATTATTTTAATTATACACAAAAAAAAAGGAAGCCCATGAATTATTTATTGGACCAAAGATTCACTTTACATTCTAGTACGGCTACTTTCACTTTTTCCTATGAATTATAATCCGTTTAAAATAATTTCTCTAAGAATTTTCCAATTCAGATCGAGGAGTTTCAATTAATAAATAAAAATTGTACATCACTTAAGTTTATTTTTATTGAAAAAAGGATACTATTATTTTATAAAAAAAGTAAAAATGATCTCAGAATACAAAGATACTTTTAAAACTACAAATTATTTTTTGCAAGCATACGAGTACTGTAACTAAAATTTACAAAATAATGTAAAAATTAAGGACTTTCCTTTCTAGCATCTGCCCTTATTTTGCTAACGAATGGGTTATAAATAACGTTTTGTCTAAGAAAAATTAGATGAACATTTTTACTTGTTACTTTTGATGGAATTGTACGGCAAAAATGTAAGTTTTATTTTTTTTTTGTAAGAAAAAATATCACTTTGATAGTCGCAAGACCTTAAAAAAGGGTACTTTTATTTAATAATAGAGAAAAAAAATAACTCAAAATGCTGATGATATTTTTAAAACCGTAAATTTATTTTTTCAAAAATTATTGTAGCTGAAATTTAGAAAATAATATAAAAATTAAGGGTACTTTTTCAAAATTATCCTGATAGAGTATTTCAATTGTTCTAGGATGGGAAATAAATAATTTCTTATTCAAGAAAAATCAACTGAACCTTTTAACTTTCTATTTAAGATGGGAAAGTATAATTTCTACTTTGTTCCAAGGAATTTTATATGAAAAATATAATTTTTAGTTTTATAGTTCCAAAACCTTAAAGTAGGACACTTTTTTTTTGTAAAGGTATATAAAATACTTTTAAAACTGAATATTTTTTCTGAAACATTACTATTAGAAAATAAGGATCACTTTTTATAGTTCCAAAACCATAGAGTAGGACACATTTTTTATACAATAAAAGTGTAAAAATTTATTCAAAATGCAAAGATTCTTTTAAAAATTGAACATTACTATTACAAAAAGCCCTAAAATAATAAAAAATTAAGATATGTTGAATATAGCACCAGTCCATATATCCTGAAAGAGTAAAATAATATATCCTGAAAAAGATAAACATAATTTTTTATTAAAGAAAAATCAGCTAAGCAATTTTATCTCTTTTGTTAGGTAGAACCTTATGAAAAAAATAATTTTTTAACTTTTTTAAGAAAAAGGATTAAATTTTTTCCAATTCGAGGACTTTAAAAAAAATATTTTTTTTTTTTAAAATATGATCCATGAACACTTCCGCAGTTTATAAGGCAACATTACATATGCGAATATTGATCACAATTATTTCTTAAAAATAAACCAAGTCAAAATTGTAATCATTTACTTAACATAATGGTGTAAGTGTACAAAAGCATATCGTATACGATAAATATTCATAATTATATTTATGACAATATTGTGTAAAATATTTGAAAGATTTCATGAAAACTCTGATTATGAACGAACGCATATAAAATCGTTCACAAAAATTGAATTGCACACTTTGCGTTGTTGCATTGTTGCAATGGTTTCGAATGCGCTTTGCGATCATTCCGACTTGTTATACGGTGAAATATTTTCGTCTTATATGTACGTGCAATTTAAAACAGTTAATAATATTTTGTCACATTGGAAAATTAATTCGAAGCCAGAACTAACAATTGAAAGATTTTTTTGCTATTTTCTTTGCTGTTGATTTATTGGCTTGTGACTTTGCACTCGTGTCCAGCATTCCGTTTAAATTGTTACAGAAACTCTGCAGCCAAAGAATCTATACTATTCCACCTTCAGTGCTAGGTGAACTTAACTAACATAGGCATTTATGTTGACATAGTCCTATAGGACATTTCGTTATAGAAAATAGATTTCTTCAGAGAGTCGGAGATTCGCCGGGCAAGTTTATCGCGAACTCGGTTTTGATTTTAGCGAAAATCTTTAGCGGGAAACATTATGAACTCCTTATGAATAAGCATTCCTAGGTGCATATGTTCAAAAGTCTGACCATTTAAATGCATTTTATCGTTGTAAATATGTCTGTGCCCAGCATCTACAGTAGATCATATGCAATCGCTTCAACTTAACGTTTATTGACTACACCAAGCATGCGCATTACCATGATTAAGTGCGCAATTTCTGGGGTTAATGTTTACAATGATTTACACCTTGTTTGCAGGGTACTTTTTTTTATAAAATTCACCTCACATAAAGTCAACTTTTAAAAAATGGTTATAAATATTTTTCAACGTTAATTCTCATAGTAAACTTAAAAGTTGATTAAGAAAAAATTACTTTGAAAGTTTTCAAAATATTTTAAAAAATATTACAAAAATTATGTTTTTTTATCAGATTTAGTAAAAAAGGTTTTTTTTATATTAATAGATACTGAAAAAATTGTTGTGGAAAAATTTCATTAAAAATTATTCAAAATCTTTGAATTTTAATTAAAAATAATCCATTTTATAGTTTGGAAAGTATAACTCTTTTTTTTAAAAAAATTTAAATTATTTATATTATTTAAGATAATATTTTACTATAAAAAAATTTTATTTTATTCAACTGTAACTTTTAAAGTATAAATTGGATAACTCTTCAAACGGCAATAATATTTTCCTACTAATCTCATACAAATTGATTGTAATCCTTTTAAGTACAATTTAAAAGCACGACAAAATTAAATGTAAACTTTGAACAATTAACAATTATTTGATTGAGGAATTTCACTTATAATAATTTTCTCTTTCATTTTTGTATTTTTTTTCCTTCGAATTCTCTGCTGATGGAGATAGTGGTGCACAGATGGGGAAAAAAAGCTGGATCACGACTACTGGAGTTTAATCGAACCAATAAGACTGCGAAAAGATTTTAATCAAAATAATCGCCATACCAGTGGCAATTTACTATTGCTTAATTCTATTAAAAGCATTTTACCTTCGAAAACTATTAGGCAACAATAACGAGCAACTATCATATCAGCATACCAGCCAATCTGCTAACAAACACATTTAGTCGGCCATTTTACATTCCATTCTAATCAATCATAGATGTAGACACTTAAATCGACTAGATGAGGTCTAAAGTAGCTTTCACTGATCACAGCTCGACAGAGAGATGATCAGGTTCTGAACGGCTAGCGTTTCGATTTGTTCGGTTCCAGTATGTCTGGAATTTCCGAGACCTTATGGCGACCAAGGTTCGAATGTAATCTGCACCTATACCTGTGGAGAGGATGGCTTTCATGAGGTTACGGTTAGATATCAATCTCACTGTAGGTGTAAGTGCAGGACAGAATCCGAACACAATAAAGAATCCATAATATTTGAAGACGACTATCCGACACAATCCATAACCTCTGTCTGCACTGACACAAAGATCATCTATTAAAACCACTTCATGGACCAAAGTCACCCCTTACATGTTCATATTTAATATATTTTTCACGCAACTAACACGTACCTCTTCAAATTTGATTGAAGATGAATTAAAAATTTTGAAGATAACAAAAAAAACAAAACAAAAACTTTAATGAACAAAAACATAAGATCAAACATGACTAAAACAAAATAACAACCATAAAAAGAATATGTTTTTTTTTTAAGTAATAGAAATGTAATAAAAACAAAAGTCCAATCTTATAACATACACGTATGCACTGATACGAGTACGATATATACACGTACTATCCAAATCCATTTAATCTTATTCTCAAGACGTTCGATAAATTCTCTTTTTGAAAACATGAGATTTTAGTCTGATTTGATTATACGAGTATCTTTTTTTTTGAATTTTAAAATGAGAATAAATATTCGAATAACGATTTATGCATTCAGTTAATCAAGGATTTTTTACTTTTATTTCTTGGCTCATTTAAATTGAAGAAGTGTCGGTTTTGTCGGCATTTACGATCATACTCTTAGTCTTAACTTTTTATAATACAATATATTATATAAAATAGGGTCTTAAGATCATAAAAGGTGATCGTTTATATGGTGGAAGACTATATAGGAAAACAAAGAAGAAAAATTCTCTATTAAATTTAAAATAAGTAATAATCCAGAAAACAAAAAAAAAAAACAAAAAAAAACAAGAAATCAACGCACACATAATAAAATTTTGAAGAGAATAAATTTGAAAGAATGAAGAATATTCGTAGTTGTAAAAGTTCAAAGGCAAAACTCGAATACTGAAATTGTCGAAAACAAAAAAGAAATGATGCGACGTGAGCTATCACCTGCTGTGAACCTCATTTGTATAAAAATTTGTGACTGACCCCCACCCTCTCCTTCTTTTAGTCTATACAGCAATCTCACCCAAATGTCCATACGAATATTATTCATTTATAATCAAGTACAGCAAAGGGGTAAGGGGGGATAAGTGGTTCGAATCAATCGGCATTCTTAGCAGAAAGGTGGAATGTAAAGTTTTGGAACTGATCTCCGCGTATCATCATCGCTGAGAATGTAAAATGAAGATGAACTGAAAGAAGAGAAATAACTCCTCAGTCACAAGTGCAAATTGGTAGAAGATACCGTCACGACGAGAGTACACTTTCGCACACAATAATTATAATACGAACAATAGTCATGCGTAATTTTCGGCTGCTCTTCATCACTGAATCGCGCTTGGCATAAAAGTGTCAAAATGGAATACCATCGGGAACTGTCGTTAGACCGATTGTCATAGAAATCGCTCCGTTTGCGATGCGGATTAATTATGTACTCCGATCTGAGCCAGGAATATTTCAAAGTTATATGTTTTCATAATGAATAATAACTCCTCTGCCCTCTGGATAAATAATAAATTTTAACAAATATCAAGAAACAAACAAACCGAAAAGAATGCCGAATAATATCAATTCTCTTTGATATTTGTTTTCCTCGTTATTTCTGCCGAATCGCGGCAACTTTTTATCTTATTCGTCCATTAATAAAAGAGCACTTGGAGGATACCATCTATCGATCCATCCATCCATATAGCCATCGATCTTAAAATACTCGTACGTACTCCAAATTTCCAGTTCAAATCCTTCACTTCTTTCTACCCTTTGCTAACGATACAACGATACGACCATGGCCGTTCCTCCTGTCCACTCTTCATATTATTTGAGGAAAATTCTTAATTCAATCTTATGCCATTCTTTCAATATTACAGATTTAATGCTATTCAAGAGTTTTTTTTTTATCCTATTTGACATACTTTCTGGAAGGTTTTTTGTTGTTGTACTATTTCGTTTGCGTCAAAAGAGAGTGATCTTCGTTTATTGTACGCTCTTAGCTTCGTATACGTGGGGCAATATAAATTTCTCGGCATGAAGTTTGTTTCTTCGTCTTTTGTGGGATCTTGTCAAAGTACATTATGGTGTATTGTTCGGGCCGTTTTATGAATTACCAAAGTGATAAATCACTTTATTATTATTGTTGGTGGTGTTGTTGTTCTCGTTATTGTAATATTTCATAAAAAATATATTTCCTAAAGAGATCAAGAATGGAAAACAATCACAAATCGATCTTTTCCTTTGGCAATCTATGCCGTCTTATAGCCTATCTGGGGCCAATCTCATTGGCAAGTTTGAACATTTTGGTTTCAGGATTCAAAATTAATTAAAATATTAACCATAACTACGGTATGCTTGACCAAAAAAAAAATTAATATTTTAATTTCTTAAAATAAAATTAAGTAAACATTTGTGAATGAAGAATTGTTAAGAAAAGTTAAAATTTTCAACTCAAAGTTATGAGTAAGGCAGTCTTTTTCAAAACAAATAATTTCCTAAAATACATAAAATTCAATTCCATTCTAAAATTATAGCTGAACCGCAACTTTAAATGAGAAAATATAATTTATTCCTCTTTAAAAAAAAAACATAAAACAATATTTAAAAAATTCTTTTATAAAAATTTGTAATAATATACAAATTAAAATCGTTATTCTGTGAAAAGATATTAATTTTAAGGTGTTGTAAAAAATTTCTTCTTTTCTGATACTTTTGAAAAATTTGAAATTTATTCAGATTTCCATAGAAATTGAACGGATTTTCAATTCTTTGAAGGAATTTGATAATTTTTCTATTTTATTAAATTTTAGCAATTTTTTTCTGAAGAATATCCAGAAATTTGATAAATTATAAGAAATTACAAATTTTGAAATCAATTTTTAAAAGTAAATTTTAAGAAAATATGTCGGAGAGAGTAAAGATTATTTACAGTGCGATTAATTTTCAACAATTTTGTAATACAAGGTATAAAAGAAAAATGATAAGATTAATAGCGCAATATAATTTTTAAGATCGTCCTGTAGTAACGCAACCCTAAAGAGCATAATAACTGCACTAAATTGGAACTTTCTTAAAGTGTCAACGATCCTATTGGTCGATGCCAAAAATTATTTGTCAAGGATCCATACATTTGTTGATGCCAAAAATTATTTTTAGAGGACTGAGAAGCAGTAGAAGATAATCATCACACAAGGAAGCCTTCAATATTGAAAACTGATGAATATGTCGAAACTTTCAAGGACTCCTTTACAAAATGGATTTCGTTTTATAAAGAGCTCAGAAAAAGGTTTCTTTGCCTCAGATCGGATATTGCTCCATCTTGACAACGCCCCTGTCACACGGACTTGTTTTTGTCCGGAAAAGGTATTTGTGTGGTTTTCCAACCCCCTATTTACCTGATCTAAGTCCACGTGGCTTTTTTTGTTTCCCAAGCTCAAAAAACACTTTAAAGTATATTGTTTCGATACTGTTGATGACATCTAAAGTAGTGTAACCAATCAGCTGAAGGCGATTCTGATGTTATCACACTTGGTTATTCAAGTAGACTATTTTAAAAATAAATTCATTATTATGTTACCACACCTGTTTTGAATTTTTATAGAGAAAACTGATTTTTTTTAAATAAATCTTCTACATTTCGAATAGATACAAATACATTAAAATTTGTACAAAAAATTGATTTGGCTGCAATTATTGGCAAAAAATTTCTATTAATGTTTTCACGATTGCACCCTAAATAAAAGGACGGAAATTTAAAACATGATCGATTCCGAACTTTTCCAATTTAAAATATGATCTATTCCGAACTTATAATATTTCGTTAAAAAATAAAGTTTCCATAAGTTCAATATAAGTTGGGAAAACCTCACAAACTCAAATGAATTTCAATAAAAATTGGCCAATTTTTTTAAATAATTTTTTAAATTTAAAAATTTTTTTTTTGGTTTCAAATAAAGTTTGAATTATTTTTTAATGGTAGTAATTTTTTTTTAAATATCTCAAAGGATTTAAATTTTAGTTTGAGATCTTTTTTACAAAAAAAAAAAAAATTTCGATAATCAACAACTATACAACAATATCAAGCCCATAAATTATTAAGCATTGACAACAATATTGATGCAGGACGTGTGCTACCTGTACTCGTACTCTATTAACCCTCTCCTAACGAATATTATATTATTTAGAGTTGTTCACAATTGATGTCTGAAAACGTATGCAAATTATTCTACTCGTGGTCTTGGTTGATTACAAGGTACGATGTAAATTCAACCAATCGATTATGTCAAACGTTTTTTATTCAAATTTGTTAAAGGTGAGCTATTAAAATGTTGCCAGTAGTCGGTTTGGCACACTTACGGCACACATGAATCGTATTTAAATATTTTATTAATACGATCTGATCATATGCTAATCAGCTAACTATGGGAAACAAAACGCACTACAATATGGAAAATTTTTATTCATTTGCTGCACATTTTAGGATTAGAAATTGTTATGATCATCTGGCTATGCACTTTGAATAACAAATGCGATGTGATCCTTTTTGTTCGATATGAAAGATTGGTTATACGGTCATTCGATCATATAATGAAGAATACAATTACTATTAACATATTTGATTATTTTGGTAGTTAGTGCTCATCAAAAACTTGTACTTTTGGTGCTATTTTTATTCAAAGTCAATTTTAGCATTTAAAAAAAAATGTTGATCCAATTTAAGATTTTATTTTAAATATTAATCTATTATTTTTTATAAATCTTTTTATTATATATGAAATATTATATTATTTATACAGTTGACTTGAAACTTCTTGCAGGACATAATCCATATGAAGAGATTTTTAAAGAGTTTTTCCTACAATTTTCGTTATAATTTGGTTATTACTTGACGGATATTGATTTGATTATAAGAAAAAGTCCGACGATTTCAAATCGCACGATTTTGTAGATCAATTGACATTATTAAATCTCGTACTTACAAGTCCTGGAACTAATACAAAAAATTGTCTTTTTTTTAAATTTGTGACACCGATTTGGTAAAATCATATATTAATCAAATTAAAATCTTTAAATTAAGGCTAAAAAAAATTAGTTATCATAAGACTATAGCGCACAGAATTGATGGTAACAGTCTCTCCTTCTTAATTTTCAAAGAAGAACACTTTCAGACGAAAATTCATATCCGACAGTCAGTTTTTATGAATACAGCGGCTTTCCCACAGTCACTTATTTTTTTATTTTTAGAGCCTCATATTTGATAAGTTTATATATTGATGTATAAACAGAGTTATAAATAAGTCTCATCTTTAAAAAAAATTATTTCTTCTTAAAGTGAGAAACGCTGCTGCTGTAGAATCACTAACTTTATGGAAAGTAATACGATTTCTGGAAGTTTTTAAGATAAAGTTGATTAAAAATTAAAAAAAAGGCAAATATTAGTCTAAATAAATTTTTTTATAAAATATATTTAAAAAAAGTAATCAAATAACAAAACTAATTTATTTTTTTAAACTATAAAATGGATAATCTTTCATTTTGGCATTATTGATTATTTTTAATAATAATCAATTATATTTTGATAAACAAAATACATAGAAAAGTTAGAGTTTATATAATTATTTATTTAATTGTAAATTGTCTTTATTTTTATTGTTAAAACACGTCCATAGATAAAATATTTTTCAATTGAAATATTCTTTAACTAATATTGTATTTGGGAAAATAGCTATAAAAATTGGAATAAATTTTTTTTTTAAATTATAATTATTCATCTCAATTTTAAATCTAATAATGTGGCTTTAAAAAATAATTTTTTGGTATATGCTTATATCTAATTAATTAGGAATTAAAATTATTATTTATTTTTGAGTTATTACTATTAAAATTTTAAATATTTTTACAACTATAAAATGCGTTTAATTTTCCTTTAAAAAAAAGGAAGTTTCTTAATCGATAATCCTCAAACAGTTGAATTTCTTTTTATCAAATTTAATAAAAGCAATCAAATATTCAAACCGATTTACTAAAAGGAAAAAATTCTCAGACAATTACAGAAAAGAAACTCTTGTTTGTGTAAAATGTAAAAAAAAATATTCACTCTTTACGTTAAATCTTTTTTTTTTATAATAATGCAAATAGGGAATTTTTTTTTCTTTCCTTTTAATGCCGATATACCTTTATGCTGATGAAAATGAAGAGAAAAATATAAATCTATAATCTTAAAATGTGGGGAAAAAGAGAAAAATCTCCCATTTCGTATGGGCTTAGTCAGAAAAGGAATCTTTCTTCCCTTTTATAGAAATTGAAAACAAGTCCTTTTATAGGTTGGATACAGCAAGAGTATGCCGACAACAAAGCATATTGTACACAATAGCGAAAAGCACAAAAGCGGGTAAACATCCCCATAATATGAAAATCTTCTAAAAGGATCTTCTGACAATACTCAATTCGCCTTTTCCTGATTCGACATTCCTTTCGCTCACCAGTTTGATGCGCGCGATTGCGCAAGTTTTAACGATCAAAAGAAATTTCTTCTTAATATTGTTAATAATGCCCTAAGAGCTAAAATGAAAATCGAAAAGGTACAAGTTATTGCCGCCAATGAATCGCCCCACTGGACTCATTCCTATCTACTCGTACTTGTGTACCTTAACTCAACCGGGCGACACTACACATTATACAACCATGAACACTCCTTCACAAATATATGCTTATATACGTACTGATTGCCAGCTAGTATAGTCTGATTAGAGATGCCTCAAAGGATATGTGACGGGGTGTTTATAAATTGTCAAGGAAACGTGCATTTTATCATCCAATTATTGTACAAAATTCAAAAAATATTTTCACCTTCACAAAGCAATCGGCGATTAGCTAAAAGATCGATTTATGACAACGTGCTCAGTGATATTTATACTTGCATTTATGTACAATTTAAAAAAGGGCTGATTTAAAAATATTCCAAAATTTTCGACTGTTATAATAGCTACAAAAATTATGATAACCAATTTATAAATAAGGATTCATATGCTTTTTTTACCCGAAATGTGATTGGTGATTTTGATATTATTTTTTACAAATTCAAGACAAAAATATTTAAGTAATATTATAAATGCTTTTTAGAAAATTATAGTATTTTTATGAATCTTAAACAAATTCCAAAAAAAAACATTCAACTCACCATTCCCCATTTTACCATTTTTTAGGTTTTTTTTTCAATAGTGGATATCCTGGACTCAACCATTGGATTTTGGACATTTTTTAACCTTTTTAAACATTTAAATATACTTCACAGAATTTAACAATCTCTGACCAACCCCACTTATTAACTATCGACAAGTTTCTTTAAAGAACCAGGCTACACAATACATGGCAACTCACACGAGACATGTAGTCGCCAAATGGTCTCATGATTGTTGCGCTTACATACAAATATAGAAACAACTAAACTGCTAAGCAAAAACTGTTAAAGAGTAAAATCTAAGAAAAATATAGGATATTTTGTTAATTTAAAATTAAACAAAAAATTTTTTACTTTTAAGACCACACGAAAATTTTTACTGTACAGCCAATGACTTTCTGAGAACGGAAGACTTTCCTCGCAATCCTTGAATGAGTAAGAAACTCCCTTTTCCTATCTTGATTCCTCAAGGGATCGAGGTAACCATTCATTTTTTTTCTAGCATTGACTTTACAATAACACAAATAATGAACGAATGCGTAAACTGTTAGTTGACGTCCTGCTGTGCTTTTGAATCACCTGAAAATTCAACTGATCAATGATGGCAGCAAAAGTTGACGAAAATACTTTCAACTAAATGATTCTTTGTTATTAAGGTTTTGGTCTTAAACTGATATTAAACGTGTTCAGCATAAAAAGAGCACAAAGAGGTAAGGAATGTAACTTGAATGATACAGAGGTAAGAAATGCCACTTGAGATGTTGAAAAAAAATGTTTTTTTAAATCATTTTCAGAATTGTTTTCATTTTCACCAAATTTTTTCAAAAACTCTTAATGACTTTTTAAAATAAGAAAACTAAATTTCCCATCTAAATTTCTACCATATCTTATATTTAAATAATTATGTAAGCATTTGTAAGGTTTTTCTCTTTAACCTAACTTTTTGATAAAGAAACGTCAATTTTTATATATTTAACTGCCATTAAAGTGAGCGCTCTCAGTGAATATGTAAACATGGAAAAAATTGGTCATCGTTATGTGATGTAATGCGTTCATTTGAAAGGTTTGCAGTCCAACCAATATCAAAGCCGAGCTTAAGCAAATTCATATTGACGGAAAATTTGGCTATGCGAAAGCCGCGTTTGCTCACAATGAAACGTAAACAGCGCCGTGATGATGTTTCAATCAAGTGTTTGGCGATGTTTCGCAGCAAGAAAGCCTAGTTTTTATGCATTTTTATAGTTGGGGATAAAACATGGGTCCGTTACTTCATACCTGGATAAAGGAACAGTTAGAACAATGACTGAAAGGGGAGAATCGGTTCCGAAGAATGCGAAGACACTTCCATCCACTGGCGTGATTATGGCTTCGATTTTTGGTGATGCGCGTGGGATCATTTTTATTGGTTATCTTTAGTATCCTACTCACCAGATTGAGCCACCTCGGATTATTTTCTTTTGCCAAACTTGACAAAATGGCTCGGTGGTAAAACATTTACCAATAATGAAGAGTTGGAGTATGCGGTTACTGGCAGATTTATATTTGGCGATAAAACATGGGTTCATAACTTTGCACCTGATATGAGGCAAGAGTCAAAACAATGACTGAAATGGGAGAATCAGCTCCAAAGAACGCGAAGACAGTTCCATCTGCTGGCAAGGTCAGTGTTTTGTGATGCGCGTGGTATAATTTTCATTGATTATCTTCAAAGAGGCATAAACAATTATCGGCGGTAAAACATTTACCAACAATGAAGAGTTGGAGTATGCGGTTACTGACTATTTTGCGTAGCTCAACGGTTCTTTCTACAAACAGTGTATCGAAGTTATGGAACATCGCCAAATTTTTTTTCTTTATTATATTGGGTACTACTGGGACTACCATCGTATATTTATTTAAATTAAATTTTTGACTTTATTGGTCTTTTCCAAATAATTCTGCGAAACATTTGTAAGGTTTTATTCTTGTTGCCCTTTTGGCAGCCATTTTGTTACTATTATTCGTATTCAGTTAATAATTTAAATATATAAGATTATCCGATTTGGACTTTTGAAAGGTTTTAAATAAACTTAAAATTTAAATTTTGATAAAATAGTTTTTTTTTAATATTTGAATTTTTGGTATTAGACATTAAATATAGCATAATTTAAATAACTGCCAGAAGGCTTTTTTCAGAACTCAATGCTTTTCAAATAATTTTTTATTTACTTTTTTACATATTTTAACCTATAATTCGGCCATAACTTGCCGTTTGTTGGTTTTTAAATGCTGTCAATTTTAAAAATTGTTGTCTGATTAAATACAGAATTTTATATCTAAAGTCATCAAATCGCACGATCTTGAGGCGAAGTTACACTAAAAAATATTGAAATTATATGTGCAGTTACTGCCAACTTATCATATAATTAAGCTGAAATTTGTTTTGTTGTGCAGCTTTTGGTGCTATACCATATTTTTAAGACCACAATTAGTTAAAATTAATATCTTTTGAATTGACCGTAATGCTCAGAATTAACCTAAATGCTCTCTCCTTCATTTTTATGGAAATATGCGATAGAACAAAATTCTTTTTATGGATACAATAGCTTTTAGATAGTTATCTAAGGGTTTTAAAAGTTCATAAATTATAATTTTCCTTTTTCACAAGCCACCAAGTGAGAAATGACATCTTTTTTTTATTCAAAAAATCAGCATACAAATCCAAAACCGTGTTTTTCCTGACTATTGATCTATCTTTAATATAAAATGGCAAACTTTATTCTAAACAAAAATTATTGTTAATTAAATATATTTTTAGTAACTATTAAATGACTGGGCTGTACTTTACAAACTTCTAAATGTATAACCCGGTTTAAGTAACTGCTAAGAACTATTTCTACTTCCAAAAAAGATAATCGGATCTTGCGTTGATAAAAGAAAATGGAAACTATTTTTAAAAAAAAGTACAATTTCAATTCAAAAAATCATATTGAATAAAAAGATTGTAAAAATAATCATAAAATGTTAATAATTTGTAAGAGAAATACCAATAAATTACTTGTAATGCATTAATTTAGTGCACCCTTTTGGAAATTGTTCAAACACAACCTTTTCCATTCATGAACAGTATCCAATTCAACAAGAAAATTTCCTTTTTTTTCTTATAAAGAATTGACACATACTTATGTCCATCCGACTACTCTTCGTATTTATTATAATATTTTTTTTTATTGGAAAAACTCCTTCCATCCTCGATGCTATTCATAATGAGAATACATAGTTGTAAAAGATAAATACAACAGGATACGCTGAATGACATTAATGACAAAAGGTGAAGTCTTTTTATCGCATCTCATGTTCGTTTGTCCCCCGCATACATACATAAGTAAATGTCAAAAAGGAGACTTTCTAAGGATTCTGTTTCGTTAACAATAAAAACTAATTTATCTACAAAACGTTCTTTCAGCCTATACAAAAAGGACATTTTAGGACTTCGCTCTTTAACTTTTTTGTACCTTTTGTGAACGGTTAGTTTTTCAGTGCGTATTTTATTATTTAATTTTTTCTTTTTTTTTTAGACGATACACACAGTTTAGTCAAGTTGGTATAGTATTTCATTCAGTAAAGGAACATTTTTTTTTGTTAGTTTAGAATAACTAAGAATATCCTAGTTTTAATCTATTATAATTCATCTTATTTGGCATTTGTTCAGCTAGCCTAACTGACGGCAACAAAGGCTACTGGAATGACTATAAAAACATTCACGATTATTATTATATTGATAGAAAAAATTACGTCAAATATTTTTGATAAAAAGAAGCTAATAAGTCGTTACTAATATCTAAGTTCAGGTGGAATTTATTATTTAACAGCAAAAAAAAAAATTCAAATTAACAAAAGAGAAATTCAATTTATGATCAACTTAGTAAATAGTTTTTATGCTAATAGTATTATTGGTAAGGGGTGGGGGGGAGGGTATTTGCGGTTGTGTTGGGATAAATTATTAGTAGCAGCTATCAGTGATAGATAAAAATTATGATAAGCAAGAAATATTATCGATAAATAAACATTTAATAATATCTTTTTAATATATTCTGATCGACTTTGGATCAATGTTTTATTGAGTGCGACTTTTTTCCTCAACTTAAGCTTTTGATTCCAAAATATTGACTTTGAAAAATTTATTATAAAATTTTTATATCTTATACAAAAAATATATTTTAGTGAATTAATGGAGGAGATATGTTATACTTTAGCTAAGAAATTGAGCAATTTAACAAATATTAATTTGATTGATACTATTAAAGTGAAAGATAAGAAGAAGAAAAAAAATTAGTCAATATTTTATCATTTTTTTATCTATAGTGAATATACAAAACAATCAATTAAATTTTATTTAAAAATTAAATTGTATATTAAATTCACCAAAAAAAAGTCTTTAAGTAATTTGATGACAACTCAACGCATAAGGACTAATTTACTCAAAAACTAGCGCTTATTATTTTTTTTTTTAAATAATTTTATAACTTAGTGAAATTTAGTAAATGCAAAGATAATTTTATCGTTATTTGAGGAATAAATGAGATTGATTTTTTTTTTGCAACAATTTCATTTTATTTTTATTGCGTCAATGTCATTTTCTCTAAAGTGATGAGGTTTTTTCTCCAGTTTTCTGGAGAAACTATATATTGGTGGACTGATGGAAGGCCCTAACTGAAATCACCCGGATACACTCCTTTAGATGTTATCGACAGTACCAATATTAGGTTATTCTTAGTATTTTTTTTATATTAGAAAAGTGAAAAGTTTCAGGATCTTTTTTTGGTGAAAAAAAATTGCTAATGGAGGTGATAGAGAAGGGCATTATTATGGTGGAGCCTCCAAGTATTTGTAATATCCGATCTGACACGAAAAACCCGTTTTCCTTCACTGATACTTGATAATCTGACTTTATAAGAGACCTAACTTGTTCCATACTTTCATCAATTTTCCACTTTGATGGTGTCTCCCAAGTAACAGCCCCCACAAATGATTTACGACACCTAAAAATGTGTGCTCTTAATAAGAAATAATCCACATCGCCTCAAAATTTCTATATCATAGTCAGTCATATCCGTTCATCAGAATATTATTGTTAATAGAAATATCGGCAGTATATAGCATGGGACCAATGATTCTACCTTGAGGAACACCAACTTTAATTGGAGAATTTTGATATATTTGTGATTTCAATTCATCAGAAAATAACATATCGTTAGATATTATTTATTTATTAAATTTGCAGAGCAGTGCAGAGTATCGTCCTTAATCAAAATCTTAAGACATATCTAGGAAGACACTTGAAACTATTCATAAGTTAACCTCATGGATTCACTAAGTTTAACACAACATTTAATTGTATATTGATTGTTGATTCTAATTTTTCTGTTTGAATTTTTTATAATGCATTTTAAAAATACAATTTCACTTATCAGACTCTAGAGGATCGCATAGTTACTGAACAAAATTGTACAAACTTTATAAAGGAGATGTTTGCAGTGTTGTGAGTCTCATTACTTATCTACTACGCCTGGTTCAGTGTTTGATAGACCGAAGCGTTATCATTTTAGAACCGTAAATAGAACCGAGAATCGTGCTGCGGTGCATGAAAGTGTTGCCGAAAGTCCCAGAAATTACATAAGGCTTTGCGCACAATAATTGAGTCCTTTTTACAATAATTGAATTCTTCTTACATTAATATTTGCATTCAAACCCGTAAAATGTTCAGCTGGCACAGAATTTTTAGCTCCTAGATTATATGCAGTGACGGAAGTGGAGCGAAAATATTTAAGTTCTTCGGAGGGGTGAGGGGGAGGGAGTGATCTGACACACTAATTTTCAGATAAAATTTATGATGAGCAGCAAACCACATTTGGACTTAAACAAAATAGCCAGTTTTAGAGACGTGAAAATCCAGAGGCAATTCACAAAGGACCTTCATATCCTTATAGAGAAACTATATGGTGCGGTGTTTAGCTGGTGAGCGATATATAGGGTTTTCCACACTAATTGTTAAGGAAATTCAAATGTTTTTTATTTATTGTGAAGTACAATCGATACAATTAAGTTCTGAATAAAACGTTATTCAAATGGCCTCCACGACTTCTTTTGCAGGAACGAATTCGATGAACCCAATTTTCGAGCACTGTTTCCACTAAACCAACTCGTATGTCATGAATAGCATGTTCAATATTGACTTCTAAAGCTTGAAAAGGGTCTGGTTTATTGCTAAAGACTAATGACTTCAAATAACCCTACAAGAAATTGTCTAATAGTGTTAAATCACAATTTCTTGAAGGCTATTCAATGTCACAATTTCTTGAAATAATCGAATCTCCAAACTTTTCTCGCAATAATTCGGTTGTTGCACGTGCTGTGTGGCACGTAGCCCCGTCTTGTTGGAACCAGATGTTGTCAAGATTAATTTCTTCCAATTTCGGCCATAAAAAGTTGGTTATCATCGATCTATACTGCTCTCCATTTCATTTCGAAAGAAGTACAGACCGATGATTCCAACAGACCAAAAACCACACCAAACTATCAATTTAGGTGAATGTAATGTGTGTTCATGAATAATTTGTGGATTTTCTTCGCACCATAATCGACCGTTTTGTTTATTTACCGCACCACTCAGATGAAAATGAGCCTCCTCAGAGAAGATGATTTTCTTTAAAAAAATCGTTATCGTTTTCAAGTTGTTCCAAGACAAAATCAGCAAATCCACGACGTTTACGGTGGTCCAATGGCTTCAGTTCTTAAGTGATAACAATTTTATACGGATGCAAGCCTAAATTCTTACTCAAAATCTGCCAGGTTGTGGTTTGAGACAGTCCCAATTCTTGAGAACGTCTTGGAATCGACAAATTGCGGTCTTCAGCAACACTTGCAATATTTTCATTACTTCGAGCGGTCCTTTGTCTTATTGGCACTTGAACATTATGTAAAGAAAATGTACGCTCGAAATTTTTAATAATTCGACGAATAGCGAGCACAGTTGGACGATTATTATGACCATAAAATGGCAAAAGCGCACGAAAAGTTGCAATTTAAGAACGATTATTTTGATAATAAAATTGAATAATTTGTAAACGTTGTTCTTGCGCATATCTTTTTATGATAAAATTGTAAACATTACTAAACACAATGAAAAAAAAAATTACAGATCAATACACATTACATATAGCCGAAACATCACTTAGAAATCATATCACTCTTATTGGAAAATCCTATAGAACTTTTCTATCCGTTAATTCAACCCGTAGGGATCTGATGACATCACTTTATGATTAATAGTTCTCAGCTGTATAATTAATAGCCTCATTACTTTTTAAGTACACCTCGTATAGAGTATAATAACTTTTGCATATAAAATGAAGATAACTGATAAAATTTACTATATTTTAATATTGTTTTTTAAACATGAAATGTGAACACAAATCGTTGTATAATAATCCGATACTTTGCATATACAATATTTTTGATCATTTTTCTACTCGCATACAATATTAATGAATAGAAGTAAATCATATTCCCCATTAAGTAAAAATAAATTAATCTACAATAATAAAAAAAATTGTTGGCTAATAAAATTTTAATATTCGAAAAATATCTTATTCATAAGAAAAATCCACTTTTAACCGTAAATAATAATACAATTGAAGTTAATGGTAATTTACGAGTACTTAAAACTATTTTTTTTCATATAGTTTGAAAATCTTATAAATATTAAATAAAAGTTTAGCTTTTTAAACAAAAACTATATTCTATTATGAATAAACCAATATTCCATAAAGTTGGAATAATTTGATTGAAATTAAATATAATAATCAGAATGTAAAAGAAGATGAAATTGACATGTCGCAATAATGGTGTGAATAATAAATTCGTGATTGAATAAAATTAATCCCCTTGAATAAGTTGACCGAGTTTTTTTTTCTTCTCCAGATTATGGACAAAAATGTATATGTACTTATATATATATATATATGGATATATGTCAATATTTGAAAAAAGAAGCTAATTCCATTCAAGAGGCAAAAATTGACCACAACTTCATAGTGGCCTTTGTTAGATGAATTCACAAGAAGATTTGTAGCAGGCGCCACAAAAAGCTCAGTCAAGTGAAGGTCTCCCCTTCGTCGACTCCCTTTCGCATAAAAAAAATATGCCAATATAAGCCAATATAACGAGCAAAAAATATAAATAGAAATTATTATATAGAACATTCTTATAAAAAGAACGAAGAAGATTTTTTCTTGTAACATAATCCAATTTTTTTCTTCAATAGTGGCTTGTAAAATACGTACCTACATGGTAGATATGTGAACATGGACAGTAGTAGTAGCTACTTTTATAGTAGGAGCGTATTGTTGTTGTTATTAACATCATATTTGGAATAATATCTGATCACTTTTCTACATTGACAAATCAGGAAAAGATCTGATATTATCCCCTATTACAAGCTGTAGTTATTATCGATGGATGGTATTAGTTGAAAGTCGAAATTCGATCAATCTGTTCACAGAGAACAAATACATCCGAAATGGAATAAGAGCAGCCAGCCGACTTGGCCTGACGACTGCCCATCACCATCATCGACTATCGTCACAAGATTTGGGGGTGATTCAAAGCTTTATCGAATGGCATCTTTTGTAAGTAGTTTTCTTATGAATCCGTTTATGTGAGGGAAAGAAAGATGCTTTTTGATGCGTAAAATGGTCACTTCATTCTTATATGATTAGAAGTCTATTTCTGACCATTTTTACTAAGGGAAGTTAATACGCTGGATTTAGCCATAATGGGGGATAAAATAGGAAGCATACTGGTCAATCAATTTGCACGTTAACCATACAAAAATAGATAATTATCGATACGACAGTGTACAATTTGCCAAAAGCTTATACATTAAAAGTTATGTTATTGTATTTTTCGTTATTATTTTGCAATAATATTTTTGATATTTACAATTAAAATCAATTAAAAAGTAAATTTTGATTACAGGAACAATCCGGGAAAAGTTAATTAATATTAATTTATATGATCTTTGAATATAAATATTTCACGAAAGGATTAACTTTGTTCGAATGGAATTTTTTTGTAATGTTGCACGAAAAAAGCACGCACAAAATGTAGAGGAAAAGTAGCAACAAGTTAGTTGCTCATAAATGTGCAGTATAAGTTATTATCTCACCCATTAACCACACGACCCTGGGAGAGGAGGTATTACTGAATTTGTGTTTGGGGAAACGATGCGCCATCAATTTTTGTATTAATTTTAGATTGACTTACAAAAACTTGTAATGAGCTTGTGGAAAACATTCCTTATAAAATCCTTCAGCATCAAAATTTTGATGCAAATTTTAATCCTTTCAAGGACTTTTTAATAAAAAATGGTTTTTGAAAAGCACAGAAAATGAGTTTCATATATCGGTTGAATTTTTTTCCTGCCTAAGATAAAAAACTACTTGAAATATGCTCATCTTTGTACTGTCACCAACATCCAAAGGACTATTACCGAGAAGCTGATGGTTATTCCAGTTGAAGACTTTTTTCACTGCCACGAAGTGTGAAAAAAATGTCTACCCCAATATATACTGGCCTAAAGGAACCACTTTGATTAGGATTAATATTTATGTATAAAAATAAAATAAAAAAATTAGTATAATTTTTTTCTGCCACACCCAGAATCCGCTGAGATTCTAATTATTACAAACACAGAAAAGAGCATTTAGAATTCGCCAAAGGATTCTTGACTGTACAGATTGGATTCGATTGGAATTTGAAGTCTTGATTCAGCCTAAAATTTCAATAGGGTAAGTCCAAATGGGCTGTAGTGCTATTTTCTACACAGTTTATTATTTATCGAAAGGTAAGATCTTAAATTTGTTCATAATATAAGGTGTAGTAAACAGAAATCCATTATTTTTGCATTAAATTGAAGGTTTTATTTAGCATAGATAGAATGATACGATTTAGCTCAAATATGCACCATTTTGTTTGATAGCTTGTTGCCATTTTGGAGGTAATTTCATAATGCCTCTCTCATAGAAACCCTCGTCCCTATTGGGACAGTCGATTTTCACAATCTTCTCTTAAGGCAAATTTTTCACCAGCAAAATCATTCGTCATAGACAGGAAGAGGTGGTAATCACTTAGTGCCAGGTCCGGAATATAAGGTGGATGTATAAGAACATCCTAACCAAGGTCCCGGAACTTCAAGCGAGTCACTATCGATGTATGCGGCCTGGCGTTGTCCTGATGGAACACAATTCCTCTCCTATTGGCCAAAGCTGGCTGCTTCTGGACGATTGCTTCTTTCAGACGGTCCAATTGTTGACAGTATAGGTCCGAATTAAGAGTTCGGCCGTAGGGGAGCAGCTCATAGTAGATGATTCCCTGCCAGTCCCACCAAACACCCAGCAAAACATTCCTGGCTGTCAATCCTGGCTTGAGCACCGTTTGCGCCGGGTGACCGCGATTTGACCACGACCGTTGTCGCTTGACGTTGTCGTAAGTGACCCACCAGTAACCATCCGCTTCAGAAATGGATCGATATTGTTGCGATTCAGCAGCGATTCGCAGATGGAAATTCGGTCCATGAGGTTTTTTTGCGATAACTCGTGTGGCACCCATACATCGAGCTCCTTTTTGTGTCCAGCCTTATTTAAGTGGTTCCAAACGGTTTTTTGTGCAATGTTTAGCTCCTGGGCAATCGAAACAGTGCTTACGTGACGGTCGGACTCGACGATTTCCATTATTTTATCGACATTCTCGACAATTGGCCTTCCAGAGCGTGGTGCATCTTTGACATCAAAATTACTGGAACGGAATCGACAAAACCAAAATTGCGCATGATTGACTGTTACAGTATCAGGACCATAAACACTATTCACATTATCAGCTGCCTGGCTTGAGTTTTCGCCTTTATCGAAGAAAAACTGTAAAATATGGCGTATTTTCTCTTTGCTGGTTTCCATCTTTGACGCGTGCTAAAAAAATACTGAGTCAAGTAATAACTTAACTCAGTAGTCTTATCTTTCTAACGCCATCTAGTGCAACCCGATCGCACTTTTAAAACGGGAGATACAGACTGCTAAAGCCGTCTATTGGCAAAATAATGGATTACTTTTTACTACAACTAATAAAATCTTTGGATCATCTTGTAAGTTAATTTTTATATTTTTGGAAGTATTCCTAAAGTATTGTAGATGCAACATTATTATCTTTAAAAGCTGTAACAACTATTTTACCATCAACATATGTGGTCATTCATATATTATTATAAGTGGGAATATCAGCACTACAAATATTATATACCATGGGACCAAAGATTCTACCTTGAGGAACACCAGCTTTAATGCGAAAAATATTGGAATATTCATGCTTTTATAGATGCTCCTGAGTTTTTAGAATAGTCCGAGATGTCATATTCAATCAAAAGTGTGAGACATGTCTAAGAAGGCATATGGACAATACTCCTTTCGCACAAGAGAGAAGCGATGACATTGTTGTACTGTGGAATAGTGAGTTTCGAAACTAAATTGATAGAAAGAAATAATATTGAAGGATTCTCAAATTTTGTAGGAGTACTTTTTCAAGCTGTCCATGTAATGAATATAGACTAACGAAAGTTGTTTGCTTCAATATCATATTTATTAAGGAAAGTTTTCACCTGTAAGGATGATATGTTCTTCTGCGAATAATATAGATGGAAATTCTAAATACGATATATTTTTTCATAGCCAAGAGCCTTCTTAATGCAGAGATGGTATTTTTTTTTTTATTAAAGAAGGCCCAACATTTTTGGGGGTAAAATTCATTAGTAGAGTAGACAAAAGTGTACTTTGGATTTCTTTAATATGGGTTGTGTCCTTATTGTTCGTATTTGGTACAAAAAAATTATCGTTTCTTCCAAAGAAATGAAGTTTTTTCCTAATAAAAATTTTTTATCATTTTTTATGGTCGTCATAATTGGCCTTGTATGGTCGTTATTCGTCGAACTGTGGAAAGTATTGAACGCGATCTTGCTTTAGACAATATTCGCATGCCATAAAGACAAAGATCCGATTGAAGTACCGGCCGAGAATACACATATTGCTGCCGCTCAGGCAAGTGTTGTCGAAGACTCAAATTTATCAATTTCAAGGCGTTTTTATAATTTGGGACTGTCTTCTACATGACGTATTTTATGATTGGATTTGGCCTTAAAGCCTTACAAAAATTTTGTCACAGAAAAATTAAAGCCGTTTCCGTCGTTACTCCGTGACCATCGTAAACTCCGTGAATTTGCTGATTTTGCTCTAGAACAACTTGGAAATAATACTGACTTTTATAAGAATAAACAAAATTGTTGTTGCTGGGCTGAAGCCAAAATAAATATTATTTACGAGGAATCTTTACATTCCGAAAAAGTGACCATGTAGGATGGTTTATGGCATGGTGGCATCATTGGTCCTTATTTTTTTTTAAATAAGAAAGGAATTTCCGTTAATGTTAATGTTGAACAGTACAGATTGCTGATAATGACCTGAATTGGAAGATATTGGTTTAACGAATACGTGGTTTTAACAAAACGGTGCTACATGCCACACAGCCCATGCCAAAATCGATTTATTACGGAAAAAGTTTGAGGAGTCGATAATATCCATAAATGCACATGTGCAATAGCCTCCAAGAAGTTGTGCTTTAATACCTCTGGACTTCTTCTTTCAGAAGTTATTTGAAGTTATTGGTCTATTAAATTTGATAATTAAATGCCAAATACGTGAAATAAGGCCAAATTTATTTGTCGAAAATTAGACCCACCGTATTCAAATCTGTAAATGGAGCGGAGGCCCCATTTGTATGATGTTATTTTCAGAACATAATTGCATCGATTATATTTAAAAATAAAATAATAAAATTTTTCTCTGCCACATTTTTTTTTAGTTTAATTTGTCCAATTACCATCTCTTTTTTCTATGGCCATTTCGACAGTTTTATGTCCCAGACTGAACTATGACTTGTTAATGGCTTTGTATATTAACTGAATTTATCTTCAAATATAAGAAATAATTTCTGCATAAAGTTTTCGTTATAGTCCTTAGAAGATTTAGTTAGTATTTAAAATTTTCACCAAAATTAAATTCCTAAAAACTACACTTTTTGACCTATATGGTAATTTTTATGGTATTATTCACTTCTAAGGACTATAAAGAAAAATATTATTAAAAATGCATAAAAAACTATTAAAATTCTTTATGAACAAAAAAATAATATTTAGCTTTTGTCCAATTAAATAGTTTTCCATTCGAGAGAAAATTTTATAATTGAATTCCACATGGTGCACGTTTTGTTTGTGTGCGTCAAAGCATTTGATATGATATTGTTGTGTTTATGTTGCGTTATATTGCGTTATGTTACGATATGTAGGAAATCCTCCTTCCTATCCTGAATAACAAAAATTATGGTGGCATTGGTCTACCGTATCAGACCAACGATGGCTTGGCTTATTAATGACGTATGCATACAATGCAGGGGTGGTTTTGTTTCCACCATCAAAAGTTTTACCTGGTTTTTGTTAATTAACCACCAAATACATGGTGGCTGGTGCTTATATACTCGTAGTAGCAGCTTAATTCACCCGAAATCATATAAGCGCATAGGCAGCCATGTACACGTATGTACTGTATATTTATCAACGTGGTAGCGAGCAATGGATTTAGCGCCTTCCAAACGTGACGCTAGACTAAATCCACCTTAATATAAAATTCGAATTTTCTTTTGTACGTTTTGTTAGTATCACAACGTGGTATACACAAAATTCGTCATGGTGACAACAAAATGGGTAGTCACTAACTACCCTTCTTCACATCACATAATCTCTCCTCCTCCCGCACAATACAATTTCAAATACAACAAGACGCTACGAGTGTATTAAATACTCACGCATGCAAGCGCAAATTAATAAATTCCATACTATAAAAAAAAAAAAGACTGAATGCAAGAAAACTGCAATTATTCAGACTTCATGCTGTTTATCAATACTCGTAGAATTAATAATTCTTAGAATTTTGATGAACTTTGATAATTTCAGTTGCGAAACTAGCTTTGAAAACAGGGAACCAATCAATTGCAAAATGACATCCGATAGGGGTGCATTTACATAACAAATTTCAATTTGAATACAATAAGCCCAGATCCTACGATTCTGTCATTGAATTCGGGTACTTATATTAGCAAAGTGGTTCTTATTTTCTGTGTTCAGATATCGATGGAGACAAATACAGTTTAAATATAGTTTAGAAAATGATTTACAATAGAATTAAAATGACAGAATAGACTCTTCCGTCTATTCTATTCTATCGATTATATTAAATTTTCTCTCTAAAATCCAATCAAAAGGATGACATCCATGAAAATGTACTTTTTTATTGTATTCCATTCTATCGGAATAGTTTGGTGTATTCATTCATTGTTTGCATTGTAGTCTGACTGCCAATACATACATAAATTCAAGTGAACCGAATTTTCAACTTACCTGAAAACAATATCACACAGGAAATGAAAGAATATGAAATATTTTTACTTACAATTGGGAAAAAAACTAGGCCACCATAATTTTTCTGTCAGATGTCAGTACAGGAGGTGGTTGCTATTTAACAGTGATGACAATCGTTTGCATAAATCGTATTGCATTTTTAATATTTTCAAATTCTGCAATAGACGGGGTTTTTTATGACCATTTTTAGTGATATATATCCAAAATTGCAAATACTAAAAATTACCCTCTTTCCATCATATCGCACGGTATGTCCTTTTTCTCTTAAATCTATTTTGTAATAAAAAAAACTTATTTTTACTTTCTTAAAGAGAAGAAACCAAAATTCTCTACAAAATTTAATCCGCATACTGACAGGTTGCCAAATGACCTCATGGTAATGGCGCCACTTTAAGGCTCCTAACTAATATCTTACCGACCTTGCAAACAAACAATTAGCAGCAACACGACACCTCACGCCATTTGCAAGAACTAAAGGGTACCCTGGCTTTTTAACTATCTGGATTTGAACTCGAGACCGCCGTGTACCAGATACAGACGTCCCAACAGATAATTATCTTCAATTAAGCCTTTCAAGCACTTTTATAAATGTTGTTAATTAAAAAAATAATACTTTTTAACAAGTAAAAATACTCCTTAAATAGTACGCAAATTATAACTTTTAAAATTATTTTATTGTATAATAGTAAAAAAAAGCAAATTAAAAAATTTCTTTTCACTAAAATGATCTTTTTATTTAGAAAATATCTAAAATTTGAACCAAGAAATTTATTTTTAATTTATAATAAAAAAAAATGATGCTTTGATTACATATTATGTTATTTTAAAATATATGTAGTTATAGAAGGACATTTTTTACCATTTATGCCCTATTTGGGTAGTTTGGGCCTTTGTTTCGAAAATTGTTCATTGCCCCAAGTTAAGCTGGCAGGGCAGAAGTTAACGAAAATTGATTTGGATTTTTTATCTAATTTTCCTGCATTTGGCAACAATGCCAGTGGAGATATTTAGAATTAGACCGATACTTTACTGAACGATATATAAAAAGGATCTAAAAGAGTATAAACCAGAATGGTTGGTCCCTTATTTTGAGTTCCGGTATTTTTTTTTGTATTTTAAATTTTATTTAGCTTGCAATATTTATACTCTATTCTTTAGATACTATTTCTTTTTTGGAATTTTTCTTTGAGTAACTTAACATCTTCAGCTGTTTTCATATAAAAATTTATGTATCACGGAAGATTTTTTTTAACGTGCGTGTGAGGATGTTTACGCTACGAGATTCTAAATCCCCCTTCCCCCACCTACCGCTCAACCGTTTTCAAAAGATAGTTTGCAGTATTTTCTGAGTATAGTCGGAAATGTTTGTTAACATCCTTTTCCTCGTCGACTTTCTCTATTACACTGTTCTTCCTACCTTACCAACGCATAGATATTCTATAAAACGTTATCCAATTTATACATTTTAAAATAAAGTTAAAGAAGAAAAATTAAAGAAATTATTTTAATTTATTGTATTATTTTAACTTTGACATTATGCAAAATATATCAAATTATTCAAAAAAATTGTTACCAGATTTCTTTCAGGCCTCAAGTCTTGTGCGGTAGATTTTAATGATATTTTGCAAATATTTCGGACTGTAATTCTGCCATTTCTTAACGGATATTTTTGTTTAAATGTTTTAAAATTTGAGGTTTTTGCGTAAATACGATTTTTTGCATAGCCCTATTATAAGAAAAAGTCCAAAAGCTTCAAATCGCACAATATTGACGGAAAATTAATATCACAAAACCTGAAAATTACGCGTTCTGGCAAGTTTTTGCGCTGAAACATGTTCGCATGTTTTGCAACTTTAGGTGGTGTCTGAAATTAAAAATTTTACCCCAAACCACAAATGGTTCAGGTTAAAATGTTTCAGTACAGATAAAAAAAAAGTCGATTATCGTATAACTATAGTGCTCAGAATTAACGGTAACGGTCTATCCTTTTTATTTTCCAAAAAATATAAGCCAATTACAACTTTCTTCGGACAAAAATCCACAACAGATAGTTTACAATGGCTTCTCCACATTCATTTGTGCATTTTTAGAGGCTCATATATTATTGGGTTGTGCGGAAAGTAATTTCGTAGTATCCCAACAGAGGACTTAATTGTATATTTTTATAACCAACTTCATACTTAAGCCGCATAGTCATAGGTATTTTGACAGCTGACATAGCAAGGCTTGCTTGTTGAATAATTTGATTGATTCTGCATAGTAGTTTTTGGTTGATACCCTCTTAACATAAATAAGGAAATATCATTTTCAGCATATTTTACTTTTTTACTATAGAAAAAATAAAAATACCGTTCAAGCAAGAAAAAAATTATCCGATATGTATAGAAAAGATGTGTTAAGTGAGCGTCAGTGCCAAAACTGGCTTGCAAAATTTCGATCCGGCAATTTTGATCTCGAAGATGCACCACGTTCTGGAAGGCCAGTTGAAGCTGATGATGACACAATAAAGGTATTAATTGGTTTGATGCAAACAACTCGTGAGATCGGTGAGAGATTAAATTTATCAAATTCGGCCGTTCATGATCATTTGAAATGGCTAGGTTTTATATCAAAGCTTGAAATATGGGTTCCTCATCTTCTTACGGAAAAAAATTTGTGCCGTCGCATTGGCGTTTGTGATTTGCTTCTCAAACGCCAAGAAAATTATACATTTTTGAAGCGTTTCATCACTGTAAATGAGAAATGGGTTATCTACAACAATGTTAAGGGCAAAAGATCCTGGAGTAGAAAAGATGAACCGCCTCAAACCACTTCGATAGCCAATATTCATCAAAAAAAGGTTATGCTATATGTTTGGTGAGATTTCAAAGGAATCGTTTATTTTGAGCTTCTAAAAAAGGCTAGAATTGGGCAATAGGAAAGGTATAGTTTCTAAAAGGATAATACAAAAGCACATACAAGTTTGACCACTTGGCAAAAGCTTTTATAGCTCGGATGAGATATACTGCCACACCCACCATACTCTCCAGACCTAGAACCTTCCGATTATCATTTGTTCCGGTCTCTACAAAAATTTTTAAACGGTAAAACGTTTAATTTAAATGAGGAGGTCAAAAATCACTGGGATCAGTTTTTTACCAACAAAGAACAAAAATTTTTTGGGCGTGGAATTATGCTATTGCTAGAAATTATCAGACTGGATAATATTTAATTGAATAAAATATTAATTCACTATAAAAAAATCGTCTTTAATTTTTATTTAAAAAAAAAAAAAAATTACTTTCCGGACAACCCAATACTATTTTGTTTATTATCGTAACAATCGGATATGAAATATGCCTCGTCAGTGAAGAAAATAATTTCATCTTCAAGCGCGATACGCAACTACAGGAAAACCACCACCGAAATTTTTAGAATTTTAACGCATTATTTTTGTAATAAAATATTTTATATTTTGGAAAATGGCAAATCTTTTTCTAAGCAAATTAACTTTGAATAAAAAAATATATCTACTATCTGTTAGTTACAGAATTATACTTTACGAACTAAAAAATTAATAGTTCTTTATGCCAAATTCATAAAATGCCCCGTCGCGACCATCAACTCGAAAAGCTCAAAAAATTCGCCAATTCCAAAAATTAATCTCAATTGCGATGAGGAAGGACATGTCATCTGATCAGTTTTATTATTTCATACATTATGCTTTATTCATTTTTTTTTTTGATCAACGTACTTTATATGTGCATATTTTGTTTCCAATTTCAACAATGCTACCACGTGTGAAAATATTAAAAATATTAAAGTATGTTGGCAGTACTACGACTTAGAGATTAGACTTAAATCGGCGAATGAATTGTGTTCGCTCCCATAAGATTGCGAGGGATTAACAAATTTTGACAGCGCTTTCGCAGTCGCTTATCGCTATTGTGTTCGGTTTTCATTTTCATATAATTTTTTTTTTAAATTAAAATACAAAAATATGTAATAAATTCATTGTATTAACTTTAAGAAACGAATTTGATTATTTTCTTTTATAATTTGTAATAATCAATTTTTAAAAACATTTCTAACCAAAAAAAAAAAAAAGAAATGGAAAACACCCCAAAAAGGATAATTGAAGCAAATATAATCACTTCCTTATTCTTGTATTTACCTTGTTGATCTTGATCACTGTCCATTGATGATTAACTTTGATAAAATTCTTTGGAATAAGTATTCCCACATATCCTGTTATTAGAAGCAACCAAAAATGCTACAACGATTACTTTATCATATAACTCGTAAATGCACCGAAAAGTAAAGTTTAACCATTTAGAATTATATTATACAGGGTGGGTATGAAGTGTACAAGAATCTTAACATCAAAAAGATTATTTAATATGCTTCGTCATGTCTTACAATTGAACATTGAATCTTTAGATCGGTTTGTTGTGTCGTTCAATTCTTAGACCATCAATAGATCCGCGGATGAAAATAAAAATTTTACCTTCAATAAAACATTTCATTTCCAATGGGTTGTCAAATTTTTTTTTTCTCATTTTTTTACCGCCCTAATATCTTATATATTTGCTGCTTCTGTTTTTTTAACCAAAAGAAATGGTAAAAAGTGTTTTAAAACGTATTGGTTTAAATGGAAAGAATACCAAAGCAATAATATTTCTTTTAGAATTTCTGATTCATTGGCGGCAGTAGTCGACCAATGGGCCCAGGTATGGAAGAGTGGTCGGTTGGATGGATGCTTTAAGGGAATGATGCTGACGATGATGATAGCAACTAAAATTATCGGCCCGAATTTTTGGATTCTTAATTCGATACGCATATGGTTCCTCGAATCACTCAGTTCTGATCAAGAGTTCGGTGAACGGTCAGACATTCAGTCGGCATAATTTTGTTTTGTCAGAAATTGGAACCTGAAAACACTACAGCAGCAGGCGTTATAATGGGATGTGACTATCAAGAGTCTTAATTGAATTTTTTTCTCAAATTTTTTAATTTGCTTGTCATCATTTTAGCCTTTGTACATTACCAACATCTAATGGCTTAGTCGATATTTTCATCCTTCCGTTTATAATTAAATAAATTACCTCCTAAAATTTTGTCTCAATTAAGTGAGTCCTCCTCCAAGATTACTTTCAACACACGCGAGTATAGACTTCTGTTCGTTTTGAACAGCAATTAATGCAGTTAAAAAAAATATTTTCTCGTTACTCTTCAAAAAAATTGGAATATATTACAAAATAAATTTCAAAAAAAAAAAAAATACTTTTACGCAAAATAAGATAGTTTTTGAACGAATCTTTTTATTTTTTTTAATACACGTTATAAAAGTAGCATAATTTTTATGATAATGTAAAGTCACATATTATTATTATTTTTATTATGAATTTTTTTTATGAAAAATATATGACAGACATTTTAATATTTGTTTATTTTGGTAATTTTTCTCAAAGATTGTTGAATTGCGTTTTTGTTGAAAGATAATAAAATGAAGACATGGAAAAGTGAAAAGCCACTACTGTGCAGTGAGTTGTTGTGTATTACAACAACGTGTACTCGAACAATATCATCTGATTTATGAACAAGAGGCGTGTTTGTAGGCCGTTCATCTTCGGAACCATTCTTACTTACCTTTTGGAATGTTACCTTTCCTGCTGGCTTAGATTGGCTTCCCGAATCTCGCAATATAATCCAAACAATTCGATAGCTTCGTGAGTGTTGCATATCTGCTTCCCGGAATTATCCATATATAAATGTGTCAGTTTTTATTAATGAATCAATTATCATGCCAGTTGGGGTTCCTGTTTCATTCGCTAAAAATAATTTTCTTATTTTTAACATACAATTTTTAACCATACAACTATAATGTCATAGAAAATTACTCAATATACGGAAAGATTTTTGTTCATTAATGCTACAAAAACTGCTCTAAGAAAATTATTTTTTTTTTCTAATCTAAGAAAAATTAAAAATAATTGTAAAGTATTCAAAAAATGTTTATACAAAAATGTTCAGTAAAAATTTTTGGTAGAAATATTCAGTAAAAATTTTCAGTAAAAATTTTCAGTAAAAATTTTCAGTAAAAATTTTCAGTAAAAATTTTCAGTAAAAATTTTCAGTAAAAATTTTCAGTAAAAATTTTCAGTAAAAATTTTCAGTAAAAATTTTCAGTAAAAATTTTCAGTAAAAATTTTCAGTAAAAATTTTCAGTAAAAATTTTCAGTAAAAATTTTCAGTAAAAATTTTCAGTAAAAATTTTCAGTAAAAATTTTCAGTAAAAATTTTCAGTAAAAATTTTCAGTAAAAAAAGTTTTTGCGAAAAATATTCAGTAAAAATTTCAATAAAAATTTTCAGAAAAATTTTCATTAAAAAATTTTTTGTAAAAATTGTTAGAACAAATTTCCAATAAAATTTTTAAAAAAAAAAAGTTAAGTAAATAATTGTCAGTTAAAAATTTAAGTAGACATTTTTGGTAGAAAAATATTCAATAATAATATTTGGTAAAATATTCAGGTTTTTAGTACAAATTTTAATATGAAAATAAAAATTCAGTAATAATTTTTGTGAACATTTTCAGTAAATAATTTCGATAAACATTTTTAGTACGAATTCGTTATAAAAAGTTTTCCGTAATTATTTTGAATTCGTTCCGAGTTAGAAGCTAATAAATTTACTATCAGCTTCTATTGAAATATTAAAAAAAGTATTAAGAATACTGATTTTGGTAGGGATGATTTGTAAAAAAAAAATGCATAAATGCTATTCATATCCTAAAGGCAAAAATAGTAAATGCAAAAAGGTAACATAATAGCTTTGGAATGAGGGGATGTACAAAATGTCAAAGGCAGATATGTCAATTGAGAGATAAAGGAACTCACTCGTTATAAAGCAAGATGAGAAAATTGCCAGTATTCGTAATCAATAGAATTCGAAACTGCCTCAATAGCGTATCGATTGATACTTCAGATCATATCAAGATTTTTATCTGAGCACAAAACTAAACTGCAATGACAAAATCTTCCGAACAGATTTTAGATATTTACAATAGATAAAGTTAATTTTTCCTTTGATTGCAAAGAACGTTTTGAGGTAACCAGATTTCCGCACTCTTATTCGCAGAGAGGGTTTTGCAAAAATGTGCATCTTGGTAGATTTTTTATTGGCAGGATTTCTCTTGAATAGTACTCAATATCCTTCAATAAATGCGAAAACACAATTTTTTCTAATTGGCTCTAAGAGAACCTCCTGATTTCGCTTCACTTATTCTGCCAACCACAAAGTTGTGGGCACTTAAGACTTCAAAGAGAATTACTTTTGCATTCATGATTTACATAAAATGGATTCATGTTGACTAATCCTTATTGTGGGCATGGTAATATGCAAAAATAATTTCCATTTATTCTCAATGAAAGATCTGAAATGATTTCAACAGTTCTTACCAAACAACCAATTTTTATTTTTAAGATTATTTCGGAAAATTAGAAAACGTACATGCCATTTTTTTTTTCTCTTGAATGTTTCCAAAACACAATAATTTTGTCCAATTCCAATAATATTTTATCAGGCAAGTTATTGTCATACAGAACGGATTAATACTGCAGCTGTCATGTTTCCTATGCAACTCCGCTCATTTTCAATGAAATTATATCCTCTGTTCATAAAAATATTTTGTACTTTGTGAAAATTGTAATCAAAACACATTTTCCAATACTTACGAGTGATGATTGTCGAATTAGTGATGTTTTCTATTATTTGCTGTTGAACAAACAGGATCAGTCAACAATGCATAGAACACCAGCACCCTTTCTACAACCCACATATTGAAACTGCATTAAGCAATTTTCTCTTCGGTTAATCGGGTTAAATCGTCGTATAGGGAAAAAAACTAGCAAAAAATCTAATAAATATTGAAAGGGAATTAATCCTTACATTCCGAATAAATCCTTTCAATTCGATCAACGAGAATTGCATATTTGGTAAAGAGAGATTTTTTGTCATGAAAATACCTATGAAAGTGGTATTGATAGTTTATCTCTCGTTAAACTAGTTTATTTTATTATAAAACTTATGAAAACAATTAACATCTGGTCTAATAACTGACTTAGTAATCTGTTCTCTTGTTGTGACGCTACAAAAAATATTAGATTTTCTATTGAAAAAAACCAGAAAGGATTTTTTCCAATAAAAATTGATTTATGAGTACTTGTTATGGTCTCATTAAAATATTCATAAAATTATATTAGATTAGAATCAGTTAATTGTGATATTTCATAAAAAGGACCAAGTTCCTTTTGGATGGGACCTTTCATTATTTCGTCACTACAAAATGTAGCAAAAAATTAATAAGACTAATTTAATTTTTTGTTAAAATGTTATTTTATTTTTGTACAACCATTTTATTCCTTTTAAAGTAGAGTCCTTGGGCCACTATACATCGGCGGAATTATTCTTCGTAGCGGTGTTGGCAGATTAAAACTGGAATTGCCTTCAGTTACCCAGAAATTTACAAGATTCGCCAGCATAGCTCAATGAGAGAATACAAACCGACGTGGTCTTTAAAAAAATTGGTGCCACGGATACGGTCCCATGCTATTGAAACACACATTCCCGAGAGTGGTGAGGCGTGTTTAGCTGCAACATGATGAATCGAAATATATCGCGGGTACGATCTCCGGGCTGCTGGTTGAAAAAAACAGCTCTCATCTCGGTCGGTTCAAATAGGCCTCATCACAAACAGTCGGAGTAATCAGCTTGTAACTGGTTAGTTACTGTAAATCGCCAATCATGATTGACGGTGTGTTGATAGGGCGTATATCAATCCCTACGGTCGTAGGAGGTCCATGGTATTATGTCTAATGATAGGTATGACATTCCTTGAAGCGTTTTTTCCTCTTGGAGAATATAAAAAGTCACGCGGACTATGATCAGATGAAATTGGGCCTGGGGTACCACAGGAAATAATTTTTTCGGCGAACACTCGTTGATGAGTATAGTATCCAAGTTTCTCCAACCTTCGATCTACCGCGAACAACCCTATTCCTGAGCCTTTCAAGGAAATGTTTCATATTTTCCTCAGTTATCGATGTTGAAGGTCTACCTGATCGAGGTTCTTCTTCCACTGCTTCTCGGCTCTCCAAATATTTTTTGCGATACTCAAAAACTTATGGTCTTTATCAAAAATGTTCATCATAGTCTTATTCGAATTTCTTGTAAATCAAGCACGTAGATTCGTCAAGATTACACAAAATTCGATGGCACATTTTAGTGGTTCCCCAAATTTAGTTGCTCCATTTTTCAAAACGCACTACAAAAATACAATTTCACATATGACGTTCTCTAAGGTCAAGTATTTACCAGACGACCGTTGAAACTTCTACTAAGAGTCCTAAGAGGACTAACTTAGAAATATCCGCGTTATTTCCAGGTAACTCTCATTACCTTTTATAAGCGAGTAGACGCACTTTACAATTTTTTGCTATCTTGAAAATCTATAGTCAAACCAATTGTCATCTCTGTCAGCGCGAAAAAGGATTCATCTACAAAATTATTCATATTAATTTCTCGTCTAAAAACCAAAAAATTTCTCTCACATATTTACATTAGAAACCGTGGTTTGCAGTGGAGTTGAAAGTGACTGCGTTTCTTGATAGGCTTTTAGAATGCTTTTACCAATCAGTTCATGCTAAGGAAACTTTTCTTTAAACAGTTGAATGAACTTAAAGATTTTTTTAATTCTATTCATGGAAGCTGCTGTCGACGCCAAAACTACATTTTTTTTTGATGTCGTGGAAACTTCCCGAATCTTTCCTAAATTGTGGGTTATTAAAGCGCCAATTTAGCTTGCGATCAATATCCTCAGACACTTCATCTTAACACTAACTTACACTGATTGAGGATGTTGATCACAATCTTAATGTAAGGAGTGCTATTATTTTTAGCGACATTCCTGTGGCCCTAAAACCCATTCGTAGCCCATGGAGTGACCGAATTCTTAAGGCAATTTTTTGTAGCCTACTTAGTAATGCAAGTGTTGAGTTTTATAATGTACCGAGACATGTGGGAATTTTGTGCAAAAGGAACGCTTATAAGCTGGCAGAAGAAACTCTTCTTCATTTATTTCCAATATTCATCCTTTACGAACAAAATGGCAACTAATACCATTAGCCATCCGCAGTCACTGTGAGTACGTGAACTTCTCAGAACATGCTGCTCCTACTAACAATTTCCTTTTTGCCAACACTAATCCTGGGATACTCAGCTCACAACAAGTCTCATATTATATGAATGCCACCTGACCAAAAATTACTTCGCAAGCAGGATTCATCTCATAGTGAAGCTTGCGGCACCAACAACTCTATTTCCGAATCCTATCTTTAATCTTTTACAATTAATTTATCTACTCCACAAAATCTCACTATTCTACCCTATTTGCCACAGACCAAGTTCCCACACGTACAATGAAATCATCAAATGGCCTTCCTCGTTGTGGCCCCTAACATACATACAAACAACCATCAGTTCGGAACCAAAACTTATTAGCGTGTATAGGACACCTTTTTTCAGATACAACAAGTTTTCGGTAATTTTGTAATTTGAATCATTTTCGAATCGATACGATTAAAACTGTAAATTGTTTGTGTACAGAATACAATGATCAACAGGAGCACATATGGCAAAACATTTCGGCACATCATTTATTGTAATCGGATCGTCTCGGCCAGATATCGTTGGAGACTGTTTAACTTTGCCGAAAAGATCGCCAAGTACTCGTACGTGGAGAACAACAGATCATGCGGTCCCAGGTCCGATAGAAGGTATCGAATATCGCAAAAGCTCAGCTGGATATCGACAAATAATCATCGAAATGTTCGGTAGCCATTTAAAAACAGATACATTCTATTCAGATCCTAATTTTATCATGGATTCGAATGATATTAAGGCAGACACCATGACGCCCGTCATGACTTGGACTTGAATCGAAAACCAAACGTCATCGTCAGCGCAGTCAACATATTCAGCCGACGCTGATGATCACTATCGTCAGCAATCGGAGTATCAACACCACAACCAACGATAGATAGTCTAACTGTGGACATTACCTGTGCCACTTTGTCGCTCACATAAAAAAAAAAAAAACATTTCAAAAAGAAAATGACTTTCCATTTGAAATTATACAAAAATAATTCCGAATCGAATTGGTTTATCGTATACAGATACACACATACACACACACACACACAAACACAAAAATAATACTTAAATAGACACCGTGAAAAGATTCTATATTTTGAAAAATTTCTTCTTTTTTTTCAGGAAGTCCACAGATAAACAAAGTGTTCTCGAGATTGTGATATAGAGGGCAGCATAAATAAATAACGTGTAATATTACAAAAGAAAATAATACTGCTCAAGATGAGGTTAGAATTAGTTTGATGGGGAATAGAAGGGTCCCGAAATTCCAATCGATCAAGAGTCCCGAAATTCCGAAATTCTGCACACACTAAATAAGAAATCTTGTTGGGACCCATTGGGTCATGTTACGTTTGGACAATTTACCTTTGCGCTAAGCCGACTTACATATACCAACGAATCGTGTACTAACCTAGAGCCTTATACGGACATAGACTCCACATCTTCGATGGTAGATGAAAGCCATGCTGACTGCTTCACTGGCAGACTGGATGACTGGCGTTTTTAGGTTGCCAGTACAAACGCATCTGTGAAATTGATTGTGAATTCTTCATAGGATGCGGTATCATGAATAGTTGAAACTTCAAACTAACTACGTGTATATGCAAGTGTGTATGTACATCTTCAGGGTATCTAAGAAACAATTTTTTTCCAACCATAATTGAGGAAAAAATCAGATGGAAAACTAAGCGTAGCCCACAAGATGGAAAAGAAACCCTGAAATCACGGCAGAAAAAAAAATGACGAAACGAATGGAATAGTCAAATGGTGGCCCCAAATAAATCGTGGGCGAATTTTTTTTCCATTTGTCAAGTGTACAATAGCAACACTTCAAACTCCATTTTTATGTTAAAATGATAATATTTCCTTGGTGGCGGCAACTCGGTTGATCTTTTGTCTCCCAAATAGCCGGAAAGAAAGGTAAGATGCCGCCAATTAATGAAAAATAAGCCCGTATGTGAATTTTCTCAAAACTCATTTGTCATGGAGGAATCCATTTTCGGCGCAGAGAGACATTTTACTCATTCATACAAGTAACTACGAGAGTACAAAGAATTTTTCATCCATTTCGACCCCCACTTCGGTTCAAGCAGTACGAGTACAAAATTCTATTTTTCTATTTTCTATATTTCACTTTTACAAAAGCTTACAATTCTTCTGCTTAAGTGATTGAAAGTTGGAGTTTTTATTTTTTTTTGCTCCTTTCCGTTAGTTTTTTTTTTTTTTTTGCTTCTTTGGAACATGAAAAAAAATTACATTTTTCTTCTTAAATTTACGAAAAAATATCTAACATTAAAATGACTATCGGCATTTTTGTTCTTAAACAAGCCGCCCAGAGCTTTTTCTTCTATTCGTACAGGAAATATTGCAGATTTTTAGATAAATTTATCATTTATTTTTTCTTAAAACCTTCAAATTAATGACATTTTTATCTGTTTATATTTTAGTTTAGTGGGAACAAGTCGTGACACAGCATTTTACAATAATTTTCGGTGCATAACTGTTATACCTTGACTTAAGGTATTGACAAGGTTTCTTATTTCGATTCTTTTTATTTTCTTTTGTTTCGAGATGAATTATAGTTTAAGTATCGATAGACTAATGAACACCCACTCAAAATTTTTATAATTAATTTTTTTTTAGAATGCATGTTAAAATTTTTTTAAATTTGTTTTAATTTTTTTTTTGGGATTTGTTTTAAAAATAATAATTTTGTGAGGATTTTCGAATAATCTTCGAAAATTTGAAATGGATTTTTATAAATATTTAAATACAATCCTGATTTGGTAATATACTTTTTTTATGTAAGGATGCTACTGGGAATTTTTGATTGTATTTCGATACGAAGATTATTTATTCTCGTGGTGGATGAGAAACAAGAGCTGTAGCAGAAAAGTGATGAGAAAACCATGAGAAAGAGATCTGGCTATACAGTGTATCCGTAAAGTTTGAACGTTAATCTCCTAGACATTCAGTACAAATTTGAACTTCATCCAGTAAATTCGAGCGTTAAATCTAAAAATGGGGAATATTCTTTATTAAGAGCACAAATTTTTCGTGGAAGGCAAATCTTATTCAGGAAGGCCTTCAATATACAAAACTGATTCAAATGTGGAACGTTTAAGAGATTTCTTTGTAAAAAGGACTTCTTAGTTTACACATCAATGTCGAAGACAAGACCAATTAGAACTAGTCGCATGCAAAGAGGATATTATAGCTTTGAAATAGTTAAATTATTTTCCTATTTGAGATTAAGGGTTGCAGATGATAACAACATGCAGGAAGAAATTCATGCCTGACTGGTAGCTACAGAGCGTCACTTTTTCTAAATTATTTTGCCCGAGAATTCTGACAATTCGAAAAACTAAGGTTTCTCAGCGAAAACCAGTGTGAACTATCTTCGAAGAATATTTGTCAGTCTACATGAAGATGAACGATTCCAGAGGCTTTTCAACAATAATACTCTGGTGTGTAGCCTTGCTGTAGATAAAATTAAGCTTAATATGCTACGGTAGACTATACAGTTAATGCGTATGGAAGAAGAGGATCCTGCCCGGAAAGTCCGCAGTGGCTCCTTTTATGATTTCAGAAGAAGAGTTAGGTTAGGACCCCGAAAACATGCTGGGAGTATCGAAATGGAAAACCGCGGTGCAAACCGGGGCGTTTGGAGTTCTTTGATTTAGTAGGCTTATACCGGACTTCCAATTGCCGAACCGTTCATGATGATGATGAAAGGCTCAGGAAAAAAGCTTTTTCGTATCAGATTTAAATTAAAGAAACTTAGATGCTTTGCAATGACAATGCCCCCTATCAGACAACCATGTTTTTCAATGAGTTCTTGTCAAAAAAAATGGAGTTCTTATGGTTTCCAAGCCCCTTTATTCTCCTGACCATGGCAAGGTTAGGTTAAAGTGGCTGTTCGCTATTTCAATCGGATACACTTAGACCAGAGTTAAATCCGGTGTCATACCACGTCGTCATCAAAGCTGATGTTCCCCTAAGAACCAATTGGAAACGAGTGCAAAGTGGTTTGATTTATAAGATATCCACGCACGCAATATCACTGAAATTATCCTTGAACAGAAAATGTGTTAAATTTTCTTCTCTTTCTTTTCGTCCCTAAAGCAGAAGTTATTTACAGGGCTACATAGTATGAAATGACCTATGATGATCCTTGGCAGCATGCTAATGTGAGCCCTTTTATCCTAAGTAGCCTTTCTGTTCTCTTCGGATCTATCGTAGTTTAGGCCAGATCATTCTAGAGGTATGGCACAAGTCAAGATTTCTCCACCTCTCGTTTGTGAGCTTTATTGACAATGGGGAAATCAAGTCTAGTATCATTTCTGGCTAATTCATCTGCTCTTTAATTTTTCGGAATATTTCAGTTTTTCCTAACCATAGTCCTTATGACTTCCCCCTCTCCCCTTCTAAAAAAACTATTGAAAGGACGTCATCTTTTTACTGTCGATAACCTTATGTTTTTAGTGTAGTGGTATTTAAAGTGGCATTAATGTGGCTAGACATAATACCACGGGCCGTCTATGACCATAGGGAATTGTATGTGCCTAATTAATGCGAAAAACAGACCTCTCAACTAATGGATTTCTCCAGCTCAGCTAACAATATCCAAGTAGTTGCACGCATCTCAATCGATACCCTATCTGTTTGGCGCTTAAATTGGGCGTCTTCTTTGATTTCCTGCTCAGCTCACGCATGGAACATTTTCTCTGGTTCCCCCAACGTTTTTGAACTTTTTTTATAAACCTGTTGAAAATCGGCCTTCTCTACGGTAAGCGGATCTTAGTACCATCTCTGCCATTTACCGCCATTAACCATTCTTCGTGCTCCATGCATGATGCAGTCAAATATGCAATCATATGCTACCTAAGCCTCTACTATCATTTGCAGTGATAGCACCCGGGACTACGGCATGCCTCAGGTCCAGTCCTAAGACGTATCTGCGATGTAATTACAACTACCTCACCTTGAGGGGGGCTCTCGACTCCCGTGGTATCAGTTATTCAAGATTAAAGAGTAGCTGGTGAGTAATATTTACTCTAAGAGCTAACTCAAAGTGCTATAGTAAGGAAACTTATCATTTCCTGGCACTGCAAGACCAGCTCAGCACCGCGGATTCACTAAGACCCGTATGTCACTTCTGGTACAGATTTTATGACTGGATCGTTCATCCAGAGGTGATCCCCTTGCGCAATATACTGTCGATAACATCTAAAGGAGTATAACCGAGGAGCTGAAGGCGTATTTAATTGACGCTTTCCAGCACCACTACGAACAGTGGAAAGAACACCTTCGCCAATGCATACTGCCCAAGGGATGCTTCTTTGAATAGGATTCAAAATGTACGTTTAAAATAAAATAAATTTTTCTTGTAAGAAAAATCAGCTTGGGAGACTCTTCCTCATACACATATGTTGACTTCTATTTAAGATTATGACCATGAAAAATACTGTTGGCAAAATAATGAATTCACCAGAGGTATAAGCTTGAATCCGCTGTTTGGTCATAGATGGCGTGAGTGAGCGTATTAAGCTACCATGGGCACGCCATAAATTTTTTTATAAGTTTGACATTTTTCAACATTAAACAGTGCACATTGTCAGCAATTTCGTACAACAACACACATTTTTCCTTTGGTAATCATGTCCAGTTTTGTTCCAGAAAAAGAGCATATGCGGGAAGCTCTGCTTTTATGCTTCAATTTGAAGAATTCGGCTGCCGAATCGCATTGAATGGTTATGGTGGCATATGGTGTCAGTGCTTTATCGGAAACAACGTGCCGAGATTGGTTTTGTCTGTTTAAAGACGGCAATTTTGACTTGTGGGACAAAAAACGTAAAAATCGGTCTAGGAAGGTTGAGGGCAGGCTCGTTTGGACGAAGACGATACCCAATCGCAAAAAATGCTCGCGGAGCAATTGAGTATTACTCAACTAGCCATTTTCATGGGGAAGATTGAAACGATCGGAAAATGGATGCCGCATGAATTGAACGATAGGCAGATGAAGCGACACCAAAACACATGCGAAATCTTGCTCGCCAGACAAAAAAGAAAGTCGTTCCTCCATCGGATTGTGACAGGCGATAAAAAGTGGATATATTTCGAGAACCCTAAATGCAAGAAATCGTGCTACCCTACTTCGCTTATTCACCAGACCTGCCTTTCCGACTACCACTTGTTTTCGTTGATGGGCCCCGTGCTCGCTGAACAGCACTTCGATTCTTACGAAGACATCCAAAAATGGCTTGATGAGTGGTTTGCCTCGAAAGAGAAGGAATTTTTTTGGCGTGCTATCCACAAATTGCCCGAGAGATGGGAAAAATGTGTAGCTAGCGAGGGCAAGTACTTTGAATAAATTTGTTTTTGTTTTCTATGAAAAAAACATGTGTTTTTTTGACTAAAAAACCGCGGATTTAAGCTTATACTCGTACACCTGGTATATAGAAAATGATCCTTTCATAGAGCAACATTATCGGCCAGACTACCGAAAACCCATTGCTTTAGAACGTTGATTAATCAATCAGTTTGACGCTAATAAATAATTTAAAGACTCATATTTCGGTGCAAAAATTTTTATTAACATGGCAGTTCATGTGAGTTAATGTTGGCATGCCTGATGGGAATGCAAAACTTTGTTAAATTTTATAAATCGGATAGACTTGAGTATCTAAACAAGCAAACAAGATCTTTAAAAAGATCACCTAATCCAATAGAAAAATTTCTGAAATTTCCATCTAAAAATATCACTAAAAATAAAAGATACGAAAACTTTAAGGATAATAAACAAAATTTTGCGTGTTTAATAATAATTTGGTTTTAGAATATAATGAAATCCAAAAGAGAGCATTTATTTAAAATAACCTTTAACGATTTAGTATTTGGAATAGTTACTATTTATTGCAACAACAAAAAATAGGATAAAAAATAGGAAAAATAAACGTATTCGTGATTGTTAAGCATACATTTTGGAATACTATTAATTCAAAGTCTAATTAGAAATACGAATTTCGTTCGTCGTAGATACTCATAGTACAATAGGTCTTAGAACATTATGACACCATGTGGAGATATCGCCTTATTTTCGACAAGGATTGAGCACCTTTAGTAGTGGTTGGTCTATTGAAGACGATACAATCATTACACTGCCAAACTGCGTGACATTTTGCCTGATTTAATCTAAAAGAGCGAGAGAGCACTTCAGTTACAATATTTACTTTTTAATTAATTATCTAATTATTAGATGAAATTAATTGTATTTATATTATGCCATTTATAGTAACTAATTTTTTTTATTCTTTTCAATTTAGATTTGGAACGGTTTTAACTTATTATCCTTTGTAATAAAGCTGAGCTTGATGGATAATCAAATGGCGTTCTTCATTTTGCAGGGTTTTACATTTTTTTTGAAATTTTGTTAATCTATTATAAAAATTAAAATTGTATAATTAAAATGTCTATAATAATAAAGTTCTTTTAATAAAAATTAATGTAAAAATAGTTTTTCCTAAAAACACTGGTTATTAATTTTTCCAATAATAGAGTTTGGCAATTTATACTTCCGAAAATAAAGTTTAATAGAGCCAATATGTTAACGCAAAAATTAAATAAATTTTTAATAATAATTTAAATTTTGAAGCTTTCTATTAGAGAGAAAAAAATGATATTACTCAAATAATTGCTAATAAGCATCTTTCTGGACTTTATGCTTTTGAGTTATCTTTTGATGAATTTTTTGAATATTTCAGTATGTAATTTTAGCATTACTTAATAAGTGTTAGTTTTTAAATTCTTCAAAGTTTAAACAATTATTCTGGAAAATAGAATCTTTTTCGTACTCTTATAAGAAAAAGTAAAATGGCGTAGGCCAATTGACATTACCAAATCTCAAAATTACGCATTCTGGGAACTTTTCACTCAATAAAGTCAAAATTAAGCATGTTTTTCCATTTATTTAACTATTTTAATTAAAATTATATACCATATACTACAGATAAAACTCTTTAAGTTTACGCAGAAAAAAACTCGGTTATCATACGAGGTCTGTTCAAAAAGTATCGGGAATTTTGAATTTCCGGGGGTTACGTACTCGTATATTCGATTTTCGATTTTTTTTGTTGCGTTATGTTGGTACTCATATCTCTCACTTACACCGACAAGTTCGGCCATTTTCAATATTCAGTTAATTTTTGACAGCTGCTTTGCTTGCACGTGTTTTGGCTCGTCTTCGATTTTTGCCCATTCCAAAAAATGGATCAAAGAATTTTTTTCGAGAACAAGAAAAAGTCACAGGGGGCCAGATCTGGGGAAAACGTTGGCTGCGGCATTATTAGTGTATTGTTTTTGGCCAAAAATTCGCGCACAAGCAACGAGCAGGGACGTTATCATGGTGCAAAAGCCAATTTTGTTCTTCCACAATTCCGGGCGTTTCTGCTGGATTGCTTCGCCCAACTTGCGCATTACTTGCAGGTATTATCCAATATTGACCGTTCTACCCTGTGGCAAGAACTCATGATGCACCACATCCCTGCAATCGAAGAAAACTGTAAGCAAATCCTTCACATTCGACCGAACTTAGCGCGCTTTTTTCGGTCTTGGCTCGTGTGGCACCTTCCATTGGGATGATTGAGCTTTGGTTTCCACGTCATAACCATAAATCCATAATTCGTCACCAGTTATGACCCTCTGCAGCAAATTTTGGTCGTCGCGGACTGAGTCCAACAGCTCATTAGCAATGTTAATGCGACGCTGTTTTTGGTTGAAAATGGCCAAAAATCGAAGACGAGCCAAAACACTTTAACGGTATTTGCTTCTTTATTTTCAAAGAAATACGAGCTAATGACCCCTTTATACCGAAATACACGTGCAAGAGTTGCATTTTGTAGATACATTTTTTTTAAATTCTAACTTATAGATTTTTAGAACTTTAAATATATAAATTTTGATTATTGAGTGAGAAATGGGCTTCAGCGGTAAACAAAATTTTGTTTGGAAAAACATCATGCCAATCTGTTCTTTTAAAAGGTGTATAAGCTTTAATCCGCTGTTTGGTCATAGATGGCGTGAGTGAGCGTATTAAGCTACCATGGGTACGCCATACTTTTTGTTTATGAGTTTGACATATGTCAAAATTAATCAGTGCACATTGTCAGCAATTTCGTACAACAACATACATTTTTCCTTTGGTAATTAGGTCTATTTTTGTGCCAGAAAAAGAGCATATGCCGGAAGCTCTGCTTTTCTGCTTCAATTTGAAGAAATCGGCTGCCGAATTGTATCAAATGCTTATGGCCTATTGTGATAGTGCTTTATCGGAAACAACGTGCCGAGATTGGTTTCGTCGGTTCAAAGACGGCATATTTGACATGTGGGACAAGAAGCGTGAAAATCGGTCTGGGAAGAAGACAATACCCAATCGCAAAAAATGCTCGATGAGCAATTGGGTGTTACTCAACCAGCCATTTCCATGCGTCTGCGTTGGAAGATTAAAAAGATAGGAAAATGGGTGCCGCATGAATTGAACGATAGGCAGATGGAGCGACGCCAAAACACATGCAAAATCTTGTTCACCAGACAAAAAAGAAAGTCGTTCCTGCATCGGATTGTGAAAGGCGATAAAAATTGGATATATTTCGAGAATTCTAAACGCAAGAAATCGTGGGTTTTTCCCGGCCAACCATCAACATCTTCCCCAAAACCAAATCGCTTCGGCCGGAAGACGATGCTGTGCGTTTGGTGGGATCAGCAGGATATCGTCTACTATGAGATGTTGAAACCTAGTGAAACTGTCAATAGCCACCGCTACCACCAACAACTGATCAAATTGCACCATGCTTTGCGTGACAAAATAACGTATTATCAACAAAGACATGATAAGCTCATTTTCCTCCACGACAACGTACCATCGTACACGTCAAAAATGGTCCGAAACTACTTTGAGACACTCAACTGGGAGGTGCTATCCCACCACACTTATTCACTAGATCTGGCCCCTTCTGACTACCACCTGTTTTCGTCGATGGACCACGCGGTCGCTGAGCAGCACTTCGATTCTTACGAAGACGTCCGGAAATAACTTAATGAGTGGTTTGCCTCGAAAGAGAAGGAATTTTTTTGGCGTGGTATCCACAAATTTCCCAAGAGATGGGAAAAATGTGTAGTTAGCGAGGGCAAGCTAGCTTAATAATAAATTTATAATTATTTGAATAAAATTTGTTTTTGATTTCTATGAAAAAAAACATGTGTTCTTTTGACTAAAAAACAGCGCATTTAAGCTTATACACCTGGTAGCATCTAATTAACGGAAATTTTGTTTAAAAAAAAAACTACGACATTAAATGTCAATCTATAACCTATACGTAAATAAACTTAATCTAAAATAATATATACCAAATATTTTTTGAAATTATAAAATGGATAAACCAGTACCATCGAGTATGAAATATCGAAAATTATAAAAAATTGTTTTTCTTTTGCTTAAAGCTATAAAAAAAAATATTTAAAAATATAATAAATTATTAAATGATATTTTATTGATAAGAAAAACAATCATTTTGGACGATAAAGAGAACCTTTTGGACGAATGTTGTCCTTTCAAAAAAAAATATTTCGAGAATTTTCAAAGGAAAAGAATTCAAAACTAAAATCGAACTGCATTCCGAAGAGTCACGAAGAAAACATAAATAAAGATGCACCATTAGTTGGTCATAATGGAGTTCACGCCTTTGATTATTCCTTTCGCAACCCTTACAACCCTAGCACCCATTCACCTATCGTCATTCAATAATTTTCCATAATAAGAACAACAATAAAAATCTGGTACAACCATTTAAAATCAATTTTTACGCTTATTCCCATGATTTACACTTTAAAACGTTACACAATAATAAATTTTAAAAAGTCTGTACACTGTTTTCCGCTCGAAGCGTTTCCAAATGCCATTTTACCGTATCAACCCTTCTACATTGTGCACTTTTACAGCCATACCGCCATAAGGCTATGAATATTATTGCAAAATCAGAGCAAAAACCGAAGACATCATTTAACACTCAGTTCAGCCCATTTGGTTTTTTTTTATCCTATTCAAAAATTCTTTAAAAAAAAACTCTTTTCTTTTTTGGACCATTATAGAAAATATACAATCACAAACTAGACCTAATTCAGTTACATGTGTGCATTTGTCTATGAATATTTATATGTGGGTAAATGTCCTCAATATGGAAAATATTTAAAATGCCTCCTCGCCCTAAGGAAGCATCGCGAAAAAAAATTATTAGCAAAATACAACATGAACGCATAATAACAATAAAAAAAAATCCTTCCTGAACTGATAGGGTTCAATGAATAATGTTGAATTCGCAAATTCAGACTGCAGTCATAGAGCCTTTTTACAGTTCAATTTAGGAAGTTAATAAAGTTATTGAATCGATCTTTAGCCATTTATTATATATTTATTATCCTTTATCAACAGCCATAGTCCTATTCTATAGTAGCGGGGTGGCAGTTTAAAGAATTTCAAATTGAAATGGAATTGATAATGTCAATTTAAAACTTTTTATGACTCAATTTGTAAGTATTTCTGAAAATAATAAGAGCGAAAAACCTATTTATACGGTAACGCCCTTTATTTCAGGATAAAATTTGAGGTTATATTTTTTTAAATTCAATATTTTTTTTTTTTTTTGCAAATTTATTTCGGAAATAAATTGTATGAAATTTTAAAATTAACTATTGCAAAATTGTCTATTATAAGCTATGCGACGTAATGATTTTGTTATTTTTATTTTAATGTGGTTAGGGGGAAATGTTTTAAGGACGGGTTAAAGGTATTATATCTTTGAAAGTGTGGGATTTTTACGGTACTTAAACTTACCTAAATCTTCCTTAAAAATAACTCTATATGGAAACATCATCATGTAGTACTTTATGGGCAACACACTTGATTCAATCTAGCCTGTAGGCTATATAAAAATATGTGTAGTTGGCACGTTATTATTAAAAAATAATATCATAAAAATTACAATTTTCAATGACTCTTTTTTTAAATGCTTTAAAGTTTAAAAATTATCTACGTAAATAATAATATTCTCTATATTTTTATAATAGAAAGTTCAAATCGAACTATTTTAGCGGACAATTGACATTAGCAAAAATCGAAATTTTGCGTTCTAGAAACTTTTGTCGGAATGGGGGTTAAAATTTGTTATTTTATATAGTTTGTAGCGCCACGATTAGCTTAGATTAAAATCTTTAGGTTTGGGTCAGAAAAAAAATTGATAATTATGTGATAAGGCCATAGAGCTCAAAATTGACTGTAACGATATCTCCATATGCATTTTCAGACCAAAATTCGGGGATACAATGGCTTCTCCACATTCACTTGTGGTTGTTCCGAGCCCCATATATGGTAATTTTGTTTATTGATACATGCATAAAACTACGAGGGTCATTCAAAAAGTACTTAGCCTACAAAATAAAAATGAAAATTTTGGAAAGGTGGCAATTTATTTTTCCACATAATCTCCTTCAAGCTCGATACACTTGGCTCAGCGATGCTCTAACTTTTTTAACCCGTCCAAAAAATACATATTCTCGAGGGAAGCAAAATAGGCCTCCGTGGCGACGATTACCTCCTCATTCGACCCAAATCTATTCCCGGCGAGTGATTTTTTCAGGTTTGGAAACAAAAAGTAGTCACAGGGGGCCAAATCTGGAGATTACGATGGATGGGGCAGCAATTCGTAGCGCAATTCGACCAATTTGGCCATGGCGACGGCGGAGGTGTGAGCCGGCGCGTTGTCGTGGTGGAACAGCACTTTTTTCTTCGCAAAGCAGGGCCGCTTTTTCTTCAATTCGACGTCAAATCGGCCCAATAAGTCAGCATAGTAGCGCCCCGTGATTGTTTTACCTTTCTCGAGGTAATCGATGTGGATCACACCTTGTGAATCCCAGAAAACGGTGGCGATCACCTTTCCGGCCGATCGAAAAGTCTTCGCTTTCTTCGGAGCACGTTTGCCGGGTGAAGTCCACTGTTTCGACTGTTCTTTGGTCTCTGGTGTGTACCAGTGAATCCATGTTTCGTCGACGGTCACGAAACGACGCAAGAACTCCGCTGGATTGCGCTGAAACAGCGCCAAACACGTCGCCGATGTGGTCTCACAGTTGCGCTTGATTTCCGGTGTGAGCAAACGCGGCACCCATTGCGCCGACAGCTTTCTCATGCCCAGTTCTTCGTGTAGAATATGATGCACCGTTCCTACTGCGATGCCCACAGTCTCAGCTATCTCGTGAACCTTCAATCGACGGTCTGCCAACACGAGATCGTGGACTTTTTTAACGTTTTCCTCCGTAGCAGCCGTTTTCGGGGCACCTGGGCGTGGCTCATCAAAAACCGACGTGCGGCCACGAACAAACTCGTTGAACCAATTCTTGACGGTCGCCATCGAAGGAGAAGAGTCACCATACACAGCATCCAAGCGATCTTTGATTTCGCTGCGCGTTTTCCCTTCCAAGAACAAGAATCTAATCACCGAACGATATTGTTCTTTTTCCATTTTTGTGCAACCGACCGACACGCTCGCTTTCAAAGGCTCTCAAAACAAAACTAATGAAGTTAAACTTTGACAGTAGGCTACTAAAAGAATGTAAATTTCTTTTGTGACAGCAGTTCCATCGGGCGGTCAGGCTAAGTACTTGTTGAATGACCCTCGTAGAAATGAACTTCATCGCTGAAGTAAATTTTCATATCGCTAAAAAAAATTGACGGACACAGTCTCCTCATAAAATGCGAAACGCGGCTACGGTAGAATCACCACAAATTGTTTAAAAAAAATTACAATTTTTACGCATAGGTTATTAATTAAACAATCTATAATATAAAATGGCAAATATAAAACTATTCAACTGTTATCTTAAAAATCATAAATATATAAAACCTGTCTGATGATAATACTTTATTTTTTAAATAACAAATTTGGATAACCTGATGTAAGTTCAATAGAAATAACCTTATATGATGTTTTGATTACTTTTATAAATTAATTAATTAATAATTGAATTTTTATAGTTAAGCTAACAAAGTTGATGTACTTCTTAAAAGATTAAAAAAAATTTTATTAGTAATTACGAATGCACTTAGCAAAAATCTTTTTCAATTTTCAAAATAAGTTCCGATCATTCCAAAATGTAAGTATATCATGAAATCCAAAAAGGATATTGGAAAAATATAACAAAGATAATGTTATAGTATTTTTTGTGATTCTTTAACGTGTGTTAATTTTTTTACAAAAATTAAAAGAAAATTTCACTAACACAAAACAAAAAAGGATATCTTTAAAATGAAATGGGATAGGATTTTTTTTTTTTTCAGTATCATAAAATTGAATAATAAATTTCACAAAAATATTTTTATTCTCATCGATATCCTTATCTCAGTACACTAACATATAATACAATTGCTATGATTCGATTGTTGATTTATGCAAAAGGAAGTCGATTGCGAAAAAAATATCAATTACATCATGGCGGATTCTACTGTACTCTCTTATCCAGGATACGCATAGTCGTGATGAGCACGGATTCATTGATCCTTTCCGTTGATATTGTTCTCTGTTCATTGATTTTTTTTTATTCGATTCTTTCTCTTCTCTTTTTATTTATTATTATTATTATTATTATTATTTCGATTATTTTTTTTTTTGGATTCAACGGCTTTCTTTATTGGCAAAGGATCGTATCGATACATCCATAACAGTATCATTATTTCATTCTAGAAGAAAAAACCGAATTGATGAACTCCTTTCTAAGGTGTCCCGGTAAAGGATATGAAAAAGGTAAACGCATTTGCATTTCCATTCGAATTGCACTGATTCGCTTATTTATGATGTTTCAATCGAAAAGAATGGCGACTTTCAATCCTTTGTACGAACATCTTTTGAATAAAAATTAGCTAGACTTTCAGGATTTTTCTTCTGTGTAGCAAATGTTCTGCTTGTGACCGTTACAAATGTTCTGATTTCATTCAACTGAAAATAGAACAATATAAAGGGTAGATTTTTTATGACAATTTCATATCAAAGGATTTTTTTCTACATACAAGAGTGCACTACCTAAAAGTACTATAGTCTTATTGATTACTGACTGTACTTTCAAATGAATCCGTTTTAATTTTTTCATTTCTTATTCTTTTGACTGACATTAAAGTACCAGTGGTCAGTCAATCTTCAATCTTGTTTATGTATAAGAAGCAATTCGATTCCTTCATGCAAACTTGTAATATTGTTAGCCAGAATTGGATTTTTCTCTGTTTTCTTAGTTAAATAAATATTGTTGTTTTTGTCAAATATGTAAAACTATCCTTTTTATTGTCGCGTTAGAAAAATATTTCTTTGGATAAGTATTTTTTTTTGTAGTTTAGAGAATATTGTATATAAAAAATGTTTCCTAATATAATCGTCTTCACGTTATATAATTTGGAAAAAACAATTTTTTTTATATAAAATTTTTAGTAAAATATATTATTTTTATTTATAAAAAGATTAGTTTATGAACTGTCATTTTTAAATTTTGAACTTTTAAAATAATGCGTAAAAATTTCGGAGAAGATATGCCATTTGGGTTTTTCGAAATAATTTTCTTAAGCGATGTTGTTTATTTTTTAACTCGTCGGATACGTTAATAAGCAAAATTTTGAAATTTAAGCTTTAAGTAACTGTGGAAGAATCATTGTATTCAAAAAACATGTTCATTTTGGTCTGAAAGTATCATAGGCTTGTAATTCTTTGACAGTGAAGAAGAAGCGATCATTACCGTCAATTCTGAGCGCTGTGACCGGATAATTACCATTTATTTTTTATCTGAACTTAAAGATTTTATTTTGAATTAAATGCTGTTTAATTAAAACGATACCATAAGTCTAACCGCATGAACTTTTTTTGCTCTATTATGTAAAAAGTTGGATGCGGGATGTTTAATTTTGAAATTTGACAGTGTAAAAATCACAAGATCGTGATATTTGACGCCGCTAGAATATTATTTGAAAATTTATATCAAAAGATAAAGATAATTTTTTTACAAAGATAATTAATAGCTTTAAAATATTTTAAAGCCAAAATACGTCGAAAAACAACCCGAAATGTGCGACTTTTCGAAAATATTATGTCGTTTAAAAGTTGTGAATTTTTCGGTTTTACAAATAAATATAATATAATATTTGCAATATATTTAGTAAAATTATGTTGGTATGAAATAGTTTTTATTTTCATAAAAAAGGCTATCCGAAAAAAAAATATTTCATTTTTTTTCTATTTTTTTTTAGTGAATATTCAACCAAAAGTTTAACAATTTATATTAATTGAGAAACATTTCATTTTAAGGCGAAATGTTACGATGAATAATATAATCAGAGCAATTTAATCTAAAGTCACACCTTGGGTATAGGAGGTACCATATATTTATAAAAATTGGCAAATTCATACAGAAGGAAACCGCCATAAGAAGCGAAATGAATGAATTATTCACAATAGCATAATTTGAATTGTGTTGGGTTTTTGTATAGTATTCAGTATGAACTTTGTCAAAAATGGAATGAATATTCTGACGTTTTTAGCCCACAATAATAACTGTGTCGGTCTCTCTTACATAATACCGAAAGTACTCCGAAATCATAGCAATAACAGCAGAAAATGATGAACTTTGCTTAAAGAGTCTGACCTTACGCTAAGCGGCCTCTATTATAACGCTGGCAATATTAAGTTCGGACACAAAGCCAATAGTGAAAGGTAAACTTTGTATATCCAACCTTGTGCAAATAGCACAGTGCAATACAGTACAGTACAGATAATCATTGGCAAACGTTTAGATACTCTTATACAAAATACACAGAAGATAACCATCATCGGCACATAAAAGTTCGATTTAATCTATAAACGGATGAGTTGACACTTTAAAATCTCTAACAATTCATTTTCGTTAATTTATCAATTGTTAAGATATATTTTATTGAAAAAATAATTTTTTATCCATTTTATGGTATATTTATTTATTTATTCATTTTCCAACGGAAAAAAAAACCATATCTTTTGTTACTATTGTGCTTATAATAATATGGATTATCGAGATGTTGATATAAGCAGTTCAAGAACGATGAATTAAAATAGGTACTAATGGCAGAGTTTGGAAGCCAACACCTTGGTTTATACCCTTTTTATAAAGCTTTGGCAAATGGAAAAACAATAACCCAATTCATAGTGCATTAATACGATTTGGATTGTCATTTCTTTTGCTCCCCAATGATCGTACTCAAGAGTATTTAGTGCCACGCCATTTTCAAATCCCTTCAACACCAATAACGGTTGTCTAAAATAAAAATTGTGGGAAGTGGATGATGGGCAGGGCGTTACAATAAAGATGCTTTTCGCGTTTTACAGAATCCACCATAGTCCATGGGCATTATATATAATCTAAAACACTACACGAATACAGATTGAAGTGCGCTCACCGAGATATTTCCACTACCCTCTTTTCAGATCTTATCTATTCGCGAATGCATAAGCACATTCAACACCACAGCTATCAATGACAACCTCAAATTTGAATTTGAACGTAAATTTAAATATCAAAAAACGGAAACCAATCCATATGCACTTGGTGTTGGATGCAAATACCAAACCTAAACCTAAACCTAGACCCAATCATTTTGTAAAGTTTTCTGCATATACATGTACCATCCAACTAAAGGCAGGTGCAAACAAAGCTTTTGCAATCCATGAAATTGAAATTCATTTTAATTGATTTTGCCATGTGACTTTCCTTTTGAGAGAGTGTACGAAAGCAATTGAACTAAATTCCTATGGCATTGTTTAAACGAATGAGCGCTATTTACGAATCGAGAATTCGAATTGTTTAAAATTCACCTTCATCCTTTTTGTCTGAACGTTCACACCTTTGCGAACAAAAGTTCAATTGGAAATTAATTTGATTTTTCCGGAAATATTTGAAAAAATAAAACTTAAACACATAAAGTACAATAAGTTCGAACAAAAAACAAAATAATTCTAAATTAATCATGGTGAATTTTAAGAATTTTCTTTAAATTTTTTGATGCCTTTTTCGGTTAATTATTCCTTGATAATTAGTTATTTTTTTCATCCTTTTTTTGTGTGTTTTTTTTTTTGTTAATCGAAATAAGATTTTTAATTAAAAACTTTATAGTTTTTAGATTTTTGACTCTGTAATTTAACAATTTGTATTTATTTTCTAATAAAATTAACAAAAAAAAAAAAAATAATTTTAAATTATTGCAAAAGCAAATTTTCAGTAATGAGTAAAATTTTTAAATTTTAATTATATTGTAAGCAATTTGATTTATTAATAAAGAAATCAGTATAAAAACTTTCATATTATAAAGAACATAAGATGTAAAATTAATATAATTTGAGCATAAAATATATATTTCTAAATTTGAATTTTCTATTTGACTTGTGAATATAATTTAGTTAAAAAATTGAACAACACATTTGAATTTTCTTGCAAAACTGTTAGAATTATTATAAAAAGAACATATTTTCATTGCTATAAAAATAAAGTTAATATTCCAGTTCTAATACGTTAAAAATAAACAGATAAAATATTAAAAATCTGCAATAATCGATTAATTATTGAATTTTCCATTAAAAGAAATTGTTCTATTTAAAGTTGTAGAAAAAATTTCGTAAAATATTTCAAATCGAATTTAAACTAATTCATCCCCTATAAAAGTATATCGATATTCGGGCAGTTTGTTCAAACTACAATACATCCATTTTTATAGCCCGAAAAACCAATATTCGCAATGGAAAATATAATGAAATATACAATAGCGAGTACGAATTGGGAGCGCATACAAAACTGAATGACAATGGACAACTCCCCTTTTTTGGAATTGTTTAGATTCGGTTGGATAAAAAATTATGTTGATGCCTATCTATCTTCCTTGTATAACTGGTCGTATTTTGGAGGGAATGTGATGTGAAAATGTATTTTGTATGCAATCGTGGCTTGGCATTCTCTACGCGGATGGTTGGAAAGTATTTGGAAAAATGGAAGAATGGATACGCCCACGGTATGGTCTGTCTTCTTTTTTCAAATTGTTAACATTAAGTGTATCTCTTTTTGTGTTGTTGAAGTAAAATCAGCGGGAGGCCAGTTGAGAAGGAGAACTTATTCCCAAATATTCGGAATTCTCTCTCTGTGATCTGCTATAGCACACACATGGCGTTCCTGACCAGTTAATTCTGAACCTGCCGAGAGAGAGAGCCATTCTCATCAGACGGTCCACCAAATTTTCTTGACTTTTTCGAGATTCATTAATTTTGTTGCCCATCGTTAGTACCGCCGAAGTAAACTGTAAGCGTATGCTATGAGCATTCAGCAGAAGACGTGTAGAACTACGCTCAGAGCGCATGCCTTCGCTATGACCATTTAAAGATTCTACAGAAAAATCCAAGGGGAAAAATGAGCAATCACCAGAGAACTTATGGACACTCTCCCGGAGCTTCAGCTCAAATACGCTCGCACTCAGTGCCATTGCTGAGTACCAGACTGTGTAGGCTAAAGACCGAAACACTCCGCAGTCGTGAGACGGATGAAAGAATAAGAAAAAAAGAAGAGATTTTTAAACAACGGCGGCGTGTAACAATAACCAATCGAATCCCAGAGCCAATCAGAACACTGGAGGACGCTGCCATACCGATGGAAGTGGCAATCGACAACGCATTCAATTAGCGCCAGTTGGGCAGGTGGCTTGAACTCATCGGATGGTGCCCAGAATTTCGATAAATTTCGGCGGCTTTCCGCTCACTCTCTGATCAATTTGGAATCTAAACTGGAATCAGAGTTGGACTAGTAGTCGTCGCTGAGTTCGAAGTATGCATAACAACTACAAATATAACCCTTTCTCGCAGCGACTGTGTATGATAACTTACATACATGGCACAACACTAATTTAACATTCTCAATGTGTTTGGAGTATGGTATTAACCAGATTCCAACTAAAGATAAAATTCCAACTCCCCCAAAAAATGTTGTATCTATTTTCTATAAACAATCTATGTTATTTTTATTCGTTTCTTTTTCTTATTATTAATTATTATTTTCTTATTAATTTTCTTGTAATTAATGTGTTTTCTTATTTAAAATATTGTAGTTTTTCTTTTTGCAATTGGATTTTTTTAAAATATGATCACTTATTTATTGAAATGATTGTGCCAGAGAAAGAGAGAATTTTTATGCGTTTCACTCTTCTATAAACAGAACCTGAAAGTATGTGAATTTCTGTACTGGTGTATTGGAAAGATCAATTGGATTCCCACTTGATCAAAATGTTGCGTTCGGATTCTTATTGTAATCTTATATGGATTATACACGTGGAAACTGTGTTAAAATTATTCTTGCAAAAATATCTTTCCCACTTTTATCAAATCTACATAAGAGAGTATTTACAAAAATTGCCAGTTCTGATTCCTATAAACAGTATGGAATGGAAAAAAGCCCATTTCCAAATGTGACGGAGCTTGCAGGTGTATGTAAACATGACCCACACATGCGTAAATCGTATTTAAACACTCACAATTTTATGTTTACGAGAATTTTATACGTTCTTTGACTTCTTCAAATGCAGTTTTTTTTACTCGTGTATACAAGTTTTAACATTTTTTGTCTTAACAATTTTACTTAAATTTATACTATTTTTTTGTATATTTATTACAAATACATAAAAAACTTGTATTTTCATATAAAACTTTTCTTATACTTTTACATTTTCTGGCAAAACACAATATGAACACATTGAAAAATAAATAAATTCGTATTGGTATGTATATATATGTATGTAAATATACACATACAATGATACATTTTTTTTAACTTGAATGAGTGTATACGAAATGATTTTATATTCACTGGAAATAAGGAAAATAGAAATGTCAGTTACGTTAAAGGTTTTTGCAAGTTTAGATGTAAAAGAATTTTCATGAACAAAAAATTTTTTTGAAACACTAAACATTATTATGTGAAATTTGAACTAATTGTTTATCGATAATTTGTATTATAATCAACAACCAAAAAAAAATCCTATTAAAACAAAAAATAAAAATTCATAAGAACAACAATCTAAAAATAAAATTAAAAAAAAACTTTTAATTAATTTTTATAATATAAACTCATATTAATGGATATTTTAGTTTATTTGAAAATTAATAAAACAAAAAATGTCCGTAGTTTTAGTGAAGTAAGAAACTGAAAAATTTATACTTAAACAATTTATTTAAATAATAAAAAAAAAACTAGTATAAATTAAAAGTAGTTTCCTTATTTTTATTTAGTGAAAGCAATTTTTTCAAGTTTGGTTCTTAGAAAATAATATTACGAATTATTAAATAGTGTGTTGAGAAAGCAAAAAAGTAAATAGTTTTTGATTAAAAAGTTTTTGTGTGAATTTTAGACAAAGAAATAAACAAAATTATATTCAAAAATACTTGAATATCATCTAAGGTGTACTTTAGTGATTATATATTAACGTTTTCATTTTAAAAAAAAAATCATATTTCAAATTATAATGTACATATAAAAAATCAGAAGACACTCAAAATCTGATTTTGATTAAATCGTATTGGATGTAAGTCGTATTAGAAAAAAAAAGGATCATTTTCTATGTAAGTGGAAGGTTCTAATTGGAGTTGGGATGTAAATTTTTTCGTATGCATTTTATTTGGCCAAATTTCATTCAAATAGCATATTTCCTTTAGTTATTATTTAAACAAATTTGATAGGATATTATTAATTATTTTTATATATTTATAAATTATTATCTTGCGTTAAATTCAAAATTTTAAAAATATATACGAAATTTTTTTAAAATTTATTAAAATAGTAAAAATAATACTTTTATTGCTTAAAAACTCAATAAATTTGTTGATTAACAAGAATACTTTTTGATTAAACATAATTTTACAAGAATAGTACAGAAATAAAGGATAATATTAATTTACTGATTGAATAGTTTTAAGTTTAGTCATAAAAAAATATAGTAAATAAAAAATATAAAGTAGCATAGATTCTCGTAATATCATAAAATAATCCATAAAATATTTTATTTTCGTATGCAATGAACAACATAATTTTCACCTACCATCGGTAAAAACAAAAATACATTTTCTTTGCAAATATATAGAAAATATTTTTCAAAATAAATTCAAATCGATATCCTTTATTAAAACATATTGCATAATCCCAAAAGAACTATAAAAAATTTATAGAAACTAAATTAATTAAAGAATTTTGTCCTATGTAAAAAAATCAATAATTCTCTATTAGAAAAAAAATAAAAAGAAAAAATTCAAACAATATATGTATAAATAAATGAATTCATTAATTTGATTCAATAGAATTACTACAGTTTGAAAATACAATAATTAATTGCCATTTCTCTGTCCTCAAGAGGCAACAGCAGCCATTTCAAAAAGGATTATGGATTGCATGAAAAGGCCCTCTAAAAAAGTTGCTGCAAATTAGTTATTAACCTATAAAGGGTGGTTGTATAATAATGGAATAAATATATACAGAACAAAAAAACAAAAACAAAACAAAAGTAAAACAGGACACAACACGTGGCTTTTATTGAATTGTAGAAAATAGTCCATTCTACTTTTATGGCATACAAAAAATTATCAAGAAAAAGTCCTGCTAATAAAAAACCTGAAAACATACGCACCTATATATTTATTTGTAAGTACATATGGTCTTATATAAGTGTTATCGTTAAAATGCAGCCTAGAATTACTTTCAACACAACTACTTCCAATAGTCAACCACCACCGTATGTTTTGTCACCACCACTTCTTACAACCTAAAAACTCCTTATACTCGTACTGGCCCAATCGAAAATTCTTTTTGTAAAAAATATAAAATTAACAACTTCTCTGGCACAACGAACCAGTTCCGTGCACCCTAAAAAAAATTGACGCACATTTGGTGGGGGCGATCATAGCATTCGATACCCTTGCTACTTCTAATATTTAAATTCCTCTAACCACTAATACTTCAACAGCAACAGCTACCCTATTACGTCTTACGGACGGCATAGAGGGTGGAATTACCTTCAATGAATTAGTCCAGCAGAGTCAATGTATCTACATGCATACAATCTAAAATGATAGGAAAGATAGACCAGGATATAACAATGCCAAATAAGATTATATACGTTTTCGTCCTTATGTAAAAATTGTAATAAAACCACCAGGACAACACCTGCAACTAAGCAAATAAAATTTTTTTCGATTGGAAGTATGAGTATCGCGGCAAGTGATTTTTTTCCCTACAATTGTATTAGGAAAAAATACTTTTTTATATTAGTTTTATTAATTGGGCAAAAAAAAAATGCTTATAACAATTTCCTTGAAAATATACCCGATTTTATAAACTTTTCAATTTTTATCAAATCGAGTCACTTTTCACTATTGTTGAGGGTGTACTCAAGTCAAATTGAAAATGCCGTCGGCACGCGGTTATATACAATAATTGAAATTGAATTATTTACTACAATAATAATCTTTTAAAAATAGTTAAACATCACCAATATTTGTTATAATATTTATTATGATTTTTAATATTTATAAATAAATTTAAATATTTCTTTTTAAAAAATAAATTTTTTAATGTTTACTCAAAACTTTTCGAAGATTGTCATTATTATCAAAACATATACACATATTTATGTTATATCATATAAAAGGCATTTTTAATAGTTTTATTGATATTTTAAAATTTATATCTATTTGTTTAGATTATTTTCATTTTTTTTATATTTTAATTAATTAAAAATAACTCTCCAAAAATTCTTTAACGTATCTCATCTTATAAAATCATTACGTCGTAGATAATTCTGTGCATAATTATTTTTTTGTTGATTCCATTAATAAATTCTTGTTTGTATTTTTACAATAATTATTAATATAATATTTGATATTTTAATAAATTATTTTTATAAGATTAACTAAGCAAAACTTGATTTTGATTATTCTACATTTTGCTAAATTATTACAAATAATTTTTATCAATTATTACATAAATAAATTGGATTATCCAATTCATATATTGGAAAGTAAAATTATATCAAATATAATTAAAATAAAGTATTTGATTAAATTTTTAGTTTAATATATTAGATATACTTTGCCATTAGGTATATTTAAATATTTATTACAAAATGTTTTGCAGGACTTGATTCTTTTGAGTTAATTTTTTAATAACTTTTTCGCATTTTTCGGGACGTAATTCGGCCATTACTCGAAGAATATTTAAGCTTTTAAAAGCTTAAAGATTATTTGCGTAAACAAATATATAATTTTATATAATTTTAATAGAGAAATTCCAACGGTATCAAATCGCCAATCTTACAGGCCAATTGAAAAATCTCGAAATTATCTATCCTGGAAACTTTTCCGTTAAATAAGTTTAAAATTTGTTATTCTTTATGGCTTGTGGCACCATTTTGTTGAAACCACATATGGTCTAGATTAATATCTTAATGATCAGATTAAAAACAGAAGTTATCAGTCCTTAATAAAAAAAAGGGGGGGGGGTCTCAGATCTAATTTCCCCACAAATACTTATTTTGTGGATACAATGGCTTCTCTAAAGTCACTTGAGGGTTTTCAGAACCTCATATATAAAAAGTTTGCTTTTAACTTATCCATCTTCTGCACATTTTTTCATATAAAAGGTGTTTTTAGTGGATATATAATCTACAATGTAAAATGATTGAATGCTACCTTAATCGGTAAACCTCTATTATCTTTATATATATATATTTTTTAAGATAATAAAAAGAACACATTTTAAAGAATAATTAAACTTTTTATTTAATATAAGATACTTTTTAATAGATCTCCAATAAGTAATTAAAAATTTCTAAAGTAAAAATTATCCCTTATAGAGAGTAAAAATAATATTAAAATTTTTTTATCTAAAATGAAAATTATTCTTTTTAGTAAATAATTTGCTTTCAGCCTAAAGTAAATCGTTGCAATTGAAATAATAGATTTTTTTGATTAAAATCATAAGATTTATTCATGGGATATTATTATTTCTTAATTTAATCAAGTCATAGAATTTATTCAACAAAAAAAAAACTTATTACTCAATTATAAGCATTAACTTTCATGCGTAAGAATATGTTCTGAAAATAAAAATCCAATTAACATGATTTTCTGAGTTTGTAAGTAATTTTTCTTATCACATTCTAATATAAGACAATGGAAAGAAAAATTTCTAAAAATACCTAAAATTATTAAAACTAAAAGAAAAACTGAAAAAACACAAATAGTTAGCATTCTTTTATGTATTAAAATAATAATTTTAATAGAAACTAAAACAAAAAACCTCCCATTTAACCTTAAAATGGAGCAGAGAACATATTTCGGGATTTCATTAGAAAAGGTGAAACTAATTCAATAACAATAACACATCATTATTTTACTATTAATCCTTATGTATGGTCATCAAATTGTGTTTGATAAGCATCTAAGAATAAAAAGATTATGTAATTTTCAAATGAGTATCCGCCGATCGGAACATTTTATTATAAAAGACAACAACAACCAAATGCCTCCAAATGAAATTAAGTCTAAAACCTACCGCCGTACGATTCGGGTTTAAGTTAAGTCCGTTCTTCTCTAATGTTGTTGTCTAGTAGTTTGAGCATCCAACTGGGGTCCGAAAAACGAAGTCCAAACCACATACGAACGTAGAAAAACAGAAATTGACTAAACATAACACTTGTAGTTGCATGTAAATTTTTGAACATCTTTAAGATGTCGTCTGTAGTGGCCAGCTGCCATTTCGGAGGCATTGAGGTGTCACGCTAATAAAACTGTGGCTAAACACCAATTACTGGATATTCTCTTGTAGACTGGAATATGAACAGAGGACATTTGGAACAAGTTCTCTTATTTTCTGGTCAGACTTTTATGACTACTTAAAAATTATAATTCTTCTCTCGTCTTTCTGTTTTTTTTTCCCGATGGTTTATTTTTTAACATATTTTTTTTTGCTTTTGTTTTTTAATATTGTATTTTTTTTTTAGAATTTTTATATTATTACTAATTTTATTATTATTAGTAATAAGATATAGTGGTGATAGTAGAAAATAGTAGTACTCGTACGAATAGTAATTTTTATTGTTTTGACCTTTCCGTATTTAGATTTTAAGTCGAATAGTTAATAAACATAGTATAATCCAATTTGCATTTTGGAAAGTATAATTATAAAAATATTGTCCAATAAATTTGTGTCTTAATCGAAAATATCAACAAAAAAATATTTAAAGAAAATTCATTAAAATAGCATAAAAATACGCCCAAAAGAAGATTCATAAAATACGAAGAAGATTGTGGGAATAAAAATTTAGAGATAATAAATATAAAAATTATCAAGGATAGAAAGACAAAATTAAAATAAGATATTGAAAATATTATAATTTTAAGGAAAAACCTCATTAACTAATTGAAAAATAGCTTTGAGGCTATTTCTATCCACATCTTATCTTATTAGTTATCGTAGGTTCTAATCTCCCTTATTAAGGATACCTTCATTTATAAGAAAATTGAAAATGGACATAAATATTTAACTTAAACTAAATTCTCTCATGTATAAATTTTTCAGATATTAAAAAAATATTTAGCTACAAAAAGAAAAAAACTATTTTAAAAACAATAAAATTGGAATTTGAAAAAAAAAAATTAAAATAATAAATACAAACCAATTCTTATACTCAAATAAGAAAGTTTTTGTTTCTGTGTAAAAAAGAAGTGATCAAAAGTTACAAAATAATATAAATTAGTGCATATAAAAGAGATTTTTAAACATTTTTGCATTTGAAAACAAAAGTGAAACAAGTGAAACAGAAATAATATTATTATTAGAATTCAAACATCGACAGGGTGTATTGTGAACAATTTTACTTTGGAACAAATGAAAGCGTATAACAGGTAAGATTTAATTTGAATTTTATTTTTCTATTGTATTTATTCTTAAATATAATAAAATTTGTTTTTCTTACTATAAGATTTTTTGTTTTATTTTTTTTTGTATTAAAATGATGGTGTTAAAAATTGTTTTTGTACTATATATGATGGTCTTTCTTTTGGTAACAATTTTAAATTTTTTTATGCTTCTATGTTATTGCCCTCAGCTTTTCGATTGAACTACTTTAAATACTATCGATAGTACCAAAATAATGTCCTTTCAAGAGTTTTTTTATTTTATCAATAAGTAACAACGACTATGATCAAAATAATAAAAAACTTAGGAATCCATTTTTTTTGGACAAAAACTCATTAACGAAAATGGCCGTGCGACGGTAGAACATTCTAGTATCTGTTATGTCTTTTCTGACCGAAATAATCCTCTTTCTAAACATTTTAAAGTTCTTTTTAAAAAACATTGGAACCAGTTTATTTTTAACAGTGTGTCCTGAAAAGTGCCTTTACTCGCTACATATTTGTATCTGTTTTCGATGTTGAAGTCTTTCCTCTGCAAAATAATTTTTTTCAGCATTCAAAAAAAAATGTTTGCTACTGAAAAACTTATGTTATTGATAAGGAATATTCTTCATAACCTTATAACAATAAATAATTGCAAAAATTTCCTATAAATCCATTGTATTTGTAATATAAAAATTTAGATCGTAAGTCCAAAATGGGCCTAAATTATATGGGCCAATCAGGCAACACTATAATTTTGACAGATTTTGTCTGACAGCTGTCATACAGGACGTTAATGAAATTTCAGTCCAAGGAGTAGTACAAGCCACCCGAAGGTGCTAAAATTGTTCAGCTTTTCGAATGAGTGATGAAGCGAATTTTACATTAAACGGAACCGTAACCAAACAAAATTATCGGTTCTACGGAATTGAAAAACCTTAAATTATTAAGGAGGTACCTCTTTACGACCAAAACTTCCTGTGTGGTTAGATATTTGTACTGATATGGTTATTGGGCCTTTTTTTGTTGAAAATGAATGTGATCAAGCAACAACCGTCAATTAGGAACATTATCGGACTTTGATAACTGATTTTTTGATGGCAAATATTCGTGAAAAAGGTATAAATCTCTTCTGGTTTCAAGAAGATGCCGCTTCACCCAAAAAGTTCTCAATAAAATTATTTTACTTATGTTATAGTGTGAAAGAAAAGTTAAAACAGTAGCGTCATTCGGAGAAATCTGGCAACATTGCGAACTCTCCCGGTCTACAGCTCCTTTGGTAACTAAGTGACCCTATAGACCTCTTTACGACCAAAAATATAGTGATTGGGTCGTTTATTTTTTTTTTTTAAATATGATTGTGATCAAGCAACAATTGTCAATCAGGAGCTTTATCGGACTATGATAACCGATTTTTGTATGCGCTCTACCCCACAGAGCAATCAATTTTTTTGAAGCTATTATTTCCTGGTTGTTTGATATAGTAATTTTGACTGTCGCCACAGGAATGTTTTCTGTGCGGCTACATGAAATCAAAGGTTTGCATCAACAAGCCATATCGGCTGAACCACTTAGAAATGTAATGGAAAATGCCAAAAAAGGAGCACATTACCCCACATTAGGGCAACTACTTGCGCGATATCATATTTAAGAAATGATCATTACAAATCCCCTTAAACCGAATTATATTTTTTTTTGCATTTTGTGTGTTTTTTAATGATTTTTTTTTAGAACCAAATAAGTTCATCTACGAGGACCTTGCAGGTATATAATAAGATGTTTAATGTATTTATAAAAATATAAGAAAATTACCCTCTTCAATATTGCAGAATAAATTCTTCCATTTTGTTGAATAGATAATGGCGGCGACCATATTTGCTTATTTAGGAAGAAACTCAAACCACATTAGAGCCATATTTAAAATGTTCTGTTATGTTTCTTTTTTATTATTAAAATGTATGTTTCCTATTTTTGTTAAGATTCAAAGTGGGAATTAATTCTGAATAAATAGGAAAATTTCCAAATATAATAGTTTAGACCAATTTGTCTAATTAAAAGTATCATTCCTTAAATACAATAGAACACCGATCAACTTCATAGAAAATGGAAGAAAAAAAGTGACCACCACCTAAAAACATTCAAAGTAAAGAAAAGCCATTAAAACAAAAAACTATTAACCGCATAGAAAATAAAAGAAAAAATACAGTATTTAATAGAAAAAGAAAATTTCACCTTAAAAAATAATAATAGAAAAAAAAATTAATTAATTCAGACGAACAAAATGGATGTATTTTTCTTTAATGAAAATATTTATGTAAAAATTTCCTGTTACAAATTATGTTACTTGGATGGGGAAAAACTGTACAGACGAGAATACAAAATAGAAAAAATTTTTTATATAAACGTTAGAATGACCATTTTTTTTTTGATGGAAATGGAAGGGGCTGAAGTAATACTAGTGCCATTAGAACAAATGTGAAATTATTAATATGAGCGGAAGTTCATTTAGTTCTTAAGTCAGCAGGTTGTATTTGTGTTCTTAAAGTTTATGGGTGAATATTTTGAAGGAATAATTCTTATCAATGTTCGTATACAATTATTATAAAAGTCCTCCTAACTTACTTAAGTAGTTAAAGAAGAAAAACATTTTTATGAATATTAGGGACTAAAAAAATATAGTCCAAAAAACTTTTTAAAGTTAACTATTCAATGCGAATTTCAATTTTGTTGATAGAAATTTTTACTTAATTCAATTATTATTTTATTAATTAATTTAGTATTGGTTTATTGTATTTGCTTGCAAAAATTATGTAATTATGATATTAGGCATATTTCCGGCGCAATTTAAAGACCTAAGCTAATTTGGCGACTTTCTCAAATAATTTTAAAATTTTTTTTCCGCCAATATTTGAACATGAAAATTAACAAGATATGGCAGAAAAGTAATGATAATGATTTTTTTTTAAAATTTTTTTTTTTTTATCAATAATATCACCATTAAACTAGTTTTATTGGATAGCTATCCGAGGTCTGTTCAAAAAGTATCGGGAATTTTGAATTTCCCCGGGTTACGTATATTTGATTTTCGATTTTTTTTGTCGTTATGTTGGTACTCATGTCTCTCACTTATGCCGACAACTTCGGCCATTTTGAATGTTCAGTTAATTTTTGACACCTTCTTTGCTTACACGTGTTTTGGCTCGTCTTCAATTTTTGGCTCGTTCTATTGGATAGCATATACATCGGTGGAGGCATTGTTTCTATTCTACGTGGTAGTGCTTGAAGGATTCCTTCAGCTGCGCGATTACACTCCTTAGGCAGTTATGGACAATCGACAGTACTAAGATAACTTCGTAACAAGTATTTTTTGGTCTTGAAAAACAAAACAAAATCACTCGAATGGAAAGCCAAAAAGGCCATGTAAATGGGCACGTTTTTATGGTAGAGCCTCCAAGTACCCGCAAAGTCCAACCTGACGTAAAGAACCTCTTTTTCTGAGGTTCTTTTTTCCTGACTTGAAGAACCTCTTTTTCTGAGATTGTACTTTTTATAAATAAACCTTTAAAAGATTCCTTCGCCTTTGAACTTTTTTATAAAAAGTTGAATATGGATTTTTTTAAGAACTTTTGAAAAGGTTTTACAAGAACTTTTTTATAAAAAAATTGGTTTACAGTTTGTCCTGAAGTGGTGAAAAGAGCCCCCATTCCATTTGTTCAACATTTTCATAAAGTTAGATAACATCCTTACAAGTGTTTTTTGGTCTTGGAAAAAAAAAAACGTACCCATTCACATGGTCACAAAAAGACCATGTGAATGGGTACGTTTTTATGGTAGAGCCTGCAAGTACCCGCAAGATCCAACCTGACGTGAAGAACCTCTCAAAGTCCAACGTAACCTCTAATAAAAAGTTAAATATGGAATCTTTTAAGGACTTTTGAAAAGCGTTTACAAGGACTTTTTTTATTAAAAAAATTGGTTGAGAGTTTGTCCTGAAGTGGTGAAAAGAGCCTCCATCTCATTTGTTCAACATTTTCATAAAGTTTCGATTTTGAATTTCTCCTTGAACGAGGATTAACTTCCACTCTTTCTCGGCTCTATAAATAGTCATTCTCCAGTTTTTACCGCAAAACTTATGCTTTCAGAAAGGAATATTCTCTATTGAGTTATTGTAGTTTTCTGAAGTCAAAGTCACCAACCCTAACACAAAATTTGATAGGATTTCTTCAAATTTTACGGTTTCACTTTTCGTAATCAGACGAGCTGAAGACCATGGAGGTTTGCAGTGTTGCCAGATTTCTCTCACATAATATCATAAGTAAACAAATTTTATTGAGGAATTTTTGGATAGGAAAATTCTGAATTTTAGATCATATTTATTTGGAACTTAAAAAAATTACTACAAAAAATATCTTATCACCGACATATTTCCAAGATAAAAGCTTTTTCCGGAACAAGTATAAATTCTTTTTTTAAATTGTTAGTTTATTAATTATTAATAGAAAATTAATTGTTATGAAAATATAATTAAATATTCTTCTTAATTTTAACAAAAATAACAATCAGTATTTAATATTATATTTTATTATTAAATTATTTATTTTTTAAAAGAATTAAAATGACCTTTAAGAGAAAATTATCAAATTCTTATCAATAACTATCAATTTCTTTAATAAATTAATTTTTGAAAATTCTAAAAGACCTTAAAAATATTTTCTAATAAATTTTAATTAAATATCAATTGAAATAAATTATTGGTAATAGTCAAAGTATTTTTAAATATCAGTCAACTCTTTTTGAGCTAAACGACTAAAATTTAACTTTGAAATAATTTTCTCTGGTGTTTCTTAATTAAAATTTAAAAGGTTTCAACAAAGAGAAAATATTATATCAAAGAGTTCTTAAAAGGGTTTGGGAAACAGTAAACAAAAGTTCAAACGTTGTGCATCAATAAATAACCATCACTTTGAAGAATTTCCAAACTCTTTGATTCGTTTCAATGGGGTGAAAAGATACATTTAAACCCCATTTAGACAAAGGTGCTTTCACAATTTTTCTATTGTCATGGCAGTAATTGTTATTCTTTATTTAATGTTAAAAAATTTTTAATTTTTAATTTTTATTAAAAATTTACTACCATTTACATAAATTTAAGTATTTTGCAGAATTTTTAAACTATTTGAAAACAGTTTTGTTTTTAAAATGACAAATTATATTATAAAAAATATAATTTTTTCTGAAAAAAAAATTTAATCTAAAAGGAGGCCTTCAAAATACTTTATTAAAATAATTTTTACTAAATATTCTTTTCACATTATTTTAATGTACAATTACAATTAGAATTAAAGAAAAAATCTAAAGTGTTTTTTTTTCTGCCATTGCCAAAGAGTGTATAAGATACCAAGTTTTCTCCAATATGTGCTTCGATAAGTAAGTTTATAATAAAACATATATGATTTCTCTAAGGACTTGATAATTTTAAGGTACAATAATTTTTGATAGGTTTCTACCATGGATTTTAACTGTAATAGTTTTTAAATAATCTAAAGTTTGAAGATAGCTTGTGTAAATATAATCTTTAATGCAGTTTTATCAGAAAAAAACCAAAGGCGCCAAATTATAGGCTAATTGCCATCATAAAATTTCAAAATTTCACATCATTGGATCTTTTAGGAACAAATCCAAAATTCTTTATGTTATTATTCTTGTGTCATCGTCCACATATGGTTTAGATCAAAATCTTTAACATAAGTTTATACCCAAAAGAGTTAAACCTTAACCACCCCTTCTTCTTTATTTATAAGAGAATAAGGACCAATGACTACTTTAGACGAAAATAAACATCATGCAGTTACTTTTTTTTATGGATACAATGGCTTTTCCGTAGTTACGAGGGTCGTTCAATAAGTCCTTAGACAATCTAAGAAATTGCGCTCGTAGTGTCGGTAAAGTAGTATTATCGACAGGAAAGCTGTCAAAATTTTAGCTCGACTTTAATCGACGATAAAAAAACGTAGGTCAATTTCTATCGTCGATTAAAGTTAACGACATTTATTTGTGCATAACAATGGAAAAAAGCGAGTTTAGGGCTGTCATCAAACATCTCCATTTGAAAGGCTTAAGCCCGAAAGAAATCAAATCCGAGTTGGATGCAGTTCATGGCACATTTGCACCTGTGTTTGCGACGGTTTACAATTGGGTGAATGAATTTAAACGTGGCCGTTCATCCACAAAAGATGAACATCGTTCAGGACGCCCAGTTGAGGTGTCTACTCCTGAAATCATCGACAAAATCCACGATCTGATTTTGAATGATTGGCGAATTAAAGTGCGCGAATTAGTTGAGGCCACGGGCATATCACAAGGTACAGTCGCTTCAATTTTGCATGAAAAATTGTCTGTGAAAAAAATTTCGGCAAGATGGGTGCCGCGTTTGCTCTCAGAGGAGAATAAGCGCAATCGTGTAGTGGACTCTGAGGCTATGTTGGCACTCTTTCATCGCAATCCTGCTGAATTCCCTCGTCGATATGTCACTGTGGACGATACCTGGATACAATACTACACTCCAGAAACGAAGAGACAGTCATCACAGTGGATTTTCAAGGGTGAACGGGCTCCGAAGAAGGCAAAAACTGTGCCATCGGCCGGCAAGGTGATGGTCACGATCTTTTGGGATTCGCAGGGCATCATTTTTATCGACTACTTGGAAAAAGGAAAAACAATAACAGGAGCGTATTACGCGTCGTTATTGCAACGGTTGAGCGAGGAAATCAAAGAGAAACGCCCCCATCTGAAGAAGAAAAAAATCCTCTTGCATCAGGACAATGCGCGTGTGCACACCTGCGCTGTTTCCATGGCCAAAATTGTGGAATTGAGAATGGAATTGTTGCAGCATCCCGCTTATTCACCAGATTTGGCCCCGAGTGACTATTTTCTTTTCCCCAATCTGAAGAAATGGCTTGGCGGACGACGGTTCCCTTCCAACGAGGACGTCATTGCTCAAACGGATGAGTATTTTGCAGAACTTCCGAAATCCTATTTTTTGGACGGGATAAAAACGTTGGAAAAACGGTTGGGAAAGTGTATAGGGCTAAAACGAGATCATGTTGAAAACAAATTTTTTTTTTAACAAACAGTTTTTTCCCATCTTTTTCTAAGGACTTATTGAACGACTCTCGTATTTGTGGGCTTCTAGAGCCCCATATATGACATTTTCCAGTGAAGAGATTTTGTTATGAATAATCACCATCCAAAGCTCGTTAGTCAATAATTTGCACATTCCTTAATCATAATTTAAATTATTTTGGTATTTGTTAAGTTTTCTATAATATAAAATGGCAAATTTCAAGGTAAATAAATCTTATCTGAAATTTTAAAACTACTTAACAACTGATATATCATATATTAATAATATAATTTTTAAACTACAAATTTAATGATTTTTAAAAATACAAATGGATAATTCTTTAAATTCTGATCACTTTGTCTAGTGATCAGCAGTCTTGAGTTTGATTTTAGATAGTGCAAGAGCCACAGTGCACTTTAATTATGGAAAGGCAAAAAGCCAGATTGTCCAAATGTTATTCAAAATGACTATAAAAACAAATAACTAATCGTAGATTTTGTAACAAAACTTCTATTAATAAATAATATATCAGAAGAGTTTTTTATTTTATAATTAAAGGAATTTTAACAAATTAAATTAAATTGATAAAGAATTTTTGTATAAAAAATATGACTTTTTTTAAATTTAATGTTTCAAGAATTATTATATTTTTTGTAATTTAAAGAATTTTTTTTCCAAAATATTTGAATTAAATAACAAAAAGAATTTATTATTATTTTTTTTTTTGAACCTTTAACAAGTTTTTTTTTTTACTTTTGCAAGGATATTTTTTTATTTAAAATTTATTATAACGTCAATAAATAAAAATAACTAGATTCTTTCTTAAAAAATTATTACAAAAAAAATTTCAGAAAGAAGTATTCAAAAAAAATGGCATTTTATTAACATTAGAAGAAAGCTTTTTTTCTATGAAATAAAAGTAAATAATAAAATTTTATTTAATTATTATTCATTATTGTATGTACATTATTAATTAATTGAATATAAAATTTTTTGGTTGAATAACCAGAAAAAGATGAACAAAACCAACTGAGCATAATAGATAAGAGAAAAAAAACCATACACATAATTAAAAGTTTAGTTAGTATGCTTTCTGGTAATGTTTTTGGGAGAGAAAATGAAAACATTCGAAAGGTTAAAGAAATTTAAATAGGAAAAAATGAGCAGAGAAAAAAGACTTGAAAAAAATATAAAAATGTTTAAATGCATACGTGGTATTTTGTCAAAACAGTACCATTCAAAAATCTCGATTTAATTAGCAAACGAACGAACCTTTGACAAAGTTGTCTGTCTATTGATGTGAGTTTGTTTTTTTTATAATTTTTTTTTTATCAAGCAAAAAGCTACCGTTTTTTGTACACAAAGATATCTCGGTCGCAGGTAGTGTTAGTGTTGCTAGAAGGACTTATAAAGACTTCTCCCTTTCGCCTTACGCCATCTACCCGCCTACTTGTAACCGACAGACTTACCGTCGGCGCCCTCTAGCGAAATTCATTTTGCATCCACAAAACCAAACTTTCTATTCACAATCAGCCCTTGTCATTGCGTTCAGATCCCATACAGACTCCACACTCGAATAGCGACAGTTTTCAGCCTACAAGCCCCATAGCCTCTGTGGTTGTTACTTCCATTATTATTATTAGTATTATTTTTATTCACTTACGAATTTTTTTCCTGTTCGGTTTTCTTTCCTCCTTTTTATTATTAATTTACCCTTTAATTGGTATAAAATAACCAAAAATTGACAAACTCCTTTGAATTATGTTTTTATTATGCGAGTATTATTTTTATTGAAATTCTCTGCCATTGTTGGTGTTGAGTAAACAATAGTTGAGGAGCATAAATATTAATACACAAAAGTGAGATTTACGTGCAATTGCAGCTCATTGCGGAGAGTTATTTATGTGACCACACATTCATACACAGTTTATATGGAGAATTTGTATTTATGTACTTTTGGAACGAGTTTAGTTGAGTGTGTATTGACTGAAAGACAGTCTATTATCAATTTACAACTTATTATTATGTTATAATAGTTTTTGCATTACTATTCGATATTCATACCGTACTCGACAACACATTAGGGGTTTGTGTTGATGTATTTTTGGGGAGTATGCAAAGTTGTGAGGGTACGCTGGTTGGTGAAGTTACTTCATATTGGCAACAGTTTATTAGAGTATCCATTTACCAGCATGGTAATCGGTAGGTAATCATTTAGCTGAACGCCTAGCTTCAACACTTTTACGTACAAGCGTTAGTCCTAATAACATGTTAGTATCGGTAGTGTCGTCGTTGACGATAGGCTAAATACTCGCTCCATTGGGGGATACCTGCGACTCACGTGTACACGTTAATTGAAATTGATTACAGCTACAAATCGCCGCAAGTGAATAAACCACATTGAGTGCTTACAAAGTGCTTGACACAGAGTTACAAACATACGAGTAACAAAATTCATTATCGACATTTATTTACGCAGCCAATTATTAACCACTAGAGAGCTTTCAATAGCGGCTGTATGTATTATGAGTTATGGCGTCTAAAAGAGTTTTTTCAACTTCACATATTTCCTACCAACCATTTCTCTCACTCCATTTTTCTGTATTCGCTCACATATAAATATTTTGTGCATTTACTTTATATTTGTTTGTGTTTTATTTTATCGTTTTATACATTTTTTCACCCTGCTTTTATTATTATCCACAATACAATATATACGAGTACGCCCTGGCCACATAGTGTATCTGTTTTAAAATCAACTTCATAATCACATCAGATCCCAACAATTATATGAATATTTATGATCAGACTAGTGATTTTTTTTCTCCACTCACCTGAATAATATTTTTTCGACTTTGACTATCCATGCAAATATATTATTTTACCACATTTGTACAGAGTTGCTAAATTGTTACCATTATTATTATTATTGTTGTTTTTTTTTATTATTTTGCCTTTTTTATAGAATTCAGAAAAATAATATAGAATATAAAGCGAGTGATTTCAATTATAGCTTTTTTACCATTTAGTATTCCATTAAATAAAGTATTTTTTTTTTTGTAATTTATTTATTATCAACAAAAAAAACTTTATTACAAATAATCTTTTGATAGAGAATTTTCAGAAAAAAAAATGTTTATCTTTTAAAACGTTCAATGTTATGAAAGCTCTCAATGCGTTCAGAGAATACATTTATTGATATTGGTTTTTCTTTAACAGGAGTAAAATATTAATTATGAGCCATCTGTGCTGATAAGTTAAGATATTTTGATAAGTTATGTCCCAAAAAAAAAAAAAAACGTTTCTCTTTCAAAATATTTGTGTATATTTTTTTAAGGTGCTTATTATTAGAAATAATATAAATAATGAAAAGTTTTAAGAACCATTCTATTATTATTTTTTTATTGCATCTATAAAAATTCTTAGAAAATATATTTTTATAATTTTTTTTTCAATTATATATTTTTTTAGTAAAGACAAGTGGTTTTTTTTTGAAAAATTCTGCAAATTGAATTTTTTTTACGTTAGTTTAGCTTTTTTTTTTGGATTAACTGGCAGTAAAGCTTTAAAGATTTCTTAATTTAGGAGTAATTATAATAAATAAATTAATATTAGTAAGCCGAAAAAGTTCGTGGCGTTTTCTGACAGATACAGTTAAGGCAAATAACTGAGTAACCACTATGTGCAGTGATTTTCAATTTTATTGAAATCTGTCTAGTATATTAAAAGTTATTGAAGTTCAAAAACAGACTAGAATAAAGACAATATTCACTATATTCTATATTGATAGAATCATGGCTCTACCCGAAAAATTGCAAACATTGACTATAATAAATTTTACGATATATAAAGTTTGAGAAAATTTATTTTATTTAAGACTCTGATTCAAAAAAAAAACTCCATGAACTTTTTCGATCGACCAATATATGGGATTATGCATTTTATAGTTTTGAAAAGATTTGACTCTATCAAAGTAAATATTTTTAAGCATGCATATCAATAAAGATAATATTTAATTAGTCTAAAATTTGCCATTATATATTTAATAAAATTTTCTGACCATAAAATGCGTAGAGGATATGCCAATTGAGTATTGGGACAATAAGCTTTTGATGCTGATTTTTCGAACAATATTTTTTTCAGTGATAGCTATTATATATGAGGCTTAAAAAAACCACAAGTTACTCTTTCCTTGAAAAGTGACTCTTGAAGATTTTTCTCTGAACCATATGTGCTTTTAAAAAAATGGTATTATTTTTGAGCTAAAATTTTCTTAAAACTAATTACATTAACATTTTCGAGGAGGTATAAAATGGTCAATTAGCCTTTAAAATTGTGAGAAAAGAACTTCTCCTTGTAAAATTCATATAAAATATTGTATTTATAGAGAAAATTTTGAAATTTCATATAAATTAAAAACTTACATCTATCAATTAATGGTAGAATTACACCCCAAAATATGCGAAATACTTATTAGAAATTACCTCAACAGGATCGAGTCCTGTAAGAAGTTTCGCTGTGGTTCAGTTAAAAATACAGTTTTTGTAAAATAACAATGATCACGTATATATACGTATATAATGAACTTAATATTAAAGTATGTTATATAAAATTTTGCTTTCTAAAGCGCAAATTGGATAATCCTGTCCTCTGTAGCTTACTTGTATTTAAGACCTCAAAGACATATGGAAGGCGCCAGGATCACCTTCAGAAACCTAATTTTTTTAAATATTTACATTACGGTAAAACTTTACTTATTTATTCCCGAAAACCTATCTCACTGTAATTATGATCTCTTAATAAAATAAAATAATTACCCTTAAATTAACTTGCCCCTCAATTTACATTGATATCAATTTGAATAGTAAATATTTGGAGAAACAATTTTTAAGCTCGATTACACCATCTAAGGTTATTTATACTCTTTGTAACCACTTAAAGACTATTTAAATGAATCAATCCAATCTAAAGATACTCTTAATGTGAGCAATTTGATTTGAAAATACTCTAGTGTACTTGATATCATGGGCAGATTTGAATTTTTAATTAATTCATTTTCATCCTTATTGATAGTATACACTTGTGGCTTCGTCTCTAATAAAACAATAAATGAATCTTAAACGATGCTATCTAGATCGGAAGTTTTAGAAAACTCTTTCGTAAACCAATTAACTAATTGATCTGAAGAGAGAGAGTTATAGCACCTCCGAAAGAACCACCCACTACCATCAAATACGAGTACCGTGAACGACTCTATGGGTGATAGATGGGGTTCCGGTCGCAGTCTTAACGTTGAATTTCATTTCAGCTTCGACTTTGGTCCTTTTGTTGTTAGGAAAGAATAAACAAACAAATCCACTTAAAATCCTTTTTTACTCTTTAAATCCTTTTAAAATAATAAAACCAGCGGCAAAAAAGGGGAAAAATATATATAGCGTCTCTTTCATTCGAATGCCATCAAAGTGGAAAATTCATTATGAGAATGGCACTTGAAAGACATTTTTGTGCGGTTGTGCGACCGCACAACGATATGCCTTTGTAATTGAGGGGGTAGGCATTCCAAATTTGGTCATGCTAGGGTCGGCTAGGGAGTGTAAGTGTTGGCCGGTGATTACGATTCCAATGCGTGTATGGTATTTAAAATGTTCTCAGTTTGTGGCATTTAGCATACGTTTTAGGATCGAAGGACAACTCGAATGAGGGAAGATAATATAGCGGTCATATGAATAACGAATTGCGAAAACTTCACCAGTTGTATTTTATATGTAGAAAATTATCCTATGGTATATTGCCAGTATACGAATATGACTACCAAAGGACACTCATGATAAAAACATGGTGAGAGGGGAGGTAGTGCAACATGATGATTTCATTCTCCCCCTAAAATTGAATTGAAAAGTAGTAGTAACCCAAGTTGTCAGTAATCAAAGAAATGTTTTGAAACTGTTAAGGAAGCTGTTCTATTATGACACTTCTTATTGACACTTTTAAACAGACATCGTCAAACATTATTGTATGACTCCCTGGGGTCTTGGTCTGAGTCTGAGGCATTTTCAATTTAAAGTATTCACACAAACAGGAAGGCGTGAACAGACTTTTTCGTATCTCGATTCCGTCTGTCAGTCACATACACTCAAATTTAACCCAAATTGATATGATTTCGGTCGATTTTTGGTTACTGCTTATGGCATTATTGCTACGATATATAATATTAAATTTGCAATAAACCCGCACCTATTATTATATCGAAAAGTTCTTGAAATATTTAAGAAAAAAATTTAGTTCATTTTAACCATGAAATACTATAAAATATATAAATTCAAATATTAATTTGCCACTAATTTGCTTTGTTTTGTACCGTCGGCCATTCAGACAAAATTTTTCGATAGTAAAATTTCAAGTTTTAGAATTTTTAGTTTAAAGATTAGATTCACTTCAAGTATTGGTATTTATAATTATATCTAATTTTTCTTTTAAATTAAGATAAACTATAAATTTTTGAATAAAAATACTTTGTAATTGAATTTTTTCATGAATTTTATTGCAATTGTTAACAATTAATGGTAAATCACCTGTTTTTAAAGACTATCCATTTTTCGTTTTTAAAAATATAATTCTCTAATTTAACAGTTATTCAATAAATTTATTATATAATAAATAATTTGTTTATCTTATTCTATGCCATTTCATAATATACATTAAATATTTATTAATCAATTCATTAAAATTTTTTGAAAACTTTCTACCAATGTGGTAGTTATGTAGTAGCCATGATTTGCACTTAAGAGTGAATGTTCTTCTTAGACGATCCTTATGGTATTTTTTTTCAAAATTACCATATATAGGATACTAAAATCTCTATAAATGACTATGGAGGAGCTATTATATCCGTAAAAAAGTGACTGTATTAAGGTGTCATTGGCTCGTATATTTTTGAAGATAACGACGGAGAAACTGAATTTTTTTTTTATCTAAATTTGAAGAGTTACAAAATGCTGCAAGTTTTAGAATTTTTAGTTTAAATTTTAGATTCATTACATAAGTTAATAGTTATATCTAATATTTCATTCGAATTTATTTAAAATAATAATTTTCTCTTAGCATTACTTCTTAATATTTAAGATTTAACTAATTTATTCCTTAAAAAATTTTCGTTTGAGCTAATTTTATATACAAAAAAGTTTGTTTTTTTTAACTAAAATATACTCAATTAATATAAATTATATATTTTTATATCAAAGTAATTTTTCATAGAATTTTTTACGTATTTATTGCCATTGCTAACAATCAAAAACCAATAACTATTACTAAAGGATTATCAATTTTTCAATTTGGAAAATAAAGCCCTGTAACTTGGGCATTTCTTCAGAGATCAGGCTTATAAAGAAAATTTTTATATACCGTATTCTAGAAATCTACAAAAGACTATGGGAAAGCCACTGTATTTGCAAAGAGTGACTGTTAGGTGTGCATTTTGGTCCGAAGGTGTCATTGGCCCGTATTTCTTTGAAAATAAAGGAGAGACCATTACCATCAATTCTGATCGCTACGGACATATAATAATCGACTTTGCTTTAGCTTAAATTTAAAGATTTTAATCTGAACTATCTGTGATTTCTGTACCTACACAACATAAGAATTTTTTTTTACCCAGGACGCATTCTTTCAAGATTTAGCGATGTCAATTGGCCACCAAATCCATGCTATTTGACTCTTTTGCACTATATCGTATAAAATAATATAAAATATAATTTTTTTACAGTTAGTCTTTAAATTTTAAAGCATTTAAAAACTAACATCGGTCCAGTAATGGCGGAATTATATACTGAAATATTCAAAAAAGTTATTAAAAATTACATCAAAAGAATAGAGTTCTGTAAAATGTCTTTTTTAGATTATTGCCTAAAAAAATTTATAATTATTATCTAATGGCAAAATGCATTTAATTTAAAAAAAAATATAAATTTAATCTAAATCTTTGGATAAACCTTTACTATCAGTAATTTAAGATTATTGTTATTAACTCAAAGCCAGTTTTTTGAAGGATTAAAGTCCTTGAACTCTTGAGTTGTTTAAAATATACTCGCGCTATTTTAGAACACCTACGAATTTACATTCCTTCACCTTGAATACTATTATTCATCATTCCTTTTTCAGTTCAGATTAAAACCATTCCTAACCAAATATATTTTATATCAACTTAACTTATTAGAAGAAAAAAATTACCATTCTCCAAATTGAAAAAAAAAATAAAGTTTGCTTCTTCAAATTTTCTTTATTGCTGACCATTGGTTCCCATAATATTTTTTTTTTTTTGTAATAATGAATAGTCATAAAATAGGTGCAGCAACTTTAATACAAGTTATTTTTAATTGGAAATTGACTACTGAATTATTTCTTTTTATGAGCGAGTAATGATAAAAAAAAACTGTGAACTCCATCAAAATTGGTCAATTGAAAAAAAATAAAAATTCGTAGAAAAAATACACCATCTTTTATCAGAAGTTTAATAAAAAAAAAAAAAAGTTCAAATAATGGCATTCGACAAAATGTTGCAGTTCATCATAAATGATCAAGAAAAGAAGAAATTCTAATTTGGTTAGTAATAATAATAAAATGTCAACTTTTTATGAAACGACATCATTAGTAAAATTGGGTCGTTATTTGAGCTACCTGACCAGCTATTGTACGAATGTACACGTATATACCTTCCGACCATGTCTAGTTATTTGTATCTATTTAACTGCCTACTTATTTACTTATCTGACAAAAATATGGTTACTTTTTTTTTGCTTTATAAAAGAAAACTTTTAAATAAAAAAATTGTTAATCAAATGGTATAAAAAAAAAATACCCAAAACCGTGTATACCTCTATTATTGCGATTCCTAGTAAATACAATATAAAAAGCTAAATGTTTGGAGAGTTGTAACCGTAAGCATTTCAATCGATTTTTCATGACAACTACGATGATTTTTCTTTGATTTACACATTTGGTTTGGCATGAGTGTAGGAAAATGTTAACATTGATTAACGACCATTACCTATTCATGACTAATTTAATATTGTGTAGATTTTTACGAAATATAATACTATAATAAATTGACAATAATATTATAGTAAAAAATATTCTCTTCGTTTTATGATTTAAATTTATTTATTTCTAACGCCCAAGAAAAACCCATAAAAAAAACTACTAAATTTACATTTGGAGAATTTATATAAGAAATGATTACGATTAGCAATTTAATGATGGGCACGGAAAAGAGTAGGATAGAAGAAGAAAAAAAAAGGATAGTGAGAAAAGTTGAAACTAAAGTCCCTATGGTAGTGAGTGAGAGGAGAAGAAAAGTGGTGGTGAGAAACAAGGCAAGAGAGGATAATCATAAGGGAAACAAAAGATTATTTGGCTACTATAGTCGATGATGAGCTTTTGAATTTCCAAAAAAACGAAGTATTTTTCTTATAGCAATGGAATAACAAACAATATTTTTTTTATATTTTTTTCTTCTTTTTATTGCAAAGCTTCTTTTTTTTGATCTGTGGTGTTATTTAGAAAAGACATATTTTTGCTACTGTTTGATTTTTATATCTTTCGTAAAACTTTCCCACCATTCTGCACTTATAATAACAATAATAATAATAATAATAAAATTATTAACAATTGGTTATTGATTGGTTTTCTTCTTTGCAAATATAGTTATTTAAAAAAAAAAATATATCTTATATACGTTTTTCTTTTCATTTCTGGTGTTTTTTTTTACATCCTCCATTGTTATTATATTTTTGACTTCCATTTTATTTGTTTGGAGAGTAAATTTTGATGTTGTTTTGTTATTTGCTATCAAAAAAATAACGTAATTCCTCGATATTGTGGCAAAAGTATTTGATGAGATAAAAATTTGCTGATTTCAAAAAGTTTACAAATAAAAACATTTATTTTTTTCTCTTTTGAATTTCATATGAAAACATTTCCCTTGGTATTGTGAGTATATTTATATGTCCTTTTGCAACATAAATCTTAATATCAAAGAGTTCAATAGAAATGGAATTTTTAGAATATTTTTCTCTTTAGAAAAAACTTTGGGTTTTTAATGTTAGTTAATATTGATAAAAATATTTTTGGAGTTTTTTTTTTTAATTTTTCAATTTAAGACTATAATAAATTCTTTTCTGGCACTAATCGATTTTGCCACTAAGAACACTGACGCCAGTAATTTTTTTTATATAATATTGATTTTTTTTTAATTTTTAATATATTTAGCAAAAATAAAAATATCCTTGATTTTCTGTATGCTCATAATATTTGTTCAGAAGCGTTATGACTACCATAACCACCACGACACTTTAGGGCCATTTGGCGATAAAGTGTATCGGGATGAGGAAAATAAAGTAGAAAATAGAAATGAAAAGTGAATTTTTGAATAGCGTAGGGCCTCAGCCGGATTTGAACCCTCGACCCCTTGGCTGGTTTGAACCCCTTGGTCCTTACCGGACCGGCAAGGGAATATTTTCTTTTACCGTTTCTTTCTATAATTTATATACGAAATTTGAATGATACATATAAGATCAACATGACCCCTCCTGCCCAAGGATGACAGACCAAATCAAAAAGCGTTCCACATTCTTTTTAAATCCATTAATGCCATCGCGTTTTTTATTGCTTTGCATTTTCTCTTAAGAGGAAAGAGTATTGCCTGGAAGTATTCTCATGCTTTTGATCGTATGTGCAATTCTGAGCTCCTCTGAAAATTTGAGAACTTCATTTCTTCAACACACTACCTTTTCATGCAACAGTTAAAATATAATCCTCCGAAATGGAGTCCCACAAGGTAGTATCGTTGGTCCCACAATCTAATTTTAATCAGAATCCCATAAGGTAATATCGTTGGTCCCACAAATCCTGAAATAGCTTCCAATAATATACAATCCTATATCAACAATTTTCAATCCTGGTTTACGAAATGAAGAGTGAAGGTAAATGGACAAAAAAGTGCTCACATTACTTTCACTCTTTGCCAACGGTAACCTATCCTTTTATACCTTAATAAAAACATGATTTCACAGTTTGCTAAAGGATATAACTTAGTACTTTATCAAGAGAATAAAGTATTATTTTTGATAATATTTTAACATAATTGTGGCTCTATTTCATGGATAACGCGGTTGATATTGGTTTTGACATCTTGAATTGTGTCTGCACTATTCTCATAAACGTCATCTTTCATCAACGGCGTTATAGCACATGATCTTGGTAGCCAATTAACATCACCTATTCGCAAAATTAGATGTTAATTGAATTTGATTTTCAATAAATCGATTATTTCTTAGGCAGTGTAATAGGTAGCGCCGTCCAATTGAAATCACAAGTCGTCCACATCCATGTCATCGAAAAAAATACGTACCAATGAAGCCTTCGACATATTGATTGTGATGAACAAAATTGTTGCTCTTGGATTTCCAGATCCTTAAATGTGACAATTTTGCTAGTTAATAGACCTTACAAGTCTTAAGAGCCAAATCCTTGTGCAAAATTTGCCACGTGGTCATTGTGGACAGGCTCAAATATTGAGAACGCCGTAAAACCGATAAAACTGAATCCACTGCAATACTTTTACTCATCGAAGCAATATGTTCGGCATATATGATCACGTGTTGTTATTAGTATGTTTTGTACCAAACCAGTACAAATTTACACATACCAAATTCTTGATTGCAGGCTTAGATGGATGATCGTTATGACCAAAAATACAGCGAATTTTCACAGATCGACAATTGATTTTCAATATAACAAATGGTAACCATTCTACAGTGAGCATTTTAAAAAACTAAATGACAAAACTGGCAATATAACCAAACAAAAAAGTTCCCATTGTTAGACTCGTTACTATTCAAATTATAAAACCAATTTGGACTTATAAAATTAAACTTTGGGGTTTAGTGTTAACAATCCAAGATCATTCACAAAATTGTTAAAGCTCTCTTTGATGTTATTAATTTTGTTATCGTAACCCTATCGTAAGGGGATTTACTTCTATTATCCTTCTCAAAAACAACCATCAGAGTATCTCAAGATTAATTCAATCCTTATAATTCTCGTTAGGTGGAGAAATGCCGATGGGTGTTTTTAGTCACACTTCATTGCATACAAATTATTGTAATCTAATTTCTGATGCAAATATTCCTATTACAATTATAAATAAAAAATAAAATTTAAAAAAATTTACTTATGAAAAAAAAAATACTTTTTAAAAACAAAAGTTTCAATATACACGTAAAAGACAAATTTTTTTTTTCGAATACGTTGTGTCGCATAATAAATTTATTTAATCCCTTGGTTTTGCTAAGTTATCACGACTTAAGTATTTTAACAAGAATATGCGTATATAAAATAGTATAAAAGGCTCCAGTCCACCTATTCTTGTTAACAAAAATTCCACAACAACTTAATGCAAAATTCAACCTAAAAGTCCATCAATTGTGACCAAAAAAAAAATGTCGAAGAAAAATAACAAATCGAGGTCGTGAATATATTTTCTGAAAGGAATACCAAGTGGCAACTATTCCATTTTATTTTCTTATATGGAATTGAAAGAAATACAATTCAGCAAAGCTATGAGAGGATTATTAAAGCACAGCGGGAGGGTAGGTAGTAGCAATTGGCAATATAATGGCATGCAGCATTAATATCATCCTCCGCGTTGCAAGTAGCTGGGCTGCGGCTTATCCACCAATAAGATCAGAAGCTCTTCTTGATGGAGGGAGAGCTGCATTTACTTCTAGGGAAATATTCTAAATACGCTATCGATCGCATTTGCATCTATATTTATATGGTTCTATAATTTTTAAACATTAAGGAACATAAATTTAATGCTATCCTCAGATTTGGATATTGGGCTTACTGCATATTTTCCAATCGATTTTATTCAAAATCTTTCCGATGCAGTCGAACAGTCTGGAGTTGATCGTGTACAAAATCATTCCGATCTTATGTCTGAATGCTGGACGCAAAGAACGAATCGGGAACACATGTGGTCACACTTTAATTGCCGGACTAGTTCCACACTCAATTATGTCCAGCTGTGATCCTTACTCAACTGTCTCCTTAAACTTTTGCCCTCAACTTGTAATTCCGATTGTTTTGAGTGTGAAAATTTTAATTATATCTGATCAGGTCAGTCTCAGCAGGATCCAAAGAGTTTCGAATACTAAACAAATAACAGAGATGTTCTTGTATTCCATTGGCACATTTATTTATTTATTTATTTATTTATTTATTTATTACTATTATTATTACAATATATATTGCCTTTGCGATACACTCCACACTTAGACTTTTATTAATTTCAGGTGTGAACCTTCTTCTTGTTTTTCGGTTTTTGTTTCAAAATTTCTTATTTTATACGGATAGAATTTTTTGTTATTTATATTAAATACTGATCTAAAATTTTTAATTCACAAGAATCATTTTCAAATTTTTGAATGATCCAAATTATAAGAACTCTGTTTTTATTTTTGGTAATTTTTAAATATTTTTCTTTAATTTGGTGAATGCAATAATGCACTTTGTGGAAGAATAAAACAAAAATTAAAAGTTAATGAGAAGTTTTTTAAATAAACATTTTTTATACTTAAAAATAAAATTTAATGTTAGATAATTCTAGAAAATAATTTGTTAAAATATCAGCTTTTAAGGGAAGTAAAATAAAAGGTTATTCATTTTACAGTTTGAAAAGTATAGTTCTGTAATTTAATAAATAGTTATAAAATATATAATTGAGGATTATATTTCTTTAGTCTAAAATTAGCCATTTTATAATATAAATTTTTTAAAAGGATAATAATTTTACCGTCGCCTCGTTTTGTAGAATTTTTTTCAACGATGAAGCTTATTTCGTGCTCGGTTTGTACGTAAATAAACAAAATTGATATATACTCATATAAAAAGCATTAAAAACCCACAAATAACTATAGAAAAGCTATTGTATCCACAAAAAGTGACTTGCTAGCTTGCATTTTGAAATTGAAAAAGGAGAGACCGTTAGTGGCAATTTTGTGCGCTACGCCATATAAAAAGCTTCCCTTTTTTTGTCCTAAGTTAAAAATTTTTATCTGCACTATATCTGGTCTTAGTCACAAAATATGACTTTTTTTTTTTGTTTTTGCACCAAAAATGTTTACAGGACAAGTAATTTCGATATTTGGTGATGCCAATTGACGCCGAAAATCGTGCCATCCGACTTTTAATTATAAGACTATGCAAAATATTATATTTATTAAAATAATTGTTAAACTTAAGATCATTTAAAATCCAACATCCGTTAATTAATGGCCAAATTACAGCCGGAAATGTGCAAAAAACTCATCACAAATTACCCCAAAAGGATCAAGACCCTGATCTTTTTTAGTTAATTTTAAATTAGTTCTTTTTCGAAAAATCTGGTATTAGTATTTATAATAGTTTTATATACTCGTACCTTGTATAATAACAAAAATTAAGCAATACATGGCAAGAAATTTTTTATCAAAATCTAAATTTTATAGGAATTTTCTGTGATTTTACTTTCCGAACAACAAAAAAAAATTTGATACAACTTTATCACTACCAATGAAAAATCAATAAAATATGAAAATTTTTTATATTTTCGTTAATGTTCTTTTCTAAAAATATAATCAAATTAAATTGCTTTCTAATAAATACACATAGAATTAATCTAGAGTGACAACTACAGTATTAAATGGCTTGAATTTAGAATAAATTTTTAAATAATAATGACAAAATATCCGTCGGCATAAATCCTTGCAATCAAACGTTGTATATTTTTTGATTGTATTAAATTTAAGCTTTTATAAATTCCTATTAAATATTGTAATATGAGACAGAATTGAGAATCGTTAGAAAAATTTATGCAAACCTTATTGATCGATAATAGATAACAAATTGATGTTTCGTGTTTATTCATTTGTGTTTATTTTAATATTTTCAGGACATAATAATGATGGATCGAATACCATCACTATCACTGACTGGATTATCCTTGACTCATCCATTATCGATACCGACAAGCCAGGCTCTACAGGGCCATATATCAGCATCAGCTGGCGCAGGACAACATCATTCACACCATCACTCACACAATCATTTGCCATTAAATTCGCTTGGCTTACACTCCCAGCAGAATTTGCATTCGTCAGCGGGCTCGTCCTCGACAACCTCGTCCTCGACCTCGTCCAGTGCGGCAGCGGCCGCTGCTGCAGCTGCAGCTGCTGCGGCTGCAGCAATTTCGAATTCGTCGCCGTCGTCATCGTCGGCGTCTGCATCCATCCAACATTCGGTGGCGTCGAGCTCCGCTCTGCTCCACCATCCACACCATCATCATCCCCATCATTCGTCCCACAACAGCCACAATTCACAGTCCTCATCAATGACAAATTTACACCAGAACGTGGGAAATCTGATGAACAGCGGAAATAGTGCTAGGTAAGTTGCTCGACATCCTGCATGCTGGTATGTGCGAGAGTATGATTAGGTATCCACACGTCAATAAATGCAATAAATCACCTGTTGTATGCATGTGGATGATGGTAATTAACTGTGTGAGTATGTGAACATGAACTTATGTTTGTATGGGGCAGGTGAATCGAGCGTACAATCGAGGGAATGCCCCTAAAAGTATGCCTGTTGATCTTTTGCTATTGTTGTTGCTGTTGCTGTTGCTGTTTCTGTTGTTGTTGTTGTAAATTAAATATGTGACGGCAATTTTTGTTCTAGTGATGTATTTTTTAGTTTAATGATACAAAATACAACGAAACGACAAAACGAAGAGCATATCAAACGGCCAATGAACGCGTTTATGGTATGGTCAAGATTGCAACGGAGAAAAATCGCCCAGGATAATCCCAAAATGCACAATTCGGAAATATCAAAACGACTCGGTAAGTACAAATTTTTTACAAAGATAAAAAGTAATTTTGAAAAACAATTTTCAAAATTACTTTTTATCCTTATAATATTTTATGATTTTTTTTTGATGGAAATTTAATTGATAACACGAAAATGATAATAGTCCAATTCAAAAGCTTACCGATACCATTTATCAAATTTAATTTAATAATAATAAATAAAATGTTAAATCTTTCTAAACATATTTTTTACAAATTGTTTTTCTGCACACACAAAAAAAAACTGAATTATTAAAAAGTACAAATTTTAAGTCAAAAATTTAAATTAAAAATAAAACAAGTAATCAAGTTCTAAATGAGGTTTCATTATAAAATTTTGTATAATCAGCCTGCACGTTTTGTAATTAATTATTCCACAAAATTTCTTATGAAATAATTTCTTTCTATACATTATTAAATACTAGTAAATGTAAATATTTGCATTGACTAAAAGGTAAATTTAAAAAAAGATAATATCCGGGAAAATTGTTTGCATATAATTTGGGAAACAAATGTGTTCCATATTAATCGGTCGACATTTGTTCATATTTTTTGCAAATTATTTAGGCACATATTAATCATTTTCTAAATTGTATAATTTACTTGTTTTTATTTTTTGCATACTTTTTGATAAACAAATACTATGATTAGTTAGTTGGTTGTTAATGACTTTCATCAAAATATTTCGAAAATTTTCATATAAAACGAGACAAAATTTAAGATAGTTAAAAAATATTTTTGCATAAAATTTAAATTATATTTTAACTGATTTGTTTTTATATTTTATTAAACTAAAATTTTATTGTGTTTACATAACTTTGTTATTATCTAATAAATATAACATTATTCAAATATTTAATATGACAGTTCTTATAGGACTCGATCCTTTGAAGTAATTATAAATTACTTCTTCAAATATTTCGAGCTGTAATTCAGTCATAATTTGAAGGATGTTGTCAAAAAGCTTAAAAGCTTAGAGACTTTGTGTAAATATTATTTTTTGAATCTACACGATTTTGGATGCGAATTAACTATATTAAATTTTGAAAGTGCGCGTCATTAGAACTTTTTGTTCAATAAAGTCAGAATTTAGCATATTAATTTTCAAAAAAATACGAGCCAATGATATCTTCAGACCAAAATCTATACCAGAAAGTTCGTTTTTATGACTTCCTTACAGTCACTTGTGGGTTTTCAAAGCCTTGTTTATGGAAATTTTCCTTATCGACGTAACCATCGCTCGAGAAATGAGCCTCATTGCTAAGGGATTTTAATTTTCTTCGAAAAATCACCATCCAAAGCCAGTTATTCCAGCACCCAATCTTTTGTGCATCGTTTTGGTACTAAAACGATCCATTATGAAAAATGCCAAACATTAAACTAAAAAAAAAATGCCCCTTTGGATGACACACACGTTCGACAGCATATCAAATGGCAGGGCTGTACTTTCCAAACAAGTATGAGATGCAATTTTCTTTTAAGAATTCAGAGTAAATTGCCAATAATATATATAAAAAAAATTGCTTCCTTTTTCTGTTTTTGCCTTACTGAATAAAAAACCGAAAATACTTTGTTTATGTTAAACAAAAGCGACCAAATCACCTAACTTTTCAATTACGTTCTTATTTTTTCGGATATACACCTCCACAGCTAAATAGAAAGTATACTCTTTAGATGACTTAATAGCAAATTGAATAAGAATTAGGAATCCTTCTATGTGACGACCGATCGAAATTCAATATCAATACTATTGTTTGCCACCCTCTTCTCTAGTTCAATTTTTATTCTAACAAACTCGACATAAACATTCGTTGTGCAACCTTTCGTCAATTCATTCAGATCAGTCTTCGTAATACTAAATGAAGTAACTTTTCATTAGTACCGATAACAATAACCGATAAAGGATAAATAAAAATAGAACAAAAAACAAATCTACTCGTATTTTCCACACTCGAAATGAAAATCTGAAATTAAATCGAGCCAAGACAATTGTACAATAATTCTCTTGTCAAATTCAGCATCAGAATCAGTTTGGAAAAAACAATACCATTAGACTGTGGCTACTCCATAAACCTCGTCTCCTCCCATGCTTTACCGATTGGAGTAAGTTCATTTAAGGGTAGATTTAATTCAAGGGTAAGTTTTTGTGAACAAGGTAAACAACAAGAGAGACCTCTTTTCTGATTTCAGGAAGCAGAGAAGCAGATTGAAATAAAGTCATTGTTTATCCTGGCAGTCTTCAGGATATCATTCAGTCTGTATCAATTGTTCAATGAGGGAAGAATTGATGAATAGCCAGCCACTTGGGACTTATCCAACCAATTCCACAGTAAATGCGTACCACTCCACTCTCTTCTATAATATTTTCCACACATTTTTTCCCAATAATAATATAATAATACTCTCTCCGTTTCTATGAATTGCAATAATACAATAGAAAACTTGGAAAACAATTACTGTGGGGGGGGGGGGGGGGGGGTAACAAGAAAAATGTATAATATACGAGTAGACAGTCCAACTAACACGTTAATACAATAAAAGCTTTTATATTATTTTAAATTTTTTGTTTTGTTGGTTTGTTCTCTTTTTCATTTGTATTCTTGGAATTTTTCTTTTTCAAGAAAATAATTAGTAAAAAATAGACAGGATGTTTTTAGGGTGAAGGATTCATTTTGTATGAAAATACGAATATAATATCTGGTAAGATAATAGGAAGTCCTTAGTGAATAATAATACTTAATAGAGAGTTAATTACTTCCTAATCTCTGGTGGGTAAAGTGCAAATATTTGAGATTATATATATTTTGAGTTTCTTGAACGTCATCGTTAAAATTTTAGATATTATTTAATTAACACTTTCATACTAAAAATTTTTTTTATTGTTTCGATGATATTTCAAAACAAAAGTTATTGGGCAATACAGTAAATAAAAGTATGAAAATTAGTAGAGCAAATATAAAATGTTCTACTTAAAAAAAAGTGGTGACGGTTGGTGGCTGTATTTAATAGTCATTCAATTTTTTCATAGTTACTAGCATATATGCTCTTTATCAAATGATCTGAAATTCTTTTTATAGTTCAATACTTAAAAAAGATTTTTTTCTAATTTACTAATTTTGATAAAAACTTAAAAAAAGCTCCCATTAACCCATCACCCCTCTTCAAACATTTTCATTAATAATTTTATACAATTTACTAATAAAAAAACGGTTTTGTCGACTTAAAATAGTTGTTTGCTTTCGAATACAATTTTTATAATGTTACTCTTGAGTTTTCAAGCATCCTTCCCTCATCCTAACTGAAAAACCATGTTTAGATCAGAGTTAATAATGTATGCATCTCTGGACAGGTACAAGATAACAAATATTGATCCGTCCTTCTACAGAAAACACTTCCTTGACTAAATTATTGCTTGCTTTTTTCCATGCATGCAACCATCGTCCTTCTACAGAAAACACTTCCTTGACTAAATTATTGCTTGCTTTTTCCATGCATGCAACCATCTACAAATGCAACCATCCGTAATTAAGTAAGATGGCACCCACATTCGGGAACTTCATTGTGGGATCTTTCTTTTTAGAGCAGATTAATATTATCGAGAGTTGTGGGCAATCAGGATATTACGAGCAGGGTAACTCAATAGGTCACAAATGACTTTCCAGACTGCCTATAATGTTTTGATGATTCTTTAAACTGCCCTGAAAGTGATTTGTGACCTATTGAATGGTACTGTTCTTAACAATATTCAATATAACCTGTTTAAAATAGGCGTTTTGAGTTACGTTGCACTTCAGTATAAGTCATGAGGGAATTTTTTTGGCAACATTCAAGCCAGATAATTTGTCCATATTTGATTATAATTTTTTATAATTATAACTGGTAGCAGTTAAATAATTGCTTACTTAATTTGATTTATCTAATATCAAAATTTTCGTTCCCTAGATTCAATTAACTGGCGGGGGAAATTTCCACATTTACTGCACCTGCTAACCAAATAGCAAATAACATCCCTAGCCATTCGCCGATAAGCTTACCAAAATGTTAGGTATGGAAACTGCTCTGAAGTCAGTCACTATAGCCCATCAAATCTTTCCAAATATTCCTCCTTTTAATTTCTTAAAACATCCTAACATGCTGTAAAATATCTCTTACCACCTCTACCAGCTCCATCCGACTAACCAAAAGACCAATTTCATCCCACAATGTACGAGGTCTGTTCAAAAAGCCTTGCAAATTTTGAATTTCCGCGGGTTACGTATATTCGATTTTCGATTTTTTTGTGGCGTTATGTTAATACTCATATCTCTTACTCATACCAACAAATTCGGCCATTTTGGTTGTTCAGTTAATTTTTGACAACTGCTTTGCTTGCACGTGTTTTGGCTCGTCTTCGATTTTTGCTCAATTCCGACCGAAAACAGTATCGCATTAACATTGCTAAGGAGCATGTCCGCGATGACCCAAATTTGCTCCAAAGGGTCATAGCTGGTGACGAATAATGGGTGTATGGTTGTGACGTGGAAACCAAAGCTCAATCATCCCAATGGAAGCTGCCGCACGAGCCAAGACCGAAAAAAGCGCACCAAGTTTGGTCGAATATTAAGGTATTGCTTACAGTTTTCTTCGATTGCAGGGGCGTGATGCATCATGAGTTCTTGCCACAGGGTAGAACGGTCAATAAGGAATATTACCTGCAAGTTATGCGCAAGTTGCGAGAAGCAATCCACCAAAAACACCCGGATTTGTTGAAGGTCCCTGCTCACGTCCCTGCTCACGCATCGTTGCTTGTGCGCGAATTTTTGGCCAAAACCAATACACTAATAATGCTGCAGCCACCTAATTCCCCAGATCTGGGCCCCTGAAACAGATCCTTTGATCCATTTTTTGGAATGGGCACAAATCGAAGACGACCCAAAACACGTGTAAGCAAAGCAGCTGTCAAAAATTAACTGAACATACAAAATGGCCGAACTTATCGGCATAAGTGAGAAATATGAGTACCAATACAACGCCACAAAAAATCGAAAATCGAATATACGTAACCGGCGGAAATTCAAAATTCGCGATACTTTTTGAACAGACTTCGTAACTCACATATTTACAGATTGTCAATGTATCATGGCCCCTGGTTTATGTCATAGGGAGTTTTTCCAATTTTTACATTAAAGGCAAATATCACCTTTTTTATTTATAATATTGAAATTTTATTATTAAAAAAATTTGAGGTGGTAGAAAAACCGTGAAGCGGCCATTTAATAATTGGTAATATTCGGTCGCCCATTGTTTTTTTGTTGTTGAGTAGAATATAGAGGGACTCTTCTTCTGACAGATATTAAGTTAAATTAGAATCACTAATAAATGAAAATTTTATATTACATTAAAATAAGTGTTTTTCATTTAGTTTTGCTAATGTCCTAAAGATCGCCTCTACAATACTAAAAAAAAAAAATTGGAAAATTTCTTAAATATCAAAAAATTGATAAAGATTCCATAAAAAGATTATTGAAATAAAACCTTATATAAAAAGGCCTTTTATATATATATGTATATATTAGGCTTGAATAAATTCTTAGATATAAAAAGAATTATATTCCGCGCATAACATAATTATTGTTACTGAAAAAAAAAATTAAATTTAAATCTACAATTCTCCATAAACCCCACTCCTTAAGCTACAAAAAAACCCGCCAGTAACAACTTCTAGAAAAGCTCACTGGTGGTAATATGAAGAGCATATTTTACGTGTGCCATCAAAGATGATATCAGTTCACAGAAGAAAAGCTAGTAGGTGGCCCTGTCACAGACGCAACAGCCATTCACCAGAATTCTTTTAACAAATGGGCGTGTTTCATGTCGTTAACAAAAGAACAAAATAAAATTTAAATGGAGAAAAATGAATACAGACAATCGTAAACTCTTCGATTTTTAACTTCCTTTCAATATCGCCAATCAGTTAAAGTAGCTTCTGTCGAATGAGTAACTCTTCCTAGCAAAACCAAAAGAAAGTCGAATAACAACGAACGCTACACGTTACAATGTTAAAGTAGCCACAATCGGAATGGGGGGCTGGCCAAAGAGATTCCTTTTTAAGATATTGTCGCTTTACTTGGCGGTATTGTTGTAGGCCATTTCTTGGATTGACAGTAAATCTTTATCTGGAATTACATCAAGAGATTGGACATATTGGAGATGCCATATACTCGAACAGACTTTCGTTATTCGTTTAACTATTAAATACGACCGAGGCCAGCAATGGCTGCTTATTAAGCCTTCGCGATTCAATCGAAAATTGTAGACTGCAAGGCTTTGTTTCCTCCGACAGCGTTATTTTACCGTCGTTAGCTTACAATAGCGTAAACAGAATCGAAAATAATGAAAAAAATCTATGAATCGATTGTATTCAATGGTAAAAAAAAGGGTTTTTTCTCCAACAATTTCATAAAACTCTGCACAGTATGTGTGGATATATCCTACCTCTCCTTCTATACTCACCTCCCACTATTCAATCATTTTGTCTACCTATCGATCCGATTCAATTGCGTCACAATCAACTGTCTAAAAAGTCCTCTGAATGATGGAATTACGCACATATTCTTCACCATACATGCATACACATACATACGAAGAGTACCATAAAAGCTAGCAATTACGTTTAAAATCAGATTCTGAGGTGAATTAACTATTACTTGGGGTCTGATCTAGTCTAGCCTATTCTGTGGTACAATATAAATGGTACAAACATCTCCTAGGCTGGTGTGATGTGCCAAAGGACACATGTTTTCCAAACAAGGGTGAGCAGATTCGTTACCGGCTTATGCTTATTCGGTTCGTTGAATAAATGATATTTCCATTTGATTAGGGGGTGTTTTTTTTCATTACTTTATAATTTTTTTTTTTTGATTTCCAATTCAATGTGTTTTGACATTGTTGCGGCTATAATGTGATAAGGATTTGGGAAATTAAATTCGATATACTCTAGGCATTAACGAGATGATTTGATAAAATACTTGCTTAACCACGAAAAATCACCCGGCAAAAGGCAAGTGGTTTTATTAAATGTTGACAAAATTTTCAAATTAAATACTCCAAAATTTATAATTTATTTATTTATTGTTAATTTCATTAAAATATTTTCTATATATATATTTTTTTTAAACATAATTATTGAAGGCTTTTTGAAATAATTTGTAATATCTTCCGCCTTATTGGTAAAAAGTTATCAAAGTTTTGCTTTCAAAAGTAAAATTAAATTAAATACACTTGATATTTGATAATAAAATAAATAATTTCAATTTCTTTAAATAAAATTAAATTGCAAAAATTAAATTATTTTCTAATGTCCTATCAGCAATATTCCAATGATAACATTATTCCATCAAAAGACAAAGTAGGCTTTCTGTGGCTAAGCCTAGGCTACTAGATAACCGATCAAAACATAATTTTTGTTGACTTTTTTGCACATTTCGGGCAGTTAGTCGGCCATTAATTAACGGTTGTTGGTTTTTAAATTTCGTAAAGTTTAAAGTATTATTTGAGTAAATATAATATTTTACATTGTTTTATAAGAAAAATTCCAATGGCGTCGAATCAAATGATAGCTTGGAGGCCAATTGACATCTTGAAATTACTCATCTTAGAAATTTTTCACACTATAAAAACAAAATTTGTCGTGTTATGTGTGTTATGGTGACGTCTTGTTAAAAAAATGTATAATCCACGTTAAAACGTACAAAATAAAAATATAGGTTAATAACAACTTAGGACCAAATGGAAGTCTCCTTCTTTATTTAAAATAAGTAAAAGACACTCACTTTTTGCCGATACAATGGCTTCTCCACAGTCATTTGTAGGTTTTTAGAGCCTTATATATAATTTTTTTTCTTTTTTTGACATATCCACCGAGCGAAAAATGAGCCTCATCCCTTAAGAAAAGATTATTGAAAAAATCAGCATCCACTTGGCTATGGCAGAATCAGCACTTTTGTAGAAAGTTTGATTTAAATTAAAACGCATTTTTCTTTTATTCATAAAATAATCTTTATTATAAAATGGCATATTTTTATACACAAATTTTGCTATTATAAATATAATTTTTAGGCCTGAGAACTTTCAAAATTTAAGGATTAAGAAAAGTAAATAATTTATAATAATGTTACTGAAATATTCATCTACAATATAATAGAGTTTTTCCCCTTTCAAAGTGGGTAGATTAGATTGTTTTGAGGCCAATTTCTATAGCTAAAGGTCAGTGGATAAAGTTTTGATCCAGCGCAAAAGTATTTGATCCAATTGACCAAAAATTCCCCTTTTTCACTTGTAAATATTCCATATTTTCCAATTACTTAGTGGAGAGTCTGGAATTCAACCCCAAATCGAAGTATTCTGATCTCACTTTCAGTAGAATAACAAATCTTTTGTAAAGGGTGACGTATACGTACGTATTCACCCTCATTTCTATTTATTCATTTGCTATTATTTGCTGCTGTTATATTTTCATTTTTCTCTAATTGATTTCCATTTGCTTTGTTTTGTTCACTTCTCTTTATTATTTAATCGCGCATATGGTTCTCCAGTGTTTCTTTAGCTTTTCAATTTTTATTCGAATTTATAATCACAATATTCCAAGAGAGTTGAGTGCCTGTACCTACCATACGAGTATATGTGAATGCAAACAGATGGAAGGATATTTTTTTTATTCAAATATTTACTGGTCCTGAAAGGAGGCTTTATGGTTGAATATAATAAATATTTAAATGCCCAAAACAAAGTGTATAGGAGATTATTTTGACACCACAATTAAAAAGATTAAAATTGACAAAAAGCTTTACCCAATATACAATACAATGTGAATCTATCAGAGAGATGGACTGCAATAAGAGGAATTTTGGTTGTTTTTTTTTTTCGTTATATAAAAGAAAAAAAATATCAATTTGCATTTTAAAAGGTTTGGCGCAGATTACGAATATTGTGAAATGATGGCACACTTTTGTCAATCATAAGACAAACTACTTTTACCCCATTCAGTAGCTGCCAACAATGGGTTAGGCACTCGTATGCACTTAATTTCAATCACATTTATAGGCACGTGCCGTTTATCTGATCCGTTCGTGCCAGGAAGACACCAACGAAAATCTGTTTATTTGCCTCGTTTATCTCAAAACACGAATACACGAGTACTTGACAGATCTTCTGTAAAACATAATCTGAATATCTTCCTTACAACCGAACCGAACATACTATACATACTCTGTGGCACCTATTCGAACCGAATATGTTTGTGTTTATATTAATTTACTAAGAAGATCGAAAATATTTTAGGGTAGATTAAATTCCACTCAATTTTGATAGTTATGGAAGTAGAGTGCGAAATGGTATGGGGATGTGATTCAGCAGTTCCGAAAGTTTTGTTGAGAAAGGTTCAAATGAGGTGGCAGGACTTGAGATGCCAATTCCATCAGCCCGACACTCATCCTCATACATATTTAATAAGTTCGTTGTTCCTTTATCTAATATTTGCAAAATCGATGGCAGCCGGTTGGGTAGGCGGTGGCCGTAACCTGATAGAAGGAAGGAATCTTCGCTTGAGAGGATTCAACTTGAACTGAAGTCGTCGAGTATTGAATTAATGCCCATTATTTGCGTTGACATGCCAATTCAATTGTTTGTTGTCATTCAATTAAGGGCTGTTTTCATTTGATCACATCAGACCAACAATAAGAATTTTCAAATACTCGCAGATTACCTTACCCCATTTTGCTATTTATTATATTGTAAAATACAGGAGAACGTTTCAATTTTAACAACTTAAAGAAAAATCCTCAACACAAATTCGTACAGAAGCTTCGATAAATTCCGTTTTATACGTGACTACACTATCTATCGAATAATTGTAAATACGATATTTTCATTTTCTCATTTTAAAATAGCAGACACCACAACCAGATAGATCTATTGGCTGTCACTAACAGATTCTTTTACGACTCGTATCTACTAACTAGCTACGAGTAGTATTCGTCCATTATTTAATCATAGTAATATTGGTAATTATTAAAAATAGTCCATTGTTCATTGTTAACGAATAACTATGAGTGTGTTCTTATGAAAATCGTATATTATTCTCGACTGTAGCTTCTGTAATTGAAATAATAATCAGAAAGCTTTTTTAAGGGAATCTATTCAAAAGATAACAAAAATATATTTGATATTTTGTTATTGAAAAGTTTTCACTTTATTATATGAATATATATATATACTCGTATATTCAATATTTAAATATTATTGTTAATTTGAAAGAATATTATTTTCGTAAAGGAGTTAACTAATTGTCTTCTGATGATACTATGTTATAATGTATTCATTTTATAGTTTGGAAAATATAGCTCTATGATATGATTATTGATAGATTTTAAATATTATTTGTAATAAAATTTATTTGCTTTAAAATTTGCCATTTTATATTATGAAGTGATAAACTTTGAAAAAATTTGTTTTTCATATTGTAAAAAAAAATCAGTAATCGTGGTTCTGCCGAAGCCATGTTTCGAATAAAAAAATTTTTCAGTGATGCGGCTTGATTTTTTGCTTGATGTATACATCAATAGCAATATTTGCTATATATAAAGCTTTGATAACCTATAAATAATTTAAAAAATCAATAAAAACTGACTGTCTGTTGGGTATTTTGGACTTAAGTAATTATTGGCCCTAATTTCTTTGAAAATAAAAAAGAGGAGACAGTTCTTTGAAAGTAAAGACGAAGAGTTGGCCTCTAAAATCATATGATTTGACTCTATTAAAATTGTCTTTATATAACTATATAAAAATATTATATTTACATAGATAATTATTAATTTAAGAAGATTTGAAAATCAACATTCGAAATATGTGAAAAACTCATTAAAATTTACCTCAACAGAATCAAATTTTTTTAATCGTTTTTTTTAAGAAGTTATTTAAATATTTTTATATTTTTTCCATAATGGCAAAGTATTTTTAATATAACAAGATAAAACTTTTATTTTAATTGGATTATTTTATTTTCAAAATTGCAAATAGGATAATACCTTTATTAAACGATAGTCAACATTCTTACTACAACCAAAAACTCATTTCAATCAATTAAAAACTAAAAAAAAATACAGCTATCTAGAAATGTTTAATATAAAATTATTTAATTCCAAATATTTTTTATTAAAAATTATTAAAAATATTAAAAATATAAATTAACATATATAAAATGTGTCTAAAACGTAATTCCATTGAAATTGTGATGTGCGCAATAATTGTTCTGAGTATAAAATGATGCCATTTACCTGTTTGATTAACTACTCGTATCTGTTAGTGTCAAGCCGATTATGATAATACACATATTCCTGAAAATGAACATTTAACAATTGTTTGTACAGATAAATAATAATAGCCCCAACAATATTGTAAAGGCCAAGTACAAGCCTATTGGCAATAAGTCGAATTCACTCTTGTTAGCCTTCTTGTGACTATTTGATTAGCAAGCATCATCCTTGAATGAATACATATAGTCTCAGACCAATGGTAATACAAACTTAAGGATCTAAGGATGTTTTCAAGTGCTGATAGTGTTTCTACATTGAACTTAATTGATATGAGAAGGAGTTCATTTTAAGTTTACTATGTCTTGATTGCAACATTCTCCCCTTCTAATAATCTCACCTTTGCGTTATTATCTTCTCCTGGCATTTTCTTCGCGTCTATCTATAATTCTAAATACTATACAAACATCTAATTAATCTTATCATATTTTAACAGTTTTCGAATTATTTCGAAGCTATTTAATAAAATAAAAAAAAATCGAAAATGAAGTCATGTTGTTATTTAGCATTTTGTTGACGGAAGCTAGAAAAAGAACTGTTCGAAGACATGACGAAGTAAATAAGTCCAGACGATATTACTTCCCCAAAAAGAGAAAATATCATGCACAGGAAGGGGAGGAACGAAGATTCTCATCAACACCAATCTTTACAGGGCATTTCGTGCGTGTTCTAATCCCATTTCGAGGAGTTGCCTTTTCGAGTTCGTTACTGTGGGTACTCTTCCATAAAGTATCTTATCAATGCCAGCAGCTGGTAATGCGGTACTTGAGGTGCTTACTTCCATCACTTTGTGTTTTTGTGGTTACAGATGAATTTAACCGACAACTGCTTTCGGCAGTTGGGTTTCGTTAAATTATAACTGGGGTCGGTGTTGAATTGAGCTTATTTTCTATTGTTTAGGCTTGTACATAAAATCTTCTATTTGCTCATACATTTTCTAAGATCGTAAGTGCAACCAGTTATAGCTAAACAGACAAAGGCGTCACTTACGCTCTCCATTATTGGCTATATCAACCAATAGAAATAATTTTCATTGTATTGTAGATAGAACATTTCGTAAAGAATCTTTAATTGACTCAATAAAGAATCATCCCAAAATAATGTATTGACTATCATACTATGTGCGTTCGTGAGTGGAAAAAATGGAGTATCTTTTTGATTAGAAATCATTTGCAGCTATGCAAACAGACTTCAAATATATTTTAATGAGAGATACGGAAACAATAAAAAATAGAAAGCAGTAAGTAATTTTTTGGAAAAATGATTGGAAAATTTTTATTGAAAATAAAATTTTCTCTTTCAAAAATTTATCTTAAAATTTCATCACAAATCTGCTTACTTTGTTAAATTTTTACTCAAAGAATTGAGTACCAATGGTATTTTTGAAAACTGTTCAAATTTTTAAATGTAAATTATAGTTAAGAAATCCTCCAAGAAATCATCATATTCATTCAACTTTTTAAACAAAAAATCACTTAAAAATAGTTTCTTTCATAATTATTGTTTATTTTAGATTTTTTTTAAAATATTTTAGTTACACCATATCAAGGGAAATAACAAATAAATATTTTTTTAATGGCCAATATTATTTTTTTTCTTCGAAAATTTTATTAACAAACACGTTACTTTCTTTTCTACCATCAAGTTCATCCTAACCCCAGTTACCTGTTGAGGAAAAATATCCTCTATATTTTCCTATATTATGTTTCTACTTATAGATTATATTAATACGTATTTTACCATTAATACTGCATTCATCGGATCGGCTTCCGGGAAAAGGATACTGGCCTGCTCCTGTAGAGAAGCTTAATCAGTTAGAAAATATGATGCTTCTGCTACAATCTAACGTAGATCCGGTGGATAGAGTAAAAGATAAAAATGAATACTATAGAAACTCCAACCGCTGCTTCGACTACAACTCAACTAAAATAAAAATTAAACTAAACTCTCTTTCTCGACTAGCGCTCATATTCATACTGCTCTGACATCGGTTGTATGGAATCTTCTAGAGCATGTCAGACCCATGCTATGTCGTAACACTGCTATTCATGATTACAGCCGTTTACGATGACTGCGAAGCCTTTACTATTATCCAGCACGTGGGCAACCGCTTCTGTTAGGCTGCATTCGGTATTTTTTCTCGCAGGCCAGTATCCTATTATATAAAACTTTGATTCTGCGTAAGGGGGTTCTTCTGAGAAAATGACCCGCAAGGACTACACCAGAAGCATTTACGGGTATTAGCGCAACCACATCCGGAGCTGTCCCATCAGAGTCTATCTTCTAACCTCATAGGGGGCCCTTTCTGATAAGTGTCCCATTGGAGACTGTGCCTAGAAGTGCCTACAGGTATGGCCGCGGACCTTACCTTGCTTAGAAGTACCGAAGGAATTTACAAGATTTCTACCGTAGCTCTTTTAGGGCGAAGCTCACTAACCGGTTGTTTTTATTTAATAAAATCCGGTATCACGGGGGTGAGGAGCCTTTGGCTGAGACGTGGTGGCTGTGGTTTAATACCTACATCGCAGATACAGTCTTAGGGCTGGGGGTGAGGGACGCAATAGTCGTGGGTGTTACCATTGTAAATGATAGTAGAGGTTTAGGTACCAATATTTAGGGTAACTAGCTTGTAACTAGTTACTAACTGTTAGCAAATGGATTTACCTATGATTGATGAGCTAGTCATGTAGCGGGACAAGGTAGTTGTACAAATGTGTGTGGAATAATGAGAAAGCGCACTGTTAGTTGAGACTGATTACCGCAGGAATTGTACGGATGGATTGAATGTTTGCCTGTATAATGCGGGAAACACGACAGATTGTGTTTCAAAAATGGTAGAGTGGGCATGCTGAGGCTACTTGCCATAGATGGTATAAAATGAGGTACTTTGAAGAGGACTAGAGGAGTTGATACACTTCTCATAGGGAGGTGTAACCATAATCAGAAGTGTGAGTTCGTTGATTGGGCGCATTTCAATTGCGACGGTCATAAGCGACCCGTGGTATTATGTCTAACGACCGGAATGCCACCTGAAGTAAAATTACAGTAATATCAAACTGTGGGCTTACATAGTTGCAATTGACATAACAGTCACTTTTAGTGCCTAGTGGGGGGAAAACTTATAGCAAGATGTGTAGCGGACATAATTTTTTTTATAAACTACATTTTAAGAACTGGAACTTTAGCTGCGCCGGGTTTCAGAAATACTAGCTGCATAGACCACTTATCTATGCTATCGAGTCAAAACGAGGAAGAAGTCCACAGCAAGCAATACATTTGGATTTAATGACGCAGTTCGCGATAAAAATTCAGTTCATCCGTGACTAGCATAACGTGGTTGCCAAATGATTGTCCCGTTCTTATGATTCGGAAATTTTATCTATTACCGACTTATCTCTGGATTTCGAAACTTCAGCAAAATTTCAAACTACAGATTAAGATCTACAAAGTTTATTATCTAATCCAGCGCCTAATAATTCCAAATACAAGCTGAAAAATTTATTATTTTTAGGTATGAGCTTTTATTGCACAACTTTGATAAAAAGAAAATCGACTGTAAGTGCCGAAACCTCTTCTACGAATAGTTTTTCACAACCATCAAAAATAATGGACATATTTATTTACACTGATTCGGTCTCTGCTATCAAAGCCATTATGGGCATAAAGAGGCAAAACTGTCCAGGGCTACATTCGCTACATTTTGTTTAATTAATGGGTTCCAGATAAGGTGGATATTTGATGAACATTTGTAGCCACACCCGACATGCCTTAACGGCTTATGAAATGATCAACTCAGCGATGAAAGAAAACCTCACTTAAAACCTGGCTTTCCAGTAGCACCTTTCCCTAAATAATTTTAAGTTAAACTTTCAATCGAGAAGTTTTCAAGATTATAATTTGTCATACTGCTCTAACACACGACTGCCCGTTTAAAACTTTTAATCCCCTATCTTTCGATATTGCGGAGTTCCCCTTACAATTGTGCATATCCTCAGGGACTGCGGCCTTACTTTTGATTTTTCTCAAGCAGGATACGTCCTATATCAGTGCTACTTGACCATTTCGCGTTATTTCCAAGCAGTCTTTATTAAGCCTATGTGGTTTGTTTGGTTATGTAGAAATGGAAGTATAATTATCAGTTAAATATAAACTAGACTCTTATTTCTGGCATTGAAAATTTGTAGTACAAACGTACAAATAAAGAATTATCCAAATTGTGCTTTGGAAAATAAAGTTTAATAAAGAATACTTAAAATTCAGATTTTAATTATTATTTTATTTTTTAATATTAAAATTATTTTGCCATTATACATTAAATATAATATTATTTAAATAACTACCAATAAACTTTTTGCAGAACTTGATCCTTTTCAGGTAATTTTCGATGACTTTTTCGCACCATTCCTGTTGTTGGTAATTCCTGCCATTTATTAACAGATGTTGGTTTTTAAAAGCTTCCAAATTGTAAAAATTAGCTATATTAATATAAATTTTTATATGAACTTAAATGAAAAATTCCAACAGCATCGAATCGAGTAAATCTTAATTGAAATATTTAAGTCTAAGCCCAAAAAAATAGGTAATCATACGGCCATAACACTCAGAATTGGCGGTACCGGTCGCCTCTTCTTCATTTTCAAAGAAATACAAGCCAATGATACATTCAGACCTACATACACATCAGACAGTTGCTATTCGGTGATAACAATAGGTTTTTTTAATAATAAATTATAGATTTTTAAAGCCCTATATACTGTAGTTTTGCTTATTGACTTGTGCATTCACCCAGCAAGAAATGAGCCTCATCGCTTGAGTGTTCGAAAAATCAGCATCCGAAGCCTGTTGCTCCAATAAATTAGTAACAGACTACACCTGTCTTATTTTAATAGTTTTACCATCTATAATATAAAATGGTATATTCTAATATATTTTTTAAAAACAATCATCAAAATACACGACTGTACTTTCCAAAAAGCAAAATAAATAATTCTTGATAAAAAAAAATCAAATTTTTAAATTTAAAAAAAAGTAAACTTTTATTGATAAAAAAAACTATTAATACAAAATTGTTTTTTTATTAATATTAATAAATAACAATCATCTGAATTTAATTGAAACGACATAATTTCTGATTTTATTCTAACAAACTCCAAAATATGCTTGGGTGGGTAGATTTCTAATATGAACACAATCAGATATCGTATAGGAAGTACTTTATAAACAAATATATTGTCTTAAATATATAAAGGAAATTTTATGTTATTAGTGAAGGACTGCTATATATCTATCCTTATCATATATAATTCATATTGCCTTTAAAAGGTAGAATATTGTTTATTAAATTATAAACGCATATGCATTTATTATAAGGCTTAAGAAATTTTTATTTCCAACTTTGTTGAGAATTTTGTATAAAAAGGATATACCAATGCCTATTCTTCAAATGTATAATCGCGTACGTGTAGTATTTTTCATGGTAATATAAAGTTAGAACGCGGAAGATAAGTGCAGTTATGTAAGTGCTTTTGTAAAACAACCAAACAAAAAAGGAAGTAAACTTCTTGCTTAGAAAGAGTAGCACTGGAATAATGTGCAGCACAGGATTCATCACCGAGTACAGATTATTCATTTAATAATGTTTCGTAGTGCATCAGAGAATGCAGAATTCTCTTATAGTTCCATAATAGTAGTAATTGTTGTGTTCCAAAAAGCAAAACATAACTGGCGATTTTCTTTTCCAATAGAGAGCACTCTAACAGATGACTACTGTTTCGTGCAGAAAATAGATTGTGCTGGTTGTCATGGAAAAACTATTGTACAATAGAAATTGTTCTACTCTTCTTTTAACTGAGCATACTTTTTCGACTTTAAATATTTAAACGTGTCTTATAGACTGCATATTAGCATAAATACTTAAATGTAGACTTCCTGTAAAAGGTTTATGTAAAACTTGAAGTGATGAAGGACGCCGCTGCCTTGTAATATTACAATTTCTTTTTCTTAGGAATTTTCTCAAAGCTCTTTTATATTAAAATTTTCCTCTCTAACTAACAATAGTGAAAACTTTTACATTCAAACATAATAATTTCCTTCATCTTTAATTCTTAATTAGTAACATTCAAATAAGGAAGAAAATGGATACATACATGCATATTTCTATGCTAAAAGGATATTGGAAAAAAATATATTTAAAAAAGTACTCAACGAGTTTTTGCACACGCATATGCAGAATATGGTATTTTTAGTTTTGTCATTTAGAATTGCAGTTGCATTCAAAATGAGTAAAATCTGACAATTGAAAACGCTATCAATTGTATGCATTTTAGCTATTGTTCATTTTTGATATTGTTTTTGTTTATTTTTGTTATTCATATTCGATGTTGTTGCCATGATTATGTCACAGTCATTCATTTGGCAAAAACAAAAAACAAGCAATGTTATAGAAATATCTAACATAATAAAAAGACAGAAACCCTACCAACACTAGCTAACCGATACGAGTAAACGTATACATACCTGCTATCAGTTGTGTAAATATTTTAAAAACTCAACCCCATCTTTTGTCGGAAGTCCTGTACACACTGATTTCCACCAATATTGAAATGGACGTGCTGCAAAAGTCCTCTAAAAAGGTACTGATAACATTCGAACACCTAAACATTTTTGTTGGAGGGTGTATGTGTGTGTATAGAGATCAGGGCAGGGCTATGAACGAACTTATATCAAGGACGATGAGAATATTAGGTGCTCATATTTGAGATTAGAGTGTTAAACAAGAATGCATGATTGGGGGATGTTTATGTAAAGTAACATTAGACGGGATGGGTCCAATTGCGCATCCTTCCATTTTGTCAATAGCAGAATGAATGATAGAAGAACCAATACATCCATTATGTGAACGCGCGCACTTGTCCACAGTAGACCGCATTATTATGAAGTCTTGCACGAGAACAGGAAACAGGGTAGAATTCAGTTGAACCAGTGATGGCTGCCTGCCGGATTTCAATACGATGAGTAGCGGCGAATAGAACGAATTTTTGAAAGAACAGAAAAAGCTTTAGATTTGGAACATTGTAATATGATGTTCAGTCATTATTGTAAAGCTCAGAACAATGACGACAATGAATAGAGAAGAATATTGACAACAATACCCATACATGTATGCGATTGCCTGTATACAAGAGCACGAACAGTAACGATCCAGAAAGAGTCGCAGCGCCATCTCGCCTGTGTATTATGCATGAACCAACAGGGGTAGGTGAAGGAATGAGTTCGCAAAAATGGGCTGGTACCAAATAAAAGTACTCGCACCACTATCATTTTACGCCTGGTTTCATATCATTATTGTATGTAAGAATTAACCTATAGATATAGATACATATGTACACACAAATACACATATATACAAACAGAGCCATATTATTATGGAATCCTTATTGGAAAAGAGGACAATGCCGAGTACAACAAACCAGCATTGTCAACATCATAATGAGAATTACATTTCCATAGAGCTACAAACTGAATGGATGCAGTCTTAAAAAGCTTCATTCCCAAGCATCGTTAAACCATTCCCGTTCCCCCTTCCGCCCATAGTAGCTTTTTTCATGTTTTGTTTTATTATTTAGGTACCCCATTCTTTTGCTTGTTCTTCATTTTTTCGACATTTTTATATTTTCATTATTATGGTTATTGTTAACGAACATTTTCTTTTGCTATTGTGTTTTTTTGTATTTCATCCCTTTTATTTATATTGTATACGAGTACTATATGTACATGTAGACTAGTTCTTAGCTGTTGTTATTCATTTTACAATGCATTCATTACTCAACCTTGCTATAATTATGCTTAACAACAGAACATTTTATTATTATTCTTTTTATTATTAATATTGTTTATATTTTATAATTTTTTTTATCTAGCACAAAAGCTCATCTGCTTTATAAAAAAATGTATTGTAAAAGCTTTTTCTGATAAATTCGAATATAGTCGAATGTATTGAATTGTCATATTTTAGACCTTCTTTTCATATTCAAATAAAAAATATACAAATGAACGTTGAAATATATAAATTTCTTGTTTTATTTAAATAAGAAATTATAACTTAATAATTTTAAAATTAATTCATAAAAATTCCTTAAAATTAGAAACTAATAAAAAAATACTTTACACAAAACTCTTTAATTCTACACCAAAATACTCCTTTTATGGGAAATTTAGATTATATAAAATAATTTTCTTAAAAGTTTTACAAACGTTTTTTAGGGAAGAATTTTTAGAATAGAAACAATATTCTTTTATTGGCATCTTAAAAAAGACTGCAGTTTATTATTTAGATTAAAATAAATATTTAAAATAATATCTAATTATAAATAAAAGTAAAAGTTTATAGTTTCGATTTAAATGAATGTTTTTCGAATTTTGTAAAATCATCTTTTCGTTAGCTAATATTGTTAATTGCAAATTCACCTGGACAAGTTAATAGCACACATTTGTCTGAAAAGAAAATATACTATTTTTTTGAATAATTTGTAAAGCATATTTATTGTAAATGTATTTGACCTATTTAATATTTCGTACTGTTACCTATATTGTTGATTGTAGCTTGCAATATATATGGTGGTCCATCTAGCGGTTCCATTTTGAACTAATATTTATTTGAAGTACTAGAGTGTTAAATGTCAACACGAATTGACAGATTGTTAGTTGAAAGTCAGAATTTTACGAAATGTTAATCCATACGATTGAAGAAAAATGGGAAATATTGAGAACATACTTCCAAAGTGGTGAGTCTTCAACCCAAACTGTGAGAAATTTAAAAAAAATGAGTAAAGATGGAATGCCATCACTTGAATTTGTGGGCATGTTTGTAAAGCGAGTTCGCGAAGCTGGCTTGTTGGTTGCCAAAGCAACTCGTTCCCGCTCTCATACAATGCGTACGATCGAGAATATTGCCGCCGTTGCTGAAAATATCCGTGATCATCCATCAAAATCAACTCGTCACCGTTCTCAGGAATTGAACATTTCTCGCACTTCTCTGTTGAGAATTTTGCACAAAGACCTCGGTATGAAAGCCGATGCGTTTTCATGACCATCCCATGCATTTTCGGTTTGCCCAATGGGCTCAAGATCAATTTGCCGAAGATGAGCATTTTTACCGAAAAATCATCTTTTCGGATTAGGCCCATTTCCACCTCGGTGGGTATGTCAACAAACTGAGAAAATCCATACGTCACCGTGGAAAAGCCGTGGAGGCATCCATACGTCACCGTGCGGATTTTGGAGTGGAGGCATCATTGGCCCGTTTTTCTTCGAAAACGATGAAGGAGTCGCCGTTACGGTCAATGGTGAGCGCTATCGTGGCATGCGATTTTTTGTTTCCTAAAGTTGAAGAGAATGGCATGGACGACATTTGGTTTCAACAGGACGGGGCACTTGCCACACAGCCAACGTAACAATCCAACTTTGGGCACTGCTTTCGAAAACCGAATATTCAGCCGAAATTCTGATGTCAATTGGCCGCCTCGGGGCTGTGATTTGAGCCCGTTGGATTATTTTCTGTGGGGAGCCGTTAAGGATAAATGTTACGCAAGCCATCCAGAGACAATTGAAGCCTTGAAACACGAAATCAAAGTTGCCATTGAAGAGATACAGGCCCAGACAATCGAAAATATACTGAAAAATTGGGTCGAGCGAATGGGGTACTGTAACGCCAGCCGTGGCAGTCATTTAAATAATGTTGTATTTTATTCTTAAATTTCAAGGTTTACTCTTTTTAATAAGACCAAAAATTTGCAAAAACAAACACTAGTTTTTTTTTTATTTACTTTATAAAATGGAACTTCTAAATGGTCCATCCTTCTGACATCTCTGTTTTGAAATTGAAACTCAAGCTTCTTTGATTCCGAGCCATAATTTGTCGAAACCAGGATAATAGAAGACTACCGAGTAGTAGAATTCTTTTGTACAGGACGAGCTGTGGGAAGAGATTATACAGGATAACGAAGGGTATTTCATAGGACTCGGTTTAGTTCTGTATTCCAGAGGAGGTGAGAATCATCGCATTCGCTGACGATGTTGCTGTAGTCGTAGTGGCAAAATTTGTGAAAGAGGTAGACAGTTGGTCTTCGGCTTGTGGACCATAAAACAGAGGCAGTCCTTACTTCGGGCAGGAAGAATAGAGAGAGTGTCACCATTAGAATTGGTGAACATGAGGTGATCTCGAGACTATCTCTAAAGTACCTAGAGGTAATGACTGACGCGAGGATCGGGTTTCTGGAACACCTATAATACGTTGGTAGGAAATTTGCGGTGGCAATGATGGCGCTGACGCACTTATAAAAACCCTATTGCCGATCGTGGTTGGGTCCATCCTACTGTATGCAGCACCAATTTGTGAGGATGGGTTGGTTAGAGCATTGGCCGGATAGATTTATCTTAGTCTACCGTAACAGCGCACTGAGGGAAATCTGCGCATTCCGAACGATCTCATACGAAGCCATTTGTGTTGTGACCGGCATAATAGCGATCAAAATATTAGCAGATGATCGACAGAGGCTTTACCGCCAAAGGTCGGAGTAACGCGTTGGTGCGATCCGAATTTCTCATGGACGAAAGAAATGAGTCCCGGAGGAGGTGGCAAAATCGTTGTGATACTACCCTCGTGGATAGACAAAGATATGCTAATGTTGGCTTCTATCTATGCCGACTGTTGACGGGACATGAATGTTTTTGAGCTTATTAATACTGCATTAAAATAGACTGTATGCCAATGTGCCCTTCTTGTGATGGGATGGTAGAGAGCATGAATCACGTGTTCTTTTACTGTACCCGGTTTAAAGTGAAAAGAAAAAAGCCCCAAAAATGTCACCCTGATACCAGAGAATGTCGTAGCCCCGATTTTAGACTCGGAGACGGTTTGTAAGGCTATCATTATCTTAAACAGTCGTAAAAAGACTCAACCTGGATGAGTGCGAAAAAAAAAAGGTAGTAGTAAGTCATTAGATTAGGAATTTCGTGCAATCCCTGCTGCACGTAGTAATGCCTGACGGTGGTTCCATGAAGACATATAGAAATGTGACCAAGTAAAATGGTTTCAGTAGATTAAAGTTCCATACTTTGAAATTTGAAAATTTTCGGCGTAAATACTATTATTTTCAAAATTTAGTAAAAAAAATGCCCAACAATGTTTAATTGCATTATTTTTGGGGGTCAATTGGCATTACCCAGTATTGATTCTGGCCAAATTTATCGTGCTGTATGGATTGTGGTACTTTATCATTAAAATGATATAAAGTTTAATTGACGGTTACAGTTCCTCATCTTCATTTTCAAAGAAAGTGACAACTTCAGATTAAAATGCACTCCAAAAATAACTATTTTATACTCATTTATAAATTTTTTGAACCACATATTCGATTTTTTTACTTATTGACGCATCCACCGAGCGAAAGATGAGCCTTATCGCTGAGGAAATTATCTTATCTTAAAGCGGGAAATGTGGGTATATCAGAACAAATACTTTTATGAATAAAAAGTTTCCACAATTTTAATATTTATATTTTTAATTAATAATCAAAAATGGCAAATTTTTATCTAAGTAAATATTAATCTAAATAAAATATTTATTAAATAATAACTAAATGACAGAGCGGTATTTTACAAACTGCAAAATGAATAATCTTTTTATAAGTTCTACCAAATTTCTTTCTGAATTTTGTGAAGCATTGATTTTAAATAGTTCAATATTTCTTATAGTAATTATTAATAGAAAATATTTACAGATAAATTTTATTGACAAAAAGCTAAAAAATCTCCTACTAATTGTTTTAATCCTGATTTCATTAATATTAACCTTTAAAATTCTTTAATTTATGCTCTTAAAAAATTTTATCTTCTAATTAGAGAATACGTATATGTACGAGTATAATAATTGTTATTTTAATGAATAATATCAGAGGAAAAAAATGTCCTTCTTCGTTTCTAATTAATACAAAAGCTCATTAAGAAACAAACAAGCTCCGCACTTATTACTTAATGAGACTCCAATTTTATAACAATGAATTTTCAAGGAGCAAAATAGATAATTAGAACTGTGGAAAATTTACGAAAAAAAAACAATTTTTCTTTTGCATTATAATAATGAGTATAAAGAAAAATTTTGAAAAAAAAAATTGAAAATATTTTCAACCATATTATTAACAGCTGAAAGTGTTGTTACATATTCGCTTATATAATACTCGCACGCAAACACCCATAATGGAAATACTTCCTAGAAGACTAGTAGATACAAAAAAGGAATGATCATCAGAGAATTTTCAAAATCAGAATTGTATTGTGAATAATGCTAGGTCTCTTATTAAATTGAATGATGATAGAATAAATTTAAATGTACATCGTAAAGTTTTCCTCTCAGTAAATCTTGTCTTTATCTGCCTTGCCTTTCTATTCATCATCCATTACGAAAATAACAAAAAAGGACACAATAGCGACTGAAAAAGGAGACAATGCCAACATGCAAACAAGGGCGGAAAAAGTGCAAAGTCAGGGCAAACTTTTCAAAAATCCATCCATCCATCTATTCAGATACCCCCACATCCGTCTCCATCTATCTATCCAACCATTCATTCATTCATTCAGTCATTCATTCATCCGTGCGATGAGGCCCGTCTGTTGGTACGGCAATGCTAGATTCCCAGTTCGGGAGCAACTAATACAATGAGGACGCATTGGCTAAACCCCACTGGGGGTTGCTCTCTTCCATTGCCGCTGACTATACTACGGTTCAATGTTCATCTATGTATCTATAGTGGGCTTCTCTTCTTATCCTTGGATTTGTAATAATGCAAAATTGCTACAATAATAGATGGGAAAAGTACAAAAAATAAAAAAATAAAATAATTGAAAGTAGAAAAAAAAAAACGAAAATATTTTCAGTTTTGTTCATTTCTAAAGTTCAAATTTATTCAGCCGTTTCCGTTTTGGAATTTTTCATTTCGTAAAATTATTTTTTCGTTCATTATGACTAGAAAATGTATGCGAGTTAATGTTAGGCATTTTGATTTGGGACTTTATTTACCAAAATGACAAAAAAAAAGAAAACACAGAAGAATAAAAATAAACTGCATCAAAATGCTTACTTTTGAATAAATACCAACAATTGATAATAATTAAATTTAATTACAATTACAGGAGCAGAATGGAAGCTCTTAACTGAAGATGAAAAACGTCCATTTATCGATGAAGCAAAACGTTTAAGGTACGTTTTATTATTACCATTGTAAAATCTTTCAATAATTATCTAACCCAAAATGGTGGAGCAAAAAAAAAACTAAAAAACAAAAACCAAAAAATTATTTATGTAATTACAGAGCAATGCATATGAAAGAACATCCTGACTACAAATATCGTCCAAGAAGGAAACCGAAAGCATTAAGACGTGACGGATATCCTTATCCGATGCCATATCCCTCAGTGCCGGTAGAAGCTTTAAGAGCGGGTAAGTCAACTATTCACATACGGTATTCAAGCACGCAAAACTATGTTTATTGTTGATCATAATAGGATATTTTAATTCCTACATACATATTCGAATATTTTCATTAGTACGAAGAACTCTGCCATTGTTACGGAAACAATCTAAAGTAGAAACATAGCAATCATCATAACTATAACAATCATCCACTTTTACTCTCAAAACCCCACCCTTCCGGAATAAAGAACCATTCATCATTGTTGGTTCTTGAAGTTTCGCTGTCGTGGTTGGATACCATATCGTGTCCTAAAGTAATTTGTCCCAAACAAATGACGTGGTTCCGCATTTTTCGGGGAGGTACCTTCCTTTTACCAAGAACCATCTCTCAGAAACGTGTCACGGAAACTTACAACCAGAAACTTACAAAACTTGTATGAATATCATTAATCATTCTTGTTTTTCTTTTTGCACTTTCGGATTATGGTTGTAGATTGTGATAGCTTTTCCGACTTCAATCTAATAACAACCACTGGTCTTATGCCGTTCTCATTTATCCTTCGTCGCCACTTTTCCAGATCTATACGACATCCTATTACCCCATTGAGGAATGATAAAAGGGAATCGCGTATCATAAAAGGATATAAACAAATAAATTTGTTTGCCTAGATTTCTAGTCATATTTAGTGTGTGTGTGTGTAGATCCTTTATAATATTCCATACTCGAATTCATGTTTTAATTGAGAAAGTTTTTGTTTTCTAATCTTTAATTGGCATGAAGTGAATTGATGAAAACTTTATGCAAATGGAGAACTTTTTATATCCTCCAATTGGCGCTAATTTATATTCGTATGTTAATATATATACACATATTCATGTCCTTATAGATGATGTTCTTTTGTCCTTTTGGTAATTTTTCTTCAACTCTAATATATCATTGGAAAAATTACATAACACACAGCAATAAGCCAAATGGAGAATGCTTATTTAATAATAGAACAATATAAATAAAAGGACATTCTTTAGTCAAGTTTCTTACTATTTTTATAATTCGATTTTGTGGGTTTCCAAATCACTGAGTAGGTGAGATTTTGGGAAGGAGGCAGAAGAGTGTGTTTAATATTATCTCATTATTTATAACTAAATTAATTTAAAATGAAAAATTTTTCGACACCTTACACAGGATTTTATAGTAAATTTCAAAAAAAAAAAATTTAATTTGTCTTTTACTTTTATTATGATTTTTATTAAATAACTTATTATAAGAATAAAGTTTTTTTTTTCATTATACTTTAAAATTGAAAAAGCAAAAAAAAAACTCTTATTTAAATATCATTTCAGGTATCTCACCTGGCTACTTTGCACCGGGGCCAGCATATCATTTAGGTAGTCACCTTTCACAGACGAGTCCACCATCAACACAAGTTAGTATAAAATATATAAAAATCTTTAATTGTGCCACTTATTTTTTTGAAAGTGTGATCATTTCATCTTTTGTTATTGTGAGATATTTAAGGGTTTGCATTTTAATAAATTTAAAAATATTGCTAAGACCAATTAAACAACTTTTTTGCATTTTGTGGTTCTAGACAATGTCAGTTTATTATCCAATATGGCTTGTAGTGCTGACTAAAAACACAATGAGAAGTTTTATTATAACCAAATAAATTGGCATTGCAGAATTAATAAACTTCTGTAATCGTTAATTAGATGGATAATATTTCAACTGTATTATCATTCTTTTATTTTATAATAAGAACAAATTATTGTGCAATTTATTATGGTATGTTTGCGGAAATTATTGATAATTTCCTGACTGTTGGAAATATTTTTGGAAATATCTCTCACTTCCAGTCATAAAATACATCAAAATAAATATTTTATCACTGCCCGATATTCGATTTTATCCATTGCTGTAAAATCAGAAAAGCTGTTTACTTTAAAATGGCTGTCACTCGCAAAGTTAATTATACGTATTAAGTTGCTTGCAAATTTGACAGAATTCTTGTAAAACGATAAATTAACAAAAAGAAAGTTTTTTTTTTAAAGTAGTAGCCATATCTCTGGCTGAGGCCAGGTATTAATCATACAACTTTCGTATATTCGACTAAAAATAATTTCAATTTAAGATTAAAATATGAGGGAAATTTGAATTATTTTGACTATAGATTGTTTACTGATAAAAATATCATATTAAATTTTATATTTTTATTATTATTTTTATATTTTTGTTTTCAAAAATAGACATGCTCCACGTCTCAATTTTTAATAACCTAAAAGTTTTTAATCTAATTGAACTTAAATATCTATTTAACTTAAAACTAAAAAGAATATTATAATTTTTTATTAAAATAAGTTTTAAAAGAGACATAAACAAAAAAAAATCTGCCATAAAAATTTTAAATCAAAAAGTTCAGGAAGCAGATAATAATCGATGGATCATTAGAAAAAATGAAAATATTTACTCGAAATACTAAAACTTGAAAATTTCTCATACAAGACCGGATCACTATATGGCTAAGGTAACACCTGCCTGTCTAGTTACCTGCTATAATTATGGTTCTTTCATCGACTATAGTCTAAAAAATACCAACAACTTAACGTTATATAGATGAAAAAAAATTTCCAGGGAAAATAATGGTTAAAAAATTGAAAATAATTTTTTCAAGAAGTGTTTAATTTAAGATCGTGAAAAAATTTTTCTGAAGAGGTGAATTAATTCTCTTGTGTTTGATGTTTATCAATCAATCAATTTTTTTCGGTCCATCCCTTTTTAGCTGAAACGGTGGTGAGTATTTTTACCTTCGGCGATTTATTTTTATCGCGCTCACACCTCATTTCATGGTTTCTGCCCCATTCAATTTCCAACGGAATCGTTTAAAGTTCCTGAAATGCGTCAATTAAGGAATTTTTCACCTCATTTGGATTCTTGAAGTATCTTGACAAGAAAATTTCATGTTACAGCACTAAACTGCACACCAATTAATTATGAAGGTGGTAGCTAGTAATTAAGTTGTTACCAGCAAATAATTGAATCTCAGTTGAAGATTATTATCGGGATTCTTCCATTTTTCTTATTTGTTTGTTTATTTATTCTTTTCATTCTTCTCGTATCTATTCGTCCATGAAATCGAAAATTATCTTCTTTTCTTTTCCATGAGATCTAATGTTTTTAGGTTTGACCTGGCTCCGGAATCGCTAAATCTCTCAAATCATTCTAAAGAGGGCCAAATAAATTATCAAATTAGGCTTGGAGAATCTCATTCTATTCATTTGAGAAAGATTTTTTTCTTTTTTTTTTTGTAAAATTAAGATTTTATAAAATCTTTTTTCTGGTTGGTCAGGTTTTTACTATATTTAAATTCTGTTAAAATAATTTTTTTTAATAGGAAGCAACAGCTTCTGTTGTGCTGTAATATTTTTGATATTCTAGAAATTATCGGTATTAGTTAAAACGAGGTATTGCATTAAAGTAATGAGACTGGAATCACCTTTATCTCATCTAACTAACTACAGAAATCTACAAAGCGTGATTAGTGAAGTTGTGTTTTTGTAGCGAAAATTGGAGCAACACTGAATTCGCGAGTATTGAGTTATTAAAAGTGGACCATTCCTTATTTCGGTGGCATTAAGAATTTTTATTGTAGAATTCCGCGAAGCAGTGGACGACGCACTTTGCTCAGAGAGGACTGATGAGAATGTGGATTTTTTCAAAGATTTTTTTTATAAAAATGAAGTTTTTAATAAAGAAGTCGTTGATAGGGGTTCTTGGCATCAGACCGGACATTACAGATACTCGGATAGACCAGAATGAATTTTTGTTGAAAAACGGAATTCTATAGTTCCTAAGTAGAGTATTAACCTGATTCCAGTCCACGTGTCTTTTTTTGAAAGGACATCATCTTGGTACTGTCGATAACACTTTTTGTAGTGGTAAAAGAGGAATAAGGAAACGAGAAAGCAAAAGGATGGTAATAAACGTAAAGTTCTGAAGAAGCTCAATTTACTACGACAGTACTTACAAAATACTTTTTCCGCTGGTGAGGGGATGTTTGCATGCTTCGAAATTTGCATGACAAATAAATCATGCCCGATACAAAAAAATTTACTTAAAGATTCCTGACTGTATACAGTTCTTCGAAAAAGAAAATATTATAAAAATAAATAAATGATAATAATTTTAAAAAAATTAAATTTAAGACAGGGTTATAGTTTTGGAGGGTATAAAAATAAAAATTGGTAACAGGATCAAATTTGATAACTACCAAAAAAAAATAACCTAATTGCTTTATAATAAAACGAAAAATAGAGAAAATACCAGGGATCCAAAATAAGGGACCAACGGAAGAGAATGAAAAAGGTGGAGTAGACCGCTGCGACTCACTCTCTCCTTGGTCATTTTGCCTAAGCCCTCAAACAGTACTCGTAGACCATTGTCCTGTTCTGAAAACAGAGTCACGCGGCCAAAAGTTCGAAAACTAAGGAATCATATACAGGGTGTTTTTTATGTTCCAGGTTGATGTTTTTTTTAGTAACTTTTAAATAAAAAATTTATAATTTATAGTTTATTGATTGATTAGATGGTCTTCAACAATATTTATGGAATATGATTTTGGTTAAAAGTCCACTTCTGCCCGCGGCGAAAATGCGAGCTCTTTTAAGCACATTTTTCATAATACATTTTTGCAGACTTCTGATGTTATTTCAACAATTTCGTTTCGAATGTTGTCCTTAAACATCGAGGTTGTAGTTAGTTTATTTGTAACTAACTTTTTCCTTTAAGTATTATACATATATAAAAAGAAATTGGAAGGGTTTAAATCAGGGGATCGTGGGGCCCAGTCGCTATCACCACTTTTTGACATTATTCGGGCGGAAAAAAATTTTCTCAAAATTTTTATTGTAGCACGCATCGTCTTGTTGGAACCACATGTTTTGTGGGCCTAATTGATCCAATTCGAGTAGAAGAAAGTTTTCCACCATATACCGATAGCGGTCACCAGTAACTGTTACAGTATTATCTCCAGCATCCTCAAAGAAATATGGTACAATGATGCCGCCAATAGCGGTTATTCCGTTTATTAATTACTCTACGAGGGTGTGGTGGTTTTTGGTGTATCAGTTGAGGGTTTTCAGTGCCCCAATAGAGACTATTCTGTTTATTAACATGAAGTGCGCTGTATCACTCATAATAATTTTTGCCAAAAATGGCGGTCGTCTATACGAGTAAAAATGCAAATCTCTTTTTTGAGAATTTTTAACATGATGAAGATTGTCGATGACAGGTACCCGGACATTCAGTAACACTCTGCCTCACTGCATCAATCTTTTCAGGTGTACATTGGCATAATTGTCACCCAGTCTTCAGTTGATCTCTCAGTATATGCATATTTTCAAAATTATTCATTACATGGTAAATGATTGACTTGCTCGGCATATGATTTATATCATATACCAACAGACAAATGTCATCCAAATCAAAATGGCGTCCAAACAAAATTAACTTGGACCATGAAAAGAACTGTGTAATTTAAAAAAAAAATATAATTTGATTGTTTGCGTATCTTTTATCCTTGCCAAAGGAGTGTAACCAGTGCAAGAAAAATACAAATCCTTTTGGGATATCTTCATCTTACGAATAGAGTTAATCTAACGCTCCATAATAAAATATTTTCATTTCAATATTCCGAAAATGAAACAATTTATAAATAATTTAAAAAACCCAATATAATTAAATTTTAATAAAAGTTTGCGCCAGTTTTTCTCTGATTTAGGAGAAAATTATTTTTAAATTTTCTCAATCAAAACCGAAATTGTGAAACTTATTCTCGACAATATAATTTATAGAAAAAATAAATTGATTCATCAAAAATAATAGCTAAAAATTTCGATAATTCACGTGCTGGTTTTTGGTAATTTGTTCATCTTTCTTTTAGTGAAGGTGCATACACATACATATGAGTATAAAAACTGTTAGCAATCCGAATTACAATAAATATTAACGGGAGAAAGAATTTAAATGATGTTCAATTATTTATTATTGGATAAAACTACCTTAAACATACTTATTATTGATCATTATGGAAAATATAATCAACGCGAAGAAAGGAAATAATAACAATTGATGAGAGGGGCAAAGAATGGACGGCAGTTGATGTTCGACAATCTAATATTGTTCACATATATTCTCTCACGTATGGCCAAACTTCAAATTATACCAGAAACCACAAAGTGGAGTTCAATTATTTACGAGTTTGGTCAGATTGAAACGAACCAGCTACAGGTAATACAGGTGCTGCCATATTATACAGTTCAAATGATTGTCAATCGGACACCCTGTCTATAGTCGATAATTTCATGTGTGTCATATTTTTGATTGGTAAATATTTAACTTCCTCATTTTCCAATTATTCCAACTGGTATTCGGTAATAGGCGCACCCCTAATTTTGTTTGTTTTTCTTTCTTTTTTTAAAAAAAAATATTTGTTTACCTTTCACCGGCCCATTACATATTTTCACATTAAAATTATTTCATTAAATTGAGAGAAGAAAGGGTCAAAAATTTTATGAATCAATTTAAAGATTCTATCGATAGCAGACGAATTATTTAAGTGCAGTGACCATTTTTCAAACAGGATATGTGTTTTGTGCATAAAATAAAATTTAATAATATGAACAGAAATGATGATATTTTTAAAGGTAAATTTTTTTTGGTGTTTTTTTTCAGTTTTTTTTTTTCTAAATGTTTACCTTTACAAGTTTTTTTTTTTTTTTTAAATAACACGAGGGGTAACATATTTACAGTAATATTCAATTTACGTTTCGGAAAATAAAATTAAGTAAAATATTTTTAATATTTAGATTTTAATTAATTTTTTATTTAAAAATATTTCACGAAACTTGTCATTATGTAAAAATATATAATATTATCCAAATTTGTATCATAAAACTTCTTCAAGAACTCGATCCTTTTCAGGTAATTTTTTTAAAGACTTTTTTGCATATTTTGCTCGTAATTTGGCCATTAATTTACAAATACTCTATTTTAAATATTCTTAAGTTTAAGAATTGTCCGCATAAATACAAGTTTTTTTTGCAGTTTTGAAATAAAAAGTCCAACGGTATCAATTGACATCTCCAAATCTCAATATTACGCATTCTGGAAAGTTTATGCACAATAAAACCAAAATTTATTCTCAAAATTTTGGTATCATTTAATGTTTTAAAAATTAAAATTTTTAAGTTTAGGCTAAAAAAACGATCAATTCTAATACTAGAAAGTTCAAAGAAATATGAGCCAAAAAATGCAATCCAAACAATAACTTTTTGTAAATATATGGTTTTCGAATAAGAGTGATATGATTTCTTTTCAAAAAAAAAACACACTAATTGTTAAGGAAATTCAAATGTTTTTTATTTAATATGAAGTACAATCGATACAACTAAGTTTTGAATAAAACGTTATCGAAATAGCTTCCACGACTTCTTTTGCAGGAACGAATTCGATGAACCCAATTTTCGAGCACGTTCAATATTGACTTCTAAAGCATGAAGAGAGTCTGGTTTATTGCTAAAGACCAATGACTTCAAATAACCCTACAAGAAATAGTCTAATAGTGTTAAATCACAACTTCTTGGAGGCCATTCAATGTCACAATTTCTTGAAATAATCGAATCTCCAAACTTTTCTCACAATAATTCGGTTGTTGCACGTGCTGTGTGGCACGTAGCCCCGTCTTGTTGGAACCAGATATTGACAAAATCAACTTCTTCCAATTTCGACCATAAAAAGTTGGTTATCATCGATCCATAACGCTCTCCATTGACAGTAACGGTGTTACCAGCTTCATTTCGAAAGAAGTACGGACCGATGATTTCACCAGACCAAAAACCACACCAAACTCTCAATTTAGGTGAATGTAATGGGTGTTCATGAATAATTTGTGGATTTTCTTCGCACCATAATCGACAGTTTCGTTTATTTACCGCACCACTCAGATGAAAGTGAGCCTCATCGGAGAAGATGATTTTCTTAAAAAAGTCGTTATCGTTTTCAAGTTGTTCCAAAACAAAATCAGCAAATTCACGACGTTTACGGTGGTTCAATGGCTTCAGTTCTTGAGTGATAACAATTTTATACGGATGCAAACCCAAATCCTTTCTCAATTCTTCAACACTTGCCTGAACGGCAGCAATATTTTCATTATGTGTACTTCGAGCGGTTCTTTGTCTTATTGGCACTTGAACATTATGTAAAGAAAAAGTACGCTCGAAATTTTTAACAATTCGACGAATAGCGAGCAAAGTTAAAGGATTATTACGACCATGTCTGCATTATAAAATTGTAAACATTACTGAATACAATGAAAAAAAAGATCATGACATATTAAAAATGGCCGAAACGTCACTTTGAAATCATATTACTCTTATTGGAAAACCCTATAGAATAGCTTTTTTATAGTGACTTGTTATTATTTTGAGCTTTAAATACACAGTGTGTCCCAAAAATAACCGAACTTCTTGGATATAGAATAAAATACGAATTATATTATCTTTGAAAGTTATTATTTATTCAAAATACGTTCCATTAGACTCCATACAATGTTTGGAACGATCAACCATAGATTTTTTTATGTCATTTATAGGAATGTTCTTCAGCACATGAATGGTTGGGATATCATCATAAAATGCTCCTTTCATCTTGGTTTTCAGTTTTGGTAATAGAAAATAGTCACGTGGTGGTAGGTCAGTCGAAAACATTCGTCTTGTGAGATGGTACATTATCGTGCAATAAAAACAGCCGTTTTCCTGCTGGATATTCAGGTCCAACACGACCAATTCTTTTTTACAAACGGTCTAAAATGCATAAATAGTATTCTCCATTAACAGTTCGACCTTATGGAACAAATTCCTTGTGGACAATACCCTTCGAATCATAAAAAGTAATCAACATTGTCTTGATTCGAGACTTCTAAAAACGCATTTTTTTGGTTATGACTCGCCTTTGGACTTCTATTCAGCAGATTGTCGCTTAGTTTCAGGGTCTTATTTAAAGCACCATGACTCATCACCAGTTATGATCGAATCAAAAAAGTCTGGATCGTTTTCAGCAGTTTCAACAATGTCTTTGCAATGCTCCACACGAGCGATTTTTTTATCTTTATTTAACTCATGTGGAACAAAACGCGTACAGTTAAAATTCTTCAGTTAAAATTCTCCAAATAATGTTTTTACTCGTATTTAATTCCTCAGCCAACATTCTCATAGTAAAATTTGCATCGATACCAATGATTTCAAGGACTTTTTCCACCTATTCAGCAAGATTACTAGCTTCTGGACGACCTGGACTTAGATCGTCATTTAAATCTTAACGACCATTTTTAAATCGATTTATATGAATTTAGGTGCGTTTGAAAGAGGATGAATGTATCTTTTTAATGCTGCAAATTTTCAATAGATGGCGCTGCATGTTGTATGATTTAAATATAAAGTTCAGGACACACTGTGCATAGCGGCAATTTTGCACATTTACGTATTCACTAAACACGCAAATGAGCCTCATTGCTGAAGAAAATTTTCTTCGAAAAATCAGCATACAAAGAATATTTTTCTAGTACCAAAGAAATATATTTGTTGTTATAAAACGATCAATAATATAAAATGGCAATTATTAATCTAAACAAATTTTATCTTAAATAATATATTATATAATAATAAATTTTAAATGACAAGGCTATACATTCCGAACTATAAAATGAATAATCCCGTATTTAAATTGGAATATATGAAAAGAAATTTTTCAAGAAAATCTTTAACGAGACATGCCCAAAACTGATGAAAATTTTATCAAAATTCAAATTTTTGTTGTTAAAAAAAAAGAAAATGGAAAATATTCCGAAAGAATATACTCTTCAAAAATAAATACTAACAAATCTCGGAATAGAATCGTTTTGACATGCTCTTCAATATTTTATGGTACAAAAATTTTTTTTTTTAAAAAGACACTATTATTTGTAACATCGCACAGAATCATCTGCTTCTCTGTTCTTATGCTGACAAACAAGTCCATCCTTAATTATAGTCAAACTACCTGAACAAATTGACATAAACCGAATCGATTGTTATTTTAGAATTTATTTTAACAAGTGTGGATGACGCTGCTGATACCGTCATACTCGTACGTACTCGGATGAGTTGAAACAACTTAATTGCATGGTTCATTAGATTGTCTGTTATTTTGATTTCCTATCGACATCATACTCTTATTATCGTCAATATTATAATTATTATGGTTTTAGAGACAGCACAAAGTGTTACGAACATGTTGAATCGTTATTTATTCACACAAAAACACATAATCATTGAGATGAAAATCTAAGAAACCCTATTTAGATAAACTGTAAACTTGCTGTACGTGTAATCAGAAAGTCAACTATTATTTATTAAAAAAATACTATATTAAATCATTACTTAAAAATTCTAAATCTAAAATATAATATTTGAAAAGAAAAGAAAGTATAAGTTAAATTATAGAAAATTACTAAATTTAAACTTAATGCAATAACAAAATTTAGAATAAACCAAAAAAAAATAGGGAAAAAGTCTGTGTAATTTTTTTGTTTAAAAATTAATTTAATTTTAATAATAAATTTTATTTAAAATAAAACTTCTATTTTAAATGCAACTATAGTTAACTATAGTTAAAAGTTACGAGTATAATCAAATTAAGTACAATAAAATTATGACACGTAAAAAGCTTAATAGGAAAAGATTATCCAATATGTGTTTTAGAAAATAAAAATAAATAAAATGAATTTTTTATTTAAATTTTTTAATAAATTTTTAATTAATAGTACTTTTCTAATTTTGCCATTTTTTATTCTTTAAATACACCCATACCTCGCTTTACGGCCTAGATACGTTCCACGAAACTTGGCCGCAAAGCGAAAAGCCATATAAGGAATCAATTATTCTAATACAAATTCATACAAATCCAATGGGATCGTTTCCAAATTTGTTAAATATGTAACATGGTCTATCATTCAAAATGCATTTTATCTTTTTATTTCATTTAAATCAAAAATACACACATAACAAGTACATACATTTTTACATAAAATAATAACAGACTCCAAAAACCAGCAATTATCTATAAACAAAAATGAAACAATTTCATGTTACATAAAATATGTGTATGTATGTGTATACATACATAATTTTTTTTTAAATGGCTTTAATCTGAAGACGATGAAGAAATGGTAACCTCCAGATCACTGTCGTCTTAATTTTTCGCTGGTAAGGATGGGCCTGGCTTAAAAAAATTGCCCAACGTTATTTGTCTTGCCTTCTTGTCTATTTCGTTCTTCAGTGATTTATAACAGCTAATGGCTGAGTTAATTCCTCGAGAAACTTTAGCGCTACGTTCGACGTCAGGATCGTTTTCATGGAGGATGTTTATTTCTTGTTCGAAATAGGAAAAAGCTTTCGACAAATTTTTTGATGTTAGCTGTTTGGATACAACAGGCTCTGTCTCTTCATCAAATGCCGGTTCTGCTTGTAACTGAATGAGTTCCTCATATGAAAGAGGTTCCCTATCAGCTTCAAGTAGATTAAGCACATCACGTTCATTCAAACCTTCAAACCCGAGATCATGTGCTAGATCCAAAATGTTTTGCCTAATTTCAGGAAGGAAATTAACTTCTGCATCAGTACTTTTTACACATTCTGGCCATATTTTTTTCCAAACAAGGTTCATTTTTGTTAATTTTAATTCCTTCTGTGATTCACTGATGCTGTCAATAGCATCCTTGATGTTATAGTTTTTCTAAAATGTTTTAATTGAAGATTTACCATCGGTTACCCTTATAAATTGTCGGAAAGTTCGGCGTAGATAATATGCCTCAAAAGTGGCTATTGCACCCTGATCCATTGGTTGGATCAGAGCTGTTATATTTTTCGGAAGGTACTCAATCATGAAATCTTCAGATTGTAGTTCGGATAAATTAGTAGGATGCCCTGGTGCATTATCCAAAATTAGCAAAGCCTTGTTGCTTAAGTTATTGTCTCGGAAATATTTTTTCACTTCTGTACAAAAGTGATTTTTGAACCAATCCTCAAAACGAGCTTTAGTCATCCAAGCTTTCTTGTTGGATCTCCATATGACGGGTAATTGATTTTTATTTAGTCCTTTAAGAGGCCTTGGATTTTCGGACAAATATATTAAAAGTGGTTTTAGCACGAAATAGTAAAGTAAATGGTTTTTTAGACACCTTATAATTAGGCGCAGATTTTTCGGTTTTTGAAATGTACGTGCGATCAGGCGTTCGCTTCCAATAAAACCCTGTTTCGTCTACGTTAAACACTTGTTCAGGTTTATAACCACCTCTTTCAATAATTCCCTTTAAAATGTTAGGATAATCTCTACATGGATATTCTCTACATTGGCGCTAGCTGCTTCACCTTTCATTTTCAAATTATGCAAATTAAATCTATTTTTAAATTTTTCAAACCATCCTCGGCTTGCTTGGAATATGACATCTTCAGCAGATTCATCGGTATCTCCATTCTTCAATATGTAGATATAGCGACATTCGAAAAGTTTTTTTTTGCCGTTATAGAGAAATATTTTAGGCCCGAAATCGAAAACGTGCCTTAATTGAAGAGGGCCTTTATAGCGAAATGGTGTATATCAATACTTAAAAAGATCCATTTGTGACATTTTTTTATGAAGCACATTTTGGTCCGAAATTTGGCCATTATTGAACGAATAATGGTTACTGAAAACTATTTGCGTAAATATAATATTTGTATTTAAATTTTCTAATTTTTAAAAATTTTTAACGGCGTCATTTGACATTATGAAATTATAAAAGTACGCGTCCTGGAAACTTTTTGCTTAATATATTAAGTTGTTTGGCTTCTGGTGCCGTTTTGTTAAAACCACATACACTCCAGAATCAAATTTGAAAGTTTAGGCCAAAATGAGTTGCTTACTGTAGTGCCATAGCTTCAGACCAACATGACAAATGACAATTTTCAGAGCAAAATGCACACCTAACCGTCACTCTTTGCAAATACAGTAGCTTACTAATAGTCCCTTGTAGATTTCTAGAACACAGTATATAAAAATTTTCCTATAAGCCTTATCTTTGAAGAAAAGCCCAAGTTACAGAACTTTACTTCTAATTTTGCAAAGTCGATAATCCTGTAGTAACAATAGTTGGTTTTTAATTGATAGCCCCGGCAATAAATGCGTAAAAAATCTATTAAAATTTACTTTGATATAAAAATGTATAATTTATATTAAGTGAATATCTTTTAGTGAAAAAAAAAAACTTTTTTGTATATAAAATAAGCTTAAACGTCAATTTTTTAGGGAATAAATTAGTTAAATCTTAAATATAAGGTGTAGTAAAAGGAAATCCATTATTTTTGCATTAAATTGAAGGTTTTATTTAGCATAGATAGAATGATACGATTTAGGTCAAATATGCACCGTTTTGTTCGATAATCGATGTATGCGGCCTGGCGTTGTCCTGATGGAACACAATTCCTCTTGTATTGGCCAAAGCTGGCCGCTTCTGGGCGATTGCTTCTTTCAGACGGTCCAATTGTTGACAGTATAGGTCCGAATTAAGAGTTCGGCCGTAGGGGAGCAGCTCATTGTAGATTATTCCTTGCCAGTCCCACCAAACACACAGCAAAACCTTCCTGGCTGTCAATCCTGGCTTGACCACCGTTTGCGCCGGGTGACCGCGACCGTTATCGCTTGACGTTGTCGTAAGTGACCCACTTTTCATCACCAGTAACCGTCCGCTTTAGAAATGGATCGATATTGTTGCAATTCAGCAGCGATTCGCAGATAGAAATTCGGTCCATGAGGTTTTTTTGCGATAACTCGTGTGACACCCATACATCGAGCTTCTTTTTGTATCCAGCCTTATTTAAGTGGTTCCAAACGGTTTTTTGTGCAATGTTTAGCTCCTGGGCAATCGAAACAGTGCTTACGTGACGGTCGGACTCAACGATTTCCATTATTTTATCGACATTTTCGACAATTGGCCTTCCAGAGCGTGGTGCATCTTTGACATCAAAATTACTGGAACGAAAATGACGAAATCAAAATTGCGCGTGATTGGCTGTTACAGTATCAGGACCATAAACACTATTCACATTTTCAGCTGCCTGGCTTGCGTTTTCGCCTTTATCGAAGAAAAACTGTAAAATATGGCGTATTTTCTCTTTGTTGGTGTCCATCTTTGACGCGTGCTAAAAAAATACTGAGTCAAGTAATCACAAAATTGAATCAGAAATTTTTTTAGTACGAAATTTTATCTTTCTAACGCCATCTAGTGCAACCCGATCGCACTTTTAAAACGGGAGATACAGTCCTAAAGCCATCTATTGGCAAAATAATGAATTTCTTTTTATTAAGTAAGTAATGCTAAGCTAAAATTATTATTTTAAATACATTAAAAAGAAATATTATACATCTTATATTAAGTAAGTAATGCTAAGACAAAATTAATATTTTAAATAAATTTGAAATAAATATTATACATAATTATTAATATTTTCAATGAATCTAAAATTAAAACTATAAATTCTACAATTTGGACCATTTTGTAAAACCTTCAAAACCAGATCAAAAAAATTCTGTTTCTCCTTCAAAAATATACGAGCCAAAGACACCTTTGGACAGTCACTTTTTACGGATATAATAGCGTCTCCATAGTCATTTGTGTGGTTTTTAGTACCCTATAAATGATAATTTTGGAAGAAATAAGCCTCATCTCCGAAGAACATTCACGACTATTGGTCTACTCTTAAAGTGCGAGTCGTGGCTATTGCATGACATTGGTAAAAAAATATTTATTAATCAATGTATTAAAATTTTATAATTTTAATCTGTATTATAAAATGGCATAGAATAATATAAATAAATAATCTATGATATAATATATTTACTAAATAACTGTTGAATAAAAGAATTGTACTTTCCAAAATTAAAAATGGATAGTACGTAAAAATAGGTGATTTACCTTTAATTGTTAACAATGGCAATAAATTCATGAAAAAAAACTATTACAAAGTATTTTTATACAAAATTTTATAGTTTATATTAATAAAAAAGGACAGATTTCTTTCAAATAGTCGTAAAAAAAATTACTTTTATATAAAAATACTTTGTAATTAGAAAATAAGCTCGAATGTTAATTTTGAATTTTCGCGGGTTAGGTTTATTCGATTTTTGATTTTTTGTGACGTTATGTTGGTACTTATGTCTCTCACCTATGCCGACAAGTTTGGCCATTTTGAATGTCCAGTTAATTTTTGACAACTGCTTTGCTTGCACGTGTTTTGGCTCGTTTTCGATTTCTGCCCAATGGATCAAAGAATCTGTTTCGGGGCCAGATCTGGGGATACAGTGGCTGCGGCATTAGTAGTGTATTATTTTTGGCCAAGAATTCGAGCACAAGCAACGATGCGTGAGCAGGGGTGTTATCATGGTGCAAAAGCCAATTTTTGTTCATCCACAAATCCGGACGTTTCTGCCGCATAACTTGCAGGTAATATTCCTAATTGGCCGGTCTATCCTGTGGCAAGAACTCATGATACACCACGCCCTTGCAATCGAAGAAAACTGTAAGCAAAACCTTCACATTCGACCGAACTTGACGCGCTTTTTTCGGTCTTGGCTCTTGCGGCAGCTTCCATTGGGATGATTGAACTTTGGTTTCCACGTCATAACCATAAACCCATGATTCGTCATCAGTTATGACTCCATGGAGTAAATTTGGGTCGTCGTGGACAGATTCCAACAGCTCCTTAGCAATATTAATGCAATGCTGTTTTAGTCGAAATTGAGCAAAAATCGAAGACGAGGACCCCAAACACGTGCAAGCAAAGCAGCTGTCATAAATTAACTGCACATTCAAAATGGCCGAACTTGGCATCATAAGTGAGAGACATAAGTACCAACATAACGTCACCAAAAATCGAAAATCGAATATACGTAACCCGCGGAAATTCAAATTCGCGATACTTTTTTTTGATAAATTTGCTTATTGGCATATTCACCAACCGAGAAATTAGCCATATTGCTGAAGAAATTTTTTTTTAAATTTTAATACGTTAATTAATAGACATTATTATGAAATGGCAAACTTAAATCTAAATAAATTTTACTTTAAACAATTTATATTTGGGAAAATTATTAAATAACAGGGCTATACTTTACAAATTTCAAAATGGATAACATTTTTCCAAACTTTTAAAAATATTTTAAATTTTCATTTCTTATAAATATATTTTTTTACAATAAGTTTTTATTTTCTATAAGAAATATTTTAATGCAACTATAATCATCTTACTTAAATTTAAAAAAAAAAATTAATTGAAAAACTTCCGTAACATTTATCAATATTCATTTTTCTTCAACAAAAGTACGAGTGTAGTTCGTGCTGCAACTGCGTAGCGCATCCGAAATTTGTGCAATTTAAAATTCATATTTTTTAGTGTTTTGTAATTTTTATTTTTCTGTTAATATTCGGTGTTGTTGTATTGAACTGAAAATATTAGAAACAATCAGTCTTAGTCGATGATGCTTATTTGAGGGTGAAACAGGGCGAAACAAATGTACGTGGTATGCATCAAAAATCAACTCGAACTTGAAACACTTCGAACAATAGTACCTTAACGAGTTGGCACATTTTTCCGAGATCATATAGATGAAAAAAAAATTATTGACCAGTATCTATGGATGAGTGGAAATATAAAATTGGGGGGGGGGGGTAGTTCAGGGCAGGGGTGTTAAGCCAGACTTGAATAAAGCCAAATAAGAAATTTCTCAGAGTTCGGTGTTTCGTTTGTTTGCGGCTTTTAAGCTGGCCAGCCGCCCCCCTCATACTAGATCGTCTTGTTTTGATCTTTTGTTCTCACACCTTGACTATATGCGCTACAATGTACCGAGATGGTTTTACTTAGTTCGTCAATAATAACCACAATATGAACAATAATGGAAATAAACAAATAAAAGAGACACAAGATTTAAAGCAAATGAATGGCAACGTGGAAGGTGACGTGAATAGCGTGGGGATGACTCGGGCAACCTAACTAACCAAAAAAAAAAACACAGCCACAATCAAAACGCATAACGTAAGATGGGTCGATGACGACGACGAAGATGAATGGATATTCTTATAGAAATTCACGCGGTCCTCTTTAATCCCTCGAAAATAAGAGGATATAAAATGAACTGAGCAATTTGGTTCGATATTATTCCAAATGATACGATTCGATTCCGTTCAATTCGATCCATTCCGGCACAAAATCTTTCAAAATTCGCTATAATTTCATTATGGAATGTGGCGGTCTAGCGTATACGCGAAATTTTTCTACAGCATCTCTTTAGAGTATCTCAGTTTTCTCTTAAATATTGTACAACAATAGAGAAAAAAAAATCTCAACCTACTCCTACTAACCCAGGCAAAAAAGCGAATATGATCAACAAAAAAAAAAAATCCTAATGCTCCGTAAGATGTACTTTTTTTTCTTTTTACCTTCTAGAAAATGACATTGTTATTATCGTGAGAAGAATAATTTTAAGAAATTTCAACCATATTCTTCATTCACAATAAATAATAGATGAGTTAAGATTTTATTATGCAAAGAACTATATTTAATTGTTTATAAAATAATAAATTTTCATTCAACCAATTTTTGACATGGCGTTTCTATACGTTATGTTGCCGATACTAACTGACTTGCATATTTTTTCTTGTTCTCTTGTTATTGGATTGTCATAAAATCTTTTTCATTTTTATAAAACAAATAAACAATAAGTTTTTCTTTTAAGTTGGATAAATTTGTTTATCTGAAAAGCATACATTTTAGAAATACTTTATGAAATTCACTCTTCTTTAGATTAATTTCACTCTTTTTAGAAGTTTTTCTTGTAAAGCAGAATTTGTATTTTCTAAAATAAAGACTGACCGTTCCCGCTGAAATTGCAAACCTGACACACCTACTAACAGAATGGTAGTTGACACCTACTAACAGAATGGTAGTTGACACAATGTGTAGAAAAACTATTTCCTACCATCATTACCCATGCTTTAAATGAATATCGCTTAGCTCTGAATTTCTTTTTAAATAGGACTCCGGTTATTATGGAGATCCTAGATCTAACAACTACTTTCCCAAGTCCCCTCTTTAACTTTCTAAAAGTAGTCAATATGCTTCATAAACCACTTCTAATTGCTCTCTTGTAAATGGAAAAGTCGTAAATGTTCGGCACTGATCATTCGTTCATAGCAAATAATGGCTTTTGAATTTATCGGAAAACTTCACCTATTTGATTTGAGATCAACATTTACGATTAAACATTCTCCAAAGTATTTCCTCGGAAATATTATCTGTTAAATTCTGTACGAAAACATGAGTGAGACTTCTGTAATATGCAGTCGGTAGCCAAAAATCCACTTTTAATTTATGATCGGAAAGTAAAATTCTAATTTCATAGTCCAGAAACGCAATTCCATTAGTGAACAAATTTCATAAGTTGCATTAGGTTATATACAAACCAAGTGGAAAATACCTAATGCTTATTATTAGTAGGCCGCAAAGCTATAGAAAAGTCCTGGAAATTCTATTACGTGAACGATAGGAATTGTCTCGAAAACTACAGATCCAAGTTCCTATATTACATATTCCCAAACTCGTCCTCTTAAAGTGATATTTACTGGTGCGGTCGTTTTCAATTTTACTTTACTTCTTGTAGAGTCACTTTTATAATATCAAAAAAAAAATATTAAATTTACCCAATAACTTAAAAATTAAATTCAATTGATACGATACCGATAAAAGTTTCTCAATATCCTTGGTTAAGAGTCGCCTTCGTTGATAGAATCACACGTGCAAAAAGAAAAAAAACACTAACTCCGCTCTGTATTTTTATTTTTTCTTCTTCAGGCACAGATGGATGTCTCAAAATTCGCTTTGGATCGCAGCTCGTATTTAAGTTCAGCAGCTGGAAGTCTTTATGATACCTCGAAATCACAAGCCAGTGCATACAGTGCTTATTTGGATCCAACAGTTCTTACTAAGGCCTATTTCGATTCGAAAATGTATCAAGACAGAGCAGCAAATTATGCTTTCGATATTTCAAAAATCTACGGTGCACAACAACAACAAGTACAACAGCATCAGCAACAACAACATCACAATTTACTTAATGGTATAAGTAGCATGAGTAACACAAATAACAATAATCTTGACGATAGGGATGCCACCCCCCAATTAGATATCACAGCAGAAAAATCGCAATTGAATACATCAGGAGATAATCAAGTTGACTCAGTTGGAAATTACGGTGGCGGATATGCTCAATATACTCAAGGTAGCGGTGGTGACTTTCGACGTCCGTTAACAGTTATCTTTTGACCGAACAAACATTAAGGGTAAAATTTAAAAAATTTTAACTATTAGCAAAAAAAGTAATAAGAAAACAATAATATTTATAATCCACCGGTTATTTTTTGACTACAAAAATAAAGTGGCATTGAACAAACCCGAAATACAAAAAGAAAGTGGTGGTGATTTTATCGAAATATACACTATTTTTCATCAAACTAAAAAAAATATATAAAATTTTTAAACATTTTCCACATTATTTAGGAATTTTCATTTAAAAAATTTATTTTTCGGAAAACTATGTGAAAGCTTTGAATTTGCACGTAAGGCATACCTATTGGATCTTAAAAATGTTGTGTTAAAGTTTACTTGGGTTAAACTTTACAATAGAGAAAGATGCTTCCTAAAAATGCGTAATATTTTTCGCACACATCACAAAAGAAAACTAGCACTCTGAATTGCCTATCCATACTAAGGTAGGTACGAGTACTTCAGAGTGTTAGATCATTTTGATTGACAATATTTAGAATTATTTTTCTATTCACTTTCTAACCACTCTATTTTGCGCTAATATTAGTTAGAAATTAAAGCAAAATGTAAATTTGCAAAAAAAATTTTAAAATATATTTATTAATTTATTAAATAAACTGTGCATTATATTGACACATGCAATGTTGATTTACGATTTATTACGATTAATAAACACAATAACACAAGGAAACATTTTATTTGGGAACCAATACATTTTTAGATTAATATACTTTACTTTTAATTAGTAATAAATTTCATTCCGAAGGCAGATCCCAAAGGTAGATAAATTTAAAAAGTGAAAATTATTAAGAAATGGTAACAAACCTTCACATTTGTATATTATGAAAAATAAGCAAAAAAAACACCATTCTAAAAGTAGATGAATCAGGTTTAAAGATAAATTTACAATCAGTTGATCAGGTGGAAACTAAGCCGTTTCTGAATATTCAAATGTAGTCACAGCAACCACTTATTAACAGCTTCTGCATCAACCGCATATTATCTGCGACATACCCCAATAACGTGTGGTAATGCAGTTTCAACATAAATCGACCAATTTTTCGAATTCTTGGCTTATTTTGTGTTTGTTTTTTTGGAAAAGGTTTTCTATTTTCATGTTGTGCAATCAATATTGTGCATTTTTTTATATTGTGCAATAAAATAAATAAAATCTTTTTTGATATAAAAAAATATATAATAAAAATGAATCAAAATCACTCCCACATTTTCTTTTAAAGAAAAATTCAAAATTCAAAAATAATATAATTAATAAAGGAAAAAAAAGAATAAATACATACTTTATGAAAATATTATAATTACAATAATAAATAATATAAAATTATATGTATTAGATAATAAGTTAAATTAATAAAAAAAATTTAGAATAGAAAAAAAAATTGATTTTAAAAAAAAAGATTTTTTCAGAAATAAGTAAAAGTAATATTCTCTTTTACATTTCTGTTTGTCTTTATTTTACTAATTATTTTTGTCCTGAATATAAAAAGATTCTATTTAAAATAAAATAAGAAAACATTTACGAATCACACTCCTGTATATTTAATTGTATAATTTAGACAAAAAAAAAATAAGCGAGTTGATAAATGAAAATTTTTAAATACAGTCCAACCGAAAAAATCGTTTAAAAAGTTTGAGAGACAAAAATTCTTACCTCTTTGATATTTTAGATCAATTTTAACTATTAAGGGTGTAAATTTTGTTAGTTTTTTTTTCTTTTTTGCTTCTTTTATATAGAAAATTATATTTTGGTTAATAAATTTTTTTTTTTTATTTGGAAAACCTTTTTTAATTTTATTTCAAATAAAATTATTATTTTCATTTTATATTAAAAGAAATTTTTATAAAAAAAAACTACTGATTCTGTATTCAGTTGTGATTAAATTGTTTTTTTTTTTTTTTAGAAAAATAAAGGTAAATTTATGTATCTCTTTAAATAATAGAAAGTGGTATGAAATTTATAGTAAATAAATATAAATAAGATAAATAAAAATAGATGTAAATTATAATATTTTGACTTGAAACGAATATTTCTAGAATATAATAAATAAAAATAAATGAAAGTTTATTTAATCGCACTAATCACAATACTATATATATATTTGAGTATTGTACTAAATATATTAATAGATAAGTGCGAAAAGAAACAATATTTTTAAGTTATAATATCATTTGATTGATATTTTATTATTATTATTATTATTATTATTATTATTATTACTATTATCTAAGAAGTAATAACAGCAACAACAAAAATATAAAATTCAAATAGAAAGTGAAGTTTAAATAAAAATTTAATAAATGAAAAATTATCTTTTATTGTAATTTCGTTATTTTTCTTCCTTTTTAGTTTATTTATTAAAAAATATTTTCTTTGTGATATTTTTGCTAATGTTAATTATTTTTAATACTGGGGGACATCGTTAGTTTGTGTCCAGCTAGTGTTATAGCCGGGGTGCTTTTCAGTTGTCGCCCAAAGCTACAATATTACATTGGAATCGATGAGTAATAACGTCCCGTTGGCAATACACTAGAACATTTGTGGAACTTCTATTCCAAATATATAATCGAAAGGGCCTTCTACTGTGAACGATAGGAATTGTCGTCAGAACTACAGATGTATGCACCGGAACTACGCATTCCCAAACCAGTCGTCTTGAAGTCATATTTACTGGTGTTGCCATCTTGAATTTTACTTCAATTCTTGCAGGCAGAGTCACTATTGTAAGATCGAAAAAAATAAAAAAAAATACCCAATAACTTAAAAATTAAATTCAATTAATACGATACCGATAAAAGTTTCTCAATATCCTTGGTTAAGAGTCTCCTTCGTTGATAGAATCACACGTGCAAAAAGAAAAACACACTAACTTCGCTCTGTATTTTTATTTTTTCTTCTTCAGGCACAGTTGGATGTCTCAAAATTCGCTTTAGATCGCAGCTCGTATTTAAATTCAGCAGCTCGAAGTCTTTATGATAGCATAAAATCACAAGCCAGTACATACAGTGCTTATTTGAATCCAAAAGTTCTTAATAACGTCTATTTCGATTCGAAAATGTATCAGGACTGAGCAGCAAATTATGCTTTCGATATTTCAATAATCCACGGTGCACAACACACAAAAACAACTGCATCGGCAACAGCAACATTACAACTTACTAAAGTGGTATAAGTAGCGTGAGTAACACATACGACAATAAGCTTGACGATAGGGCTGCCACCCCCAATTAGATATCACAGCCAAAAAATTGCAATTGAATACGTCGGGAGACAATCAAGTTGGCTCACTTGGAAATTACGGTGGCGGATATGCTCAATATACTCAAGGTAGCGGTAGCGACTTTCGACGTCCATTAACAGTTATCTTTTGACCGAACAAACATTAAGGGTAAAATTAAAAAAATATTTACCATTAGCAAAGAAATAATAAGAAAACAATAATATTTATACTCCACCGAAATACAAAAAGAAAGTGGGGATGATTTTATCGAAATTTACATTATTTTTCATCAAACTAAAAAAAAAAAATTAAAAATTTTTAAACATTTTCCACTTTATTTAGGAATTTTCATTTGGAAAATTTATTTTTGGGAAAACTATGTGAAAGCTTTGAATTTGCACGCAGGGCATTCCTATTCAATCTTACAGATATTGTGTTAAAGTTTACTTGGTTTTTCGCACACATCACAAAAGAAAACCAACACTCTGAATTGCCTTTCCATACAAAGATAGGTACGAGTACTTCAGAGTGTTAGATCATTTTGATTGACAATATTTAGAATTATTTTTCTATTCACTCTATTTTGCGGTAATATTAGTTAGAAATTAAAGGAAAATAAAAAAATTATAATAAAAAGAAAAAGAGAAAAAAGCACTAAACCGAAAATAAGGGACCTAAAATAGGAAACAGAATAAAATTTGCAAACAAAAAGTAGGAAAAGAAGTTGAATAAAAATAATTATTGTATAAAAAAAAAAGAAAACCGAAAAAAGGGGATCTAAAATTGATAGGTAAATAAAATTTGGAAAGAAAAAATAAAAAAATATTTCATACAATACAATGAGAGGGAAAGCAAAAAATATTAAATTTGGAAAGAAAAAAGAAAAATGTTTTCAAATAAAAAAAATGACAAATCCATGAACCGAAAGAAGAAATCAACGAGAGATCGTTGACTATTGTAGAGGAGAGAGATGATGTGTTGTGTGTTTCTCTCCCTTACGATTGCACCTAAGCCAACCCCCCCCCCACCCCGCCATACACACACACTTAAATCGATTGTTTAAAGTGTCCTCTACTGATGACGATGTCAACGACGATTTTCCTCAAGGCATTGAACAGTTGAAAGAAAACTATGGTTGGTTAGTCAGGAACTCGGAGGGAATGCAATCTTAAACATAGAAAGACTGATCACTTAATGCCGTTCGAACTATGAATTCGGCATTTTGCTAATTAAATTACTTAAAAATATAATAACGTTCAGGAGTCAGTTTTTATGCGAGCAAATTCATTTCATTTATAAAGGCTACAATAATAAAAAAATAATAATAATTAGTGTTATTTGTTGACGGTACGTGGGCTACTATATATATTTCTGGCCTAATAATGAAAATGCGAATATTTATCAACGAAAAAGGTTTTATTGTTTTTCAAAATATTCTCCATCAAGATTTATACACTTTTGCATGCGCTCAAACCAATTTTCGAAGCACTTTTTCCACTCCGATTGAGACACCTCCAAAACATGGTTTTTGAATGCTTCAACAGCATCTTCTGGCGACGAAAATCGTTGACCACGCATTTTTTTCTTGATGTGTGGGAATAAAAAGAAGTCATTGGGTGCCAAGTCAGGGCTGTACGGAGGATGACCCATCAATTCGACGTTTTGTCCGGTCAAAAAGGCGCTGGTTTGAGCCGATGTGTGAGAGCTCGCATTGTCATGGTGCACAATGATTCGACTTCTCTTGTTCGTTTTTCGAATTTCTCCGAAGACTTCAGGCAAACAAATGGTGGTGTACCACTCAGAATTGACCGTCCTACGTTGCACAAGCGGAACAGTCGCCACATGACCAGTTTTGCCAAAGAAACAAGCGACCATTTGCTTCGAAGTGCTTCTTCCACGAACAACTTTCGGAACATTTTTGCCGTTCGACGTCTATCGGCCTCAACTCGTATGGTACCCAATTTCCTTGCTTTTGGATCACTCAAACGATGGAAAATGGCTTGTTGAGTCACGCGCAAGGAATCTACAAGTTCTTCTTACGTTTTTTTTTATATGAGTTTTTTTTAGGTTTTCTAGAAGTTTTATTTTTTTGCCATCTTTCTGGCAGCATACGGATTCTACGCTAAAAATATTCTCGTCTTTTGAGGCGATTCACGAATCGACCAAAGTTTTGGTTGCTTCGTAGGATGTCTGGAGAATACGGCAAGTGGTGCAGGGCGTCCCATTTCAGCGTTTCAACAGAATGCCAGTTGAAGCTAATGAAGATACAATAAAGGCATTAATTGATGCAAACCGTCAAATAAAAAATTATGCATTTTTGAAGCGTATCATCACTGGGGATTAGAAATGGATTGTCTATAACAATGTCAAGCACAAAAGATCCTGAAATAGAAAAGATGAACCTGCTCAAAGCACTTCGAAATTAGTCAATAGTAAAGGTATAGTGTTCCGACAGGATAATGCGAAACCACATACAAGTTTGACCATTCGGCAAAAGCCTTTAGAGCTTTTTTGTGTTTAAATGAAAGCAACTCAATAATTTAAAGTAAATTAATATATTTAAAGCTTAAGACGACATTTATACAAGTAAGATGGCGTGGCCTTTTTAAACAATAACATGTTATAAAAGTAGAGCAGTGTTACCAGGAAAAGTGTCGACTGTCAGTATTGCCAACAAGCTTGGATGGGATATTCTGCCACACCCACCATACTCTCCAGACCTAGCAACTTCCGGTTATCATTTGTTCCGGTCTCTACAAAATTTTTTAGACGGTAAAACGTTTAATTCAAATGAGGAGATCAAAAATCACTTGGATCATTTTTTTGCCAGCAAAGAACAAAACTTTTATGAGCATTATGCTACTGCCAGAACGATGGTAAAAGGTATTGGATCAGACTGGACAATATTTAATTAAATAAAATATTAATTCACTATAAGAAAATCGTCTTTCATTTTTATAAAAAAAAAAACCAAATTACTTTTCGAACAACCCAATATTTTCAACATAATATCACATTCTCTCATTTAATTCGTTTTGCATTAATTAGAATTGATTTTTATTTGTGCACATAATTGTTTTGATATAATTTATATTTGTATATGCTCTTCCACTTTATAATTCTGTTTTAATAAATAATATATAGTGAAAAAAAAAAAAAAATAATATTTTAAAATACCAGGTGTATACGGTTAGATCCGCTGTTTGGTCATAGATGGCGCGAGTAAGGGTATTAAGCTGTCATGGGCACGCCACACTTTTTTTTATGACTTTGTCATCAAATAAACTGTGCATTATATTGATACATGCAATGTTTATTTACGATTTATTATGATTAATAGTCACAATAACACAAGGAAACATTTTATTTGGGAACCAATACATTTGTAGATTAATATACTTTACTTTTGATTAGTAATAAATTTCATTCCGAAGGCAGATCCCAAAGGTAGATAAATTTAAAAAGTGAAAATTATTAAGAAATGGTAACAAACCTTCACATTTGTATATTATTAAAAATAATAAAAAAAAACACCATCCTAAAAGTAGATGAATCAGGTTTAAAGAAAAATTTACAATCAGTTGATCAGGTGGAAACTAAGCCGTTTGTGAATATTCAAATGTAGTCACAGCAACCACTTATTAACAGCTTCTGCATCAACCACTCATCTACGACATACACCAATAACGTGTGGTAATGCAGTTTCAACAAAAACCGAGCAATTTTTCTCATTCTTGGCTTATTTTGTGTTTGTTTTTTTTGGAAAAGGGTTTCTATTTTCATGTTGTGCAATCAATATTGTGCATTTTTTTATATTGTGCAATAAAATATATAAAATCTTTTTTGATATAAAAAAATATATAATAAAAATGAATCAAAATCACTCCCACATTTTCTTTTAAAGAAAAATTCAAAATTCAAAAATAATATAATGAATAATGAAAAAAAAAGAATAAATACATACTTTATGAAAATATTATAACTACAGTAGTAAATAATATAAAATTATATGTATTAGATAATAAATTAAATTAATAAAAAAATTTCGAATAGAAAAAAAAATTAATTTAAAAAAAAAAGATAAGTAAAAGTAATATTCTCTTTTACATTTCTGTTTATCTTTATTTTACTAATTGTTTTTGTCATGAATATAAGAAGATTCTATTTAAAATAAAATAAGAAAACATTTAGATATCACACTCCTGTATATTTAATTTATAATTTAGACAACAAAAAAATAAGCGAGTGATAAATGAAAATTTTTTAATAAAGTCCAACTGAAAAAATTGTTTAAAAAGTTTGAGAGACAAAAATTCTTACCTCTTTGATATTTTAGATCAATTTTAACTATTAAGGGTGTAAATTTTGTTTGTTTTTTTTTCTTTTTTGCTTCTTTTATATAGAAAATTATATTTTGGTTAATAAATTTTGTTTTATTTTTTTTATTTTTAGAAAAATAAAGGTAGATTTATGTATCTCTTTAAATAATAGAAAGTGGTATGAAATTTATAGTAAATAAATATAAATAAGATAAATAAAAATAGATGTAAATTATAATATTTTGACTTAAAACGAATATTTCTAGAATATAATAAATAAAAATAAATGAAAGTTTATTTAATCGCACTAATCAAAATACTATATATATTGGGTTGATGCAAAAGTTATAACCGTATTTTCCATATACAATTAAACATTTTTTTTAGATTTGTATTATTTATTTCTTCAATTATATAATTTCCATCCGTTCTTATAACCTTCTCCCATCGTTTTATTAACTTATTAATACCATTAGTGTAAAATTCCGTGGAATTTGATGCGAAAAATGTAGTAAGGGATGTTTTTACCTGCTCTATTTGTATCAAATTTTTTATCATTTTAAAAAATTTTGCAGTGATCGGAATAAATGAAAATCGGAAGGAGCAAGATCTGGAGAATACGGTGGATGCTTGATAACATCCCAATTCAGCTTGTGTTGTGTCATCATAGACACATGTGGTCGCGCGTTGGCGTGATGAAACACTACCCCTTTTCTGTTTACCAACTCTGGTCTATCCTTTTGAAGGGCGATGTTCAATTTGGATAATTGCTGACAATATCGTTCTGCTGTAATTTTCTGATTGCATTCCAAGAGTTCAAAATACACAATACTCTTACAATCCCACCAAACACAAAGCATAACTTTTTTTTAATGGATTTCGGCTTTCGAAGTTGTTAATGGGGCTTGTCCAGGTATAGCCCAATGTCTATTTCTTGTCACGTTGTTGTGCACGACCCATTTTTCATCTCCCGTTACCAAACGATGCAAAAACGGTTCATGTTTTTGTCTCGCACTCAAAGCAACGCACGTTGAAACACGATCCAATAAATTGGCAGCCGATAATTGATGAGGTATCCAAACGTCGTACCGCGAAACCATCCCCATACGCTTCAAATGTCTTAATACGGTTGTTTGGTTGACTCCCATCATCGACGCGATCTCCCTGGTGGTTAGACGTGGATTGGTGTCAATTATGACTTTAAACTTGTCGTCATCAGACTTCAATGGCCGCCCGATACGTGGTTAATCAATTAGTGAAAAATCCCCAGGTCGGAATTTTGTAAACCATCTTCGTACCAGTCGAACTTTGATGACATCTGCTCCATACACTTCGCAAATGTTTTTGGTTGCCTCACTCGCGATATTGTCTTTACAAAATTCATAAAGTGAACAATGACGTAAATGCACTTTATCGACCGACAATTTGAAAAAATACAAGGGCTCTTCACTGCAATACAAGGGCTCTTTTTTACCTAGAAACAATATTTTTAAGTTATAATATCATTTGATTGATCATTTATTATTATTATCATTATCATTATTATTATTATTATTATTATTATTATTATTATTATTACTATTATCTAAGAAGTAATAACAGCAACAACAACAAAAATATAAAATTCAAATAGAAAGTGAAGTTTAAATAAAAATTTAATAAATGAAAAATTATCTTTTATTGGAATTTCGTTTTTTTTCTTCCTTTTTAGTTTATTTATTAAAAAATATTTTCTTTGTGATATTTTTGCTAATGTTAATTATTTTTAATACTGGGGGACATCGTTAGTTTGTGTCCAGCTAGTGTTATAGCCGGGGTGGTTTTCAGTTGTCGCCTAACGGCTTGCGTTCTCGTGTCGCTAAGAATTTATATTTATGGTATGTTCAAATAATACTAGGAAATGACTATAGAAAAACTAAAACTAAATACATATATTTAGTTAATTTCTTTCTGTCTCTGTATTGCTATCTGTTCCTGTATTGTTATATAAGGAAAAGTATAAAAATTTCATAGAATATTGCGGCTAAATATAATCAAATAAACTTCGCTCACTATTATATCCTTCTTGAGGGTAAATTTTCGAAAACAACTGCCCTATACTAAACTATATTGTCTTGATTTGTATGACTTAATATAATAAGCTGCACGTAAGAAATATACATAATCTATATACATATATAAAAATGAATGTCCGTTTTTGTGTGAGGCTTATAGACTCGGAAACTATGCATAAAATCATACTGAACCATTATACCAATTTGTTCATTGAGTCTTGAGAATGGTTTCTATATAGTTCCGACACCGCTCCGGTAGGTGGTGGTAGCTGTATATGCCAATTTTCAAACAAATTAGATGTATTCGTTTGGGGAAAGTTTCCTACTGTGCAGTAGTTGTAGCTGTCATCATCTACTGTACCTCGAACAAACGAGTAGATTTTCGCAGTAGTTGCGCATACTATTTAGGGTGGGGAAATTTTAGTTCCCGAACTGGAAATAGATTGCTTAGCGGGTTCGTTGGTTATGTTGAAGCGTCAAATTTTTGTTTTTATTGTTTATTTTTGCGTAAAATCAGTTTTTATTGTTTATGTGTGAATAAACTCAGTATTGTTGTCGACTATTTTGAGGTTATATTTTACTGCTATCAGTAAATTGTCCATTTTATTGAGAATCTACTGCGAACTACTGCACAGTAGCAAAATTGGTCCAAACGAATATATCTAAAAACAGAATTGTAAGTATTAGTAGAACTGTTTGTATTCCAATTTTTCAACGATATTTTGCATTTCGATTTTTAGTGCACACTGTTTAGGAACACCAAAGTAATTTTGAGGTTAGTTATCATATCAAGAACGGCAATCGGTTAGCAAAAAAACTCAAAATAGGTAAAATTGTTCATTTGTAGAGAATTTATGAATCCTAATGTTTAATGATTGATTCTTATTTATATTTCAACAAAGAGTGAAATTGAAAAAATGCCGCCAAAACGACAAAACATCGGTCGAAATATACCAAAGAACCAACAGAACGGAGTTACGAGAAATAATGAAAGTCGAGAATAAGGTCGAGCAACGCCGGGCAACGGGTAGCTAGTATTTTATAAAAATTATCTATTAAAACAATGATTATTATTTTTTACACTGTATGGTTAGCACCGGAGTGTTAAAATTTTATAAATTCCGTTTAATAAATAATTATTTATTAAAAATTAATTGTTAGTGAAATTAACGAACTCTTACAATATATAAAATAAAAATAAATATAGAATGGCTTCTTAGTCTTGGCGCTATAGAACGACCTCATTAGTCTTTGGCACTTGTCTCAGAGGTCTTACAACCAAACATTTCTCTTCCTTGAGAAAGTTTGTTTTAAAAAAATATGAAAAACTTCAAGTAGAAAATATAGTAACAAAATTTATTTAATTCAACAATAACAATTTTTGCTTATACATATATATATATAAAAATAATAAAAAGTTATAGTGGACAATTCCAAATTCAATATAATCGAAGTATAAGACCTCTTTCACAACCATTCATGTGCAATCCATTTAATACTTGAATTGCGTGTTCAGCATCGGACAATCGTTCATACGAAATAGTAGCTTTTGAATAGATCGGAAAACCTCGACTATTTGATTTAAGATCAACATTAACGACTTTTCCATATATACCAAACATTCTCCATAGTGCTTCTTCGGAAGTATTATCTGGTAAATTCTGTACAGAAACATGAGCGAGACTTCTGAAATATGCAGTCGGTAGCCAAAAGCGCACTTTTATTTTATGATCGGAAAGGAAACTTCCATTCATATTATTTATAGCAGCAGCTGCAGCTTCACCAGTTTCATAGTCCAGACGCGCACTTCCATCAGTGAAAAAATTTGTTGAACTGCATCGGGTTATAGTCCCAAATGCAGCAAAAATCGACTTCAAGCAATTCGTACACAAATTGGGTGGAATATATTTAATGAAAATTATTTTCCTATTATTCGTACACCTCAAAGCTACAATATTACATTGCAATCGATGAGTAATAACGTCCCGTTGGCAATACACTAGAACAGTTCTGGAACTTCTATTACAAATATATAATCGAAAGGGCCCTCTATTGTGAGCGATAGGAATTGTCGTCACAACTACAGATGCACGTCCCTGTACTACGTATTCCCAAATCCGTCCTCTCAAAGTCATATTTACTGGTGTTGGCATCTTGAATTTTACTTTAATTCTTGCAGACTCACTATTATAAGTTCGAAAAAAAAAAATACCCAATAACTTAAAAATTAAATTCAATTGATACGATACCGATAAAAGTTCCTCAATATCCTTGGTTAAGAGTCGCCTTCGTTGATAGAATCAGACTTGCAAAAAGAAAAAAATTAACTCCGCTCTGTATTTTTCTTTTTTATTTTCCAGGCACAGATGTCTCAAAATTCCCTTTGGATCGCAGCTCGTATTTAAATTCAGGAGCTGGAAGTCTTTATGATAGCATAAAATCACAGGCCAGTGCATATAGTGCTTATTTTGATCCAAAAGTTCTTAATAACGTCTATTTCGATTCGAAAATGTATCAGGACTGATCAGCAAATTACGCTTTCGATATTTCAATAATCCACGGTGCACAACACACAAAAACAACTGCATCGGCAACAGCAACATTACAACTTACTAAAGTGGTATAAGTAGCGTGAGTAACACATACGACAATAAGCTTGACGATAGGGCTGCCACCCCCAATTAGATATCACAGCCAAAAAATCGCAATTGAATACGTCTGGAGACAATCAAGTTGGCTCAATTGGAAATTACGGTGGCGGATATGCTCAATATACTCAAGGTAGCGGTGGCGACTTTCGACGTACATTAACAGTTATCTTCTGACCGAACAAACATTAAGGGTAAAATTAAAAAAATATTTACCATTAGCAAAAAAATATTAAGAAAACAATAATATTTATACTCCACCGAAATACAAAAAGAAAGTGGGGATGATTTTATCGAAATTTACATTATTTTTCATCAAACTAAAAAAAAAAAATTAAAATTTTTTAAACATTTTCCACTTTATTTAGGAATTTTCATTTGGAAAATTTATTTTTGGGAAAACTATGTGAAAGCTTTGAATTTGCACGCAGGGCATTCCTATTCAATCTTAAAGATATTGTGTTAAAGTTTACTTGGTTTTTCGCACACATCACAAAAGAAAACCAACACTCTGAATTGCCTTTCCATACAAAGATAGGTACGAGTACTTCAGAGTGTTAGATCATTTTGATTGACAATATTTAGAATTATTTTTCTATTCACTTTCTAACCACTCTATTTTGCGCTAATATTAGTTAGAAATTAAAGGAAAATAAAAAAATTATAATAAAAAGAAAAAGAGAAAAAAGCACGAAACCGAAAATAAGGGACCTAAAATAGGAAACAGAATAAAATTTGCAAACAAAAAGTAGGAAAAGAAGTTGAATAAAATAATTATAAAAAAAAGGAAACCGAAAAAAGGGGATCTAAAATTGAGAGGTAAATAAAATTTGGAAAGAAAAAATAAAAAAATATTTGATACAATGTTATGAGAGGGAAAGCAAAAAATATTAAATTTGGAAAGAAAAAAGAAAAATGTTTTCAAATAAAAAAAATGACAAATCCATGAACCGAAAGAAGCAATTAACGAGAGATCGCTGCATATTGTAGAGGAGAGAGATGATGTGTTGTGTGTTTCTCCCCCTTACGATTGCACCTAAGCCAACCCCCCCCCCCCCCCCCCCCCTACACACACACACCTAAATCGATTGTTTGAAGTGTCCTCTACTGATGACGATTTCAACGACGATGAATTTCCTCAAGGCATTGAACAGTTGAAAGAAAACTTATGGTTGGTTAGTCAGGAACTCGGAGGGAATGCAATCTTAAACATAGAAAGACTGATCACTAAATTCCGTTAGAACTATGAATTCGGCATTTTGCTAATTAAATTACTTAAAAATATAATAACGTTCAGGAGTCAGTTTTTATGCGAGCAAATTCATTTCATTTATAAAGGCTACAATAATAAAAAAATAATAATAATTAGTGTTATTTGTTGACGGTACATTCTTTTAATATTTCGGTTTTTTATCTTTTTCATATAAGATATATTTCGCCTTTTTTTAAATATGAGGTTTTCTAGAAGTTTTATTTTTTCCCATTTTTCTGCTAGCATACGGATTCCATGCCAAACAAAATTCTCGTCTTTTGAGGCGATCCACGAATCGACCAAATACTTGGTCCCATCGAAAGATCGGTGGTGGGGAGGGGGGAGGGAGATGTCTGCAGAATACGTCGGGTGGGGCAGGACGTCGCATTTCAGTATTTCCAGATCGGTTTTACCACGTTAGCACCATATGGCCGAGCGTTATCGTGCTGCAAAATCACTTTTCCGTGTCTTTGCTCGGATTGTGGCTGTTTTTCCTTCAACGCTCAAGTCAACCGCATCAGTTGTGTTCGGTGGTGAATACATAGAATGACCTTCGAGCCTTGGATGTTTGGCTTGGCCGTCGATGTAGATGCCCCTACGATTTTCTTAGCTTTATGGATCCACTTTTCATCGCCATTCACAATACGATGCAGAAAACCCTTCATTTTTGCCGTTGGAACTGCTGTTCGCACATTAAGAAACGCCGTTCGACGTCTATCGGCCTCAACTCGGATGGTACCCAATTTCCTTGATTTATGATTATTCAAACGATGGAAAATGGCTTGTTGGGTCACGCGCAAGGAATCTACAAGTTCTTTTAACGTTTTTTTTTTAAATATGAGTTGTTTTTAGGTTTTCTAGAAGTTTTATTTTTTCCGCCATCTTTCTGGCAGCATACGGATTCCACGCTAAAAATATTCTCGTCTTTTGAGGCGATTCACGAATCGACCAAAGTTTTGGCTTCTTCGTAGGATCGGTGGGGCGATGTCTGGTGCAGGGCGTCCCATTTCAGTGTTTCAACAGAGGGACAGTTGAAGCTGATGAAGATACAATAAAGGCATTAATTGATGCAATCCGGCAAATAACAACTCGTGAGATCGCTGAGAGATTAAATTTATCGAATTTTTTTTAGGGATCTACCGAAACAATTTTTCAAGATGCTACGGAAACGAAGAACTAAAGGAAATCAAAACTGGAGTACCGCAAGGTAGCTTATTAGACGATCTATCGATTTGTTGTGAAATGTCTCTGGTGTACGATTGGCCACGTTTCCAGATAATACCCTAAAAATACCCACAGTTATCGAGCCACTACAAAGTTCCAGGTTGCACTTAATAATATCACCGACTGGACTAATCTCTGGCGTATTAAGCTAAGTGAAATAAAATCAACTCACATCATTGTTAAGTATAGAAAAGCAAATCCTTTTCGTGTAGCTATCAATGGTCAAATACATCCAAGTACCTAGGAATGACCCCAGAAGAGCATACCATATTCAAATTAAAAGGAAGATCTCAACATCTAGTATAGTATAGAGAAAACTTCTCATCTACAATGAAATATTAAACCCGGTATAGATTTACCGAATACAGCTATGGAGCTGTATAAGCAAATTGAATATTTTAATAATTGAAACGTTCCAAAATAAAATTCTTTGTGGCATAGTCAATGCTCCATGATACTTACATAACAGGTGACCTATAGGAATAAATAAAAAAGAAAATATGCACTCTTCCTATATGAGAACCCTCAGATGGAAGCGGTTCTTGATGTAAGCAAAAAAATACTCTAATTAAAACGCACTGCTGATCCCATCAAACGCACAGCATCGTTTTCCGTCCGAAGCTATTTGGCCTTGGGGAAGATGTTGATGGTTGGCCGGGATCAACCCACGATTTATTGTGTTTAGGATTCTCGAAATATATTCACTTTTCATCGCCTGTCACAATCCGATGCAGGAACGACTTTCTTTTTTGTCTGGCGAGCAAGATTTCGCATGTGCTTTGGCGTCGCTCCATCTGCCTATCGTTCAATTCATGCAGCACCCATTTTCCGCTCTTGTCAATCTTCCCGTGGCACGCGGACGCATGAAAATGGCTGGTTGAGTAACATCCAAGTACTCAGCGAGCATTTTTTGCGGTTGGATATCGTCCTAAAATTGATGGTCCTCAATCTTCCTAGGCCGATTTTCACACTTCTTGTCCCACAAGTCCAAGAAGTGTGAAAATCGGCCGTCCTTGAACTGACGAAACCAATCTCGGCACGTTGTTTCCGATAAAGCACTGTCACCATAGGCTCCCACAAGCATTCGATACGATTCGGCAGCCGATTTCTTCAAATTGAAGCAGAAAAGCAGAGCTTCCCGTATATGCTCTTTTCCTGGCACAAAACTAGACATGATTACCAAAGGAAAAATGTATGTTGTTGTACGAAATTGCTGAAAATGTGCACTAATTAATGTTGACAGATGTCAAACTCATAAAAAAAAGTATGGCGTGCCCATGGTAACTTAATACACTCACTCACGTCATCTATGACCAAACAGCGGATTTAAGCTTATATATCTAGTAATTGGCATGCCTAGTAAAGCCAAGATTGGTTTTACTCTAAGTTGTAGTCGATAACATCTCTTAAGTTCAAGTCTTTTTGATTAGGTGACGTACTTTAATTTTTGGTAGAACAACCCTGACTTAAAATATACAGGGACATGGGAAATTTTTTTCAGAGGAACAAGGTAACATGAACACTCTTCATTAATATTCACTGTTCACCTTTTAAACCAGTATTGGAAATTTTTAATTGGGAATTATAGGTTTTTGGAAGTTATTTTAATATTGGAGTGGGATTTGTATCACAAATATTTGTATATAACTGACATTAGTTGGAATGTCAAAGGTAAAAATATTGTATAGCAGTGGACCAAGAATACTCGCTTGAGGAACACCACCTATAATAGGGGACATTTCAGAATGTTAAAAACAAAATTCATATATTTTAATTTATGTTAAATTGTTCCTTGCTAAAAAACCCACTATACGAGTACACCGATCATCTAACTCATAATAGGGTCGATCTATAGGCGATCCGTTTTTATGGTTCGTTGAACGAAAAGCCAGTCGAATTATGAAATTTTCCACTTAAATGTGCTGCCTAATAAAATAATATTAAAATAATGAAACTATATTGGCAGTACTAGTGGCAATTATCTGCATTCCCATAAGATTGTGAAGATTCTATAAATTTTGGCCGCAATTTTGGTTATCGTAACTACAGGGTACATTTTATGTTTCAGGTCGAGGTTTTTTTTTAATAACTTTTAAATTCAATATAATTTTATAATTTATATTTTATTAACTAATTACGAGGTCTTTTTTGTGTTTTTTCAAATATTATTTATTTATTCATGATTATCTATTTTGTCCCCTTCAAAGTAATCCCCACCAGATATTATGCACTTGTGCCAACGTTTTTTCCCATCCTCGAAGCACTTCAAAAAATAATTTTTTGTGATATTGTTCAGCTCCTCCTTTGATGCCGCCTTTATCTCCTCAATCGTAGCGTAGCGTCGTCCTTTTATGGAGCTCTTCAGTTTCGGGAACAATGGGGCCAGATCTGGGGATTACGGTGGCTGCGGCATTATTAGTGTGTTGTTTTTGGCCAAAAATTTGCGCGCAAGCAACGATGCGTCAGCAGGGTCGGTATCATGGTGCAAAAACCAATTTTTGTTCTTCCACAAATCCGGACGTTTCTGGCGAATTGCTTCGCGCCATTTGCGCAATACTTGCAGGTAATATTCCCTATTGACCGTTCTACCCTATGGCAAGAACTCATGATGCATCACATCCTTGCAATCGAAGAAAACTGTAAGCAAAACCTTCACATTCGACCGAACTTGGTGCGATTTTTTCGGTCTTGGTTCGTTCGGCAGCTTTCATTGGGATGATTGAGCTTTGGTTTCCACGTTATAACTATAAACCCATGATTCGTCACCAGTTATGAGTCCAACAGCTCCTTAGCAATTTTAATGCGATGCTGTTTTTGGTCGAAATTGAGCAAACATCGAAGACGAGCCAAAACAAGTGCTAGCAAAGCAGCTGTCAAAAATTAATTAAACATTCAAAATGGCCGAACTTGTTGGCATAAGTGAGAGACATGAGTACCAACATAACGCCATTAAAAATCGAAAATCGAATATACGAATTCGCGATACTTTTTGAACAGACCTCGTATATGGTCTTTAACATTATGTGTGAAATGTATTGTTGGTCAAAAACCTACCTCTGGCCGTGGCGTAAAGGCGATCCCTTTCAAGCACATTTTTCATAATACATTTGCGCAGACTTCTGGGATTATTACATCTTTGAATGTTGTCCTTAAGCATCGAAGTTGTAGTTGGTTTGTTCGTTTACATCTTTTCCTTCAAGCTCCCCCATTCGAAGAAATCGGGAGGGTTCAAATCAGGGAATCATGGGGGCCAGTCAATATCACCGGCCGGGAAAAATTTCTTTAAAAACCGTCTTGTTATAGCCGCGTGTTCTGTAGGCCTAATTGATACAATTCGGGTAGAAGAAAGTTTCCCAATATGTCCCGATAGCGGTCATTAGTAACTGTTACACCATAACCTCCAGCATCCTCAAAGAAATATGGCCCAATGATGCCGCCGGCCCAAATTCCGCACCATACAGTTACTCAACGATGGTGTTATAGTCTGTGGTGTATCGGTTGAGGGTTTTCAGTGCCCTAATAGCAGCTGTTCTGTTTATTAACAAGGCCAGCCAAGTTCAAGTGTAATTCGTCGCTCATAATGATTTTTTACCAAAAATGGCGGTCGTCTATACCGAGAATTTTTAACAAACATGATCGAGATTTTCGCAATTCTTGTGCAGGGCGTCGATGAGAGGTACCCGAACATTCAGTAATACTCTGCCTCACTGCATCATTCTTTCCAGGTGTACATTGGCTTAATTTGCATCCAGTCTTCACTTTATCTCTCAGTGTATGCATATTTTCAAAATTATTCATTACACGCTGAATGGTTAACTTGCTCGGCATATGATTAACACCAAAAAAAATACGTTATTTTCTCAAAATTGAACAACTATTTAAATAAAATGTATTAATAACTTCAATAAGTTGTTGTGGCGTTAAATGTCCAACAATAAATTGTTATTTAACACTCTCTAAAACTGTCAAATGCCAACAGACAAATGTCGTTCAAATCAAAATGGCGGACAAACAAAATCAACCTTTTCTTCGGAATTGTGTTCGGACCTTAATTTGACGAAACGACTACACTTTTCGGCTCTCTTGGTGCAGTTGGAGGAGACCGGTTGTGTTGTGGTCGCATATGCGGACGATCTTCTGCTCTTAATTGAGGGGGGGAGTAGGTCTACGGTGGAGGTGGCGGAAAGCCGCTATATGAGGAAGGTGTGTGAATGGGGGGGAAAGAATGGTTGTGAGGGTTTCCGAAAGGAAAACCGTGTGTATGATATTGAAGGGTTTTTTGGCGGCCAAATATTCGTTTAGGGGCGGTCGGGGTCCGATACGCGCGTGAAGTGAAATACCATGGATTAAAGGTGAAAGAGAGGCTGAATTCTCGGCCTCACTTGCAATATTTGAGGGAGCGCGTGGCTGGTTTGGTTGGTATGCTGATGTGAGTACTTTGCAAGGAATGGGGGCTTCGAGGCAGAGCGATGAAAGTCCTGTATAAGAGTGTATTTGTGTGCTATGTCTGCATCGTGTGTGTGGGCTGATACTATGTGCCACCAGTATGCGAGGGTGGGCATAAACTCAGTGCAGCGTATGGTATTGTATGCATGTTTGAATGTGTGCAGGATCGTGTCAACGGGAGAAATTCCATGGGACCTGGAGGTGCTGTGTGGAAGTATCCACTACCGTCTGCGGCGGGGCATCTCGCTTGCAGGTTGTCCGGTCGGGAATGAGGAGGTTCGGGATCTTGGTCCGTGCCAGCGGCGCATGAAATATGGCAGCGACGATGGGATGAGAGTGTGAATGGCAGATGGACGCACATGTTCATTTCGGATGTATATTCCGCGTCTGGGTATGAGTTTAATTTTGGTGTGCCGCTTGGGTATTTGCTCACGGGGCACGACAGCATGAATGGGTTCGTGTACAGGCGTGGTCTGGCCACGGAGGCAACATGCCCTTGTGGGGTGGAGGAGGAGAGTGTCAATCACCTTCTGGTGGAGTGTCGCCTTTTTTTCGATTATTGAGGTACAGGGGGAAACCTTTGAAGTACTCGAATGGGAGGCCTTCTACCTGTCAGACGACTTATGGCGGGATTTTTACCTAGCTAAAACCTAACCTGTATCTCTACCCTTGCTCCCGGAACGATGGTTCCCCGGCGGCACTCTTTGTAAATACTACTTCGCCGGGGCGTTCTTATAATATTTTACTATTTATTATATTTTACTGCTGTCCCGATGTTATGACGCCTCGCGGCCTATTCTTCGTATGTGGTGTGAAGATCCTTGATGATAGATTCCGCGTACTCTGCAACTCTGTTCCAAGCCGATTGCTTCTTCAGCATGCTCTCCACTATGTTTTCTGGACTGATGGAACGGTCCACATTTTTCTCCAGTTCTGCCCGTGTCCCCTCGTAAAAGGGGCATTGTAAGAACACGTGTTCTGCATCTTCGGGCACATCGTAGCAACGATGACAGTTTGGGAAGTCTGTTCTCTTGAATCTGTGCAAGTATGCCCAAAAGCATCCATGTCCAGTCAAGAGTTGGGTGATGTAATACCCGACTTCCCCGTGCAGGCGAGTGACCCATTTGGTGACATCTGGGATCAGTCGATGGGTCCACCGACCCTTCGTCGACCTGTCCCATCTTTCATGCCAGAGGCGAAGACTCTCGGGTCTCTCCTCTTCTCAGAGGACCTTTCGCCGCTCTTCCTTCTTCCTACGATGTTGGCGCTCTTACTCTCCTGCCAGGATGTCGATGGGTGGGCATGATGCCACAACGTTGACCGCATCATGTGATACTGTTCGGTATGCTTCCGCCACTCTAATCGCTGAGAGCCGCTAGACTGATGACATTGTCTTGCGGTATGTTGTTAGCTCTAGTGATTTCGCCCACACTGGTGCTCCATATAGCAGGACGGAGGTAACTACATTGCCAGTAGTCGTCTTCGAATTTGCCTGGGGCCTCCGATATTGGGCATTATCCCCGAAAGCGCGCCCTGTACTGCTGATGCCTTCTTACTGGCACTGGAGATGTACTTCTTGTAGTTGAGTCTGGCATCCAAAACCACTCCTAGATACCTTATGTAGGGAAGCGACTGGATGTCGTGGTCGCCAACTCTTATGGTAATGGTCTCCATTTTCTTCCGGCTACTCACAAGGAGTGCTTCGGTCTTATGTTCCGCCAATGACAGGTCTGCCGATGTCATCCACTGTCTTATCCTCCGGATGGTGGTGGAGAATGCGGCTTCCAGATCCTCCAGGTGTTTGGCTACAAGGACAACCGCTACGTCGTCCGCGAAGGCCACGAACGTTGTGTTCGTCGGTAATTCCAGATGGAGTAGGCCGTCGTACATGACGTTCCACAAGAGTGGCGCCAGGACAGAGCCCTGAGGTACCCCACCCGTGACCCCATACTCCGCTGGTCCATCCTCCGTTTCGTAGTGTAATAGTCGATCACTGAAGTATGATCTGACTATCCTCCGTAGGTAGTAGGGCACCCCCATGTTCTTAAGAGCCTCCAAGACTCGATCCAGGGTGACAATGAGGCAATACTTTTTGGAACCACCTTTCCATCTCTTTCCTGAGATGGCTTCCTTTGCGATGTTCGTGACGAGTTCCAACGCATCGATGGTCGATCTCCCCATCCTGAATCCGAATTGGAATTCGGAAAGTTGAGAATCGATGTATTGCTCCAATCTGTCGGCCACTATCCGCTCCAAGTTCTTCCCGTCCGAATCTAGCATGCAAAGTGGACGATAGGATGCTGGTTCGTCCGGTGGTTTCTTTCCTTTTGGGATAAGAACCAATCTTTGTTGCTTCCATCGAGTCGGAAATACACCTTGCCGCAGGCACGCGTCGTACATGCTTATAAACATGTCTGGCCTGGCAGCAATTGCACTCTTCAGTGCAATGTTTGATATGCCGCTTGGTCCTGGTGCTCGTGAGCTCTTCCATGGTCACTCCAGTAATTTCCACTTCTTCATCCTCCGGGTGGTAGTCCGGGAGTTCTGGTTTCTCCGGGAACAGATGTTCTACTATTCGGTGCATCATTTCAGGACAGGTTAGTGTTGTTGCGGATAGGCTTTTAATCCTATGCATGACCGTCTTATACGGTCTGCCCCACGGGTCCCGGTCCACTTCCGCACAGAGTTCCTTCCAGCATTCTCGTTTACTCGAGTTGATGGCGTTTCTGAGAGAACGCCTTTTCTCTTCGTAGGTCCGTCTGAGTTCCTCTGTCGAGGCCCTGTCTCGCTTACGAGCACGTTGGTGTTGCCTTCTTGCCTTAAGGCATGCTCGCCGGTGTAGGACGATGGTCTGGTTCCAACAGTAGACTGCTGTTCGACCGTTGATCGCTGACTGCCACCAGGGTCGCTGCTACCTCTTCTGTGATGCCCTCGGCAGTTGTTGACCCGGGCGCTGGTAATCCGCTCATCATCAACCTGAAGGTCTCCTCATCAAAGCATTTGCTGTTCCAGCCCACTGGCTGCCTCCATGTGGGTCTCTGGTGCCACCCGCTTCTGGGACTATTGTTGATTTCCCAGATTATAGCTTGATGGTCGCTATTTGTGAACTCTTCATCGACCTTCCATTCGCAGCCTCCTTTTGTTAGGACACTGCTAATGAACGTCAGGTCGATAATGGAGTTCGCGGCTCCTTTGCGATAGGTGCTCGCAGTTCCCTCATTCATGAGAGTGAGGTTTAGTGTCGAGCTGGTGGAGTGTCGCCTGTACGGGGACGTGTGTAACTTGGAGGCATGTGGAATCGTGGTGAATGAGGAGAGTATGGATGTGAGTGGTGTGTTGGGTGTGAAGGAGAGATGCGAGTGCCTGAATAGATTTGCCGTGGCACTGTTTGAGAGGAGAAAGAGAATGGTGCGTGAATGAGTGCGTGAATGACACGCAGGGTGGCCACAACCGGTTGAAAGACCAAGATCGATTCCGGTTTTACTTTCGGGTCTTGGCGAACCCGCGTACCTGAGCTGGCCTAACGGTGCCTAGGAATTAATAAGATTCCTGACCGTAGCTCAATGAGCGGGGTACAAACCAAAGTACTCTTAAAACAAAAATTGGTACCACGGGAATCGGGGGCCCCACAGTGGAATACACTGTGCCCGATTGAGATGAGGCGCCATTTGGCAGCAACGTGGTGGCTGTGGTTATGCCCATGTCGCGGGTACAGTCTTCGGACCGCAGGTGGGAGGAAACTGGCAAATTCCATCTTGCAATTATCTCGGGCACTGTCACTGCTAATGACAGCAGAGGTTTAGATAGTCCTCGCCACCAGCAGGTGGAGTAGTCAGCTTGTAACTGACTACTGACTGCTAACTGCCAGTAATGGTGGTCCGTTGATTGAGCGTAACTCAATCCCTACGGACGTAAGTGATTCGTGGTTTTATGTTTAACGAAAGATACATACAAATAACAACAAGGCCTCATAAATGTTACATACAAAAACAAAACAAAAAAAAACCATCTCATTTTGTCAGATTATCTTTTAAATGACATTAAAAATAATTTTAAAAAATTATAGAAAATTATTACAATACAATAAATAAAAAATATGTTCAATATTTTAACGTTTTTTCGTGATTTAACTGCAATTTATATTATTTTAAATTTAAAAAAAAAAATATTTCTTTTCCATTTAATTAATTAGTTGGCAAAAAATTTTTGATAAAATTGTACTTTTGCACATTTAATTAAAAGCCTGAGTAACTTGACGGGATTTCGTATATTTTCAAAAGTAACCAAACATAATAAAAGGAATATCATTAAAAAAAAATAACAACATCAATACTATTTATTAATGGAAAAATATAAATATTTACATTTGCAAACAAAAATAATTAAAAATCAAGATTTAATTTATTCAAAAACATACGTTCTATCACCTTTCGGCTCGTTGATTTGATAAGCAATCATTAATGGGGAAAGTACCAAAAAGGATTTGGTTACTATTCACACTTAAAGGATTTGCAATTGAAACGTTTTCATTCAGAAAGTTAATCAGTCTCGAACCAAAAAACATCTTTCAATCCTTTTCAAAATATTTCAATAAAAATTTAATGCAATCCTAATACGAAAAATATGCACTCTCAACTTTTATACACTTAATCTTCACCTTTTATTATATAATTTTTTTTCTTTTAATTATTAATTTTCTTCTTAAAACAGAGTTTTTTTTAAAAAAAAAAAAACAACAAAAAATAATTCCATTCACAATAATTATGTATTAGCGAAGAAACGAAATCATTAAATTAATCTGCGCCAAAGGACACTAATTTGCATGAACAGAAATTTTTTAATTAGGAAAAACGAACGCAAACGATAATTCGAACGGGTGAACAAGCGTGTCAAATCGTAAGAAAGTGTAAATATTATTATGGAAATCTACAAAAAAATAAAAAAAATAAAAAGGAAATATCCCTAATTGAAAAGTGGTAATTTTTGCATGAGAATTTTTCTATTTCGTAATAACTTCCCTATTGCATGCAAAGTGAAAACTTCTACAGGAGAGAAAAATAGAAAAATCCTTGAAGTGAAGCTCATTTTGACTGTTCACTTTGCCACCAACGCAAGTACGTGCAATCAAGTATTGACGATAAAAAATTATAATCGCTCAGTAAAAGTGCCGTTAAATGTTCCACTTGATCTCACCAGGTATGGTTCGGGAACGTTTCGGTTCCGGATTGAGTGGCTCTGTTTGGTACCGCAAGTACTGATTCTGAAGCACGTTCTCAAAGGCTCGTCTAGTAATCAAAATTAGTGTGGCTCGAAAGCGACCAATTACAGCAATTAGTCGTCTTCCATCTTCCAAGTTACCAGGAAGCTTAAGAGGCTCGCCAGCAAATTTCAAAACCATCATCATCACTTTGCAGATTAATATCTATTTTCCGCTCATTTGCATTTTCAATATTTTCATTTTTACTACCTTTTTGCAGTTGATGATTTACGTTGAATGTATTGGTCCATTGGCGGCAGAGACATCTAGTTGTCGGAAGAGAAAAAAGCGTTAGCTGTTATTCAAATTGAGTAAGAATAGTGTCCTGTTGTGGTTCTTGTCTCAATCTGAATATGGTTCAAATAGGCAATTTCTTATTCAGCTGATTAATTTAGTAGAGACACTTATCTCGGAATCGCACCCAAATTGTAATGAAAATAAATAGCACAGATTCATATTATCAAAGTTACAAACCATATTGGAACTGTTATAGACTTAATATCAATTCTTTACTGTTATACTTAATAGAGTTGGTGTTTACTTTTAAATCTGTTTTTAAGAATGGTCTTACATAAATAGTTTATTTTTTTTAAATAGGCTTTTCAATAAAAAAAAAGAATTAAAAAAAAGAATCTTAACTGCTATACTTAATTAAAATGGTGTCCTGTTAGTTCATTTTTAATTTTAATGTGGTTGTCGTGGGGAAATACTTAAAAAAATTTTCCTAAATTTGGAAGCAATGAAAAAATTAGCAGTTATTTTTTAAAAAGAGAAAAAATCTGAATTTAAAATGGAACAATTTCCGACAGAACTCCATTTTCTAACCGTTATAATAAATAAAATTGGTGTCACCTCATTTCTTTTTTAAGTTTAATGTGGTTGTCGTAGGAAAATACTAAAAAAAATTGCCATCGATTTTCAAGCAATGAAAAATTGGAATTTTTTTAAAAAGAGAAGAAGTTTGAATTTAAAATGGAACAATTTCGACCTAATACTTAAAAAATATTTTGCCAGATTTTCAAGCCATGAAAAAATAAGTAATTTTTTTAAAGGGAAAAAATCGAAATTTCGAATGGAGCAATTTTCGACTGAATTCAATGTCTTAACTGTTATACTCAATAAGATTGGTGCCCTCTTACCTCATTTTTAAGTTTAATGTGGTTGTGGTAAGGAAATACTTAAAAAATATTTTGCCAGATTTTCAAACAATGAAAAAATAAGTATTTTTGTTTAAAAAAAATCTGAATTTAAAATGGAACAATTTTCGACCTTACTTCTTTCTTAACTGTTATAATCAATAAAATTGGTGCCACCTCATTTTTTTTAGGTATAATGTGGTTGTCGTGGGAATATACTTAAATAATATTTTCCTAGATTTTCAAGCAATGAAGAAAAAAGCATTTTTTTTAAAAAGAGAGAAAAAAATCGGAATTTCAAATGGAACAATTTTTGACTGAACTCCATTTCTTAACTATTATACGCAATAAAATTGGTGCCCTCTCACTTCGTTTTTAATTTTAATATGGTTGTGGTACAAAAAAAATATTTTAAAAAATTCCATAGTTTTTCAAGCAATGAAAAAATCAGGAAATAAAAAAAAATAAAAAGTCTGAATATAAAATGATGCAATTATCGTCTAAATTCCATTCCTTAACTGTTATACTTAATCGAATTGGTTTCGCTGTTACTCGTTTTTTTTGTTAGTTTCCTGTGGTTGTAATCCCAAAAAAATTAAAATTTATCTACTAAAAGGATTTAAAAAAAATATTTATTTCAATTTAATTGGGTAAAAGAGAAGGATTTAAATAAAAACTAAAATTTATTAGGAGTGATTGAATTTTTATTCAGTTTTCCAATTTTCGCTTCGGAAAGTTAAATTAAATAAAATATATTTAAAATTAAGATTTTTATGAAATAATTAATTTATTATATTGGTAAAATCTTATCATGATTTTAATAATATAATATTATTTTAATGGTTATCGCAAGAGACTTTTTGCAATCCTCGATCCTGTTGAGGTAATTCTTTTAAATGACTTTTTCGAATTTTTCGGCAATTACTTGAAGAATTTTAATGATTTAACTTTAATTAAACAATAAAATTTATCGTGTTGTATGTATTGTAACGGTATTATTTTTTTAAAACTAGATTAAAATCTTTATATTTTGATTTAAAAAAAGTTAGTTATCAGTGCTCAGAATTAACGACAACAATCTCTCCTTTCTCATCTTAAAATAAATACGATTCCAGTGATACCTTTAAACCGAAAATGCCACCAAATACTCACTCATTACGAATATAATAACTTCTTTAAAATTACTTGTGAGTTTTCAGTGTTTAATTTATAGCAATTTTACTTATTGACATATACTTTGAGAGAGAAATAACTTTTTGAAAATTTTTGTAGAAAGTTTTCAAAATGTTTAGTAATTTTTCAATTTACAATATAAAATGGCTAACTTTGTTCTAAATAATATTTATCTTCAATAAAATATTTGTAAAAAAATTATCAAATGAATGAATTATATTTTTCAAACTACAAAATGGATAATCCGTTACATACAGTTTTCTAAATTAGTAATTAAAACCTACAAACTTACCACAATCTCTTTAACCAAATATATTGGAAAAAATGTCATTTTTTTTTAACTAAATTAAAGATATTCTAATAAAATATTTTGTTTTAAGACAAAACCGATTAATAAAAATTAAAAAATTCAATTCATTTAAAATAAAAAATAAAAATCTGTAATATAGGGTTTTCCAATATGAGTGATATGATTTCTAAGTGACGTTTCGGCCATTTGTAATATGATCTGTCATTTTTTTTTTCATTGTATTCAGTAATGTTTACAATTTCATTATGGAAAGATATACGTAAGAATAACGTTTACAAATTATTCAATTTTATTATCGAAATAATCGTTCTCCAATTGCAACTTTTCGTGCGCTTACTTTCATCTGAGTGGTTCGGTAAATAAACAAAACTGTCTATTCTGGTGCGAAGAAAATCCACAAATTATTCATGAACACCCATTATATTCACCTAAATTGACAGTTTTATGGTTTTTGGTCTGGTGGAATCATCGGTCCGTACTTCTTTCGAATTGAAGCTGGTAACACCGTTAGTGTCAATGGAGAGCGGTATGGATCCTTAGATTAAAGAATACCTGGATAGGCCCTGACCGTATATGTATACGCAATTTTGTGTGGGAATTCCCGCTTTTGCTATCCCGTTGTTGCCATTTCTCGCCGCTTGGCATAGCTTTGTTTAGATTTTTTTATGTAGACATGACACCCACTGCCATCTAGTTGTCGTAATACAAATTTATTGAATCGCAAAAACATAATTTATATTCATTTCAATTCAGTTATTGGAAACAAAAATACAATTTAAACACAACAATTGGCAATTTTTATTTTTTGTACAAATTTTTGATATGAAATGGAATTCTATTTTAGGTTTATTATTCATTTCGTAAATATCATTCAAATATAAAGCGCCTCAGTATTGTAGACTTGCGGAGAGTTTGAAAACTTTAATTCTCCATGAAAGGGGAGACTTAAGGGATAGCTTTGTCATTTATGAAGTTGTTATTATGTGAGAAAGGAAACTGAAGTTTAAAGTGTAATTTTAATATATTTATTCGTGAAGTATTTACGAAAAAGTTAGTATTTTTATAAATAGTTATATTATTAATAAAACTTAATACGAATTTTTTATTCCAGAAAATGAAATGTTTCATTAATAAATGCTTCTCATACGAAGAAATGAGGAAACCGGGAATTTCTTTCTTTCGGTAAGTTGACATCTTTATTTTTCCTAAATAAAATAAGAAATACTTTATTTGTGATGTGCCTAAATGCCTTTTAGTGATTTATTTTATTGAAAAAGTAATTAAAAAAGTGAAAAGTTCGGCATTGAATAAATGTAAACAAATCCGATATTGACAGTTCAATATTAACCATAAAATAGTACAGTGCCGGTGTATATAAAGTGTGTGTAAGAAAGTTTAAGGAACCGAATTTTTTTAATAGTGCAAAAAATACGTCAATTTCTATTAATTCTTAATTGTAAAAGTAAATTTTACGATCGTATATTTATATGTTAACTTTACAGGATCCCACAAACAAAAAAATGGTTGGGGGAAAAGTGGATTGTGGCAGCAGCATCCGGTATTCCCAAGAATATATAATATATGTTACAGTGAAATAAATAAAATGAAAATACATAATAAATAAATAAATATTTAAAAAAAAAAAAACTGTGTTTTATTGCATATTTACAAAATTAATTCCATCAAACAACAAGACCCGCAATATTAACGACAAATGGTTTTAAACAAACCGCTTCAATCGCATATTGAAGTTTAAAATTAGCCCCCAATGATTTACGCCGTTTCTGTTGTATTGCATGTGTGTGCGTTCTACCACAAAATTCCGACAGATTTTTTGTGTAGAGGCCTATCCAGTTCTTCTTTAATCTAAGTATAGATCGATGATAACCAACTTTTTATGGCCGAAATTGGAAGAAGTTGATCTTGACAACGTCTGGTTCCAACAAGACGGGGCTACGTGCCACATAGCACGTGCAACAACCGAATTATTGCGAGAAAAGTTTGGAGATTCGATTATTTCAAGAAATTGTGACATTGAATGGCCTCCAAGAAGTTGTGATTTAACACCATTAGACTATTACTTGTGGGGTTATTTGAAGTTATTGGTCTTTAGCAATAAACCGGACTCTCTTCAAGCTTTAGAAGTCAATATTAAACGTGCTATTCATGAGATACGACTTGATTTAGTGGAAAAAGTGCTCGAAAATTGGGTTCATCGAATTCGTTTCTGCAAAAGAAGTCGTGGAGGCCATTTGAATGACGTTTTATTCAGAACTTAATTGTATCGATTGTACTTCACATTAAATAAAAAACATTTGAATTTCCTTAACAATTAGTGTGTGTTTTTTTTTAAAAAAGAAATCATATCTCTCCTTTTCGAAAACCCTTTATTAGGCGATATATGAAAACAATTATCTTACTTGTACCGTCAAAAACTGACAAAAATAGATTTTTCCAAAGGAGCAATTTTTATATAAGCGCATTTTTAATAAATTTCAATAAATTTCGTTATTTTTTTTGTTAAATTCTTACTTTGAGTTAATTCTGAAAATTATTATAAGATTTATAAAAAACTTTTTAGAAAATCACACCTTTTTTTTTTAACTCTAACCGTGACACTAGTTATTAAAAATTAGTTTTATTTCTTTTTAGTCTTTTTGAATATAATTATTATTTTTTTTTTTTTTTTGGCCAAAAATAAACTAAAAGTTAATAATTTTTTTATGAAATAAGAAACCAAATTGAACAATTCTTAACAATATTTTGAAATCATAAAGAATAAAACGAAGGAATAAAAGGTCGCATAAAGATGGGTAAAAGCCCCATAAAATGTGGCGGTAAAGGCAATCGAAAGCGATGACAATCAGAATTTTTAATCAGATTATGGGCAATAAAAAGGACAATAACTCAAAAGTGAAACTGAGCTAGGATAGCAATGATCATGGAATGGTGTTGCGTTTCTTTTTGTCCACAAAGGATTGTTTGTCACCATTCTCCTGTTGGTTCCGAAATGCCATTCGTCCTTATAACGATTTTCAACATTTTCTTGTCTGCAAATTTGTATGAAATCATCGCCCGCTTGGCCCCATTTAGTCCTGTCGTCGTAAAATTCATTCTCAGTGTCGAAAATTTAATGTTGCACTTTCAGTGGAATATAATAGCACCGCGGAGACGGGGGCACTGGAATAATGGCACATAATGTCCATTATTCGAAAACAAACGACTATCGTGTGTTATTCTGATAACACAAGGCATACTCTACTCTGCTTTAACTACTCGTATACGCGTTTGGGTGGCGATGGTGGATTTTGTTGTATTATTTCTATGTCTATGGCAGGTTGCATGGAGCAATAGAAGTAAACCGGCCAATTTAGTTACTGCGCTAGAATAGAATACACCATCCAATCGGATAGTCTTAACTTAGTGTTAAATACACGCACATACTTTGAAAAGGGGTTCCCGGATACTGGAAGGAGCAAAGTATTCCGATATTATAGACTGGTGTGTCTAGTCTCAGATATATTCTCGCATTTATGAAATAGATTACCAAAAAAAAAACTCATAGAAAATGGTCCCACTTATGCGTACACAATTCTAAACGAAAAGGACTAAAGGATATAATTTAGAGAATAATGCTGTTATTTGACAAAAAGAATGGTTATTCTATTCAATAGAAGCCCCGGAGTTATTATCGCGGGAAATTGCGATAATACGAATAGCACCGCATCGGATACAAATATGCTGTGCAAGTTCGTTTAGGAATTTTTACTCTTTCATATGTCATTTTAGATTATGATTAACCTTTCAGTAAATATTGGGCCTATTTAGGTGTTTCAGTTCAATTTACCTGAGGAAAATTTTTTTTATTTTTTTTTTAATATATAAAATATTTAGAAAAACACGTTCAATTTACACATTCTATAACATCCTCATGAACTATTCTATGGCTCATAAATTAAATTTATTAGCAGTTATTGTATGGTAAATGTTTTCTCGCAAAATTATTATCGCCTCGAGAGGGTTCCTTAAAATATTCCTTAAAATATAAAAATGGTCAATAATAATAAAAACAGTATTTATTCAACAACAAAAAAAGAAGAAAAAATTGCAATTTTTGGTTGGCTTTCAAAATTTGCTTGGAAAATTTTAGTAAAACAGTCGAATTTAAAATCGGAATCTTCTAAAAAGGATAAAACTTTTTGAAAAAATTAACAATTGGATAGTATTGGCACAGGCAGAATTGGTTTTATTTGGAGAACATAAAAAAATCTATTTTATTATACCTCAAAGGTATGGCAGACTGACATCAATGAACTGGAACGCTATTGGTTCAATTCACGGATGCATATGTTTTGTGGCATCTCTAAGTGCATTAGCTTAAATCCGCTGTTTGGTCATATATGGCGTGAGTAAGGGTATAAAGTTAATATGGACGCCATACTTTTTATGAGTTTGACATCTGTTAACATTGATCAGTGCACGTTGTCAGCAATTTCGTACAACAACATACATTTTTCCTTTGGTAATCATATCTAGTTTTGTGCCAGAAAAAGAGCATATGCGGGAAGCTCTGCTTTTCTGCTTGAATTTGAAGAAATCGGCTGCCGAATCGCATCGAATACTCATGGAGGCCTATGGTGACAGTGCTTTATCGGAAACAACGTGCCGAGATTGGTTTTGTCAGTTCAAAGACGGCAATTTTGCCTTGTGGAACATCAATTATAGGCTCTTTTGGATGAAGACGGTTCCCAATCGCAAACAAATGCTCGCGAAGCAATTGGGTGTTACTCAACCAGCCATTTCTATGCATCTGCATGCCATGGGAAAGATTTAAAAGATCGGAAAATGGGTGCCTCATGAATTGAGGATGGAGCGACGCCAAAATACATGGAAATCTTGCTCGACAGACAAAAAAGAAAGTCGTTCGTGCATCGGATTGTGACAGGTGATGAAAAGTGGATATATTTCGAGAATCTTAAACGCAAGAAATCGTGGGTTGATCACGGCCAACCATCGACATCTTCTCCAAGACCAAATCGCTTCGGACGGAAGACGATGCTGAGCGTTTGGTGGGATCATCAGGGTATCGTCTACTATGAGATGTTGAAACCTGGTGAAACTGTCAATGCCTACCGCTAGCACCAACAACTGATCAAATTGCACCATGCTCTGCGTGAAAAAAGGACGGATTATCAACAAAGACATGACAAGCTGATTTTCCTCCACGACAACGCACCATCGCACACGTCCAAAATGGTCCGAAACTACTTGGAGACACTCAACTGGGAGGTCCTACCCCACCCCGCTTGTTCACCAGACCTGCCCCCTTCCGACTACCACCTGTTTTCGTCGATGGGCCACGCGCTCGCTGAGCAGCACTTCGATTCTTACGAAGACGTCCGAAAATGGCTTGATGAGTTATTTTCCTCGAAAGAGAAGGAATTTTTTTGGCGTGGTATCCACAAATTACCCGAGAGATGAGAAAAATGTGTAGCTAGCTTGATGGGAAAAATGTGTAGTAATTTGAATAAATTTTGTCTTTCTATGAAAAAAAGAGGTGTTTTTTTGACTAAAAAACAGTGGATTTACGGTTATATACCTGGTATTGGACAAATTAGTAACGGCAAAAGCATTGCTAGCAGGGTCTTTAAAGAACCACACACCTATTAAAGAACTACTACACCACACAATCCCACAATAATGATATAAAGGTCGTTTGTGAATTATCTCGAGATTTTCCCATTCCCAAAAGTTTGTTTATTAACGAAACCACTTAAGTTACAAGGTGCTTCGTCACTCATCATCAAGTATTTGTAAAAATCAGAGTTTTGACTATTGCCGGAATTGCATATGATCTCTGGGCGGAAGTTCCAATATCACCTGAATTTTATACGGATATAACTGCAAATCTTTATGAAAAAAATATTCCAACTACAACGGTTTGAGAATATATCAATTCTTGTACGAAAACCACGTTAAGGAGTTTTCCACTCTTGCTCCTACAGTTTTACTAACTGCAACAATATTCTCGCTTGAGTGTCCAATTCTAAGACGGCCAGGATTCGGCCTATCAAAGACTTTATAAGGTATAACAGAAAAATAATGAATAATCTTCAGAATTGTTTTAATTTTCAATATATTTTTTCCAAAAACTCATAATGACTTTTATTAGTTTTTTTTCAAAATAACAAAACTAATTCCGCTGTTTAAATAATTCCGTAAGCATTTGTAAGGTTTTTCGCTTTAACCTAACTTTTTGATAAAAAACGTCAAATTTTTATATATTTTTGAATACGATTCTTATGCAGTATTAAAATTCTTTAAAAGTTTACTTAGTAAATTATCAGTCACAGAAGTATTCAACCTAACGTATTGTTTAAAAAAATTTACTATATTCGAAAGTACCAACCTTATAAAGCTTAAGTTTGAAATTTGATGACGCAGAGTTGTTTATTATTTGTTTGGCAGCCATTAATAGGAAGCGCTTTCAGTGAATATGTAAACATGGAAAGAAATTGGTCATTGTTATGTGATGCAATACTTTCTATTTGCAGATTAACAATGCTGTTATCCAAAATAACACCATTCTCCGAATGGTTAAAATTTTAGTCAGCAGCAAAAGTTAGGTAAGACAAGGTGAGGCAATTAGATTAACCAACGCCCTTCTTTCGGAACCTTCCTCTTTTTCCTCACTATAAGCGTCAGTGTACCAATAGCAGGAAAAAAGCAAGTCTAGGCAGCGGTAAACCGTTGCATAAGACTAACCAGTGGAGCACACCGGTCTGTTCAGATAGCTCGCTTAAATTTACTTAACAAGAACCTATGCCTTCCAAATTACTCCCTCCACACTTTAATCAAAAACATTATCATCTCCCCAAGTTAAAAAAGAAATTGATCTGCGATATCTTTATTAATATCCCATCTTGAAAGCAATTCCTCCATCGTCCTCCTCGTTTTCCAAACTTCCCTTCCACACCCATATTGGAAACGGTGGTTGGGAGGCAAGTTGAAAGTGATTGCTTCTCTTGACAGGTTTAAGAAGGCTAGTACTGATTCTCCGTTAAAAGATCATCGACTGTTGTTCACGGATGCCGTCGCTGACACCGATACTAGAATTTTTTTGGTCGTCAAACTTTTTGGCAACAGCACCCGCGCACTATGTTGTGGAATCTTCCCTTATAGGGCAGCTCCATGTTACAGGGAGCTGTGGGCCATCAAAATCGCAATTGAAATTGCGACCAATATTCCCAGCCAACAGAGCGTTATTATTTTTAGCGACAGTCTTACCGCCCTTAAAGCCATTTCTAGCCCATCGAGTGACCCAGTACTTAGCGCAATTCGTCACAGTCTACTTAGAAATAGGAGTGTCGAGTTCCAATGCGTGCCGGGGCATGTGGGAATTGTGGTCAATGAAAGTGCTGACAAGTTGCCTAGAAAAACACTTCGTTGACCAATGATCAAAGTCTTTCGGAATCTGCCTCGCCTACTAACAGAATGCCAACTAACCCCAATAGCCATCCGCAGACACGATGACTGGACTAAAAGCGACACATTTTTGGATAACCACCAATAATTTTGTACTGAAATTCTGGCCAGGAGGCTCCTCAAAATCCGGTTCACGAGCAGGATTCCTCCCATTATGGAGCTCCTGCACCCAACAACTTCATTCCCTAGTTCCCTATTTAAACTTCTACAACATACTAATCTGCTCCATAAAATATAACAAAATTCTCATTATTCAATACTACTAACTACAGACCAGTCTCTTTCAGATAACTTCCCACACGTACTATGAAGTCGCCAAATGGCCTCACGGTCGTGACGCTATTAAGTGGCCCCTGCCACATGTCTAAGGGACCTTACAAACAAACAAACAATACTTTCATTTGAAAGGTCTCAGTCCAACAAATATCAAAGTCAACCCTAAGGAGGCCATGCCGAGCTGCCAAGACGAATCGTCCAATTGAGGTGACCACGCCGGAAGTAACGAAAAAAAATCCACAAAATAGTAATGGATGACTGTCGACTGAAAGTGCAGAAGCTAGTAGACATAATAGGGATATTTCAAGACGTGCTGTACATCACATATTGGCTGGAAATTTGGATATGAGAAAGCCGCGTTTGCTTATAATGGAACATAAACAGCGACAAGATCCATGCTCTTTAGGATCGGTAACTGCACGATCCTAAAGAGCATGGATAAGTGAAGTTACGTTTTTCTGGTGCGTTACGAATACTGAACAGCGAAATTTGGACCTATCAAGTTTGACTTCCGAAAAATTGCATCGAGCCTATCGAGAATATTTCTTAACATAGAGCAATTTTGGATAGCTGAAAAAACAGTGGAAGACGAACCTCGCCCAGGAATGCTGTCAACACAGGAAACTGATGAAAATGGGGAATCTTTCATGGAGTTCTTTATAAAAAAAAGTCCTTTTTGTAAAAAAAAAATACATGGAAGGCTCATAAAAATGGTAGACACTTGGATGCTCCGCAACAACAAAGTCTCCTATCACAATGAGTTTCTGTCAGAAAAAACAGTTTTTGTGATTTCTCAGCTCCCCTTTTTATTGGATCTAAGTTGGTATGATATTTTTGTTCGTTTTCGAAGATAAAAAATTACTTGAAAGGACTGTAACCGAGGAGCTAAAGGGTATTCCAGTAGAATAATAGCTGTCCTCCATCGATGAATAGCTACCGCCCAAGAGAATAACAAAAACTTTATTTATTTTTTCAAAGTTGTATCAACAAAACGTTCCAATATCCTTCGTAACTTCACGAAATTTACATTACTCCTTTTTATGTGCGTAATTCCATAATCTATCGTGACCTTAATACGAGGTCCTTTTGTAAATGTTCTTTTACAATACAATAATATACCATTACAAAAAATTCCATTTCCGTCCATCATAATTTTATGATCTCCTTTTTAAAAACTAATCCGCGACTTCTCTTCCTGCACAGCACTCAGCGACTGCTCTTAAAATTTCAAAAACAATCAATTACCTTTTGATGAACAATAATTTGATACATAAAATTTTGATTAATTAATATTTTATTTATGATGTACAAAAAAATTTAAAAAAATTTGTGTGAAAAATACAAACCAGAAAAAAAATACGAAATCGTATAAATCGGATAAATCGATTGGCACATAACCACATGGTCAAGAGTGCCACATTGTTTATTCATCGTTTGTTGTTTATTTTGCTGTTTCTGAAACACTTTTCTAATATTGTGAGTGTTCAATTTCATTTTGTATGGTCGATATAGGGTGTATGTCAATGTTTTTATTTTCTGTTATTCTTGCCGTTGTCCTGTTATTGTCTAACAAGGATGAGAATTCTAATCAATGGAAATGAAAATGCAAAGATCAAATGTACACAAATGTGTGTGCATATTCTTAATAAAATTCACATTTATACCAAAAGGATGTAAAAACATCAATAAAAATATATCCAGAAGCTCTTTTTGACTAAGAATTCAATAAATAACGAATAGAATAAGGGAAATTCTTCTAAATTGTGCATGTTTTGTCTTGGTTAGTTTTTCACAAGAAATTAATATTTTTAAAAGTTCATAAGTGCACATAAAACATTATTTTTTTTATATAAAATATAAAGTTGAAATTTTTACTCAATTTGTATACATTTTTAAATACAATACATTTATAAGAAATGGTATGTAAATAATAGATTTTTACTATTTATAAAAAAAGTATTTCCATAAATTTTCGAGTTTTTTCTGTAACAGATTATCCATTTTGCAGTTTGAAAAATGCAGCCCTGTTATTTTATAACTGTTGAATACAATATTTTAATTTATAATAAAAATTATTTAGATTGAAATTTTCCATTTTATATTATAAATTATTTACCTTCTAAATAATGTGTTAAAAACGTCCAAAAAATTAGGCGATTGGGTACAGTTGTTATATATGAGGCTCTAAAAACCCACAAGTTACCATAGAGAAAAATTGACTGCCGTCTGGTACGCATTTTAGTTTGCAGATATTTTTTGAAAATAAAGAAGAAAAACGCTATGGTAAAATGAGAGTCGATTTTTTTGGGCCTGAACTTAAAAATTTTAACCACGTTAAACGCCTAAAAATGAGATTATTTTTTTAGTAATAAAACGCATTTCTCGCTCGAAGAATATGTCAATAAGGGAAATTGGAATCTGTGGGGCTCTGAAAAGCCACAAATTACTATTCTATGAAAATGAGCAAGGAGAGACTGTTACCGTCAATTCTAAGCCTGAACTTGAGGATTTTAATTTAGATCATATATGGTTTCAACAAAATGAAAGGGGAGCGATTGGACAATCATCAATACAACTTTTTGACATAATTCGGTCAAGAAACCTTCTTTGCTGAATATCCATTGTAGGGCGTGCAGTTTGTTACGTGGCATCATCTTATCATATTGCATTTCTCTATAGCTGTCACCAGTCACCATAAGAGCATCCTTAAAAAATACAGACCAATGACACTTTCAGCCCAAACACCACTCCACACAGTCACTCTGTAGGGCCAGAAAGAGAGGCCTTCAATATCTAAAACTGATGAAAAGTGGAATCTTTCAAATATAGTTTTTTTTATAAAAAAAACTTCGTTTTATAAAAAAAAAAGTCCGCAAAAGATTCCGGAATAAAGTATTTTGCATCGGGATCCGATATTGCAGATACTTTGAAGCTCCAGCATCAGCACACCCCCAGTCACATCAATTATTTTTAATCGAAAAAGGGAATTTATGTAGTTTCAGAGCTCCCCAATCATCTGTTCTAAGTCCGCGTGAAGTGTTTTTTATTCCCTAAGATAAGTAAATACTTAAAAAAATATCATCTTAGTACTATCGATAATACATCCAAAAGAGTGTAAGAGAGGAGCTAAAGGCGATTCCATTTGAAGACTTCCTACGAAGAGTAGACACAAAGCCTCCGTTGATATAAAACCACCCAAAAGAACTGGAATTGGTAAAATTATAATTTGCTTTTGAAATAGTTATACTTAAAAGTGCAGAGAATATCCTTTTTTTTTGTTAAAATATTAATAAGGAATTATTTTTATTTAAAAATTTCTTTAACTACACAAAAAAAAAGAATTCTTCTGTAATCAATTTATTTAATAAAAAATTATATTTACTAAAAAAATTCTTTAAAAATAAATTGAAAAAAAATTTAATGTGTAAAAATTTGTAAATAACAAAATAATAATAATAATATTATTTTTAAAGTATAGAAACTATTAGTCAACCTTTGAACAAATGATATTCTGACAACCTGTTGCATTTGATCCATATGTTTGACAGAATCATGTGATATAAACCACCCTCAAAAACTGACGTTATTTTGGTTGGTATATTTTTCATGCGTATCGCATGACCATAGAACAACTACCACCCTCCAATATTGTTGCACAAACACTCGTAAATATTTACGAAAAGATGGAAAAACCACTCCTGCAATCTATTCATTGGTCGCTTTTGAATTTACCGCGCATGGCTATCGTGTGTTTGCTGCCAACTTGAAAGGGGAGAATTCATTTAAATGGACGCAAATCGGAAAAGTGTTGGTTGGATAAGCTCTCACCCTTGATGGTGGCAAACTCGCGACATCATACTCTGTATCGGGTTGGAACTATAAAAAAAAAATCCGTTGCTCCAATTCGTGTAATGACAACTTCTTCCAAAATGGGGATGATAACTGGATAAGAAAGACAAAGATGGTCTGATAACGAGGGCCGTAATAAAAACATTCCCTTCACCACTAGACAAAGTCATCCGCTGGAATAGTACATTTTTTGTTGTTAAATACTGAAACGATACACGTATTTATGTGAATTGAATTTGCCTGATAAGAAAGATTCTACTCGTCTATCCATGGCATGAAGTAAACAATCCCTCCCAGATCGGTGTCTTTTTCAACGGAACCACGTACTATGCTTCAAATATCTCCAAGGATAAGAAAAAGGATCGCTTACGGATATCTTCAGCTTTTACCTCCGTTTCGATTTCAACTACTTCAAATCAAGATATTCATGAATGTGTTTGTGTGCGCGTATATGGGTGTGTGTGAATTCTTGCCTTTGCTCTCACACAAGTACCGTCTCAGTATTTATACAGTATTAAAACAACTACACCAATATGATATGAATTTCTGAGTGTGTAGACTTAGTGATAAGGAACGTAAATATCGATATCTGTGAATGCTGCATTGTGAATAGACACATTCTAACCAAATTGTGAACATTTTCAATTGGACGAATTCAGTCCTTTCCGTACCAGATATGCCGAATACAATTCAGTTATTGTGCAATTGGACGGTGGCTTAAAAGCATCGCGACATTTTTCTATTCTCTTCAAAAGACCATGTGCTCTCATTTCAATAAGAAAATCATTATTAAATTTTAAGTGAAAGTTTTTGTTTAAAAAAAATTAGTTTTTATTATTATTTTTTTACTTATCAATTAAAATATTTAATAAATAATATATTTAAATAGATGATTAATAGAAAAATTTTAATTATTATAAATGAACAAAAAAAAATACTACTGGTGATTTTATGTGAGATAAATTCGAATAAAGGATAATAAATAATATGAGAAAAAAGATATTATTATAGTTAAAAATTTACCATCAAAGAAAAATGAATTTTTAGAAATTTTTGTAAATACAATAATTTCAATATTTTATGCCAAGTTTTTATTGTTACAATATAATTTTTTATAAAAAAAAAAAACAACAAAAAAAACATTTTAATGAGTGCAAAAATAAAAAGAAATTTGCTACTTCAAACGAAATATTTAAATTCTTTTCTATTTATATAATAAAAATGGATAGTATTTTTTAATTAAAATGAGTAAAAGACAAGTTAAATAGATTTACAAATAAAAAAAAAATAAAAAAAAAGACTTTTTGCTTATGAATAAGAGCAACAACGATTGTGAATGATTAAAGGAATAGTTTAATCTGATAGAATTAAAAGTTCAATCAAAATGTCAACATTGGCAGTCGTCACAGCAAATGGTCTTATTTCATCACCCGGAAATGAAGGAAATGGTGCCATACCAATGTCCGGAAAACAGACTCACCAATCGGATCATATAAAACGGCCAATGAATGCTTTTATGGTTTGGTCACGAGGACAACGTAGGAAAATGGCACAGGATAATCCTAAAATGCACAATTCAGAAATATCGAAAAGACTGGGCGCCGAATGGAAACTTCTTACAGAAAGTCAGAAAAGACCGTTCATCGATGAAGCCAAACGATTACGGTATGTCCTAAAAATACAATAATTTTTCTCATAAAACGTATAGAATATTTTTAAGATAATCCTTTTTTTTTTTAATAAAAATAAAAATTAATTTTAATATAAAAGTGTATAAAATTTTTGGAATTTTTTTGACCAATTTGGAAAATTTTATATATCAAAAAAAAGTTGGCCATATTTAATAAAATTTTCAGGAAAAATTTAAGAAATAAATTTTATTCTTATAGAAATATCTTATTTCATTTCTTTATAAATAGAATTTAGTATATTTTTATATACTAATACCATTCTCCTCCTTAGATGGTAAAATTTCAAACAATAATATTCTAACTTCAAAAAGGCTTAATTTTCATACTTGAGAAAATACTTTGTTCGGTGTGATTATTCACAATAACGTTTATTGTTTCGAAAATCAGGTAGTTTGTTATAATCCCTAACAGCTGCAAAATAATTTAAAATAAGGTATACTAGTAGTAAAAATTCAATAAAAATTATCTACTTTAATAAAAGTTATTTAATTTTAAAAGTGTAAAAATTTTATATTTATTGAAAAAATTCAGATGGGAATATAAAAAAAAATTCGATACTTTCAAAAAAGGATAATTTTTTTGGGCTAGTTAAAATTCTATTTAATTATAAAAAAATAGCTTTTTATAAAAAATAAATTTTTTCAAAGTAATTTCTTCTAACAATTGGGATATAAAATTTTAAGTGCCACAACAATTTCTGAGATTTGGTGATTTTTTCTTTAAATTTATTTTGAGAAATTTTTATTTTATAAATTAAGACAATTTCGATATAATAAATAAAAAATTCAAATAATTATCTATACTTTTGTAGTTATATAAATATTAGTTTTCTACAATATTTTCACTAAATAGTTGCACAATCACTAGACGCTGTCGAGGATACATAGTAGAATCTTAAAAAAAAACCACTTTAAATTCTGATTTTCTTGCATAAACCTTGTCATTATATCAAAAATATAAAATTATGCAGATAGTTATCATGAGACTTCTTCTTACCTGGCTCGATCCTTTTTGCGGTAATTTTCAGTAACTTTTTTGCGTCTTTTATATAGTTTTATAAAAAAAATTCGAACTGTGTCAAATTGCACGATCTTGGTGGTCAATTGACGTTATCAAATCTGGAACTTTTAGCGCAATAATGTCTAATAATATCCTGTTTTATTGCTTGTGGCGCATTTTTAATAAAATAAAATATAGTTCAGATTAAAACTATTAAGTTTAGGTCAAAATCGTCAGTTATCACATGATCATAGCGCTCAGAATTGACTGTAACGGTTTATCCTTCTTCATTTTCAGAGAAATACGGTTTTAAAACACCTTCACACCAAAATGCACATAAGACAATTTTTTTTTCAGGGATAAAATTATTTTTTATGTTTAATTATGAGTTTTAAGAATCAAATATATGGCAATTTTGCTTAAAAGAGTAATGAGACTCCACAAGAGTAATAAGCCTCATTGGTTAAGAAAAATTTGTTCGATAATTAGTATCGAAAGCCTATTTGCTCCAATTGTTGTTTGTAATAAAATAATCAGTATACATATTATAAAATGGCAAATTATAAGTTAAATAATTATTGGGTGTATAACTTAAAAATGCGGGATTGACAACAGATGGCACAACTTTTACACATGGTTTGTGTTAATAATAACTTATATGGCATTTTGGAGGTTAAGCATCTGTCATTCATTCTCGATTAGTCATTGAACGAAATAGTGTAAAGAACAAAGTTTTTTTCTTTCAAAAATGTCGAATTTCGTACCAAAAAAGTCCCATTTGCGGGAAGTGTTGATTTACTTCTTCAATTTGAAAAAAAAGTGCAGCTGACGCACATCGATTGCTCACCGAAGCTTATCCTGAATATGTTCCATCGACTTCAACGTGCGAGAGATGGTTTGTGCGGTTCAGAAGTGGTGATTTTGACACGGAAGACAAAGAACGACCAGGTCAGCCAAAAAAGTTTGAAGATGAAGATTTGGAGGCATTACTCGACGAAGACTGTTGTCGAACTCAAGAAGAAATTACAAAATCATTGGGAGTCACACAAGCAGCCATTTCAAAACGTTTGAAAGCAGCAGGATTCATCCAAAAGCAAGGAAATTGGGTCCCATATGAATTAAAGCCGAGAGACGTTGAAAGGCGATTTTGCATGTCCGAAATGCTGCTTGAACGGCAGAAAAAGAAGTTGTTTTTGAATCGAATCATTACTGGCGACAAAAAATGGATTCATTACGATAACCCAAAGCGCAACAAATCGTATGTGAAGCCCGGCCAACCAGCCAAAACAACGCCAAAGCCAAATATCCATGGCGCCAAGGTAATGCTCTGTATTTGGTGGGATCAGAAGGGTGTGATCTATTATGAGCTATTGATCGGGCCAGACGATCACAGGCGACCTCTACCGAACACAATTAATCCGTTTGAAGCGAGCATTGGCCGAAAAACGCCCGGAATATGCGACCAGAAACGAAGCCATAATTTTCCATCATGACAACGCTCGGCCTCATGTTGCAAGACCGGTTAAAAATTATTTAGAAAACAGTGGCTGGGAAGTTTTGCCTCACCCCCGCCTTAACATATAGCCCAGACCTTGCCTCGTCCGACTACCATTTGTTTAGATCCATGCAAAACGCCCTCACCGGAATACGCTTCACTTCAGAACAGGGCATCAAAAATTGGCTCGATTCATTCTTGGCCTCAAAACCGGAGCAGTTTTTTTGGCGCGGAATCCATATGTTGCCAGAAAGATGGGAAAAAGTAGTGGCTTCCGATGGATAATACTTTAAATAAAATATATTGTAACAATTTTTCAAAATAAACACTCAAAGTTTGCCAAAAATCCCGTATTTTTAAGTTATACATATTTTAATTTTATTACCTTTAAAATCACAAAACTTTACTTTCCGAACCGTTAAATTAATAAAGCAAACAATTTTACTCATTCAGTGGTCCATTTAAGACAAAAATGCTAGAATTCTGGTTCCTTAACTTAAAAATGAAATTAAAAATATTCAATGAATTATTTATTTTATTAAAATAGGCATGTTTGAAAAATATTGTGATACTTCATTATAATTAATAAATTGCGGAATTTCCATCCCCATAATACGACTAGAATTTATTATGTAATAATTATCAATTTTTTTTTTGTATATATTTTTAAATTTATTTTTTGTATATCTTTAATCTTATTAGCTTTCTCTTATCTGGAATTTCAAAATAAAATTTATGATAAAGTTACCATATATAATTATGATAAAAAATAAATTGAAAAGTTTTTTTTCTCGTATTATGACCCTGACCGTGCAATAAAATTTTTTTTATTTCCTATAAAAATGGCGGGGAACAAAATTAGTAAAGTGTTGCTAACTTCATATTCTGTCAGATAATAACGTTTATCCATTTGGGTAACGATCAATTAATAAAAATGTTTCCTAAAAAATATGTAGAACTATTTGAAAAGGACTTGGAGGATATTTTAAGAAAAGTTTTTTATGGGAACCTTTACATTCACTACTTATTTCAGGAAATTTTTAAAAGCATATAGATTTGGGGTTAAAATTTAACAACTTTTAACTATAAGATCTTATATGTCAACAATTTCTATTTTTTTTAACTATACCATATTATCCTTTTTGTAATTTAGCTCGGTTTTTTTAATAGCTGACTAATTTACCTATATTATTTTTTATAAAATTTCCTTCGGTTAAAATTTGCCATTTTATATTCTGGATCGTTCAACTACAAAATAATGCACTCAAATTGTGAAAACTTTCTACAAATTTGGCAGAATTTATCATAAATAACTTTGACGAGGTCATAAAATTCGCGTCTGGTATGAATTTTGTTATAATGGTGTAATTGGGACGTATTTATTAAAAAAAGAATAAGGAGTGACCATTTAAAGATTTTTATCTAGACTATATGTGGTTCTAGAAAAACGGTACCATAAGTCACACAACATGGCACATTTTGACCTTATTGCGCGAAAAATGCACAGGACGCGTACTTTCGAGATTTGATTATGTAAATTGGCGTCCAAGATCATTCAATATGACACCGTTGAACTTTTTATTTCAAAGTAACATAAAATATTATATTTATACAGATAATTGTTATGGCTAAGAGCATATAAAAATTAACAATAGTTAATTAATGGCTGAATTGTATGAAAAGTCTTTGAAAATTCCTTCAAAAGGATCGAGTCCTGAAAGAAGTCTCATACAAATTATTTAAATAATATTATATTTGATATATTAATGGCAAAACATACAAAAATATAAAATATTAAAATAAAAATCCAAATCGGATTTTAAAATATATTTTATTTAATTTTATTTTTAATATCACAAACTGGTTAATGCTTTATAATAGATTATGTTTAAAAATGATTTCTTTTTTTTTTTTACTAATAAAATTATTGATAAATATTATAAATTAAATTTTATACCATATAAAAAAATATATTCTAATAAATAATATTTATATTAGAATGATTTAAGTGTTTGCGGATTAGAAATATGTGAAAATTTCCCATAAATAATAATTCATATTGATTGTAGTATCAGTAATTATTCTTAGGTGTGGTTTGGACTTTTCAAAGTGAAAATTATAAAATTAATACACAAAAAAAAAATCGCGTTTATCTATGAAAAGGTGGATCCTTGCTAGTTTCTTAAAGAATATGAATATCTTGTTTACAGAGACTTTTTTCCTATTTTTTTTTACTTAAACTCCTCTCACGATCGTTAACGTACTTACGAGTATATGTTCATGTTTTTTGTATGTAGAAATTTATTTACTTAGTTATAAATATTTTTACCTATCTTTTTATTTGTTTATTATGTAGCTATTCTATTTTATTTTTTTTTTGTATACCAAAAGACTTATAAAATAATGATGAATATTGTTTGAAGTTATTATAATGTCTTGACAATAAATTTATTTCTTATAGAAAACTGATGAAAACCGATATCAATTTGCCTTTCATGTCATATAAAAATGAAATGAATTTAAAACGATTCAAGATAAATAGAGTAGTGTGTACGTTTTTTTTGTCAAAGCTAAATAAATATTGTTCGGAAATAAGGTAATCCCTATATTTGGAAAAGAAACTTGATAAAATCCAAATGTAAATACGGTACAATTCTTACCTTTTCTTCTTTGGCAAAATGTTATCAGCAGGAAAAACAGAAAAATTCTATAAATTATCATGTATGCATGTACAGGGTGGGCCAACTTGGACTGACTTTGGAATATTGTAGCGGTTGTATGGAGACATCCTTAAATCAAGTTTCAAAATGCGTCATAGCGATATTCTGGAGATGCCCAAATGAGTCGTCGATTAGACACAGATGCATCATCATTGACACTTTCGCGTATAGCCTCCAAGGCTTTGTCATTGCGAACACGTTGATTAAAATTTGTTCATGGCTCATTAAATACTGTGCCGCGCTCCTCAAAACGGCTAATTAAGTTTCTTCTTATTATGGAGTAAGCACTGGGAGCTGTGACAGTATTGAAATATTGACGATATTTTTTTGTGTTGTAACAATAGATCGTCCGGAAGAAAAATAAAATTCAACCAATTTTGAAACGTTCTTGCACTGGGTATGAAGACATTACATAATCCTTATATTCAGTAAAAAGAAAATAAAGTTACATGCATTTAAAATGAGTCAGTCCAAGTTGGCCCACCCTGTATATATGGACGTTGTCCATTGTTGTTGGCTTATTTGCAATTTTTGCTTTTGAGGATCACTATTTGACGATCAACAATATGCAGTATTTTTTTTTTTGGTTGCTCTTTTTACTCAGAAATATTTTCATTATCGTCAAATTATATAAAGTCAATAAAATCTAGAAGAAAAAAAACAATAATCCATTCTAAGAAAATTTATTTTTCCAGGTGTCTCAACAATAACTATTCATAATTTGGTTAGAAATGAATGCTTGTATTTTATTATACTTTTTGTTGTTGTTGTTGTACAATATTTGTATTATGGGAAATATTCAAAATATCGATTTTATCACTATTTGAATTCAATTTATATGTATGTTATGCCCTACCTATTATTGTATGATAAGATGTTATAAAGTTTTTGTCTGCTTCTAATTCTTTTGCGCTGATATAAAAATATTCCCTTCAACAAAAGTATTTGAATCAATATTTGTTTTCTCTTGATTAATTTTACCTTTTTATCAGATAAATAGAATTTTTATTTGTTGAAAAAATCATAAAATGATAATAGTTATTTAAGAATATTTTAAAAACACGTTTTTAAAAGGTGAGAATTTATTTTAGAACTTAAATTTATTATGAAAACTGTTTAAATAATATAACAGAGAAATGTTTTTTAAAAAGCATATGAGTAAAAATACTTATATTCAATAATACATTTTGTTTTTATACAATAAGTCAATGTTATCCCTTGTAATATAGTTTTCTTGGAGGCATTGTTTCTATTTTTTGTAGCAGCGGTAGAAGGCTTTAATTGGAATTGTCTTCAGCTCCTCGATTATACTCCTTTGGTTGTGATCTATAGTACCAAGTTGACATACTTACAAGTAGCTTTAAATCTTTGAAAATAAAAAAATGCTCACAAGGAGTTAGATCATATGAAAAAGGAGGCTAAGAAAACACCTAATTCCAATAAAAACTCGATAACAGAGATGACCGTGTGCCACGAAGCGTTGTCACGGCGGAGCATCGAAGTACGAGGTTTGTTCAAAAAGTATCGTGAATTTTGAATTTCCGCGGGTTACGTATATTCGATTTTTTTGTGTCGTTATGTTGGTACTCATATATGTCACTTATGCCGACAAATTCGGCCATTTTGAATATTCAATTATGACAGTTACTTTGCTTGAACGTGTTTTGGCTCGTCTTAGATTTTTGCCCATTTTCGACCAAAAACAGCATCGCATTAACATTGCTAAGGAGCTGTTGGACTCTGTCCGCGACGACCCAAATTTGCTCCAGAGGGTCATAACTGGTGACGAATTATGGGTTTATGGTTATGACGTGTAAACCAAAGCTCAATCAACCCAATGGAAGCTGCCGCACGAGCCAAGACCGAAAAAAGCACGCCAAGTTCGGTCGAATGTTTCTTCGATTGCAGGGGCGTGGTGTATCATGAGTTCTTGCCACAGGATAGAACGGTCAATAAGGAATATTACCTGCAAGTTATGCGGAAGTTGCGGGAAGCAATCCGCCAGAAACGCGCGGATTTGTGGAAGAACGAAAATTGGCTTTTGCACCATGATAACGCCTCTGCTCACGCATCGTTACTTGTGCGCGAATTTTTGCTGTCAAAAATTAACTGAACATTCAAAATGGCCGAACTTGTCGGCATAAGTGAGAGACATGAGTACCAACATAACGCCACGAAAAAATCGAAAATCGAATATACGTAACCCGCGGAAATTCAAAATTCGCGATACTTTTTGAACAGAGATCGTATTTACAATATCTCCGATCTGATGCGAAAAACTCCGATCTGATTTTCTGAACCTTTCAAGGACTTAGTCATTAGTTTTAATGTTAATCAGCGATCTGACTTCACAAGGACCTCACTCGTTCTACATTTGCATCAGTTATCGATGTGACAGGTCTTCTTGAGCGAGGATACCTGTAACATAAAAAATGCTTTATATCATCCAAAAACTTATGATCATTATAAAGAATGTTTCCAATAGTCTCATTGAAATTTTCCATAAGCCAAACTATCGGATTTTGTAAGATTAATACAAATTTTGATCATTGCATAAAATTTGGCTGTTCCATTTTTTGAGATGAACTACAAATCACGTTCTATCGGGTCGCGCAGTTACCGGATACGTTTGAAGAAAGGATTTACGTTTAATCTTTGTAGATAAAAAGTCCACCGTCTTTCTAGATTGCAATCAATAACGCCAATCTGCCGCCACACCTCGTATCATTGAAAAAGCGTATCAATTCTTATATTATATCCATTAATTTGTTTTTAATAAATACTTGCATTATTTATTAATCTTATATAAGCTAGTAAAAACTTAAATTACAAATCAAAAAATTAAAAATATAAAAAAAGTTCTTTAGATTCAATGGAGAGTAAAGATAATATTTATATTTTTATTCAAAAATTATATTTTGTTTAGTAAAAAATAAATTATTCCCATTTGTAAATGTTTGTAAATTTTTCTCAATGCTATAAATAAAATCAATTGAATTTTGTAAATAATATCTAGAAAAACACAACAAATTTCAAGTAAAAAATATAATAAAAACTAAAATTGTATAATCCCTTATGGTTTCCATATCCATGAAGCGCACTATATTATCATATCTTTAGGGGAAGCTTCATATTAGCGTGAGTTGGAGGTAATCAGAAAAGTCCCAATCATCGGAACATCATTATTTTCAGTGATAGCTATGCAGCTCTTGAAGCCTTTAGTAGCCCATCTAATAGTCCTTTTCTCATTGAACTGGACTTTTAGTCTACTTGAAAATTTTGCCAAAATCTTAAGAACAAAAAATGCTCAAAACTTAGTTAAGACATTTGGTTCTCACACATTATTTCCTTTTTGAAAACCACTCTTCCCTCATCTGCCAATCTTGTCACATTCAAATCACTATCGCTCATCTTCTAATATAATATTAACTTACCCAAAATATTGAAATCCATCACAACACTTTCGAACTGTGTCTTTTTAATTTTTTTAAAAATTAAAATCCTTTTTAAGTTCTCTTTTAATTTCTTACTACAAAATAACATAGTCTCTAAAATCTAGTGACCTCTAAGCTGGTCCATTTAAATCTAATCTAATGGTTATGGTTCTACATCACAACACCTGGTTCATATCCCAAGGACCTTTCATGTCCTCAGCTTTTTTATAATATTAAATAAACATCGACTATTCTTATTTGATATTTAAAAACATTTTTTATATAAAATTAGATATTTTTTATATGTTCACTTTGGAAAATATACGAAAAATCAAACTCAATTTTAGAATATTTAAACTGAATATAATCTTTAAAAATATGATTTTTTTTTATTTCATATTTAAGATGTAAAATTTCTTTATTTTTAAATAGAGCATTGCATATGAAAGAGCATCCCGATTACAAATACCGGCCCAGAAGGAAGCCGAAAACTTTGGCAAAATCACCAATACCACAAAATCAACAAAAAGACTCAAATGTACAACCGAAATACCCGTTTAACACGTCGCTAGATTTGTCTCTGAGCCTGCCACAACGACCGCATAGTTTTCCACTATCACACTATCCACCCCTGGACCCGACAATAGCGCTGGACTTGCAGGCACGTCTACAGGCCATGTATGCTGGCGGTTTATATCATCCATGGAGGTATTTCGGATGTTCGCCAATTCTCAGCCCAGAAGCTCCTCCATCGCCACCAACGCCATCTTACGTTTGTGTTAAACAACCGAAATCTTCACCATCGTCACAGTCACAACCGCCAACAACTAATGTTATATGACCAACTCCTCTGCGCTACGGCGCCGAACATGCTGTATAAATCAACAAATCACGACACGTTATTGAATTTATTTCAACTTCCGTGAAGTGATCAGACAAATATAATTAATTAAAAAATAAATTTAATCTAATAGTAACTATTCAAGTGAAAGTGCAATCAAAAATTGTAAAAATAAATAAATTTAAAAAAAAATATACAATATTTAAAAAAAACGTACGTGTAAAGTGCTCATCAGAACATTCATTCGAATTTTGAACATTAATCAAGATACCAAAGTTCTTGTACAAAAAAAAACTATAAAAATTATTAATTAAAGTATGAAGTATACTAAACTCGAAATTGAATCCATGACAAATAAAATATAAAAAAAAGGATCTTTTTTTTTTTGTAAAAAAAACTAAAACAAAATAAAATAAATCTAGAATCACTTTTGAAGTGTTTATTATTTAGTATTTAATGTCAAATTAATAATTAATATTACAAAATTTAGGTTTTTCCATTTTGAACGCGCACGCACATAGCATTGATAAAACAAACAAATAATAAAATGAATAAATATTTAGAAGAAAAAAAATTAAAATTTTTAAATGAACATAGAATTTTGTGATAAACTATAAAAGAAATCATATCATAATTACTAACCGATAATGAATGGAAATACTAACTATACAAATAGAGCTAAACAAATAATAATAATACCTTCTTTTACTAATTTTAAATCTTTAATAATCTATTCAACTATATATAAAAATAAAAAATCTAACATTTTAGATAAATAATATGTAATTAATGAAAATTACATAAATACAGAAATTGAAAAAGTAAAAATACAAAATTTAACAAAACTGAACCAAATTTAATTTCTGAATAGTTAGTTATAAGTGCAATAATTTAGTTATATTATAAAGTAAACAATATTTTTTTTCTATAGTATTTTAGTAGAAATTTGTTTTGTTTTTGACAAGTTTTATAACATATATATATTTTTTTAAAAACTTATTTTAAATTATAAAGAAATTTAGACATTTTATTTTTTGATTTCTTCTTATTAGAATATTTATTATAATTTTTATCGTTGATTTAAGATATTTTTTCACTTTGATTATGTTCAATTTCTTTTTGAATTTAAAAAAAAAAAAATAAGAAATAATAAAAGGATATGTTATTGAAATTTATAAAAAAAAAATTGTTTTTGTAATTTTCCTGTATAATATAAATAAATTTAATTTTTTTTACATAAATTTTTTTCTTTTAATTATTATCAATTTAATTATAAAAATTGAATTTAATAAAAACTTTTCAAATATAGTAAATTATATATTTATTGGTTGTTAAAATTTATTGCATTTAAAAATTATACTCCAATATTATCAGATCTTTCGATTAAATTATGGAAAAATTTGATTAAATTATCTATCTTTCATAGACACAACTGTAAGGATTTCATCTAAAGGAAATTTTCTTTAATTATTAAATATCTACAATGTGTTAATCCGTCATATTATTTTAAGTTGCTAAACAGTAAATGGTCCCCTCAGAAATAGTTTATTATTATAGCACCCGTACTACCAAATATGTGTCCTTTTTGAGTATGTTCAATATAGGAGCCTAAAGATAAGAAATGATTTTGTATTTTCACTATAATACGTTCTGTTCAGGTAAGTCAATTTCATAATAAATGTTAATATAATTTTATCACTTAAGCTTCATATAAAATTAATTAAAATAATGTATTTTTCTCTAATACCAACCTCACCCCCCCCCCTTACCCCCTCCATTAAATGTGATATTTTTTCTATAAATGCTATTTGAAAAAAAAATCCTATTAAAATTTTGTGTTTTTGTTTAATTGTAAATTAATTACAAATCGATTAAAAAAGTTAATATATCTCCATACAATAGATTTGCAAAAAAAATCATTATTTAGAAACTCTAACTGCCCACTATATATAAATCTTGTACCCTTTTACAAATATGTAACTTAAAATTCCATTTAAAAAAAAATAAAGATTATTAAATAATTTTATTTAAAATCATATTTGCACACGTCTTTCTCCATACTCTTTATATGTGATTTTTGTTATTTTTTTTTTTCGTAAATCGTATAATTTTATTGAGAAATATTATGCCAACCTGATACAACCCTAAAATTGAAAACAATTCAGCCGTATTATATCTGATTTAAGCATGTAATAAAAGCATAGAAAAAAAAATCTGGAATATAAAAGGGGGTGCATAAGTTTTGTGCTAATGAGGGGTTGAATGCGTTCTAATCTAAAACTTATTACACCGAATTCATTGATCGCTGCTGAATTGTATGCGTTTGGATTTGAAACTCATTCAATACTTAGGATATAAAATCTTTTTAGCACTGAAGGACGAATACACGATTATCAGAACCGAGGATGCGTTAAAGTTCGAGTGGCAAGACAAATCGCAGTATTCACTTTGAGTCGGGAGGGTGTTTTTAATGTGTCTAGGGTGTCTAGTGAATTTCAGTTCAGGTGGTTAACGTAAGTATGTGTACACTTTTCCCGTCTTCGAAATCTTTTGTAATAAGATTAGGCATTTCTTTATGTGAATTTTATTGACATAATTTGTTACAAATACTCCACAGTATAAACATTTACATTTATCACATCAATACTTCAGTGAGAGCTTACATGTGTTTGAAATACGATTCAGCCGATTTCATATTTATCAAATTTTCACCTATATCTAAATGCTATAAAAATCTCAAAGTCATAAGCTAAATATGATAAATGAATGCATAAAAATACGTTCATGCCTCGTGACATTTTATCAAAATATTAAATTCTAATCATAGCGTCTTCTATTAGTCCCATAAAAATATTGTGGATTTTTTCTAAAAAAAATTTAAAATTTTTTTTTTCATATATAACTTTAAAAATTAAAAAAAAACGCTTATAAAGGCTTTTGTACAAGTTTATAATAAATTTTCATTTAAAATATTAAATAAAAAAAATATAACAAAATTTTTGTAATAATTTTTCAATATTTTTTATAATTTAAAATAGAAAATAAATCGAATTTCAAGTTTTATTCAACTTTTTTTCTAATTAAAATATTTTTTTATATATTTTAGTTATTATTTGTTTAATTTAAAAGAAAAAAAACTAATTTTATATTAAAAAACGTAAAAAAGTTGACCAGTAAAATATGTCAAATTCTAACAGAAAGATTTTTCCAATATTTTAATCATATCAAATGTTTACCTTTTCAGTAATCGTCATAGACACACGTGGAGAGAAGTCACCTAATTAATTATTAGAAAAGAAGTATTTTTAAAAATTGAAATAAAATTTTAGAATTTTAATTTTTTTATTTTTTTTTATTTCATATAACGATGAGTATTGTTTTTAACCAAAGTGTATCTGCCGATCTTTTGCAATGAAAATAATAAAACACTACAAATGTTTATTGGTACTGTCCAAATCAAAGAATTGAATGTTAACAAAAGATTTTTTTAAAATGTTTTAAGATAATATTATTGATATTAAATTTCTGTATTCATTCAATTAGAAAAAGTTTTTTTTATGTTTTCGAATAAACAATTATCATGTTAAAAAATTACCATAAATTATTAGATTGAAAAATAAAACAAATCAAGTAGAAGATCTTGATCCATTTATTTTAAGTACAATAGTTTTATCATTATTTTCATTTTAAACGGCTTATGGTTTCTATAAAATAACTCCTACAAAATACAAAGGCAACTGAGGATAGTAAAAAGATATGGTTTTTTCTTTTTCTATAATCAATACACTTCAATTACAATAACACCATTGGAGAAATGCTCGTTGTGTAATGTATGCTCGAACATACTGGACGTGCATGATCGAGACAAACAAAATATGAGGATATTTGGTCGAATGGTATAATCGCCTCTCATATTGTCGACGCTCGATAATTTTGGGCAACAAACGCGAATATTTCGCAATTTTAACATTTTTTTATTGTGATTTTGTGTGAAGTAGAACTTGCGTGTATAAAAAAATTATTTTTGTTTTCTGACTTGGGCTGTTTGCTCGTCTTTTAGTGTTCGACGGTGGCGGTAACATTGAATTGTCCAGTCTATAATAAATAGGGTTCGATTTCGTTCAAGAAACCGTCGTCAAAATCGTTTACGAAGCTATCTTTCAGCTGCGGAAAAAAGAAAGCTGGCCTGAAGGTCACTGGTACTGATCGAAATCATCACAAGTGCTATATAATTTCTCTTTAGTGATCGTCGCGCTTCCTTTTCGCGCTTTCCCACCCAGGCACTCATCCACGTACTAAGTGGTTTGTGCTAGCAGATTTTCGTTGTTGTCACTTCCGCTGCTGTCATCATCTACATTTGTAGTGTTTTATTGTTTTCATTGCATTTATCATCATTTTCGTTGGTTCCCGCTGCTGCAACTTCCTTTTAATTGGTTCATTGCCTTGAATTATCAAATTTTTCATATTTTATTGGACTGTAAAAACGCCGACTGGAAAATGATGAAAACAAAGTAAATATCAAGCGAATGAAGAAGAAAATCATAACTCGAACAAATTATGAGCCGGACAAAATTTTGATCGATCACTGCTCGGATATTGATCGAGAGTTCGAGCACATGTTTGCGACAGTTTTATGTCTCCTACAAAGATTAGAACAAAAATGTTCGAACTGAGGCAATAATTAGTCTCTTTCTCGATATGTAAATCGTATTTTATATCATGTCAAATTGACAATAACTTCTTATTTATAATCATTTTATTTAATCAAACGTTTTTTTCTTTTCATTATTTGGTATATTTCAATAAATAATAATATGCTTTATAATATTTTGAATTAAGAGCTAATTGCGGGTTATTTGTGCAAGTCAGTTCTGTAAATTGTTCTCAATTCTAATTGTTTAATCTCTACTTTTGACAATTTTCTTAAGTTCAAAACTGTTTATGATCGTTTAAATATATCTGAATAAAGGGTCTCATAAAAAAAAAGTCTTTTTACGTAGTCTTTTAAGAAAAAATTCTGCGAGCAGTAAAGTGAAAATTTGTCATGTTTTATTACTTTAGGTAATGTATTATTTAAATCACATATCGTTTAAATTTTAATCTTTAAGTACAGTCTAAGTCGCTTATCGTATGGTCATAACACTCAAAGTTGACTTGTAACGGTCTCTCTTTCTAAATTTTAAAAGGAATACGGGCGAATAACACCTTCATTACAAAACAGACAGTTACGTTTCGCATATCAGTAACTTGTCCAAAGTCATGTTTGAGTTTCCAGAGCCCCATAAACCGCAATATTGCTTATTGATATATCCACCTAGTGAGAAATGAGCCTCATTGCTTAATAAACGTTTACGTAAAATATAGCACTGACTGTATCACCACTTTTATAGAATTTTTTTATTATTTTGGCGCATTGTTTGGGAGTTTATTAAACTATTATATAAAATAGCATATTTATTCTGTTAAATGACTTTCCAAATTACAAAATGGATAAAACCATTTATTTTTTCACAAATATTTACATACATTTATATTTTGCATATAGTTAGGCGAATGTCGAAAATAATTTACTCTATTATTTTTGGTATCATTCTGTGCCAGGAATTTTAAATCGATTACTCATCTTGAATAATAAATTAATATCTTAATTGAACTTAATTATTTTATTTTTAAAAATCCTCTTAAATATTTATTAACAATCAAAACGGTTACTATTTTTGAATAAACTTTTTCTTGCAGTAATCTTTTCAAAGTCAAATTTTAAACTACAATATATTCAAAAATTTAATTGCAGTAAATTTCTCTTCTTAAATTAGAAAATATACAAATCTATAAAAGACTTTAACTTTAAACTAACAACGGACTTTTATGAAATATTTTTCCAATTCTCTTTATTTTCAAACACATGCTAATAATTTTAACCTGAAATGAAAAAAATCAATAATCTAATAAAAAAAAAGCTCGATATCATCAGATAAACTTGAAAGTGCTAATATTCTATTCGCATTTTATTTGTGATCGATCACAAATATAGTCGTCTAAGTAAAGTGTATAAAAAATATACGATATCCTTACTGAGAGCCGGAAATCAAGCTAAGGGATTAGATAAGTACTGCGTTAGCGACTGAAAATATAGAAGAGACTGATAACGGAAATATCAACGTTTAACTTTTTGTGGGTGTATATCATACACGTATTTATTGTATCGGTTTTTTTGTTTTTTTCTTCTTCATCTCTTAATAGATATTTAAAAGTCTATAATTTATGCAGAAATATTTAAAATCATGAAAATAAAGACTGGAAAAAATATCATCACAATAGTAACAAAATAACGCAACAAAGAGTAATTCTTAGGGGTTGAATGATATCTAATGACGATATGAATTTGTATTATCTTCCAAGTTCTCCCGCTTCCTTCTTCAGTTTATGCACGCATAATTTTACTGGTTATTTTTCTGTAAAAATTTTTCTTTTTTAATATTTTTTTTCTATGCTGGCATTTCTCATTCTCCTCTGGTGCTGATAAGGGTAGTATCAAAACAACCACATCAACTAGCATAGATATTGACTCCAAAAAAGAAACGATGTGGTTTCTAAGAAGATGAGTTTCAAATTCTCGTATTAGAAATATGGTAGACAGTAGCAAATGATTTCATATCATTGGCAGGCATTTAAGATACTTCAAATGCTGAGAAGAAAAAAGTATTGCTCATCAACCCTTGGCAAAATGAGCGAAGACAAACGCTCTGAAGCCTACTTTCTGTTTCTGAATCTCATTCCCAAAATTATTATGTTTTTTTTACTTTCTTATCATCTACAATCCATGAGGAGTCGACAAGTCTGTAGCAGATGTGGGACGAATCCTATTGTGGTGACATTGTTTTCATTTAATAATGTTACTGATTCCTTTCTAGTTGAACTGTTCAAACACCTCCTATCGTAACCTTTCCAAATTATATTCCATTCACATAAAGACATTCTGACTGTTTATTACTCCTGCTTCTTCCAATACTGATGACATTTTCTAAGTTCTTCACCACGTCCTTGTCCAGTTTAAGAGCTAAAAAAACGAAGGCAAAATAAAATAAAAAATGTAATAATAATAAAGAAATTGCGAATGAAACGAAATATACAAATAATCATATTGTCAGTGAACAGTAAGAAAGAGATCACAATATTTAGTTACAGAAAAGAGGATGTTTCAGGTCGCGAGGGTTTGAGATGTTCGCTACCCTGTGTAAGGGTTTTGATTTTCAGTAGCGATTCGGTGTTTTGCTATCTGGTGTGGTGATGGTTATTTTTCTAAAAATGGACACGCTCCATCTTTTATCAAATGACTTTTAATGGGGTGGAAAATTGAATGGGAGTGATGATGAGCAAATAAAACGATTCATTGTTGGCCTTGGCATCTCTATCATGATTTCAGTTGTGCTTGTGTATTTCCAATTTCGCATCCCTAAAAGAAGACGGCACCATACAATTCCGTACGTAAAGAGGCATAGTTTGTCAAGAATCATGGGGTGATGATTTCTTCTGCTTATCGCTCTTTTCGAACTCTTCAACCCTAGAATATAGTCATAGTTGTTTTGTCACATCAACTTTCGATTTGTGAGGTCAAATGGAACTAATTGAGTTATAAAGGTAAAGAATGTTGTCCAGTAATATTGCCCATGATCATAGGCCATTTCAAACTTACCGGAAGTTATCTAACTCAATGCGTTTGCAATTGTTAGCCAATACAAACACGAATTTCACACTATTAATTTGAACAAATAGAATTGACTATTTGACAAAGTTAAATACATTTCATTCTTAAAATTTGATAACAATTTTATTGTTTCATTAGGTGGAAAAAGAAAAAAATATACAATAACAAATATGAGAGCATTCTCATAATATTATTATTATTTAGAAAACAGTTTATTTGAAATTTGGCATATTTTTTTAAAGTATTTTCAAATTTTTTTACGTAAATCTAATGTAATTTTTCAATCTAAAAAAAGTACCTTTAAATACTCGAGCATTATAAATAATTATCCATTTTAGAAATGCTAAATTTCTCGAGCAATATAAAGAATTATCCATTTTGCAGTTTTTAAAGTTAAAATCTATAATTTAACAGTTTTTAGTAACAATATATTATAGAAGGTAACATTTATTTTGATTAAAGTTTGCCATTTTATAATATATTTTATCAAAGTACTAAGCAATACGTTAAAATTATAAAAACTTTCTTCAAATGTGATAATTCTGCTATAAGCGCGCTTGAAGTGGAGGTAATGGTTGTCAGCGATGAAGCTTATTTCTTAATCGATTGATATGCTAATAATCACGTTTGCCGTATGTAAGAGTTTGAAAACGCAAAAATAACTGTGACGGAGCCCTTGTATCTACGAAAAGTAACTATTTGGTGTGCAGTTTGGTCTGAAGTTGTGATTAGCGAATATTTCTAGAACTATGGCCGTATGACGACAAGCAATACAATACGACAAATTTTGTCAAAAACACTTGATTTTAAGATTTGGTGATGTTAATTCTCCTCAGAGATCGTGCGATTTGATGCAGTTGGACTTTTTTTTGTAAAATTATGCAAAAAAATATATTTACGCATACAATTCTTAGATAAAAGTTGCATTTTAAAAGCAAAATCCGTCAAATAATGGCAGAATTACCACCAAAATTATACGAAAAAGTCATTAAAAATTTCATCAAATATACTTGATCAAGTAATTATACTTTATTTAATGTATAATGGCAAAGTTTATGCAATAAAGTTAAATATATGTATAATCAAAATCTAAATTTTAAATATATTTAATTAATTTTTACTTTTCAAAATACAAATTGGATAACTCTTTACATATGGTTTAATTACCATAAAGTCTAAGTTTTAACAATAAATATTTTATATTATCTTTCAAATTTTAATGTTGTTCAAATAGGTGTATATATATTTTTTTAAAGTTACATTAATTTTTCTATATTTGAATTAATATTGCTTTTAAATAAACATTGTTACGTGATCAATAGTTCCAACAAAAAATAAATAAATAATAAATATATTACTGGATTTGTGTACGAGTATATTTGTCCAAAGCTTTTGAAAAAAAATTCCAACAAAAGCCAATTGTCGGAAAACTCAAAAAGCCCCATTGGTGATTGCTATTGCCTGACTGACTGTTAAAGCGCCACAAGCATACCGAAGTAGATACTTTTTATCATGTTTTGATGGTGTAAAAGGCGATGAGAGGCGATGATGCACTATGGATGAGACTAACTATGCGACACGCTATATTGTGTGGTATTCTAGTCGCATACTCGTATATTCTTACCATAAATAATAATTTTCAATCATGTCACGTTTTATCCTTTCAGAGCACAATGAAATCTCGCCAATAATAAAGGAAACCGGGTATGAGGAAAGAAAGGATACAACAGGAATTGTGAGATAAAAACAGGGAATTGGGCTTCCCAAAATACTACGAGTACTATGCCGGGATCTTCTATCATTCCTATTGACTGTAGTACACTGACATTGATGTCATCAAAACAGTCAAAATTTGAATACAAAAATCAACGTTTGTGCTCTTATTAAATTTCCCCCATCTCTTCAGTCACCTCTATCCAATTGGCACTTTTTTCCTCATGTAAACATTTTTCTACTTCATGTCTCATATACAACATTATAATCGCAATCAGGACTAATAATTTTGTATACGTATAGATTTACTATGATAATTTTCATCTAATTTGAAAACAATAATCCTAAATATACAAAACCAAAATTGTGATTGTTTTTAATTGAATTTCAAATTGCTACAAATTGTTATCAATCAAATTTAATATCACAATTCTTCTGATATTTAGTGCAAAAATTATATTTTCCTATTTGGTTTTGAGTAGAAAAAAAAAATCAAATTTTCACGTACTTGTATCTTTTTCGTGAGTATACGTTCATCGGTTATATTTAGATTGATTTTTATATTAGAATTTTATTATTTATATGAGCGTTAAAAGAAGAAAGTTGCTTTATTTTATGAATTTATTGAGGATTTTCAGAAGTGTACCACCCTGAATTCATAATTTTTTATCAGTATTTTATCAACACCAGCACACTTTTCAACGCGGCCACTTGCCATCATTTGAGAGCCTATTCAATAACCAAACAATTGGCAGATAATTCGTTTAGATTGTAATTCTGATGGCACGCGTCCTGACACCGCACACTAATAATACAACAAAAGGCGAAACTGAAGGGTGTTACAGAAACCAGAACTTTCGCCCTATCTGCTCACCCCCATAGTGTTGATTTCCATTGATTGTGGAATCAATTGTGACATATTTGACACATGCTATGAAAAAATGCAACATCATCAATGCTGGTGGTTGACTAACGCACCCACGATTTGCATTCATGCAAGCACACTTAAAATGTTGACGAAATATCACTTTATTTTGGCTTATTTTGATTGTAAATTCTTATTTGTCTATAGACAATCATCCCTTAACTATTTCACCGACACCCCTTGGTACTTTCATTTAGCACAAACAAAAAATTTAGTGCATAAAAATGCATTATTTCCCATCAAAAAAAAAAATGATGCCTAATGGATAAAAATGTTTGCTTTGCAAAATTTCACCATAAAACCCCAACAAAAAATTTTTTTTGCTACTCCATTTATGAAACGAGCACTTTTTCCTCTTTTTCCAAAAAATACAATTTGCAACATTGTTGTACAAAATCCTTTATTTCTTCTGTAAATATTTTTAACAATACCAAATTAGTGACAATTAATAATATAGTACAAATTTATTTGTTTAAAAAAAATCCTTTCCTTTAGAAAAAAAAATACAATCCTTAAATCGACACTACGTTTTAATTCTGTTCTATAATTACATAATATATGTGATCCAATTTATTCTTTAGAGAATAAAATTAAAAAAAAAAACAAATTTAATATTCAGAATTTAAAAAAAAATTTATTTTTAAATATTACATAAATCTTGCAATTTGGCAACAAAAAAAAACTGCAATAATACTTCATACAGGACTCGATCCTTTTGAGTTATTATTTTAAATTGATTTTTTGCACATTTTGGCCTGCAATTCGGTAATTACTTGATGAATATTGTTTTGTGAATGCTATAAAATTTATGGGTTGTGTGCAATTTTTGATGTAGCCTTTTAAAAAAATGTCCAACGGTGACAAATCATACGATCTTGGAGGCCAATTGACATTACCAAACCTCAAAATTATGTATTTTGGGAACTTTTAGCTCAATTGCGCTAAAAATTTATCGTATTTTATGACGATAAATTACATTTTAGTTTATATTAAATTTTTAGATTTAGGATTTCAAAAACTTATGTTATTATACGGTCATAGCGCTCAGAAGTAACGGTAACCATCTTCCATTTCTCATTTTATAACAAATACAGGCAAAAAAACAGCTTCAGACCAAAATTCATACCAGACAGTTACTTTTTGTAGATAAAATGGCATTTTTATAGTAATTTTTGATTTTTTGGACCTTATATACAATATATGATAGCTATACTTATTGGAGTATCCGTCAAAATGAGCTTCATCAAAAACTTAGTATTCAAAGCCCAGAACCCAAATCTTTATGTTTTTATCGTATGGTTTTGTAATTAACATATTTTTAATAATTTCAAATGGCAAATTTTATGCTAAACAAATGTGATATTAAATAGTAGATTTACTTTATATTTTTTAGATTACATAGCTATATTTCCCCTTTTTAGAATATTAACAATACATATTGATAAAAAATTCATTTATAGACATATCCTGCCAAATATATATATATACATATGTGTGTCTGTCTGCAGAACGTTATTCTTAGAGAAACTGATAAAAAAAATCAAATTGAATTGGTAAAAGTCTACAAACGATATCCCATTAAAATGATACATTACACGTAATATCCTTAAATGACCATACAACTTATGACAGCACATATGAAAATGGGGGATGGGTATTTGTAAGGGGCATTTCCTTAACCATAAAACACGCAATACGCTTCTTGTTCTGACATCTTCATTGCGCCGATAACAATCTTCTATATCCGGTCAAGAAAAATACCGTTTAAACAACTTCAAAATGGGACACCACCAAATCGTTGAATGATATTCAATTCTGTATGTTAATAAAAAAAAAATGAAATTTGTTTTTCATAAATGGCTTTCTTTCTCTTTAAATGCAAATACTAATAATTTCAAGGAAAATATTTTTTTTTTTACAATATTTAAAGCTAATTAAATATAAGACAATGTGTCCAAAGTAAAAGTGCTCGTATGTTACTAATAGGATAACAAAAAGATCGTCTCATTCTACATTAACAAAAGACAGCCAACACATTCTATTATTAATAACGTAATTATGGTCTCCCATGTAATTTCAGACTCATTTTGACATTTCTCTTATCTGTATCAGGTCATGAATTTTCCCTAAATTTCTTCTACTTGTAGTCTAAAGAATTTGTTAAGTGAGAAAAGAAAAATTCCCCAAATCTGTACATGAGAGCAAGTATCTTTTTAGGGAAAGCGGAAATATAAAATGAAACCAGGATAACTGTATAAACAACAAAATAGAGAATAGAAATCACGTTCTCTCTTTATCTTCTGCCCACCCTTACAAAAACAAAAACAAAAATTGTACGAAAAAAAAAACTGCACGAAAAATGCTTTTGTCGTTTCTCATTTTATTTCTCATATCAGTTGTAACGAACGCCATTGTTCAAGAAGTCAACGAAAAATAAACAAAAACAGTACAACAAAAAGTGACAAAAAGAAACAAAAACAAGATAAAACAAAAACCGAAAACCGAAAACCAACCAACAAAATATCAACGGACGACCTCTTGAAACTCCATCTAATATCCAATCCTACCACGACCACATACAATCCACCACCACCAACCACCACCCTTCCGCAAAGCAATAATGCCGTACTCTACCAATTCGGATGACTTGAGACGCTGGGTGGATGCTTATCGTCGACCCCTACTTTCCGTGCCGTTCGGAGTGAGTTTCCTTAAAACGAAATACGATTTTTATGGGCGATTGTCTTTCTTTCTCGTCAGGACACGAAAATACCTTCACACAATTGAACAATCAGGACACGAAAATAGATACGCACACACTAGTACTGATAAATATTATGGGAATTTGTGAATGTAATTGAACTTCCACAAGCATACTATTGCTTTTCTTTTCCTATTTTCCTATTCTTCTCTTGTTTTCCTTTCCCATACTCAGTCATAAGATGGTGTTATATGATCTTTTCCTATTCTTTCTATTGTATCCAAGAAAAATAAGGGCCACACTCCTTTTCCGATTCTTTCAACTTTGTTTGTGTCACTGATATTAAGCTCTCGCCTCATATAGTCTAGGGTGGTCTAGGACAATTTCTAGGCAAGATTGCTTCCATTTCTAATTCTATACGAACATGTCGTATGAGTTTGTATTGTATAATGCTGGTATATTGATGCTATCATCGAGAAAAGAATATAACGAATCCGAAAATCGTTTATGTCGCATTTAAGAGATTTTTCATCGTCCTTTTCTCTTTCAGCTATTTTTCAATGATTGCACTTCATGGTTTTGTCCTCTGCAATATTATCTGATTTTGTTATTTTATCCATTCTATTCAAATAATATATGACCATAGATACATAATGAAAATGCTACTATTTATGAAAGGACGAAATACAATATATTTGAACATCTTAAAATGCATGCATTTGCTTTTTATAGAATTTTGTCTTTTCGAAAAAAATCGATTATTAAAATAATTGTTCTTTTTACATTAAATATTTAAAAAAAAAAACTACAAATCCTTGCACTTTTATTTTTTAAAATAAGAAAATAAAAAAATTAATTTTTTGACGCAAAAAAGAAAATTTTTCAATTGTCTTGAAAGTGAAAAAAGTGAATTCTAAAATTTTAGCAAGATAGGTAATTTTTATATAATAGTTAAAATTATTATCTATTTAAATAATAGATAATAATTTAAAAAAATCTCATTGAGTATTATTTTAATTACTTATATAAAAAATAAATACTTTACATACTTTTAGTCCCGAAATTACTATAAAATTCATTATTTAACTTATTGTATTTTATTCATTTTTTTTTTAAATTTTAAACAATGGCAAAAATTTGAATTATTTTTTTAAGACTAATGAATTTTTCTTAATTAAAATAAATTAATTTGAAGCCCTTTTTTTGAACAAGCACAAAACCAAACACGCGACGTTTGGTTTTGTGCTTGTTTGCCTGCTGGTTTTGCCGCTTGTTTTCAAGCTGGCTATGCCGCTTGATTTTGTGATTGTTTTAAAATTAGATTGCTAGCTGGTTTTCAACTGTCAAATAACAATCCTCTCACATAACAAAATACTGAATAGTATGGTAATACTTGAACTATAAACGCAAAATTAAAGTAACATATATTTCGGCGATAAAACAGTTCGAGTTTTGTGTATTCCCATTAAATTTTGATAGAGATGACTGCATGCAGTTTTCAGTTTTAGTCTGAATTTTGTAATGTGTATTTCCAAAATGTAAATAAACGTATATGTAATTCGCTCATAGAGCCCACGTGGCAATATAATGTTAACTCATTGGTTCTCGTCAAAACAAGCAGCAAAACAAGTCCTAATTCTGAAATCTAGATTGAAAACAAGCAACTGAGCAAGTAGTGACGTCATTTCTATCTCCTCAAGCTGTGCTGTAGCAAGCAAGGAAACAAGCAGGAAAATAAGCTTCGTGTGACCTAAACTTTCAATCACAACATAAAATTGTGCCTTGATTAAAGATTATTATTCGAATTTAGTAAAAATATACTATGCATAATTTTATTAACATTTTGTTAAAAATAGAATTTATAATTGATACCGTTCGCAACACTTAATTTATGCTCGCCTGGGTTATTGCAGGGGGCGTGAGAGTTATTTAGTTTGTTACAAAATCTAAATACGTAGGCTACTATATATATTTCTGGCCTAGGCAACACTAAGTGTTGCCAGGTGCGATCTGACATTTCCATTGGAAAGTTTGACATTTTTTAGCATAAACGTACTCAGAACGTTTTGACGTACGACTATCATTTGTGTTGTTTACAGTAACTTGAAAAAATCAATTTGGCAAAAAAATGGAATTAACTCGTGAACATTTTCGTGCGATCATTTTTCACAACTTTCGACGTGGATTATCACGACAAGAGTGCATCGATGAACTTAAATCTTTGTATGGCTATGAAGCACCATCCTATAGCACTGTGAAAAACTGGTACAACGAATTCAATCGTGGCCGACGCTCGCTCAAAGACGAATTCCGTGAAGGTCGTCCAAAAACAGCCGTTGTTCCAGAAAACATCGATGCCGTACGTGAACTGATAATGCAAGACCGTCATGTGACATACCGTGAGATAGAGGCATGCCTAGGCATTTCTCCCACCAGCATACATTCGATATTGCATGAACACCTGGCCGTAAAAAAGGTTTGTTCTCGTTGGATCCCGCACAATTTGACAATCGCTCAAAAAAAGGCTCGTGTGGATTGGTGTAAAGAAATGCTGAAAAAATACGATCGCGGTGCTTCAAAAGACGTTTATAAGATCGTCACAGGTGACGAATCATGGATCTATGCGTATGAGCCCGAAACAAAACAGCAATCGACCGTGTGGGTCTTCCAAGACGAGTCAAATCCAACGAAAGTTGTTCGTGGAAGAAGCACTTCGAAGCAAATGGTCGCTTGTTTCTTTGGCAAAACTGGTCATGTGGCGACTGTTCCGCTTGTGCAACGTAGGACGGTCAATTCTGAGTGGTACACCACCATTTGTTTGCCTGAAGTCTTCGGAGAAATTCGAAAAACGAACAAGAGAAGTCGAATCATTGTGCACCATGACAATGCGAGCTCTCACACATCGGCTCAAACCAGCGCCTTTTTGACCGGACAAAACGTCGAATTGATGGGTCATCCTCCGTACAGCCCTGACTTGGCACCCAATGACTTCTTTTTATTTTCGTCGCCAGAAGATGCTGTTGAAGCATTCAAAAACCATGTTTTGGAGGTGTCTCAATCGGAGTGGAAAAAGTGCTTCGAAAATTGGTTTGAGCGCATGCAAAAGTGTATAAATCTTGATGGAGAATATTTTGAAAAACAATAAAACCTTTTTCGTTGATAAATATTCGCATTTTCATTATTAGGCCAGAAATATATATAGTAGCCCACGTATGTAGATAAAGAAATTCTTTTATAGTTTTATAAGTGATAATACAGTCATAGTTGAAAGTAAATATTTTCTCATCATCTGTTGTGTAGAAATAGTATTGACCAGGCATATTCCAGGATATTTCTAATGCATTTGACCAAGTATGACACCGTAACCTACTCTGGATACTTAAGAAAATTTTCGCTTGCGCTTATTTTTTAATCATCAGATCCTACCTTACCAAAGTAGCTAAAAATTTCGAATTCCCCGAGATATTTGCTATTCTTAGGGTACCATTCTTAGCCCTATCCTGTACAATATTTATAATAATAATATTCCCTTCGACGATAACACCTGCCATCCTCTCACATTGCAAAAATCCAAATACTGCCTCCTACCTTTTATAAAACTATATTGATTCTAATCTAGAACTGGGTTAGATAAGAGAGAATAAAAATAAACAAACAGAAAAGTGTTCATATTACTTTTACTCTGTTCCATAAAGGAATCAAAAGCGTTACTAAGAACTATAAATAGATAAATGTTTGACATGGAAGCCACAAATAAAACCGACAAGAACTAAAATCAACAGACGATACAAACAACTTAAAAAACTTTTATATAAACGCTTAAAATTGGGGAAAAAAACTATAAGAGAAACGTTTAAAAAAAACGACATAAATTTACTTTTGTACAATATGGACATACGATATAAAACTAAAGTTTAAGAAATTAAGCTTCGTGTAACTTTCATGATTTAGAGAAGTATCATAATGAAATTGTGTTATACGAGACTAAGAGCCAATATAAAATGATAGAATGCGTTATGAAAACTTTTTAAAACAAAAATAATTTTTTCTAATTCTACAATAAATATATATAAAACAAAATTAGTTCTGTTCTTATTTAATTCAAGCTTCGTTTGCAAATTTCTTTAAAATGGTGAAATTTTTCATCATAATCAGGCGACCGCGTTTTTTCGGTGGAGCGATATCATAACTTTTTGAAGCCATTTCTTCGTTAGAATTTTTGGCATCTGCTGCTCTTTTTAAAAATTCACTTAATATAGTCTGTTTGCTGCACCTTACAAGTTCGTAGTAAATATCATTATATGAAGAAAGTCAATTTTCATGCTCCCATTTGAGCAGATTACGGCATCTATTACTACAAAGGTATTCAGTAAAGAAAAAGTATTCAAGACTTTTTGCTAAGGTAAGTCCTTCGTGTAACTTTTTTAGAGTATAATTAGTAACTTTACCATTTTCATTAGAACTATCGTCAAGAAATCGATTTGTAAAACAACTTTGGACACCATTTCCACTAAATCTGCTTCACCAATTTCGTCTTCAACTAATAAATCTTAGACGTTTCCGATAGCCATGTCCGCAAGTGGTAATATTCCCCCAATCCCATTTTCTGGTGTTTCAAATAAGTTTTATACCAAAGATGGCCATATCTTCTTTCCACGTGTATTTAGAGTTGTTTTTTTTCAGTTTTTTTACTGAAGCCGAATGATTTCGATACAAGTTTCTATTGAAATCTCCTTTCAAGCTTTTATTACATCAATTGATTTTTGGCGTCTAATATATTTTTCATTTTTTAATGGCTCCAAATGTTGATATATTTAAATTTAGACTTTTTAGAATGTTATATACCTTTTCTCCTTTTAAAAAACGATTCAAAATTTGTGTTTATGTCTCCAAAGGAATAAATTTTAAAAATTAAGAGCCAATCAGTAATACATACCCAAAAACTTTTCAAAAATATTCTTTCAATAGTGCAAATACAAGAATTTTACAAAAATATAGTTTTATTCAAAATATAGGAACACAGTATACATACTAAATGGTGTGCACTATTTCTATTTCAAATGAATCGCGATGTATAACCCGCTTCACACGACGCTATCTTGCTCGATACCGCACTCTCTGCGAGGTTGGGGCTACGATGCTGGAAATTAGCAGCGCAACCACTTACTACGCTACTACTTTTGAAAAAAAGATTACAAAAATCCATAAATCTAGCGCCGTAGCCAGTCTAGAAAGTAGCAGCGAATATGGCAAGAAAAGAAGTACGAAAAATAGCGTCGTGTACGGATGGCTAAATATAATAGAATAGTATTCCCTGAATGTTACTTTATTTTTGTATTTAAAAATTGGTATAAATATAATTACATAAGGTTGAACCATTCTGTATATTACAGTGTTGTAGGAGGGATACCTGCAGTTGTAAATTACAAAAAAAATTAAAAAAACTACTTTAAAACTGTTACATTTGATTAAGCTCATTTAAATATAAACATGAAATTTTAAAGAAAAGATCTTCTTTGGGATTTCTTTTATTTCTTTCCAATTTTTCTTATTAATTTAAATATTTAATTTTAATCATTTATAGAACGTCAACTTGTGATTATTTTCGATTATGACCTGCTTGAAAAATATTTGTATACATTTTGTAATAGTCGAAATGGAATCTACCTCTACGTTTTCTTTAAAATTGTTTCAAGTTCTCTTTTATTATTAAATTATTATCCCCCACTATAGACCCTACTTGACAGTCATTATTCCTTAAAGACTTTCAATAATGTTGAGGTTAGAATAAACTAAATGTTGCGAAATTAAGTCAATGTTTTGGTCCACAAAAAATTAAGTTAACTATACTCTTGCGGTGTTAGACAGTTCTATTTACACCTTAAAATTAGTTGTGGAACTTATTTATTTGTAAATTCAATAAATCCAAATAGTTTTGGGTATTATTCTGTCGTTTACGAGGGTTATTCAACAAGTACTTAGCCTACAAAAGAAAAACGAAAATTTTGGAAAGGTGGCAATTTATTTTTCCACATAATCTCCTTCAAGCTCGATACACTTGGCTCAGCGATGCTCTAACTTTTTTAACCCGTCCAAAAAATACATTTTCTCGAGGGAAGCAAAATAGGCCTCCGTGGCGACGATGACCTCCTCATTCAACCCAAATCTATTCCCGGCGAGTGATTTTTTCATGTTTGGAAACAAAAAGTAGTCACAGGGGGCCAAATCTGGAGAGTACGGTGGATGGGGCAGCAATTCGTAGCGCAATTCGACCAATTTGGCCATGGCGACGGCGGAGGTGTGAGCCGGCGCGTTGTCGTGGTGGAACAGCACTTTTTTCTTCGTAAAGCGGGGCCGCTTTTTCTTCAATTCGACGTCAAATCGGCTCAATAAGTCAGCATAGTAGCGCCCGTGATTGTTTAACCCTTCTCGAGGTAATCGATGTGGATCACACCTTGTGAATCCCAGAAAACGGTGGCCATCACCTTTCCGGCCGATCGAACAGTCTTCGCCTTCTTCGAAGCACGTTCGCCGGGTGAAGTCCACTGTTTCGACTGTTCTTTGGTCTCTGGTGTGTACCAGTGAATCCATGTTTCGTCGACGGTCACGAAACGACGCAAGAACTCCTCTGTATTGCGCTGAAACAGCGCCAAACACGTCGCCGATGTGGTCTCACGGTTGCGCTTGTTTTCCGGTGTGAGCACACGCGGCACCCATCGCGCCGACAGCTTTATCATGCCCAGTTCTTCGTGTAGAATATAATGCACCGTTTCTACTGCGATGCCCACAGTCTCAGCTATCTTGTGAACCTTCAATCGATGGTCTGCCAACACGAGATCGTGGACTTTTTTAACGTTTTCCTCCGTAGCAGCCGTTTTCGGGGCACCTGGGTGTGGCTCATCAAAAACCGACGTGCGGCCACGAACAAACTCGTTGAACCAATTCTTGACGGTCGCCATCGAAGGAGAAGAGTCACCATACACAGCATCCAAGCGATCTTTGATTTCGCTGCGCGTTTTCCCTTCCAAAAACAAGAATCTAGTCACAGAACGATATTGTTCTTTTTCCATTTTTGTGCAACCGACCGACACGCTCGCTTTCAAAGGCTCTCGAAACAAAACTAATGAAAGGAATCGACAGTAGGCTACTAAAAGAATGTACTGCACGATGGTAAATTTCTTTTGTGACAGCAGTTGCATCGGGCGGTGAGACTAAGTACTTGTTGAATGACCCTCGTATTAACCACTAAATCCACCGTGGATTAAGGTAAGCTATTGTACCCCACAACATTACAAAATCCCATAGATCTATGCCTACTCGATAAAACGACATCTTCTTTTTTTAAATTATGGAAGTAAATCAGAATATTTTGGGAACTTTCTAATTAAATTTGTTTTCACCTGTGACCATCACATGGTCCCACTGTTTTTTTTGTTATAAATGCTGCCTAAGAAAAATTAACCAAGACTTTTAATTCCTTAATGTAACGTGTTTTTTTTGTTGTTTTTTTTTCATTTTAGATAGGTAGGTGTAATTGCTAATAATCATTTGTAAGGTTTAAATGCTTGCATATGTTCTTATTTAAAATGGGTAAACCGTTATATCACCTATTCCAATAGCTCTCACAACCCCACCCAATACCCGGATAAGGTATATAGTAAAAACCTTTCAACACAATAAAATTATCTCATAATTGTAACGATTCAATTCTTTTATTTTTAGGAGAAGTGTAAAATCCTTTAAGATTTTATAATAGGACTTAGCAAAAATTTTTTTTATTAAAATACTCAATATTCATAGTAAGTAGTTCTTACATACAAAATATTGTACCTTGACAATGCTATATTTGGCCGATGATGTGTACACAAAATGTATAAACGTTGTATTCCTTACGAATCGTTTCCTTTTATTCTCTGATATATTTTCTTCATTTTATTTTCCATTTGTTATACGTATGTAGAAAATATAGAGGCATGAATAAATTGTGGGTGTGCAAAGAATACTCAAATTTTGGCATATATACATCAAGGGAAGCAAAATCATATGAAAAGGATTTTTGTGAGAAATTCAAAGGATTCATACCCTGTAAGAATGGATGAATATAGAATTGATCAGAAATTGAAATTGATGAAAAAGGATACGTATTTCTATTTTACTTCATTTCTTTGTTGTTGATTTTTTTTATTCAATTCTTTTTATGTAACAGAATAGAAATGTTTCCACCTACCTATCTATTCGATATGTAAAAGGAAGACTAAAGTTATATCCGCATACATTAGGTTTCGTACACGTACGTATATGTACCATATATGATAAAGAGTTCCGTGAATAAAATGGGACTTTTATGCTTCGACTATTTTTCCAATGATTTCATTTGTTGATAGAAGAAAACATTCAACCAAAAGAATAAATGAATAGATGAATGTATGGTATCTATAAGTATATTGTCCATATCTCAAAAAAATATTCCTTAATTGTTAATATACTTGGATAATACACATATGAATTTTTTTCCTTATAGACAATTTCCTATTTACTTACACATATTACTAAAAAAAATTCATAACTCGACACAATATTATTAATTTTCATTCAAATAATCCAAAAATTTATTTTTATTGTATTAAGTTTGGCCACTGTTCTTGGATTTTTTCTTAAATTCTCTAAATTTTTTTAATTGTTAAGATCATTTTTTATATTATGCATATTTTAAGTGGAATTTATGTAAATAATTTCAAATATTTTTTCTATAAAATCTTACTGGTTATAATTTTTTTAAGTCTAATATCATAGAATAAACACATTCAAAAATTACTATAACTCATATAAAAAAAATAGATGTTCGTAGATGGTGCAGTCTTTAGTTCGGATTCTGCCAATTTGCGGTTTAAAAAATGAAGCCAAATAAAACACACTTAAAATTTAAAGTTTGATATTTTTACTTTATTATGTAACCCAAACCTCATGATTATAAATAAAATACAACATAATTTAAATGGGTTTTACTATATTTCTTAAACTTAAAGTACACCGTTCGTGCAATGCACGATTCTTACCTGCGAATGGTTCAATTCTACGTACTGCTCGCCGGTATACTATACTGATCGTGCGATTAGATGATTTTCTCACGAGAACGAGAATTTTTTTATCATGGCAAGCATGGAGAAGAGAAAATTGTGCGTACCTACATAAAATGTGGTCTTGGGTGCTCGTTGTTCATATTGCTCGTAGCAAATTCGTCATTTTCGTGTCGTTTATTTTGACATTAACAGTAATTTATCATTAGTATAGTGTTAAGCAAAAAAACTGGTATAGTGTTCAGCGAAAAATTAATAAAATAATAGAGCTAGTGGAACATGAAATATTAATGTTGAAATTGAAATTAAATTGAATATTTAAAAAAAATATAAAAAATTTGCTTTAAATAAGCTAAAAAAAAAATAAATGAATGTGAAAACGTTACTCATAACACAAAGGAAATAAAATAAGAACAGCTGCGACCAACTAGATAATTCAACATAAAAAATACACAAACCGTTTGAACGATCAAAAAAATATTTGAACATGTTGAAATTTTTTTTGCTCGCATAAATTGCTCGTGCATAGCGATTAATTATTCCTACAGATATTCATTTGAACAATTAAACAATGAGGAGAATGATCATAAAATACACGAACTTTGTTGCGGCAAATCTATGTTACACAATCCCATGCACGAGTAAAATTCGTACATGCTCGTTTATATTCTACAATGTCAAACGAGCAAAAAAGGAGAAATGTCCCGTTTAAATTGTAAATTGCACGTTCGGTGTAATCTAAGCTTTACTGAAGTGGATCATTTTGAGATAATTTTTAATGTCGTTTTTGTACATTTTGGTAAGTTCTGATAACTCTTTTGTTATTATTTAATGGAAAAGTCTAACGAGATTATCAAATCTTGAATTTACGTATTCTGGAAACTTTTCACGGAATAATGCCAAAATTTGGCGTGTAAAGTGGCTTATGCCACCGTTTTGTTGAAACTACATATAATCCAGCATAAAGTTTTTAAATATAGGTTAAAAAAGTTGTTTATTATAAGATCAAAGCGCTTACAATTAATGTTAATGGTATCCCCTTAGTCATTTTTAAAGAGATTTAAATTGCATATTAGAAGATAGAATTTGTGTGACTTTCGATAGTTATTTGTTAATAATAGGCGTCCTATATTTAGCAACGTTCCTTATTGGCATATCCGCCGGACGAGATGATGATGAGCCTCATGGCTGACAGTTAAAATTTTCTGTTAAAGTGTAAAACATTTTCATGGAAGAATAACCATACTTTAGAAAGTTGCGAAATTTTAAATGCTATTTAATAAATTCTAAATTAATTTTTTTTTTTTTAAAAAAAGAGATTTGTTTGATAGTTGTTAAATGACAAAATCATAATTTCCAAACTGCAAAATGGATGAATACATTGTCATGTCCCTAAGAATTTACATTTCAGTACAAATATTACCCGAAATCACAACAATAAACTTTTCGTAGAATATATAGCCTATTAATAAAATAAGAATCTCTCTTAAGGCTAAAATATGACAAAGAATTAAATATCCATACTCGTAGATTATTTTATTATTATGCAAATTTGAAATAAAGTTTTTTGAATGACGGCAATTATATAACCAGTGAATTATGAAGACAAGAGAGTGGTTGCGTTAAGAAAGCCAACCATCATCGTGAACAGATATTATATTATGACAATGGCAGATGAGGGTGGTAATAAAATTTTGAAAAATAAAAATATAAATAAATGTCAAACATAGCAAACTCTTAATTAGACACTTTGTAACTTAATTCCAAAAGCTGTGTATTGTCCTCTTCAAATAGATTGATACAAATACAAAGTAGAAGTTTTCAGCTATTTCAAATGTACACAACGACTGAATGTTTGTACAACTGTGGGTACAACTGTGAATAATAAAACTTGCCAAGACAAAATGGCAAGGACATAAGATTTTCAACTAAACCATTTTGCCTTTTGAGCGGAAGACAATGAGCTGTTATGGTTGCTATTCTTACAGTATAAAAGGATCCGACTTCTCTTATCATCTCAGAAACACACATCATATTTTCGGTTTAATGGTGGCATTTCAATGAAAAAAGAAACTGAAAATTTTCGGCTGCGCATACCAAAAATTGGATAAGTGAAATATTGAAGAAATAAAAGATATCTTAGAAGAGAATTTATATTTTTCTGTTTTTGTTTTTATACGAGCACGAATACAACTGTATCTTAGCATAAAACAATTAGGAAAATTGTAAGTTTTGCAAATTTTACAATATCCTTCTAACAAACTAACTCAGTGTACATTCACATCCGAAGGTTATCGTTGCTCTTAAAATTTTATGCTTGAATATTCCTTTTTAAATGCTTTTTCCAACCTAAAATAAAACGTTCGTTCATTTTCTATTATGCACACTGTCTTTCTACACTTTTGGTATAGACTTTACATAAAAGAAAATCCAGAATAAGTTGAACCATTTAAAATAGTAACTTTTATGTTTTGATTAAATATAAAAACTTAACCTATAAAAGTACATGGAAAACTTTACCCTCCAATAAATGATAACAGAAAAAAAAAATATAATAATAATCCTCGAATATACGTACGATATAAGACAGAATGTAACCAAAGCGTTTGGCGGAAGAAATGGCGATGCTCATTTGCTGCTATTTGTTACTTCTTTAAACTAATTATGAAATTTCTATCACCTTTCTGATGATTTTCTTCATGAATTTAGCTTTTATTGACTCATATTTATTCATTCTACAATGTATTGTATATCATTTTTTTATTTATTTAGAATAAAAGTTTTCACAGTAAATGTATTGAAGAAAAATGCAAGACTTAATGAAGTTTTCTAAATTGGCGTTAGCATTTATTCACAATTCAAATTTCAACGCAAAAAGGACTAATTCAAATTCCTAATGGATTCTATTCAATAAAAACCAATAATCATATGAATTTTGCTCTCCTTTTTTTCTATGTTCCTTATTTGTGTTTACTTCTTCTTTTATTTGAATATACACATTAAATAATATTATGAGAAAAGTCCTTTTGTGCAAAATTTTTAATTTTTTTTAAATTTCTTGCTGCATTTTTATATGACATAAAAAATATGGTTATAAACATTCAAATTATAAACTAGAAAAGCTATAAATATTGTGCAAATATAAATGAATAATTTTATTTATTGGATTTTTTTCTTATAAAGCATTAGCACAAGTGCATTAACACAATAAATGAATTATGAATATCCTTATAATATTTAAGTGTATCGTGCATATGGAATGTGTTAGAAAGGATAAAGGGAGAGATGTTGATGCACTTTAATATATTTTGAACGGTTAAAAAAATAATCTCTATATCTTGCAGTACCTTTGAAAGGAGATTTTTTCACCTATTAATTTTATGGCTCGACTTTATATACCATCCCTCAAGTGATATTCCAGCTTGAGGCGAATATATAAGGTCTGTTCAAAAAGTATCATGAATTTTTAATTTCCGCGGGTTACGTTTATTCGATTTTCGATTTTTTGTGACGTTATGTTGGTACTTATGTGTCTCACTTATGCCGACAAGTTCGGTCATTTTGAATGTTCAGTTAATTTTTGACAGCTGGTTTGCTTGCACGTGTTTTGGCTCGTCTTCGATTTTTGCCCATTTTCGACCAAAAACAGCATCGCATTAACATTGCTAAAGGAGCTGTTGGACTATGTCCGCGATGATCCAAATTTGCTCCAGAGGGTCATAACTGGTGACGAATCATGGGTTTATAGTTATAATGTGGAAACCAAAGCTCCATCATCCCAATGGAAGCTGCCGCACGAGGCAAGACCGAAAAAAGTGCGTCAAGTTCGGTCGAATGTGAAGGTTTTGCTTACAGTTTTCTTCGATTGCAGGGGCGTGGTACATAATGAGTTTTTGCCACAGGATAGAACGGTCAATAAGGAATATTACCTGCAAGTTATGCGCAAGTTGCGCGAAACAATCCGCCAGAAACGCCCGGATTTGTGGAAGAACAAAAATTGGGTTTTGCACTATGATAACGCTCCTGCTCACGCATCGTTACTTGTGCGCAAATTTTTGGGCCCAGATCTGGCCTCCTGCGACTTTTTCTTATTCTCGAAACAGATTCTTTGATCCAGTTTTGGAATGGGCAAAAATCGAAGACGAGCCAAAACAATTGTAAGCAAAGCAGTCAAAAATTAACTGAACATTCAAAATGGCCGAACTTATCGGCATAAGTGAGAGACAGGAGTACGAACATAACGCCACAAAAAATCGAAAATCGAATACACGTAACCCGCGGAAATTCAAAATTCGCGATACTTTTTGAACAGACCTAGTATGTCTTATATATAAAAGCTACATCAGATGGAGTGAAAAATTGCTTAAGGAAACCTAAGCATTTTTGGTAATATTAAATATGTGGTCATCCCAACGGAGGTTGGCAATAACACACCTACTAAGAATGGAATGTTTTTTGGTTTCAGTTACGCAAGCTCTGTGTTTTAAAAGTATCAAATTCCACTCTGTTCTTAGAGCTCCTTTAGAATTTAATGAGTTTAACAAATGTTTCTGTTCTGTTTTCACGATCGAAGACCAAAAATGTAAATCAGGAAACGAATATTAAAAAAACTGATAGTATTGTCATTAGAAAAACAGCGAATCAGATTAGAAGTAACAGATGAGAGATAATTTATGAAAATAAGAAAAAAAAGTCGGAGATAGAACTGAACCCTATAGAACACCACTATTTATTTGGTGGCCTACAGACTTGAAGCCAACCAAAACCACTTGCATTGCACAGTTCGAAAGGTAGCTTCTAATCCATTCTAGGGGGGCAATCGTCGATACAATAAACACGAATTTTCTGTGAAAGACCTTTAAAATATAAAATGCAACAATCCTAAAATCCCCAGAAAAATGAAGAAAGCCGTTCTATTTTTTGGATAGATATGCCAAAAAATCTGCAGTGGATCTATTGCTATGGAAACAATATTGACCGTCACTAAGGAGTTTCCGTGATTCAAGATTTTTCAAACGCAGATAGCTTATCAACGTTTCCATAATTTTAGAAAAGAAAGACATCAGTGTAATGGATCAGTAATTTAAGAAAGAAGAGTGCGGAAAATTACAGAACTATGGGGAACAAACTATTTGGACCAGCGGATTTGCGTGTATCAAGATCTCTACGCACTCTTCCTACTGTATAAAATGATTTAATGCGCTCTGGTACAGACGGAAGTAAGGTATAATCTAGAAAAAAAGAAGATACAGAAAAGTGATCTGCAAGCAAATTGGCCTTTTTTTTGTGCTGACAATTGGAGTTTCATTATGAAATAGCGTCGGGATGGATGAGCAAGCGGAATTCTTGATTCTTTTAACTGTCATATTTTTTCTATGGATATGCGTAATTGCAGTGATTCCTAGCTTATTTAAAGTTGTTCCGATTTTCCTCAGAGGGTTCCCTGATATCCTATCTGCAGTTCGAGTCAAAACACCCTTTTTCTTTCGACCTGACATTAAAAATGAAGTATTTCATACCAAGTAGATAAAAGAACTTAAAACTACTGAAGAGGATGTTGAGATCGTCTCAGTTCTAAGCTTAAGTACAGATCAATGTTTTATATATTAGTGATTTACTTAAGACTGCAACTTAATATCTCTAGCACCTTAAATAATTATAATCAAAAAAAAATTGTTAAGGGTCATTAACCTTTTGAATTACTTGTCCATATGACATATCGGACATCTGGAGTTTTTCTGTACTTATATGAAAAATTAATAACTTGGACTTGGGCTTAATGAAGACCTAACCAACTATTAGGTTAGGGCTTGATTAAGTTATGACACAAAGCCAGACCCGTGTTTTGTATTAATTTTATTCCATTTAAGACTAGGTCAAATTACCAAAAGGCAAATCGGTCAAACTCCCCATATGAAAATTTTCAATTTTAAAATTTCAAATGTAAAAAAAAAAACCTTTTAGTGAGCCAAAAAAATTTGTTTTTAATTAAATAACAGAGGTAGCAGGTGTCTTCACTTTCAATTTTAAACTAGGTTTGCCTAACGAGATGAGATTTCTTCGCAAATTGATCAAAGGTCTAATCAGAAAATTATCAAGTACAAATTTCAAAAATACACGAAACCATTTGGTAGGACCATGAAAATTACCTTTTGGTGACCGTGAAAATTTTTTTAACATAAATCAGCCTCGACACCTGTTTTCACATTCAATTTGGGACGAGTTCACACAAACGAGATGAGATTTTTTTCGCATATTGGTAAAAGCTATAATCAGAAAGTTATTAAGTAAAAATTTTAAATATTAACAAATCTATTTGGTCAACTTCAATTTGCTGCTGGGTCAGACTAGCGAGACTAATTTTTTTTATCAATTCATTTTGAAAATGTATAATATTTTTTTTTCTTATAATGTGTTAACGAAGCTTTTATATATAAATTTTGGTAATTAAAATGTGTACAATTAACTATTGTAGTTTTGTATGTAAGATGTTATGGTAGCCTTATCGATGACATTGATGATTCGGTCATTACCAAAGAGGTGGGGCATAAATCAGCAAGACCACATATGGAATTTTCGTTCAGTTTGTTACTTCGGGTAGTACTAATACCAGAAGATGTCATGATTCGATGATGCTTTGCCGAATCAACGGAAAGGCCCCTATATATTCTGGCATGATTTGTTCTGTTCATGGTAGGTGTGAGAGCCTATCCCACAAAAAAAAAAAATTCGAAGCTCTCATTATTGACCATACACTCCTGTAGAACTGCACGTTCAGGAAATTTTAATTTTTATCCCAAAGTTTAATACCTTCCCATCCTTTCCATTATTTTTCAAAAATTCTGTCATAACATAACAAAAACGGTTTAACTACTTTAGATTGAGTGTTTACTATAAAAGTTCCAATAAAATTTTTATTATTTAAATAAAGTATTTTTTTTATTTTTAAATGAAACTTTTATTTTCCATTCCAGATCAGAATGTTGCTGCTTTTTGTTGTTCAATCAAAATACGTGATTATAGTGTACTAATGCACTACCTTATACACTGTAGTCACGGACACTTTACATGTACTTAGCATTATAGTCAATGACCTTGGACTGGACATTCCTTAAACCTCCCAGGCGGTCAGTAAACTTAAGGTAATTTTTTTATACAAAAATTACTTTTTTTTATTTTTTTATCTAATTAAATAAAATAATTTGTGAAATATTTTGTAATATCATAAATATTTTCCATCAACTTAATGGTTAAAAAAAATAAAATTCTAAAATATTTGCAATTTAGGACTTTTCCAATATAAGTGAAATTTTTCCAAACTATAATCTTGTCGAACTAGAAATCTTCAAATCTAAAATCTCTACGACTCATCCAATAATATACTTTAAATTATAAATTTATATGTGCTTATACTAAGAGCATTAAATTGTATGATCAATGAAATATGAGCATATAAATATAACATATCCATACTATAGCATACCTTTCCAATTTAACAGAAATTGATGGAGAGTGCAATTTCATTCCCGGAAATTTTTCTAAATTGAAGTCAATGAGCCACAATCCAATTTAAAATGATGTACATATTTATAAAATTGAATTTATATCATGATTGCTGAAAAATAGTATAATTCCATATAATACAGTATTAAAAAAATATATAAAAAAATTCGAATTGTTTTGCTTTTTAATATATATCCTCTCGCATATAAAATACATATTTGCAAATAAAATATCGATCAGATATCGGGAAACAATTAATACTCAATTTGTACCTCAGGCAATTTTAATTTTCCATTAATTACCAAAAGTCCATCAGCAATTATTTATTTAAAATAATTTCAACAATAATTAATATAACCGAATCGATAAATTTAACAAATAATTTTATGTGTAATTACAATGGCAGTACCTTATGAAATTTCAAAGAATGATTTCCATGCTCTGTCTTCGTAATGAGAGAACACTTAATAAGTAACGGTAATCATGTCTACGTACTACATACACACATACGTAGAAACGTACAAGAAATGATACAATCTTCCTTTTAGAATATATTTGTCACCCTAAAGCATATGATTTCAATACAACAAAATATTGCCTACTGCTTGTTTTCTAATATTATCACCTAAAGCACTGATGCAGTTCCTCAAAACCGGCAGTGATTGTGGTTGGTAGCTAAAATCCTGGTTCTTGTGCACCTCCTGTAGCAGTGACGAATTTATTTATGTTTATAAATCTATAGGGTGGTGAAAAGGATAGTTTGAGATCGGTTAATATTTTGGTGACAATTTTCACAACATACTCTCGCCGATTATGAAAACGAGGGATTGTCTACCCCAGCTTTTGTTATTTTTGTTGGTACTGTCGGTGCCCTGAAGCTTATATATTCAAGGGCTGCGAAACAGTAGCTTCACCATGTTCCGAGTGCTCTGCCATTTGGCTATATCTATGCTATTTTACATTGTATTTACACTGTCACATAGCCAACAATTCAATATAGCTGCTCATTTTCACTTACCATGGCAAAAGTGGATATCTCGCTTCAGCTTTTAGACTTTATACAATGCTAATACCTTAACCGATATTTATATACTGTTGATGATATTGCAAAGGGATTATGTTTTCATTTCGAATTTTTCACACCCAATTAAGCGCATAGCACCTTGTATAAGCGACGCCAACAACAAATCCACCAAAAACTATTATCAGAGCAATTTACATCGTACTGAATCGAATTACTTGCCCATTTGGGATTTTGTCTAAGAGTGCAACTACCGAAAAGCATTTTACGTTAACGGCGAATTGTTCAGTAATAAATATCAGCATATATTCAAAGTTTAGTCTACTTGCACTGAAACATTTATGATTACATTTTCAAATGTAATTAGAATTATTCCATATTACAATAGACACAAAAACTCAATACGGACAAAAAAAAATATTTCTTTAAAAAAAAGTTGTGTCAATTTCTGAATATATTTATTTGCTTTTTTACATTAGTTTACATAATATTTACCCAAAAGAAGTTTTCAACAAAATATCTAATTTAATAATATCCCGCCAAAAAAAATAATTGTTTAGATAAATTTCATAAAAAGTAAATTTAAGATAATATTATTTTAGCTTAATGTTTACCATTTTTTATTATGAATTATTTAACTGCCAAAAAATATGTCTAAATTGTAAAAACTTTCTGCAAATTGGTGATTCTGCTATAGCCACGTTTGGCTATAAGCGCTTTATTTTCTTAAGTAATAGAGCTCAAACTCCTCGCGAAAAGTAACTGTCTAGCATGGATTTTAATTTACAGATAACAATGGTCAATATTTTTTTTAATGAGAAGCCGTTTATGTCAATACTGAAGGCTATGGAAACATGATAAGTGATTTTTTTTGCCTGAACTTCAAGATTTTTATCTAGACTTTAATTTTGAATTTATTGTGCAAAAGCTTTCTATGATGCGTAACTTTAATACTAGATTATATTAATTGGCCTCGAACATCGTGTGATTTTTTTGCAAAGTTAAGCAAACGATTAGAGGGTACAAGATGCTTTCCATTAGTCTCTGAACCTCAAAACAAACCCATCGTGTTTTGCTACTCAAGCAAGGTACATGGGAGTGATGCTTACTCATGCAAGGTACATGGGAGGTCAATCCTAATTCATAGTGCTTTGGTCTGGTGGACAGCACTGGATAAAAGCACCTATCTAAACCTTCTGAAGGAAGTCCAGAGATTAGTGCGCATATTCAAAAATATGTCAACTATACCAAGGCTATAAGCTTAAATCCGCTGTTTGGTCATAGATGGCGTGACTGAGCGTATTAAGTATTTTTTTTATGAGTTTGACATCTGTCAATATTAATCAGTGCACATTGTCAGCAATTTCGTACAACAACGTACATTTTTCCTTTGGTAATCATGTCTAGTTTTGTGCCAGAAAAAGAGCATATGCGGGAAGCTCTGCTTTTCTGCTTCAATTTGATGAAATCGGCTACCAAAATCGGCTACTGAATCGATGTGCTTTATTGGAAACAACATACCAAGATTGGTTTCGTCGGTTCAAAGACGGCAATTTTGACTTGTGGGACAAGAAGCGTGAAAATCAGCCTAGGAAGGTTGAGGACCATCAATTGCAGGCTCTTTTGGACGAAGACGATACCCAATCGCAAAAAATGCTCACGGAGCAATTGGGTGTTACTCAACCAGTCATTTCCATGCATCTGCGATGGGGAAGATTTAAGAGATCGGAAAATGGGTGTCGCATGAATTGAACGATAGGCAGATGGGGCGACGCCAAAATACATGCGAAATCTTCCTCGCCAGACAAAAAAGAAAGTCGTTACTGCATCGGATTGTGACAGGCGATAAAAAATGCCTGTCACAATCCGATGCAGTAACCACTTTCTTTTATATTTCGAGAACCCTAAACGCAAGAAACTGTGGTTGATCCCGGCCAACTATCAATATTTTCCCCAACACCAAATAGCTTCGGACGGAAGACGATGCTGTGCGTTTGGTGGGATCAGCAGGGTATCGTCTACTATGAGCTGTTGAAACCTGGTGAAACTGTCAGTGCCCACCGCTACCACCAACAACTGATTAAATTGCACCGTACTCTGCGTGAAAAAAGGACGGATTATCAACAAAAACATGACAAGCTGATTTTCCTCCAAGACAACGCACCATCGCACATGTCAAAAATGGTCCGAAACTACAATTCTTGGAGACACTCAACTGGGAGGTGCTACCCCACACCGCTTATTCACCAGACCTGTACCCTTCCGACTATCATCTGTTTTCGTCGATAGGCCACGCGCTTGCTGAGCAGCACTTCGATTCTTACGAAGACATCTGAAAATGGCTTGATGAGTGGTTTGCCTCGAAAGAGAAGGAAATTTTTTAACGTAGTATCCACAAATTGCCCGAGAGATGGAAAAAATGTGTAGCTAGCGAGTGCAAGTACTTTGAATAAATTTGTTTTGCTTTCTGTAAAAAAAAGTGTTTTTTTGACTAAAAACAGCGGATTTAAGCTTATACACCTGGTAGCTGCTCTTGAGACCATGCTGCATCTTCTGCAAAGCAAGGTGTTCTCTGAGTATGGTGGTAACTGGACGGCTACTCACCTCATTTGACTGACTTCAATAACGGTGGTGAACGAAAAGTGGAGCAATCTTGACTCCTGTTACATCTCTAAAATGATCTAGCGTAAACTAGCCTACTGATGATAGTTCACAACTTTTCTATTCATGTCTGGCCTCCATACTTGGATGATTTCAATTGGTTTTCAGACTTTGGACTCACTCCCAATTGGTTTTCAGGGTGTCATCAGCTTTGAAGATCACATGGTATCACAACGGACCTACCACGGAACTAAATATGTCTCACTGAAATAGTGGACAACCACTCAAACCTAGTATACCCTATGCAAAAGATCATATTTACACAGATTATTTTAAAATTTTAGAGAATTTAAAAAACAATCTCCATCAAGTAACGGCGGCATTACATCTCGTAATGTGCTTGAAAGTCATTCAAAATTATCTTAAAACTATCAAGCCCTGCTAAAAGTATCTTATTATTTATTTAAATTTAATTAAATTAAATACATAATGCCAAAACTTTTATAAAATAATAGCATAAAAACATTATTAAAAACTCAATTTTTATTATATTTTATTTAATTTTATTTTCCAAATTATAAGTTGGATTACTTAGATTATACAAAACTTTATTTTTAATATATTTTTGCTAGTATTTTTTTGTTAAAATTTTACAATAGAAAAAAACTGACTTTATAGTCAGTACAAATATATTAAAATAAAACTTTATTTTTAATATATTTGTACTGACTATAAAGTTTCAATAAAAATTTCAATATTTTCTGAAAATATTTCTGATAAAAGTACACAGAAGATCGTATTTACGCAATTAATTTGTAAATTGGAGAGCATTTAAAAACCAATATCCGTTAAGAAATGGCCATATTATAGACCAAAATGTTGAAAAAGTCATTTAAAATTACTACAAAAGGATCTATTCTTGCAAAAAGTCTTGTGGCAGCTATTTTAATAATATTATAATTTATATATGATGACAAGCTTCAAGCAATAAAGCGCAATAAAAATTTTGTTTAAAATTTGAATTTTAAAAGTGTTTTTATTTAACTATACTTTCTAAAGCAAAAATTCGATAACTTTTTAGAAATGACTTAAAAAACAAGTAATTAATTTTCTTTTTTAGCAAGACAGTTTTTTTTTAAGTTAACCAAATATAATATAAAATTTTTGTTTGTACTGAAATTGCTCTTTAAAAAAAACTATTACAAAAATAAAACACCTAAATTTATTTTAATATTATTTCCATATAGCTTTTAATAAGTAAAAAAGTGAAATCACTTCTTAAGATCTAAATTTACATTTAAAATGAAACAAATCAATTTGTATCAATGAGAACCGAAATAAAATGTATAAAAATATAAATTGAACTGTCCTATTGCCATCGATTGCTTATATTTGAATATTGGAGTGTATAGAAAAATAAGAAAATCCCTTTTTTATTTAGGACAAATTGAAATTGATAGGGAGTAAAGCGGCGTTTATTTAGAATACAAAAGAACGAAAACATCTAAACCGAGATCAGCTTTATGCTTTCATTTATTCAGGGCCGCAGAAATCTTCAATACATCGACTACATCCCATACATACCATATATCCTTTTATGTTGCTCGTAAACACTAACTCGTATTTGCAAGTATTAAGAAGTACGTATACAGTATTCGAATTAGATTTGCAGGCCCTCGCGTTAAGATGATGATAAGGATTCCAAAAGAAATTGAGATTTTTATGCACTACTTTGACGTACATATATAATAGTATCTACCATCGCCAGATTGAAGTATAAAAGTCTGACAAAATAGGATATTGACTGGAACAACAAAAACATAAATCGGAAAGAATTTCAATAGAATCGCATCGAGTTTGTAGTATTTTATATTTTGTCGAAATTTAAACAATTTTTATACGTAAATATGGGATCATAAAATTAATTTTCAAAATGGTTTATAGTACAATATTTTTGATCCTCTTATTAAAAGTTCATATATTTTTTACTCACTATCCCCTTATTACTAGTAATTATATTATCAAATTTTTTTATAAATTATTTTTAGTTTTCCAACATTAAAAAAATAACGTTCATATTTTTATTGTTTATTTATTTGGATTTTTTCTGTAGTAGAAACCTTACTAACATTCAGTGTATGTATTTTTTTTTCATATTAAAATAAATTATATTAGCAAAAGCAATTTGATTTACGCGAAAAACTTTTACTTTACAAAAACGGAAGCATCATATGAAAGATTATTTGTGTGGAAGATGATTCGCGAGAAATTTATGTAAGAAAACTTCCTTCAGATTGGAGCTGAAGATGTATTTACCGGCATTTTCCGCCACGATGCTATTTTAAGTTTTTCATTTTGACTACAACTTGGTTATTGCGACTTTCAACAACTTAAAGGAGTTGTTCCCTATGCTCAAGTTAACTTCAGGATGAACGGATGTGGAAAACGCCAAGTACTTATAACTTTTGTTTAAAAGATAAAATTCTCAAGAGTAATTAAGAATGTTTACAGAACCCTTGGTTGAATAAAACTTAAAATCAATTACATCGCAATATAATAAGCTTCTTAACCGATGACTGTTCATGGTTGAAAAACTTTTCACCCTTAACATTTTTCGAATAATTTCACCGGAAATTGTAAAAATATTTAAATATTTTTTTTTACATTCTAATTTAAGTTAAAGTGATTTTTAAGAACTAATTAAGCTATTTAATATAAAGCTTCTTGTAATCTTCGAAAAGGGTTATCAGTAATACATTTCTTTCCTTTAGATATAATTTTTTGTGTATTTAAACCTATGCTCGGTTCTAAATCGTATTTTGATTGGCCCTCGAAAATCTGAAAATTTATTTTAAAGAAGAATGTTCTATAATTCACAAAAAAGAAACGAAATTATTTTCAATTCCAGTGAAAGCTCAACTATTCAAACTCAAAATAACTAAATGCCGGCAATGTTGACGGCAACAGACATCTTTTTGTTGGGGTACTTCAAAGAACATATTTAGATAAACAGTCCTCGAACAATTCAAAAGCTTTTGCTATGAGAAAAGCCCGTAATGTTAAAAAAATCCATTAATTATATTTCCACAATAGAATAAAAATAAATTTTAAAAAACTTGTTTTACTTCGTTCAATCTTTCAGAGAAAATTATCAGCTGTATAATTATTATCCCTGAAATATGGATAATAATTATTCATGTTTCATGGAAAATAATTTTTAATGTTTAGTAAAAATTATGAGTTGCAATTATTGCTAAAAATTTCAGTTAAAAAATTTCCAGTTAAAATTTTCAGTAAAAAAATCAGTAAAAATATACAGTAAAAATGTTTAGTTAAATTGTTCAGTAAATATGTTCAGTAAAAATGTTCAGTAAAAATATATAGTAAAATGTTCAGTTAAATTGTTCAGTAAAAATGTTCAGTAATAATGTTCAGTAAAAATGTTCAGCAAAATTGTTCAGTAAAACTATTCAGTAAAAATATACAGTAAAAATGTTCAGTTAAATTGTTCAGTAAAAATGTTTAGTTAAATTGTTCAGTAAAAATTTTCAGTAAAAATATTCAGTAAAAATTTCTAGTAAAAAAATTTTCAATAAAAATCAAAATTTTCAGAACAAAAATGTTCTGTAAAAAAATGTTCTACTGAACTTTTCAGTAAAGAAATTTTCAGTAAAAAAATTTCTGGTAAAAAAGTGTTCAGTATAAAAATTTTTAGTAAAAATTTACAGTAAAAATGTTCAGTAAAAATGTTCATTGAAAATGTTCAGTAAAAATGTTCAGTAAAAATGTCGAGTAAAAAAATTTGTAAAACAATTTCAGTAACAAAATATTCAGTAAAAAATTGCACTAAAGAAATTTTCAGTAAAAATCAAAATTTTTAGTACAAAAATTTTCAGTCAAAAAATTTTCAATCCAAAAATTTTTTTTCAGTAAATAATTTGTTTCAATAAAAATATTTTCAGTAAAAATATTTCCAGTAAAGAAATTTCAATTGAAAAATTTTTTAATACAAAAATGATCAGTAAAAAAATTATCAGTAAAAATATTCTCATTCAAAATAATTTAAATAAAAATGTTTTCAGTAAAAATGTTTTCAGTAAAAATGTTTTCAGTAAAAATGTTTTCAGTAGAAATCTTTTCAGTAATAAAATGTTCAGTAAAGAAATTTTCAGTGAAAAAATGTCCTGTAAAAAAATTTTCACTACAAAATATTTCAGTAAAAATTTTTAGTACAAAAATTTTAATTAAAAAAGTTTCAGTAAAAATTTTCAGTAAAATAAATTTTCACTTAAAAAAATGTTCAGTAAAAAAATTTTCAGTAAAAAAATTTTCAGTCAAAAAATTTCAGTAAAAAACTTTTCACTACAAAAATTTTCAGGTAAAAAAATTTTCAGTAAAAATTAACTTTTTTTACAACTGAAACTTTTCAGATGGCAATAAAAACTATTTTTTATTATTTAGAAAATATTTTTTTTTCAATTTAGAATTTATCTAAGAGTTTACTGTCTTAGCGTTCACTTGACCATTCCGATTATTCATACTAAATGTAAATCGTAAATAATATTCTTACTATTTTTTTCCATTTATAATTAAAAATAATACTTAATAAATTAGAATTGAACCATAATAAATTAAATAAGATATACGACGGAATGTATAGTCCATGTAGAAGGTAAAAAATATTCATTCTGCCTGAATTCGCCAGACAACTGCAACGGCAATTCGATTAACCAACGGAAAAATGAGAAAATGTGGCACCTGTAGTTCACTTAGTAGCAATAATACAATTACACTGCCTAAGGTGGTTTTGATAGCATTGCAAAGTGACGATTCCAGAATACAGTATTCAAACTTACAAAAAATCAAAATGGAGAAATATAAATTGTCAATTTTTTTTTGTATTATTCTTCGACAACAGTGGAACAACACTTTCATGTCGTTATGTACTATTACAATGTAAATATCGGTAGAAACTGCAGATATACAATCAGTTCTTTGTAAATGTGTGAATATATTTTCATAGGATAACACTGTACCCTGCAAAATAGAAGCTTTTTCTTGACACCATACATATTTAAACTGGATCGTGTAAATTATGAACCATCCACAAATCTATATCGAAATAGCAACAGCAACAATATCAAACAGGGTAAAATTTAAAAATACACCCTCAGAAATATTATATTTTTTATGGTTGAAATTAAAAAATCACAATAATTGAGTTAAAAATAAATTTACCTGAATATATCCAGCTACAAAAGTGTATAAAAATGAAATTCTTTTAAGCTATGAAGTTAGAACTTGCACTAAATGTATTTATTTGAACATTTAGTATAATACCTTTTAATATTACGTAATAGTAAACAGTTTCTACTATGCTGGAAAAAATCCAGGAAGAAAAATATAATTATTTTATCGAATATCAGGAATAGAGTTTAATTATCAGTCCTCGAATTTATTTTATATCTATATAAATTTTCCAATAAATTCGAATTATTTACCAATAAATTATTTTACAATAACATTTGCGACATTTTAAGTAAATCTAGAGTTTTTTCGAGAACTTATGTTATTTAAGGATTACTAGAATTTTTATATTTTATTTTTAAATGTTAATTTGTTTGAGTTATTTTACTTGTAATATGTATCATTTGTCATAAACGGTTAGACAATTTGTAATTCAGAAAGTAAAGTTAATTTAAAATATTACCAAATAAGTTTAAAAAAAGTTGTATAAATTTTCTTCAGAGGAGGACCCGACAAATGTGGTTAAATTGTATGAATAATAATAGTTCTGTAAGTTGAATATGCTCCAAAAGAAGTCGGTGCAAAGACTCAGGATGAAATTGTGATCGATATCCTACAAATAAAATGTTATACCAATTTGTGCTTTGGAAAGTTAGGTTAAATAAAACAGATCTAAAATTTGGAAAATTTTATTTAATTACATTGCTTGGATCTGGTCATTATACATAAAATACACTGGTATGTTCATCCTGCTAATTAACACTACCGAGCAAATTGGAAAGTGACAAATTTTGCACACGCCGAGAGTAGGAAAACGGAAAGTACTGTTGATCGACCAGTTTGGGATGGCGGATGGAAACTATTAACGAGGTCCAAATAAGGCCTCATCTACTGAGCCTGTAAAGTACTAGTCACTTTTATTGAATTAAAAATATTTTTACAGATATCAACAACTCCAACATAGAAACAAACAGATTTATAAGTTCGGCTGAAAAGTTTATAAGGTAACACAGTAAAAATATTTTTTTTTTTGCAAAATTCATTGTTATTATTCAACATAGTTGCCTTCAAGGGTGATACAGCGATTATAGCGATCTTTCAACTTTTCGATACCATTTTTATAGTACTCTTTCGGTTTTGCCTCAAAAAAGGCCTCAGTTTCGGCAATCACTTCATCATCGGTCTTAAATTTCTTGCCAGCGAGCATTCTCTTGAGGTCTGCAAACAGGAAAAAGTCGCTGAGGGCCAGATCTGGAGAATACGGTGGATGGGGAAGCAATTCGTAGCCCAATTCATTGAGTTTGACCATCGTTTTCATCGACTTGTGACACGGTGCATTGTCTTGGTGAAACAACACTTTTTTCTTCTTCAAATGAGGCCGTTTCTTAGCGGTTTCTTTCTTCAAACAATCCAATAACGCTATATAATAGTCGCTGTTGATCGTCTATCCCTTCTGGAGATAGTCAATGAATATTATACCATGCGCATCCCAAAATACAGACGCCATCACCTTGCCAGCCGACTGTTGCGTCTTTCCACGCTTTGGATTCGGTTCGTCGCTCGCTCTCCACTCTGCCGACTGCGATTGGACTCTGGAGTGTAGTGACGGAGCCATGTTTCATCCATTGTCACATATCGACGCAAAAATTCGGGTTTATTGCGCTTGAACAGCTCCAAACACTGCTCAGAATCATCAACACGTTGTTGTTTTTGGTCCACAGTGAGCTCACGCGGCACCCACTTTGCACACAGCTTTCGCATGCCCAAATATTCATGCACGATATGTCCAACACGCTCTTTCGATATCTTCAGAGTCTCAGCTATCTCACTCAACTTCACTTTACGGTCATTTAAAATTATTTTGTGGATTTTTTTGATGTTTTCTGCCGTAACCACCTCTTTTGGGCGTCCACTGTGTTCTGCATCAACTGTGCTCATACGACCAGTTCGAAATTGACGAAACCAATATTCCACAGTTGAAATAGCTGGAGCAGAGTCCGGATAACGTTTGTCAAACCATGCTTTGGTTTCCACTGTATTTTATTTCATCAAAAAGCAATGCTTTATCAATACACGAAATTCGTCTTTATCCATTTTTTTTTTCAATAACAAAAGTTGCTTCACTCAAAATGCTATATCTCACGAACCAATCGACCGATTGCTGTCAAAATGATTTTTGCAAGAGGCGCCATCTAGACGTCAACCTTATAAGCTTTTTAGCCGAACTTATATGGAATAAACATCCACAAAAATATATGTCGTGCCTGCCTGTACATTTGTGACATAAGTTAAGTTTTAGTAGGAAGGGATTTTTCAATAGGGGTGATATCCTTTTAAATGGACCGTGTGGCCATATTTAAAATGTCGAAATAACTGTCAGTTATACTTAGTAAGGTTACTAAGTACAACTGACAGTTATCCAATCGGAAACTATCCAATTTTTTATCAAAATAATTGTTTTCGTATTACAACTTAATTGTGCAGTTCTTCATCTCAGATGACTCACATGTTCACCTCTTTGGATCGGTAAATAAACCAAATTGCTACTGGAAAAAGACTCCATCGCCCAGTGACCACAGTCATTCTCAATCTGCATCGCCTAGTCACAGAATGGCTACTAACATCATTAGCCACCCGCAGACACGATGACTGGACCAATAACGATACATTTTTGTCCACTCATTGGATAACCACCAAGAAACCAGTCTATTCAATATCCATACCAAAATTCTGGGCGCGGAATCTCCTCAGAATTCGGATTGGACATACTGGTCTTACTCATAGCTTCCTTTTTAGCAACACCAATTGTCCCTTATTCCATTTCTATGGCACCCATTTCACTATCATCCATATTCTACATGAATGCCACATAACCAAGAATTATTTCGCGAGCAGGATTCGTCCCATTATGGAGCTCCTAGACCCATACTAATCTGCTCCACAAAATATAATAAAATTCTCAATATTCTATACCACAGACCAATCTCTCTCAGATAACTTCCCACATGTACTATGAAGTCGCCAAATGTCCTCAAGGTCGTGGAGCTATGAATTGGCCTCTGATACATATCTAAGGGAGCTTACAAACAACAACAACAACAAACAAAATTGCTTTTACTAGGCTGAAGCCAATCCACTGTCATTAAGGTATATGGGAGAACATAATTTACGGCAGAGAGCAAAACTTACGTGAGTAGATTTATGTTCATTAACGTTTATTCTCCACTTGGTAAACCAGTTCTGGAGGGTTTCGATTTGGACTTGGAGAATTTCGAAAGCATGTTGAAGATTTCCCACATGTTGACATCAGCGCATGTAGCAAAGAATGTGTGGAACAGATTGGGATCTCGAATGTATAAATGTTGTAGAGAATGGGTTCAGGTATACTTTTCTGTGGAACACCAGCCAATAGCAAAGAGATATTGGAGATTTTGGTTTATTAAAAATAAAAATAAATGGGATTACATATAAGTTTTTATATATGCATGTGTATGGATAAAATGATTTTTTTTTATATAGCAAATAAAAGTAAATAACTTTTTTTTTTTAAAACGAATTTACGATAAAATTATATTATTTCATGTTGTTTTTATACATTATTTTTCAATTTTGTAAGGATTATATCAAATGTACATGAAATAACTGAAAATAAAACAGAAAAAAGGAAGAAACTATGCGAATAAAATGAAGGAAAAACTAAGTATATTTATAAAGTCTTAGCTTTTAAGCATACATAATTTTAATGAATTTTTTTATTTTATTTTGGGCTGACCGTTTAAGGTAAATCGATGTCGCCATAAATAAAAAGGCTCACTTTATAAAATCTGTTAGGCCAACGAAGTGCAAAGAATTTGTTGGGCCAACGAAGTGCATGGTCATACCAAACTCACCTCTCTAAGACTACACGTCCGCAATCAACATTATCCCATCACTCCGCTTAGAAGAAACGGTAACATCTTCGTTCTTTCCGTAACCAAAATAAAAACATAACAGCGACAAGACTTCTTGCAGCACTTGATCCTTTTGAAGTAGTTTTTGATAACTTTTTCGTATGTTTCGTTCTGTAAAGCTATTAATTGATGGATATTAATTTCTAAATATTGTACTATAAAGTATAATGATTATCTGTGTAAACACAGTATTTTGCGTAGTCTAAATCATACGATCTTGGACACTTAACATCTCCAAATCTTAAAATTACGGGACCTGGCGATTCTTCAAGAAATAAAGCTTAAATATACTATATTGTGTGGCTTGTGGTGCCATATCGTTGAAACCACATATGGTGCAGATTAAAATCAAGCCACAAAAAATCAGTCATCATGCATCCGTAGCGCTCAGAATTGAAGTTAATGGTCGCTTCTTTGTGATTTCCAAAGAGATATGGGATAATGTAAACCAAACAGTCATTATTCGCAGATACAATCGTTTCTCCACAGCCATTTGTGGGTTTTTAGAGCCCTCTAAACGGCAATTTTACTTATTCACTTATTGACCAATCGAGAAATGACCCTCATCGTTGAAGAAAATGTCTGCGCTTAAAACGCGAAACGTGACTACATCAGAATTACCACTATTGTAGAAAGTCTTTAAGAATTTTAACGCATATTTTTGTGATAAAATAATTGGCAAACTTTAATTTGATCAATTATTACTTTCAATCATATATAATGATAAGGCTATAATTTCCAAAATATGAAATCGATAACTCTGTCTAAAGAATGCTTTCAAAATTCCATAAAATTAAAACTTTCAAAGTACTCTCTACTTTAGTTATACAAATTCTGCAATAAACAATAAAGAAAATAATAAATGATTTAATAATACTCATTAATATTATAGAATAATTCGATTGTCTTATAACTTGTAGTATAAAAATTTCACATTTAAAAATGACTAATTTCGAAAAAAAAAATTTTAATATACTTTTTTTTAACTTTTATTTGTATAATTAATTATTAACAATAAGATTAGAAATTATCTACATACAAGCAATAAAAATATTCTCCTATATTTAATTCCATGTTATCAAAAATATTCATAATCTACTTTAAAATACTTATACTTTAATATGAATTATAAAATTTCCCAAAGCTAGTTAATATCATATGATTCGCCTTTTTTCTCATAATTAAATTGTTGTATATTAAATTGTATTTAAGTATTTTTTCGCAAACACTTATTTGATTATTATTTAATGAATTTTTAATATATGGTTACATAACATATTTTTATTATTTAGTGAACGTATTTTTTGAATAAAAACTATAAAAGCGTATAATTCGATCATCACATAATCAAAATCTATGAAAAAAAACTTCCACAAAAACTTGTTGTAAACAATTTCAACCTAATTTGCTTATATAAAAGTCTAAAATTTTTTGCATGATTTATTTGTGAAATTATCCTTTCTCAAACAGTATATAAACGCTTGCGAATCAAATGTATTTTATCAAATACGATATCCAGTCTGATTGAACAAAGTGATTTTAAATAATATCTTGTAAAAATGGTTAAAGTTTTCGTGATAGTTTTAGTTGCGTTCATGTTTGGATATGCAGTAGGTTATGTTCTTTTAAAAAAAAGTTTTGTAAATTTCACTAATTCGTTCTTATCGTTTAGACCGTTCTCGGACACGATGATATGTGCCACGAAAAAATGAAAACCTTATTGAGTGCGCTTAATTCAACATGTGTAGATAGTGAGTTCAATCAATATTTTTGTACAAATAAAATATATTTTTATAATTTATTAAAATAAAATAAAAACATTTCAGGTACTGTAACCCGACCATCAAACGATTGCTTAAAACATTTATCTGAAAATTGTACTACGAAAGGACCACCCAAGGATAAAAAGAAAGAATCAACTGCAAATCTACAGGAAAAACCATCTATGAATGAAAAGAGAACACCACCTACACGTAAGACGGTCGGCAAAAAACAAAAATAAAAACTATAATTGAATCTATGATGTCGAATAATAAATGAACATTTAATTAATATATTTTATAAAATTCACATGAACATCCTTCTATGTTTTTAATGCACAAATAAAAAAATTCCAATAAAGCATTTTTTTTAATTATTTTATTTTAAGAAAGAAATGAAAACTTAAAATGAATTTTCCAAAAAACTAATAATAAAAATTTACTGAGAATTGTCTGAAAAGAAGATTTCATAAATCATTTTGGGGATGAATTTCCAGTTTCTATGAAATAACGAAGTAATCATTTTTCACTATTATTATTCTTATGTGGTACAGGGCAGTAAAAGTGGATACAAATTATTGTTTTAACTCAATTTATAATTTTTTATCAAAAATTAATTTAGATCTATTTGTACTATAGAATACGAGGTTTGAAAGTTATGAGACTGATATGATTTTTTTTTAAATTTCATTTTATTTTTAGACAGTATTATTTTGCTAGTTAACGTGGCATACCTATCGTTAAGCTTAGATTACAGCATGCTGAAATCTCCCCTTTTTTGCGTATCTGACAGTGTAATATATGCGCGAGCACTTATGGATTTTGCGCGTGCCTGGAATTGTGCAAGTTCGCCGTAAACAAAATTTGTGTATTTCACGATCATTCTAATCCTAGTGTAATCGCTTGAATGAACATCGGCAAGAATAATTAATTGCAATGTACGCGCAATTTATGCGAGCAAAAAAAAGTTTTAACATGTGATGGTTTTTGAATTTATTATTGGTGAATAATAATATTAGTGTTATATACCGGCGAACGATTCTCAGAATTAAACGATTTGACAGCAAACCGTTGCCAGGAGAAAGTCGTGCATTAGATGCTAAGCTTTAGTCTTTCAGCTTGCCAACATTAGCCTTATAGCTCATCATCTCAATAGTTATAACCAGCTTGCTAACATTAGCCTTAAGTATATACCAGCTCATCATCTCAATAGTTATAACCAGTAGCTAACAAGGGGCAAAGTTAGTTATCTGACAGTGGATAGATCTTACCATCGTGAAAATGATTTCCATAAAACCGGCAGAAAAAATATAAATGGAGTAAAACAAGTGGAAAAATAACAAGCGGTAGATTGGTAGTGATGAGATTTTACAGATGCAATTCATACGATTCCCCCAATATGGGCATGGTGTAGGATACAAAAAGGCTAACAATGCTTTAGGGGTGCGAACCCTGAAATTCTGGTATGTATTTCTATAGGAACTCGAAAAGAATAACACTCCAGGAGACCCCCATTATTCGGTAGATCGGTTTGACATTGTCAAAACCCTAAGGACTGCCAAGAATGGGCCCTGACTATTGGCGTAGGCTTCGAGGTGGCTGTGGGTTTTAAATGCATGCAGCCGGCTGGGGTGCTGATTTCGCACACTTTCCAATCAAGTTTCATCAATTTTCCTATTTTAATCTACACATATGCTTGACTTAACAGTGAGGTTGGATGGTTTGAAAGAGAAAAGTTGTAAAAATGTTCCATCAATCTAGTTATCCTAACTGTTAGTAGCAAGACCTTGCTAAACCTCTACTATCATTTGCAGTGATAGCACCCGGGATAACTGGTATTCACCAGACCCACCACGTTTCAGTCAAAATTTATTTGGTCTCACTGGAAAAGTTGACAATAGCTGAAATTAATTATAAAATTTTAATAGTTGTTAATATTTGATGTGATCCATTAAAAAAATTTGGAAGTTTGTATCTGAATAAAACAAAAGATAGTTGAACTTATCAAAGTCAAACCATCGTTGTTCCAGATTTTCCTTTTCCATTTTTCGGAACGCATTACAAAAACACAACTTTATATATAAACGTCATCTGATGAGTGATATACGTCACAATGCCAGTAGCAGGTCTAAGCATAGCCGAAGGTAGCACGCAATCCTTATTGAAACTGGTCATAAACCCGTTATATACTATCTGTACAAGCCAGCATGTACAATAAGGCAAATACTGATCCATCTAGATGACTATATAGCATCTTTTACTGTCATGCAGCTAGTTTAAAAAAAAAGCACCTTAAACTAGAGAGTGAAATTTTTCATTCTAAAAGCAATTTGTTAAATAATAGAATTGTTGAGTTGCATTAGGTTCGCGGTCATAATCTGGATAATGAATGGGCTGATAGGAAGGCGGCGGAGGCTTTTCGTCATCCTATGCGTACTTGAATTCCGGACTTGCCTCGTCTACTAACAAAATGGCATTCGGTCCAGTCTCCCGAACAATCATTCCAAAATTCTGGGCAAAGAAACTTTTTTTTTTCCTTCCTTGTTCGTATATTTGGAAGAATTTTCAGAGTTATTATCACCGTAATTATGCGGGAAACAATTCTTATGACCAATATAACATATAAGTAAGTTGAAGAATAAATACAATATACGTTAAAATTCGATTATCAATAATTGCATCAACACTTTTTCTTTTCCTACATTGCCTGAATGGACAATTCGACAATAATGAGGACCAAAACACCAAAAGAAACGGAAGTAAATTATTAAACTTTAAATAATAATATTAATAGAAGAAAAAAAAGAAAAATTTAAAAAAGTAAGGAAAGGAAAAAATCGTCGAAGTACATAAAATGGAAGAGGTACGAGAATTTATAGTGGTAATATATTAGAATATATTGTATTAGAAATTTTTAAGCCATTTCAATATTTTTTTCGAACTAATTAAAAATTGGATAAAGAATACTTTTTTAAAATTGGATAAAAAATTATTTTTTATTAGTTTTTATTTCTCTTAAATGATTTCTTTTCTCTTTTCTTTCTTCTTCTTAAAAATTGATTCTTGCATGATTATTTATTTATTTTTAGTCTTTCTCGTTTCTCCTTCTTACCGTAATATATCGGGTTTTTCAATAGCAACTTGACACTTTTGAGTATTTTCAATATGAAAATACTCAAAAGTGTCAAGTTGCTATTAAAAAACCCGATATTTCTTTAACCGTCTATTCTCATTTGATCCGCTATTTATTAATTTCTCTTCCATTCCGTTTACATGAAAGAGAATTTTAATTGGATTTTAAATAGTTTTTTTGGTTTTTCTGTTTTGGTATTTTGTTGTATTCCCAAATTGATTACGTCCCATAAGAAATTTGGATTTTTCATTTTATATATATTAATTGATCAATATAATAGATATAAAATGAAAAATTCAAATTCCTAATGGGACATTTGAATTGATTTAAAAATTATTTAATTTGATTATATTCCGATTTTTTTTATAAATTATCGGTTTTTATATTATATGGTTCTAATAAATTAATGATTGTTAAAATGAAGAATAAAAAAAATTCATAATTACAGCTAATGAAATAAATATCATAATCAATACTAATAACATTAAATAGTTATAAAGAAATTTCTAGTCACAGGAAAAAAAATTATAATTATTTTAAGCTAGATTTTTGAATACTTTTAATATTAATATAATTTATAATGAAATTGAAAAAAAATTCCATACTAAAGATTAAAAATTTTTTTTAACTGTTCTTTTTTTTAAAATTAAATTAAATTAATAAAATTAAACTTATTATAAGAATAAGAAAATTGAATTACATTTATATATGCTGAAACTTTAAAAAGAAATTGTAAACTATAATGAATTGTAACTAAGCAGATATTTATTTAAGATCCCTTCTGCTATAGTTCTCGGTCTGAGTCAACAGTTATGAAAGAGAGATCATCATCAAAATTCATATAGGGGTGCTCTCTCCCTGGCCTTTTTCTCAAATCCGAAGGGAGGATTTAGGAAAAGGCCAGGGAGAGAGGTAACATCTAAGTGTCTCTCATCAACGTCGACGGTCGGCTTAACTAGTTTCCTTTTTTTTTTTTGTTTCTTTCAGCCTTCTCTATTTTTATACCATTTTCCTCATTTCCTATTCCTTCCCATTCGCCTAAATATTTTTTTTCTTTTTTTTGACTAATTTTTTTTGCCTTTCCTTTCTCTCTTCTTCTCTTTCTTTCTCTCCCATGGTGAAATTAACATTTTTGAATCTCTCCATTTTCCTACTGTAGATGTTTCGACATTAAAATTTTCAGGTTATGATGGATATGAGAGCGCCTAACAGGGTAAGGTGCTTTTTTGAATCTGGTCGTCACTGGCCATATTCCTGTGGAACTTAACGTTCATCATTCGAGGTCTGTTCAAAAAGTATCGCGAATTTTGAAAGCTCCCCGGGTTACGTATATTCAATTTTCGATTTTTTATGACGTTATGTTGGTACTCATGCATCTCACTTATGCCGACAAGTTCGGTCATTTTAAATGTTCAGTTAATTTTTTACAGCTGCTTTGTTTGCACGTGTTTTGTAAGGGTTGGACTCTGTCCGCGACGACCCAAATTTGTTCCAGAGCGTCATAACTGGAGGCGAATCATGTGTTTATGATTATGACGTGGAAACCAAAGCTCAATCATCCCAATGAAAGCTGCCACACGAGCCAAGACCGAAAAAAGTGCCTAGTTCGGTCGAATGTGAAGGTTTTGCTTACAGTTTTCGTCGATTGCAGGGGCGGGTACAACATGAGTTCTTGCCACAGGGTAGATCGGTCAATAAGGAATATTACCTGCAAGTTATGCGCAAGTTGCATGAAGCAAATTGGCTTTTGCCATTTTTGGCTAAAAACAACACACTAATAATGCCGCAGCCACCGCTATATATTCACAAATAAATAAATAATTTTTGAAAAAACATAAAATTCGCGATACTTTTTGAGCAGACCTCGTATTGTTTTCATTCGGAATTTTAATAACTTCCTCTTCCCATCCAACACCTAGTGATTACAAACGATTCAACATAAATACCATAAATATGGTTACAAACAATTCAACATAAATACCATAACATTTTACAAATATTTATTTCATTCATATTATTTTCAAAAAAAATTAAATAATTTCTTATTTTAGAGAATACTTTTAAGATTGTAATTTTAATAAATGTTTGCTGTTAAACGACTAGGAGCAAATAGTTATACAATATGTCAATTATGTAGATAACGAGTGAAAATTTAAGGTTTCTGAACATAATTATTACGGTTCGATTAAATAAATAGATTCAATCCTATGAATTCTGTCCTTACGTATATAAAATATCTTAAATGAACAGTTCGCGTTTTTTAAATTTTTATTACAGAATTACATCTGTTAGATATTCTTCTGTATGAACAAAATATATACCTAACGGCTATGAAAGTAGTTTGTACTCAAAAAAATATGTCTAATACTTATGTTAATTTAGTTGTGCATTTTTACTTTTGATTTCTATTTAAGATCGGTGACCCATTTGAAATTTTTATTATAGCAGTATAATTATTATAAATTGAAAGGCTTGAATATAATGATTATCACATAGTTTATTTAATATACAGAATCATCCTGGATGAAGGTCATCCGAATTTTGTATGCAATTTTCAACAATTTATTGACGAATTTTTGAAATGTTAGGGAATTTGTTGGAAATTTTGATACCTATATGAATATTCTATTATCAATACATATCAATAACCAAATTATTTGCATATGCCCGTACATTTACCGTCTTAATGATTTTCTTATGAAGATATCTTATAATATAGAAAGAGGCGGTGAGATCGTAAAGCAAAAAGGCTTTTCTGTGACTGTATATTTATCTGTGATAAGATCATTTATCACGGAGACAATTCTGTGGTGTTTTTCATTAATAGTTTGTGGTTGTTGCCATAATAATAATTTGATTTAGATCAAAAACATTGTATATTGAAAATAAGCGATTTACTTAAGACAAGCACGGAACCACTAATTAAATAAATAAAATTACTGAAATATATGATGGCCAATATTCTTAGATTATATTTAATCCAAAATAATAAAATATGTTGTATAAAGTTATTTACAAAAAAACTTAGTTTTTTTGGACTGAAAAAAAACTTTCTATTATATAGCCTTTAAGTTTATTTTGCTTACCCGAAATTAAGGATATTATTTCAGATATATTTACAAGTAGGCAAATACTATTTACAATCGATTACTGCTATTAAGAACAAATATTATTTAAAAAAATCTTTTTAGTTATTTTCATATAGGAAAACAATAAATTTTTACTTTCAAAAATAAACTCTTCGATAAACAATATTAATAATTTAATAAACTTTAAATAGAAATCAAATAAAAAGTTACAATTTAATAGTAATTTTTTATAAGTATCAGCCATCATTTTAAAGTAATAATTTTCTTCAAATTATAATGCTATTAGCAAACTGACTATAATATGTATATGGTATATCATCATTTACATAATCAATTTTTAGTTGAAATTATAAACGTTTTTTTCTATGACAAAAAAAAACAAATTAATAAACTAATTTATATTTAATGGACTTTTAATATGTTATTATTGAGCTTTTTACTGAGTAAATAATAGTAAATATATTTTTAAGATAATTAATTATTAAACAAAAAAAGTTTACTGAAAATTTTCAATTTAATATAGATTATATAGCATCAAAATAATTTTTTTTTTACAAATTATGTAGTTTGTAATGAATAACTTTTAGAATAGTATATAAATGACTGCTCAACTATCTAACAGTTAAGTTTACAAAGCGACTCGAAATTCTATATCACTATGAACAAGTATATCGTATTCACTATCTTAGTCCTTATTTTGGGATGTGTGGTAAGTATAAATTAAATTGAAAATTTATCTTTTTTTTCCAAATATAATTTTTTTTTATCTGTGCAGGCTCAAAAAATTTCAAAAGAATGTGTCGACAAGATTTTAGATTATAAAAAAGCAATAAACATGACTTGTTTAAATGAAAGAGTTCGGAATATGATTTCTGGTAAGCAAATTTTATAAACTTAATAAATACTCCTGAAATTGTTTTTTTTTAATATTTATAATTATAATTTGCAGATGATTCTTTCATAGAAAATTGTATAAGGAAAAAACAGCGTTAATGAATATTTGAAAATTCTACAAGGATTAAATTTTTGGAAATCGACTACGAACATTGCGAAAAAAATTAAATATTATTTTTGATTTATAATTTAATTCTATAAGCACACACAAGGATGTTCACTTCTATTTTATCACCTAATAAATTTGTTTGAATAAAAATTGTCTTGACTTTTATTTGTTATTCAATAATTTTATTTTTACTCAAGAATTTAAAAATTATCTTTTCTACCATTTTTATAATTTATATTAGATATACAGAGTGCGTTTTATCTTCCAGGCCGAAGTTTTTTTTTAATTACTTTCCAATAAAGTACAATTTTATAATTTATATTTTATTGATTGATTATATGGTCTATAACATTATGTTAAGGCGAGTTCATTTAAGCACATTTTTCTGGCCGCGGCGCAAAGGTGAGTTCTTTTAAGCACAGTTTTTATAATATTTCGCAGATTTCTAATGTTATTTCAGCAATTCCGTTTCGAATGTTGTCCTTAAGCATCGATGTTATGGTTTGTTTATTAGTGTATACCGTTTCCTTGAAGTACCACCATATGAAAAAAACGGGAGAGTTCTAATCAGGGGATCATGGGGGCCAGTCGATATCACCATTTTTTGATATTATTCAGCCGGAAAAAATTTCTCTCAAATTTCTCTCAAAATGTGTACCCACATATTTTCTAATATGTCCCGATAGCGGTGACCACCAACTGTTACAGCATTGCCTCCTGCATCCTCGAAGAAATATGGCTCAATGATGCTGCCGGTTCAAATTCCATATCAGTTAATGGTTTTCAGTGCCCCAATAGTGACTATTCTGTTTATTAGAAGTGTGCTTCCAAGTCTAAGTGTGCTTCGTCGCTCATAATGATTTTGTGCCAAAAATGCTGGTCGTACCTATAACAAGCTCTATAACCCGAGTACTCAAGTCTCGACTCCATTCATGGTCATTTGCCTGCAGCTGTTGTGTCAATTAATTTTATATGGGTAAAAAAGCAAATTTTTTTTGAGAATTTTTAACAAACATGATGGAGAGATTCCTAATTATTGTGCACGGCGTCGATAAGAAGTACCCGGACATTCAGCAACACTCTGCCTCACTGCATCAATCTTTTCAGGAGTTTAAATGTCGGCCAGTCTTCGCTTTATCTCTCAGTGTATGCATATTTTCAAAATTATTTATTACATGCTGGACATATGATTAACCCCAAAAAACAGACAAATGTCATTCAAAACAAAATGGTGGCCAAGCAAAATTAACCTGGAACATGAAAAGCACCCTGTAGTATGGTGTAAAGGTAAATTTAAAAAATTATCCTCGAAAATGGTATCCGTCCAATGTAATATAAATATTAAATTATATTTAAAATAGATAGAAACGCCTTCACTTATTTGACTATAATATGCTTTTAATTAAAAATGAATAGCATCTTTAATATATTTAATAATAATAATTTCAATTATTTAAACAAATTTGTTTCGAATACGGTCCCCTCAAACAAGAAACTTCAAACCTGTGGCATCGGCGATAAGATCTTTCAAGCCACTTTTTTTAATTGGCAAGTCTGTGTAAGTGAAGTGGTGTCTGGACCTCATAAATTTTTCTATCTTTATCCTTTTAATATTACTTTCGGAATATGGATACCCTTTTACAAATATTCTAATTATCGTTACATCGGTTTTAAGATCGTGTTTTTATCTTCGCTTAGCAGATGATTGGTCCACTGCAACTATCCTGCTGCTTATTTTCATGCATTTTTTGGTGCGGTGCCCTTATTCGTCGAGTTGTTTCTGACTTTATATTTCTTTCGGGTTGTTGTCCTTGACCAATACGGGTGTTTATCTACGATTAGTTTCTCCTTCGGAAAGCTGGTATTGATATTTCCGTTTTCTGATGGCTGATTGATTTTTCTGGTGTTTATTCGTACTTTTTTGTTAATGAAATGATAACGGGATAAGGAAATTAAGGTAGAAGGTAAAACAAAGAGATTTTTGGGAATAAGCGTAGGATCATACCTCAGTTCGAACCAACTATGCAATAATAAATTTATACACAAATTATTATTGCTCCTTAATATTTAATGAATAGAAATAGAATAAGGTACTTTACTTCGGAAGCGGATTGTTGAAAAGAATTGAATCACATCGAATATGCTATTTCTGCGGGAGCCGCATAAGAAGCCTAACATGTTACCGAAAAGAAAATTATGCGTTAGAACAATTGTTTTTCCCATAATTTACGTGCAGTTTTAAAACTCACGTGGAGTTAAATAAAAGTCGTTAAAAAAACCAATACTTCTGCTTAGCAACCACATGGGGAACTTTGGGTGCATTAATACATATTGCTCTATAATATATTAACATATTCATGGCCATATGAACTAAATCCTAGCTGAGTCGAATAATTCCATTGTCCTAAAGACTATACAAGATGTTGTAAATTTAGGTAACTTCTATGCTCACAAATAGCTATAATTATGGATAAATTATCAGTGAGTATGCCCGCTATAAATTTAAAACATTAATTAGGCCTATAAATACTTATTTAATAAGATTTAAGTTTAATTTTTAGGACTAGTCTTAGACGTTTTCCATAATTTTAATACTATGTGGCATCCTGTGCTCAAGAGTTTCCTTCTTTCTACATAGTAACTTATTATTACTCAAAAAATTCATATCTCTTCCAACATCATTACTAAATAGCAATTAATATAGAATTCTCAGAAATATACCCAAATTCAGCTGGAGACCCACAAACAGTATCCGTGGTCACATTTTATATAATACCATGACATCACATCTGATTCTAAGACTTTTATGGTTTCGCCGTTCTTCCCGGCCGAAGCCGCCATGATCATCCTATAGTCTAGCACCGCGTGCCTTCTCGTCAAAAACCAAACCTCGAAGTGATGCCGCTCATACGAGCTCTTTTGTATGTACGATCGGTTTCGCCGTTGATTTGACGAAACGTCATCGAATCATGGAATTTTCTGGAAGTAGTGCTGCTAGAGGCACCAAAACCGACCAACAACTCATTTTTGCGCCACCTATTAAAATTTTAGGTAACGAACAAATTATCAAAACTATCTCCAAGGCTACCATAACATCTTGAACAACCACATTTGTCTAAATTAGAAGTTTTAAGCTCATGCCAAAAAAAAATTGGTTATAATAAAGCCATAGAGCTCAGAATTAACGTTAACGGTCTCTCCCTCTCCACTTAAAAAAAATACGGGCTAATGACAACTTCAGACCAAAATTCATACCAGACAGTTATTTTTCGCGGATACAATGGTTTATGGGCCAGTGGAATCATCGGTCCGTATTTCGAATGGCGTGGCGCCATCTATCGCTCGATGAGAGATGAGTTCGGTGAGCAATTTATCTCACGTTTCGGGCCGGTGAGTTGACCGTCTAGATCGTGCGATTTGACACCTCTAGATTATTTTTTACAGAGCTACGTGAAATCACACGTCTATGCCGATAAACCAGCGTCCCTTGCAGCCTTGGAAGATAGCATTACACGTGTGATTAGGGAGATACCAATCGAGATGGTCCAAAAATCGCAAGGATAACATAAAACGTAGTCGTAGCCAATATTAACATAAAATAATCTTTCAAAAGTAAAAGGAAAGCATTGATTTATCGATTCAAAATCTATTATAATATACAATATTATTCGGTTAATAAAAAATATACGAGCTCTGTTCAAAAAGTATCACGAATTTTGAATTCCCGCAAGTTACGTTTATTCGATTTTAGATTTTTTATGGCGTTATGTTGGTAGTCATGTCCCTGACTTATGCTGACAAGTTCGGCCATTTTGAAAGTTCAGTTAATTTTTGACAGCTGCTTTGCTTGCACGTGTTTTGGCTCATCTTCGATTTTTACCGATTCCAAAAAATGGATCTAAGAATCTGTATTAAATTTTGTGTGAAAAACAAAATTTATTACAGATTCTTAGATCCATTTTTTGGAATTAACAACAGACGAAAACATTGATGAAGTAAAGAAAATAGTATTGGCCAATCGTCGAATCACCATTAGAGAAGTTGTTGAGGACTTAAACATATCGATTGGCTCGTGCCATTCGATTTTTACCAATGATTTGGGCGTGAGACGGGCTGCCGCGAAATTCGTACCAAAATTGCTCAATATCGACCAAAAACAGCATCGCATTGCTAAGGAGCTGTTGGACTCTGTTCGCCACCACCCAAATTTGCTCCAGAGGGTCATAACTGGTGACGAATTATGGGTTTATGGTTATGACGTGGAAAACAAAGCTCAACCATCCCAATGGAAGCTGCCGCACGAGCCAAGACCGAAAAAAGCGCGCCAAGTTCGGTCGGATGTGAAGGTTTTGCTAACTGTTTTCTTCGATTGCAGGGCCGTAGAACATCATGAGTTCTTGCCACAGGGTAGAACGGTCAATAAGGAATATTACCTGCAAGTTATGCGCAAGTTGCACGAAGCAATCCGTCAGAAAAGCCCGGATTTGTGGATGAACAAAAATTGGGTTTTGCACCATGATAACGCCCCTGCTCACGCATCATTGCTTGTGCGCGAATATTTGGCCAAAAACAACACACTAATAATGCCGCAGCCACCGTATTCCCTAGATCTGGCCTCCTGTGACTTTGTCTTGTTCCCGAAACTGAAGAGCCCCATGAAAGGACGACGCTACGCTACGATTGAGGAGATAAAGACGGTATCGAAGGATGAGCTGAACAAGATCACAAAAAACGTGCTTCGAGGATTGGGAAAAACGTTGGCACAAGTGTATAATATCTGCTGGGGATTACTTTGAAAGGAAAAAAATAGATATTCATGAATAAATAAATAATTTTTGAAAAAACAAAATTCGCGATACTTTTTGAACAGACCTCGTAAATACTCCAGGATGAATATAGGTAATTTTTATTTTTAAATATGTAATTGACTATAAATATTTGAGGGTAATTATAAGTTTTCGTATTAAATGTTAATGCAATTATTTTCAAGTAATAATATAAAAATAAAAATAATTTATTACAATAATAGTTTATATAAAACAAGTTGATTACTATTCATTGACTTTTTAATATGATAGATGCATACTAATTTGAGTGAATGAAAAAAACATTTTATTATAATACGAGTATTTATTAGTAAAAACGTTAATTTAATTGTAATTTAATTTATTAATGATTATATTATATATTTGGTACATTTTTTAAATTTTTTCTAAGGGTGTGAAAAAAAGGTATTACCAATCATAATCACCAAAAACTCTTCAAAAGCTTTTTAAACTTTATTAATAGGCAAATATATAGTTTTTTATATATACTATAATCATTGATGAGGAATTCAACATTTATTTTTATATTAATTTATTGTAAATAAATTACTTTCTATCTACTATATAAGTTCGAGATATTCTGAGTGATAATCATCAGTACATCAAGTGCAGATAATACGAGTAACATCATGAATAATTTGTTCAAATTGATTGTGTTTATTCTCATTCTGGAATATATTGTAAGTATTAAAATATTTAAGTTTTTTGTAAATCCTTTTTTTTTAATTTGCATTAAAAAAAATATTTCTCGACACTACAGGGAGTTGACGGAAATAATGTTTGTCCTAATATTAATACATATAGGGACGGATTTAAATCGATTTGTACATCCAAAGCTGCTACCGATTGTTTTAATAGTAAATTGAACATTTTTTTTAAATTATCAATTTTTAAATATAGACTAAATATTTATTACAGGCCGCATTTTTCCAATTTGTTTGAGGAACTTATGTTTGCAGAAGGATTTTTGTCCACAATTATCATTTTTTTGCAAGCCTATGTGTCGAGGTCTAAAATACGACAGATATGAATTTATTAATTTGCTTATCAATATGAATGCTACAAACAGCATAAATGTGTAGAAATTATGTTGAAAAAGTTTATTTTTATTGTAAAAATACGTTTTTATAACCAATTCAAACATAATAAATATCATATGTCAATAAAAATTTTCTTTTATTATTTATATTTAAAAAATTATTAGAATATTTTTTGAGGCCGTAAGGAAAATTGGAGATAGTTTAAAAATAAAATAAAATTAATGTGAGTTCAGAAGTGCCATTATTCGGTTATAAATAATTTTTAGAAATAATAAAACACTTTTTGATATTCAATTTAACTTATAAAGTTAAAAGAATAAAAAAGAAAACTACTGAACAGAAAAATGTTTATATTAAGTCATTGATACTAAATATATGCCATAAATCCCATTTTAATATTAATAAGTGTCTTAATAGAAACATGATTTCGAAAGCATTTTTGTTTTGTATTTCACATTGCTTAGATAACTTGGTATCCTAGTACTTAAATCTTAGACTACGAGGGCAGTATAATTAGGCAGTAATAAATTAAATAAAAAAATAATTTCTTTAACAAAATTTGATTGATTTTTCTTTATACCATCCGTGTAGAACGATTTGTCAAACTCTACAAAATTTCTTTCCATTAAGCCATGTTTTCCATGTTTGGAAATATGAAACATCATAGGAAGTGAAATTTGATTTCTGGTATGTAATAGTGAATATATTTTTCAACGACGGTTATGAATCGACGCAAAAATTTGGTTTACGCTTAAAAATGGCCAAATACTCGATTGAAGTCATTATACGAACACGTTTTTGGTCAGATGCCAGCCCATCTCGCCAATAGTTTTCTCAAATTCGAAATTTCATGTGAGCTATCTACGAAACTTTTGAATCATTCCATACGATAGTGAGGAGTCTCCGTAATAATTTTCAAGCTGGGTTCCTCATATGGTTTTTATAAAATTAACAAACTATGTTTTATTCAAACATGAATTTCAATTTTTTTTTCATATTAATAAGAAATATAAATAATGATAATTTTTTTTGGCTGTCAAAACTAAACTAACGAACAGAATGCTAAATAATAAGAACAAAATTGCTACAATTCTTGTATTTATCACTGACTTATCATACTGCACTCGAATAAAAGATATTTTTAGAATTTATTAAGGTATAGTCTTGAGTAATAATTCATGCAAAGTTTCAATGCCTAACGAAATTTTTCCTATCGTTTTTATTAAAAGAGATCTCTTTTTAAAGGTTAATGATAGCAGCCTCTCATTAATGTTTCTATGATTTCCCAAATGCTCTCCATCTATATGCACTGCCCTTCTGATGGTTTATCCATTTCGTAATTTGAATAGTAAAATTCTGTCATTTAAAATTCCTCAAACAAATATATTATTCGTGATCATATTTCTTTAGAATGAAGCTAGCCATTTTATATTATAGACAATTTTACTACTAAACAATGATTTAAAATTGAAAAAAAAATTCTAAAAAATAATTTTTTCCCTCACGCCGTAGGGCTTTTCCGTTGGCTATACATAAAATTATGTTACCGCAAACAATTCTTAAATTTTAAAGTATTTAAAATTTACTATCCATTAAGTAATGGTCGAATTATACCACAAAATGTGAGAAAAAGTCATTAAAAACTTTTTTCAGAAGTTTTGTGACGGCCATTTAAATAATACTATTTTTAATAAATAATGGTAAAGTTTTAACAACACAATAAAATAAAAATATTGTCAATATCTGAATTTAAAATATATTTCATTTAATTTCAGTTTCGAAAGACTGAATCTTAAAATGTATCTGAACTTATAAAGTACAATTACCCAATTTCCCCAATTGAAAATTCTCTGTGAAATTATTGGTCTGCATATATCTGAATATTTTTTTTAGTACTCAAATTATTATCATTATATCATTTTTTCTTATTATCATAATTTCATTTTAAAGAAAATGAGAAAAAATAATATAATTTTAAGCTCAAAGAAAGATCAGTACTGATTAATTTTAACGAAAACTATTAAATTTTGATTAGATTAGTATTTACCGATGGATGTTTACTACACTCGGTTATCTCTTCTTTTCCATTTTACCCACTTTTAATCGTCAGTTATAATTCACTTCAGAAATTGCTCGATTTTATTGCGCTTCTGCAGCATATCGCAGATGTTAATTCGGTCCATTTTGTTTTTCATATTTTATTTATGAAGCACCCCAACAACGAGTTTCTTTTTGAACACAGCTTTTAAAAAATGGTTTGATGATGAATCTTTAATTTATAAGCTATATAATGACTGTTTTGCTCAATTTTTTCGAGAATTTCATCATTTCTCGAAAAATTGAGCATTTTATCAAACGCCACGATCTTTTTCAACTGACTAAAATTATGATAAATTTCGACGAATTTATTAATTTTTTTTTTAAATTAAAACAAAAATCGAATAACAGCTCAAATTTGCATTATTTTATTTTTATTTTTAAAAACCCAGATTGAATATACTACGTTAAATAAAATTACATATTTTTGGCAAAATTTATGATATTTTTTTGATTACAAGAAAATGTTATATATTTTTTATTATATCATGAAGATTTAACCTCCAAATGGTAATGGAAGCAGTAGTCCTGGAGGTGGTGGGCAATTTCGGAGAGGACCATAAAAGCCTGGTTGACAAAGAAAATATAATTTTGGACAAAAATTTGGGTCCTGACATATGAACTCCGAGCAGTAATACGGTTGTCTTGGATAATCTAAATCTAAATTTTATTAAAAATTTTCAGCCAAAAAAAGAACATATTATATACAATTTATACATCTACTGACAGCTGGCGAGGAACATGTTGAATTTAAATCGTTTATATAACTTGTAATATTATAAATTGGACGTGGCCGTATTTGAGCACTAATGATCTAAAATAAAAGTATTTGTATTATGGAGAAAAAAATACTTATACCTTATAAAATAGAATTTACAATACTTTCGAATACAAGAATAAATCCAAAGAATTTCAACAATTTATTCATTTTATATTATGGCTTCAAGTTAACATGGAACTTTAATATACTGATCAAACCAGCTTAAAATATATTCTATTTATAAGAATTTACTGTAATCATAATAATAAAAATAATATATAGTAAAAAATTTAATTACCTCAAATTAATTTGAATTAAAACTGTATTTTTTTTTAAAATAATGATCAAATAATGTTTTGATTATAAATTAATTAGAAATAAATTGATGTTTAGTTTTTATTCTAAAAAATATAAAAACAAAACATTTTAAATCAAATTAAAAATTCATCAAATTGAAATCATTTAAGTTAATTGTTAGAACTATGGACAAAATTAGGCAAAAATTTATAAAATATGGAATCTGTAATTTTTTGTTTTAAGTAAAACATTTATTTAATATTAGTTTATTATGTCATTTGTAGATCAGGATTTTTCCACATCACATAAAATGAGATTTTTAAAAAACAATTCTCGAAATCTTTTTGTTTAACTGTTTATAATATAAAATTATTTTTTTTATTAAACAAAAACGATGTAATTTCTCTTCAAATGAAGATTCAAGTCGTATGTTGCTGGTATTATTATGTTTTTAACAATTCAGTCGTTATTTGCTATTTTGATATCCTTTTAAAAATAAAGTCTTGAAATATTTGTTAATTATTATAAAAGTTATGTTTATATTGTAAATAATCTGCTCCGTGCTAAGTCTACATATAATAGGACAAACTTGGTAAAACCTTTCACTAGCGTTAGTTATTCTAACATTTTGCGCTTTTTAAAAATAAACCTACCCAACTTCATTATAGAAAAGTAAAAAGTAGAACTAATTAAACTCACAAAGACCCATAAACTTAACATCACTATGGGAGACTTCAATGCAAGAGTTGGAAATGAAAAATTTTATGAAAGAAAAACTAATGGATTTCTATCAAGAACACAAGCTGAAGATAATGAATGCATGGTTCAAGCTCCATTCAAGAAGATATGCTTGGCGATCACCTTAAGATAACGATAATAAGTGAGCGATCAGATTGATTTTATTTGGCGGGCATACGTTTTCTCGTTTTTCGAAAGACATGGAATTACTTGCAAGGATAAAACAATGAAAGATAAGATATTTCGGCCACGCAATGAGAAACACAAACTATGCTGTATAAGTCACTGGACAGGCATCGGCGAACAAATCCATGCTGCTCGATACAGAGAAGAATGTTTCACAATTATCTTAAACATAGGTAGTTAAATAACATGATCAGAAACCATTAGTTATTCAATAAAAATTTAAGCAAAAATATTTAGATCTCAAATGATAAATAATTAATTTTCAATAATTTTCTACTAAAAACCAACTTCTTTTTATCTATTGTAATAGAACTTGATCTGAATATTATAGCCAAAATTACGCAATAATAATTTAATGGCGCAAAAATATTTCACACCAAATTTTATCATTAAAAAATCATCAAATATGAAAAAATCATATGTGATCATAAAAACATAAATACATTATGATAAATTATTTTCATGAAAAATTAAATTCGTTTTTAATAGTACAAAAAATATTAGAATACAACGCAAATTAATATAATTTCTTATTCATATTGTTATATAATAAAATTACTACTAAATGGATTTTTAATGAAGTGATTATTTTTTTCTGTACTAATAATAATAACTTCACCAACGATGTTATAGTATAAAAACCATTGTTTTTACAATATTTCAACAGTATCAACTGATCAATAATCATACAGTTTAAAATATATTAAATTCTATAAAAATTCGTAAAAATGAAAATCATAATATTTTTTATTATTTTACAAATTATTGTGAGTTATAAATGAGTTTTTCACTTTAAAAAAATCCTCAAATACACTTATATAATTGATACTAATATAATAAAGTAATAATTAAATTTTATCATTATGCAATAGGTAAAATCATCACTAACAGAAGCGGAACCTTCTAAACAACAGCGAAATAACCAAGGTTAGCCAAATAACCAAGGTCCGCCAAATAACCAAGGTTCGTCAAATAACCAAGATTCTTCAAATAACCAAGGTTCGCCAAATAACCAAGGTTCGCCAAATAACCAAGGTCCGCTAAATAACCAAGGTTCGCCAAATAACCAAGGCTCCCCAAATATCCAAGGTTCGCCAAATAACCAAGGTTCGCCAAATAACCAAGGTTCGCCAAATAACCAAGGTTCGCCAAATAACCAAGGTCCGCTAAATAACCAAGGTTCGCCAAATAACCAAGCTTCGCCAAATAACCAAGGTTCGCCAAATAACCAAGGTCCGCCAAATAACCAAGGTTCGCCAAATAACTACGGTTCGCCAAATAACCAAGGTTCGCCAAATAACCAAAGTTCGCCAAATAACCAAGGTCCGTCAAAGAACCGACATCCGCCATAAATCCAAAAAACGGAACTGTCATCTTAAATAATATACACGAACTTCCCGTTTTTGTGCATTAAACAAAAAAATTATTCCAACTATTGCACACACAAAAAATGTATTAGAAAATGTACAACACGCGCTTATCCGTTTAATTCACAATAAAATAGTTGCAATCAAATTTTGACTTTTACTTATAATTTTTCCTTTAATTATTATTAATTGTTGGATATTGTTTGTTATGAAATTAAGAATAACCAAAAAAGTAGTAGTTGATTAAGCAAAAATATATTCTGAAAAAAAAGACCATATTATATACTGAAAAAAAAGAACATATTATTGTATATACAATTTATACATCTACTGACAGCTGGCGAAGAACATGTTGAATTTAAATCATTTATATAACTTGTAGCATTATAAATTGGAGGTGGCCATATTTGAGCACTAATGTTCTAAAATAAAAGTGTTTGTATTATGGAGAAAAAAATACTTATACCTTATAAAATAGAACTTACAATACTTTCGAATATAAGAATAAATCCAAAGAATTTCAACAATTTATTCATTTTCTATTTTGGCTTCAAGTTAACAAGGAACTTTAATTTACTGAGTAAACCAGCTTAAAATATATTCTATTTATAAAAATTCACTGTAATCATAATAAAAATAATATATAGTAAAAAATTTAATTACCTCAAATTAATTTGAATAAACAACTGTAATTTTTTTTTAAATAATGATCAAATAATGTTTTGATTATAAATTAATTAGAAATAAATTAATGTTTAGTTTGTATTCTAAAAAATATAAAAACAAAACGTTTTAAATCAAATTAAAAATTCATTAAATTGAAATCATTTAAGTTAATTGTTAGAACTATGGACAAAATTAGGCAAAAATTTATAAAATATGGAATCTGTAATTTTTTGTTTTAATTAGAAAACTATAAAAATAGGAATCTGTTATTTTTTGTGTTTTAAGTAAAACATTTATTTAATATTAGTTTATTATCTCATTTGTAGATAAGGATTTTTCCACATCACATAAAATGAGATTTTTTTTTTCTTCTTTTTATTTTTATCTGCAACTACAATTTTATTGTAACAAGCAAATTTACATAACATTTTAATTAACAATCTTGTGCATCATGAGGTGGGAGTAAACACCCATCGGCGCTTCTCCAACTAACGGAAGTTAGATTCCTCTAGAAAATCTCTAGGCCATTGTCTCTTAAGTCTCCGATGAGTGTTTCCGGGGAGGGCTGTACAAGACAATTCTTTCACAAGTGGATTATGATGATAGGATAAACGGGAATGAAATTTTTGATAGCGGGAAATGCACAGGTCATGAACAAAGGGAACATTTAGGTCACGATGTATTACAGTGTTACGAACATAAAAGGGGGCATCAACAATTTTACGGAGGATCTTGGATTGTAAGGCCTGGACGCGATAGGAATTAGAACGTTTCGTTGAACCCCAAAGTTCAATTCCATATGTCCAAATTGGTTTTATAATTGTATTGTAGATTAGAAGTTTACTTTTAATTGTTAGTTTCGAGCGTTTGTCCAGTAGTCTAAGAAGTTGTAGGTAACGTCTGTTAGCTTCAGCTATTTTTAATCTAGTATGTGGGTTCCATGTTAGTCTCTTGTCCAGGTAAAGTCCCAAATAACGCACTTTATCATATTGCGGTATCATGTCGCTATTAAGGTATAAAGGGGTAGGTTTACCTTGACAAAGTGTGAAAGTAATGTGAGCACTCTTCTGTTCATTTACCTTCACTCTCCATCTCTTAAACCAAGATTGAAGGTTGTGGATATGGGATTGTAAATTGTTGGAAGCTATGTCAGGATTTTTATGGGTAGCAAGTATGGCCGTATCATCTGCATAAGTAGCAATGATAGTATTAGGATAAGCTGGGATGCGTATAAATATTATATAAGATGGGACCAGGGTTACTGCCTTGTGGGACTCCGGCGAGAATAGGATATATTTCGGAGGATTCTGAGTTAATTGCAAATTGGAAATATCGTTGGGAGAAATATGAATTTATGATAAGGTAGTATGTTGAAGGAAGAAAGCTCTTGAGTTTCCAAAGGAGTCCAGGATGCCACACACGATCAAAAGCTTGGGAGATATCTAGAAATACTCCTGGACAATACTCTTTCCTTTCAAGAGAGGATGCAATATAGTCAACAATGCGATGGCATTGATGGATAGTGGAGTGTTCAGATCGGAAGGCAAATTGGTGAACAGGAATAATTTTTTTATTAACTAGAACTGGGTAGAGTCGTTTTAATAGGAGTTTTTCGAATATTTTACCCAGAATTGGTAAGACGCTGATAGGTCTATAGGAGGAAGGTGAATTAATGGGTTTATTTGGTTTAGGAATCATTTTAATGACAGAATATTTCCAGAGTAAAGAAAAATAGGTTGTGCGCAGGATACTATTAAAAATATGTGTGATTAAAACTAAAGCTTTTCGGGAAATTTGCTTTAGAATAGGAGCTGTTATTAGATCATAACCAGGAGCTTTATTATTGGGAAGGCGCAGAATTGTAGATTTAATTTCCGAGGGCTTAAAATTTTTGGGAGGAAGACTCATAGGGAGTGGGAACATTATTTCTTCGATGATTTTGTTAGTATGTGATTTGTCTTCTATATCATCATGTGGAGCAAAAGTATTTACCAAATGTTTAGCAAATACTTCAGCTTTTTCTTTGTCTGTTTTTGCCCAGTTACCGTCATTTTGTTCCAGTGGGTGTGATGTTCTTTTGTACGAGAGTATTCGTCTAGTGGCTTCCCATAAAGAAATATTGTCACTGAGCGATTTTGTATAAGTTTATAGTGCTTAATAATTTCCATTTTTAGTTCACGTTGTAGTCGGTTAAGTTCCTGTTTGTAGCTAGGCATTCGTACGCGTTGCCACTGCATTCTCATTTTTCTTTTTTCGTTAATTAAAGTCCGTATTTTAGTTGGTAAATTTTGTTGTTGTGGTTGTGTCGTATTGTAAGAGATGTGAGCGGTTGTGACTGCATGTTGTATATATATAGTGAGGTCATTAATGTCATTTGCTGTTTTTAACGTTCGTTTCAAGTCAATCTCTTGGTCTAATTCGTTTCTAAATCTGTTCCAGCCTATTTTGCCCTTTATCAGACTAGGATGAAGAGCCTTTAAGATTGGCTTAGAAATAAGGGTAAGCAGAACAGGACTATGATCAGAGTTTAAATCGGAAAGAGTTTCAATACTAGAATTCATGGTAATTGAAGGAGTGCTAATGAAGTAATCGAGGATATCAGGTCGTTTTGAAACAGATGTTGGCCAGTATGTTGGATTTGGAGGGGAGGTTATTTGATATGATGTATGGGATAGAGCTTCTTGAAGAATCTTTCCTCGAGGGTTAGCAACGCGGCAACCCCATTGAGGGTGTTTAGCATTGTAGTCACCACCCGCAAGGAACGAGGCTCCATGTGCGTGTAAGAAGGATATAAATTCGGAACCAGTTATGGATTTATTGGGAGGACAATATACAGATGCTACATTAAGATTAAATAAGGAGGTATCAATTGTAACAACTGTGGATTGCAGGGGTTCAGAGGAGAAATTGGAGTGAATGTTATGTTGAATGGATTTTCTTATAAGGATAGCTGTTCCACCATGCGCCGTATTGTCAGGATGATCAGTTCTGTATGTATCGTAGTCTCGTATCGTCAAGTGTGACCTGGATGTAAAGTGCGTTTCAGTTAATAGAGCAATGTCAATACGTCTGTCATGTAGGAGAATGTCCAGTTCTTATCAATGAAGGTTCAATCCATTTGCGTTCCATAAAAGGATGGAGAGGGCATTTTCAGTAGACGACGACATTTATTTTCGAATAGTGGACGATAATGCTGACACAATGGACATCAAGGCATTTACAAGTGGTGTTAGTATTTTATTTAATTGTTCTATGAGTTGCTGTTGCGGTTGTTGAAGTTGTGGCTGCTGTTGTTGCTGTTGTTGAGGGTCTCGTTGTTTTTGTTGTTGCTGTTCAGTATTTGAAATGCCTGCCGCGACCGCAGCAAATGATAAACCTTGCTGCACTGGTTGGCTATTTATAGTAGTCGATTGGTTGTTCTTTTTGGTGTGTGGGTTTATTTTCTCCTGAAGCTTCTTATAAGTGGAGCTACCCTTATAGTTTGCGGGATGGCTACCGTCGCAGAGAACGCATTTGGCTGGAATTGCGTTACTTTTACTGCACTCCCTGGTGAGGTGTGCACCTGCACATTTCACGCATTTTGGACTATGACGACAATAAGACTTGGTGTGCCCGTACTCTTGGCATCTATAGCATTGTACTATATCTTTGCTAATGTACGGTTCTTCCACCTTTATTCTCGTATACATTAACTTTTCAATTTTGAATATGTCCTGGTTGTTGGGTGCGGGTTTCAATGACACGAAAAATAGTGGCAAAGGAGAATCTTTTTTAACACCGGAAATACTAGTGACGTTATGTCCTAGTATTTCTATCCCGCTTTTTATTTCGTCAACGCATGTGGTGTGATGCAGATGATGAATCACCACTTTATATGCCTTTTCTGCCTTTGGTTAATAAGTGTGAAACGTTTGCTTCGTTTCCTCTAGTAGTTGAACAATGCTTCTTCGCATTTGACTTGCACACGAATTGGTCAGTACCAATACGTTTAGAAATGGCACGACCTAGGTCAGCAAAATTCGTAACATTTGTGACGAAGATGGGTGGTGGCTTATACGTGTTGTCGGCATTCTCTTGTGTAAGCGAATTTGATACCGTCGCACTGCATGCATTTTCAGACAATAGAGCAAATCTCTTGCCTGAACCATTTTCTGCTAGCACCGATGCTGGCATGTTCGTTCCCTTCTTTTGGTTTTTGACCTTCGGCGATGAGCCAGGCGAGCTGATGGAGGTTACGTCTCTTTTCGATGTTTTTGGACGCCGAGGACGTCCAACCGGTTTCAAAAATTCTCTGCTGACTGTGGAACCTGTATCCTCACCAGCAGACGACATTGTCATTGTCTGCGATAACCGTTCATCGGTTATCGTTGACATTCCGTGAATGGTCACTGACCTCAGTCAGATTTTTTTTTTTTTAACTATAACTGACACTTATTAATTAGTCCCTTAGAATTATATTATTTGATTATTTTTTTTTTTATTTACATTAATCAATTGTCTAACTTTGAGTTTTTTTTGTGTTCACAGTAATTTAAAATAGTTTATTCAGAATTTTAATTTGAAAGTTTATTATTCACTATTATTTACTTAAATTAATAAAAACAAATTACTTTAGAACTCATCTAACGTCCGATCTCGAGATTTAAAAAAAAAACAATTTTCGAAATCTTTTTGTTTAACTGTTTATAATATAAAATTATTTTTTTAATTTAACAAAAAAGATGTAATTTCTGCTCAAATGAAGATTCAAGTCGTATTTTGCTGGTTATATAATGTTTTTAACAATAGTTAATAAAAATGAATTCAGTCGTTATTTTCTATTTTGATATCATTTTAAAAATAAAGTCTTGAAATATTTGATTTTACATTAAAATTGTTTAATAGTCTATGCTTAAATGATTAAATAATATTTATAAATAAATTGCTTCGTACTAATTCTAATAGGACAAACTTGGTTAAGCCTTTAATTAGTGTTAGTCATTCTTTATAAAATACGTTAGAAAGTTTTACAACAGTTTAACATTTTACGCTTTTTAAAAATAAAAAGCTGTAAATTATTTACATTTTTATATCACATTCAAAAACGAAAATTAAATAAATCAGCATAAGGTTTTATGTCCTATTTTATAAAGAAATATTATGACCAGGGAGTAATCAAACTGGGAAAGTAATGCGAACATAAGATGCCGGACACAGTTTAGCATATCTAACCTCTCCTTTTCTATTTACCACTCTGAAACTCAAGTGGTGACTATATAATTCTAGCAACCATGAGGATGATTAGGTACCAACTTCCTTATAGAAAAGTAAAATTTTTCTATAACGAAGTATAAGAACTAATAAAACTGAACATTACTATGGGAGACTTCAATGCAAAAGTTGGAAATGAAAAATTTTATGAAAGAAAGACTAATGGATTTCTATCAAGAACAGAAGCTGAAGATAATGGATACATGATTCAAGAAGATATGCTTGGCGATCACCTCAAGATAACGATAATCAGATAATGCGCGATCAGATTGATTTTACCTGGTGAGTAACCGTTTTTCGTTTTTCGAAAGACATGGAATTACTTGCAACGATAAAACAACGACATAAGCACCATCAGCGAACAAATCCATGCTGCTCGATACAGAGAAGAATTCTTCACAATTATCTTAAACATAGGTAGTTAAATAACATGATCAGAAACCGATAGTTATTCAATAAAAATTTTAGCAAAAATATTCAGCTCCCAAATGATAAATAATTAATTTTCAATAATTTTCTACTAAAAACCAACTTCTTTTTATCTATTGTAATAGAACTTGATCTGAATATTATAGCCAAAATTACGCAATAATAATTCAATGGCGCAAAAATATTTCACACCAAATTTTATCATTAGAAAATCATTAAATATGAAAAAATCATAAGTGATAATAAAAAAATAAATACATTATAATAAATTATTTTCATGAAAAGTTAAATTCATTTTTAATAGTACAAAAAATATTACAATACAACGCTAATTAATATAATTTCTTATTCATATTGTTATATAATAAAATTACTACTAAATGGATTTTTAATGAAGTGATTATTTTTTTCGGTACTAATAATTTCCCGTTTTTGTGTGATATTGTAGTATAAAAACCCTTGTTTTCGCAATATTTCAACAGTATCAACTGATTAATAATCATACAGTTTGAAATATTGTATATTAAATTCTATAAAAATTCGTAAAAATGAAAATCATAATATTTTTCATTATTTTACAAATTATTGTGAGTTATAAATGAGTTTTTCACTTTAAAAAAATCATCTAATACACTTATATAATTGATAAGAGAGCAATAATTAAATTTTATAAATATACACAATAGGTAAAATCATCACTAACAGAAGCGGAACCTGCTAGACGGGTATTATCGTCAAAAAACCAAGGTCCGCCAAATACCCAAGGTTCGCCAAGTAACCAACGTCCGCCAACTAACCAAGGTCCGCCAAGTAACCAAGGTCCGTCAAATAACCAAGGTCCGCCAAAAACCCAAGGTTCGCCAAGTAACCAAGGTGCGCCAACTAACCAAGGTCCGCCAAGTAACCAAGGTCCGTCAAATAACCAAGGTCCGATAAATAACCAAGCTCCGCCAAATAACCAAGGTTCGTCAAATAACCAAGGTCCGCCAAGTAACCAAGGTGCGTCAAATAACCAAGGTCCAATAAATAACCAAGCTCCGCCAAATAACCAAGGTCCGTCAAATAACCAAGGTCCGCCAAATAACCAAGGTTCGACAAGTAACCAAGGTCCGCCAAATAACCGAGGTCCGCCAAGTAGCCAAGGGTCGCCAAATAACCGAGGTCCGCCAAGCAGCCAAGGGCCGCCAAATAACCGAGGTCCGCCAAGTAACCAAGGTTAGCCAAATTAATACCAAATTATCAAAATAAATTCAAAAAATGGAAATGTCATCTTAAATAATATAACTTCCCGTTTTTCTGTATTGAACAAAAAAATTATTCCAACTATTGCAAATGAAAAAAAATGTATTAGAAAATGTACAACACGCGCTTATGCGTTTAATTCACAATAAAATATTTGCAATCAAATTTTGACTTTTACTTATTATTTTTCCTATAATTATTATTAATTGTTGGATATTGTTTGTTATGAAATTAAGAAAAAAAAACTAGTTGATTAAGCAAAAATATATTTTTTTACTTAAATTTTTATAATTCTAAAATTTTCCAAAAATTCAAAGAAATATTTTAGCTCAATTTTAGTAAACAAACACCTGCATAGATGGTTTTTATTCATTACCAAAATACAATTAGTCAAAAAATTCGTATTTAAAGCTGGAAAATAATAGTAACCCCAAATGGGGAAAAAATGGAATAAGACATATTTTTTTATTTTTAAAATAAATTTTAATTCTTATATATTTAATAATAAACAATTGAAAAAACAAACAAAACGAAATAAAATCAATTTTTTGAATAAAAATCAAGAATGTCCTAAATTTCAATCATGCCAATGTGGCACGTTTTGCAACAAAATCCCGTGGTTGTTTCTCCTTTTTTGTAAATCGAGCATACCTGGAAAAAATCATAATTGAATATTATTTATCTATGCATTCTGAGCAATATTCCAAATCGATTGATTATTTTACATTTGCTTGTATCGAGCAATATCGGTTTTACTCAAAGATGGGCGAGTGTTTGCCAGTGCATCCATGAGATGTATTTGATTTATGAAGATTTTGTCGGGTAAATTCTGTAAAATAGAAAGAAAAATTATCGAACATTAAAGGGATCCAATAAAAAATAGGTAATATGGCATCATGGGTCTTGACATATAATTTTCTAAATTACTATCAAAGAATAAAATACTCTCTGCCTAAAAGGATGTTTTGTTTCAGGCAAAGCGTGTTTTACAATATTTTTTTACATGATAATAACAACTCAATAATATGCGAATGTATCGAATGCCCGCCTAACGCAAGCACTAACGCGACGGATATGCAAAAGCACCATTTCAAAAATTATTTCCAGAAAACGTTTACTCGTAATATACGATTAGATACAAAAAGCTTTTCAATTTAAAAAATTCCAAAATTCTATTTTTATCAAAAAACTAAAAGGATTCATAAATAAACAAGTTATCAAATATTTACTATGCTTATGTATAGGCAAGTAAATTATACAATTCATTAACTGTTCACGTACTAACTTATAGATAACGATTCAACAAGAATTACTATTAGAGTAGCCAACATTTCCGTATCAGAATAACTTTTCTCTAATGATATATAGAAATGTTGAGTGAAAAGATGAAATTAGAAAGGGAGAACTTGAATGTATTCAATTAAGTTATCACTAAATTAGACAGTACATGAATATCATATCAATACGTTCACCTCACAAATTCTCGGTGTCTTCTTAATAGGTTCGCTTTTAGAAATTCAAACTACCTTAATGAGTAATTAACGAATGGAAAATGGAAACATTTAATAATCGAAATTGTCTAACGGTATGAATACTCTCTCATCCTTCTGGTGACATCAGATTTCGGTGGGACAAAAACAATATCATTAATGTATGTTATTTGTTTTCAGTATTTTTAGAAATACAAATGAAATCTATCAAAATAAAATAATTTAAAATGGAAATGTTTCAATTTTCGAACTATGTATATGTTAAGTTCAATTAAGTTAAAAATAATTGTTTTTATTATTCTTTTGTTTGTCAAAATCCAGAACTGTCCCTGACTGTTTGGTTATAGATGGCGTGAGTGAGCGTATTAAGTTACCATGGACACGCCATACTTTTTTTATGAGTTTGACATCTGTCAACATTAATCAGTGCACATTGTCAGCAATTTCGTACAACAACATATATTTTTCCTTTGGTAATCATGTCTAGTTTTGTGCCAGAAAAAGGGCATATGCGGAAAACTCTGCTTTTCTGCTTCAGTTTGAAGAAATCGGCTGCCGAATCGCATCGAATGCTTATGGAGGCCTAAGGTGACAGTGCTTTATCGGAAACAACGTGCCGAGATTGGTTTCGTCGGTTCAAAGACGGCAATTTTGACTTGTGGGACAAGAAGCGTGAAAATCGGCCTAGAAAGATTGAGGACCATCAATTGCAGGCTCTTTTGGACGAAGACGATACAAAATCGTATTACTCAACCAGCCATTTCCATGCGTCTGTGTGCGATGGGGAAGATCGAAAATATCGGAAAATGGGTGTCGCATGAATTGAACGATAGGCAGATGGAGCGACGCCAAAACACATGCAAAATTTTGCTCGCCAGACAAAAAAAAAGTCGTTACTGCATCGGATTGTAACATGCGATGAAAAATTGATATATTTTGAGAACCCTAAACGCAAGAAATTGTGGGTTGATCCCGGCCAACTATCAACATTTTCCCCAAGATCAAATCGCTTCGGACGTTTGGTGGGATCAGTAGGGTATCGTCGTTTTGGTGGGATCAGTAGGGTACTATGACGTTTTGTGGGATCAGTAGGGTACTATGAGATGTTGAAACCTGGTGAAACTGTCAATGCCCACCGCTACCACCAACAACTGATCAAATTGCACCGTGCTCTGCGTCAAAAAAGGACGGATTATCAACAAAGACATGAGAAGCTGATTTTCCTCCACGACAACGCACCATCGCACATGTCAAAAATGGTCCGAAACTACTTGGAGACACCCAAATGGGAGGTGCTACCCTACCCCGCCTATTCACCAGACCTGACCCCTTCCGACTACCACCTCTTTTCGTCGATGGACCACGCGCTCGCTGAGCAGCACTTCGATTCTTACGAAGACGGCCGAAAATGGCTTGATGAGGGGTTTGTCTCGAAAGAGAAGGAATTTTTTTGGCGTGGTATCCACAAATTGCCCAAGAGATGGGAAAAATGTGTAGCTAGCGAGTGCAAGTACTTTAAAAAAAATTGTTTTTGCTTTCTATGAAAAAACATATTTTTTGACTATAAAACAGCGGATTTAAGCTTATATATCTAGTATATTTAATAATTAAATAATCAAACAATTATATGAACTTTTCAAAGCAAAGTAATTTATGAAACTTGTTAATGATAAATATTTTTCAGAAACTTCTAAACTTACCTCTTCACCAAACTTTGCCAAAACCTCTTTAACAGCAGCCATATTTGCTGTTGTAAGGATACTTTTAATATCAGCACCCGTAAAAAGTTCAGTCTTATCAGCAAGTTGACCGAAATCAACCGATTTATCTAAATGTAATGTATTTGACAGCACTTGGAATGTTTTCTGTCTAGCCTCACGATTTGGTAAAGGAAATTCTACCAATCGACCGAGACGACCACATCTCAAGAGTGCAGAGTCTATAAGCTCAGGTCGTGATGTAGCTGCGATTACGGTAACACCCTGTAAGAGTTCGACTCCATCCAATTCTGTTAAAAGCTGATTGACAACACGATCAGTGACACCGGTAGAGTCGTGGCCGCGTTTAGGAGCTAAACTATCAAATTCATCGAAGAACAGTATACATGGCTTAGCATTACGTGCTCTGAAATAATTGGCCTTTAATAGTCTCAGACTTTATTGTATTGTTGAAAATTTATTTACTTGGTAAAAAGATTTCGTACATTCTCCTCACTTTGTCCAATGTACTTAGCAAGTAGTTCAGGTCCCTTAATAGATATTACCCGTAAGTTCCATAATGAAGAAATCTGTGATACTAAATTCAATGAAAATTTGTTAAATTTTTGACTTAACGCATATATATATAGTTTGTATTTGTGTACCTAAAAATGTTTTCCCAGTACCAGGAGGACCAAACAATAACACTCCCGACTGAATCCGAATTGGCGCATTATTGAAAATGTTTGGATACTGTTTCAAAGAAAAATTTAAATTATTTATATTCTAAGCAAAATGGAAATAGAAACTAAACTATAATATTGAGAGTCACATACCTGTACAGGCCATATAATAACCTCTTCAAGTGCGGTTATAACATCTTCTAAACCAGGCAATTTTTCGTAAACACTTAAACCACTTTCATTTTCTTCGTTATTTTTATAAGTATTCTCAATATCTGGGAGGCAATATGCACTTGTATTCTCCAGTGACTTGAACAACAGATTAGTACGCAATACCGGTGCACTTTGATCTAAGAAGAAAAATTTATTAAACTCCACTTTCTCCCTAACTTAGCATTTCAATACTTATTCTGTATGCATAGAATATGGCTCGCTCTACAAACTGAACAAGATCACCGAAAGTATAGCCCTCAGTTAGATTGGCAAATTTCGTAAAGTCAATTTTTTCAAAGTTAATATGCTGACAAAGACTTTCAATGATCAATCGGCGATCGTCCCGCTCCAGTTCTGGTATATTCACTACTGTATGAAACAGATGCCGACCTCTGATTGTATATAAACGACGATTTAAACTTTTCACATTATTTACGGTAGCAATTACACGTATTGGACTATTGTAGGTGAACTGTGTCAACATATGATATACAACGTCGGCAACTCGATTAAAATATTCACCATCTCCGGGCTGATGTTCATTTGCAAATTGCGCTAAAACATCCAAATTTTCAAGTACAACTATCGATGGAGAATTACATAAACTAGAGATGAATATCTCTTGCAGATCCTTTTGTATTGATTCGGGCTGTAATATAAGTTCAAAATGTTTATCATTCGAAATGGATTTGAAATATTTACCATTTGAAAGGTAAATATACTTCCCGGTAAGTTTTATGTTTTAATATTTAGTGTCACACGCTACGGTTACGTTTAGACTAAAGGCAGAATATCAAACTTTAAGCACTTATATTTATGTTTAATTTTAATATGCCATTAAAAATATACGAAGAGTTGGTATACGTTAGAGGTTCCGCGTTAAGCAATGGCTAAAAAACTACATAATCGATAAAAGAGATTATTTTTTAGGCCTCTTCTTAAAATGCTATTGTATTTAGTTTTTTTGTTTTATTCGATACGTTTTTTATAAGTCACCCTAATTTATTTAGGTTTATAAGTCACCCTTATTTCTGCAGTTTAGTTATATTTCCTCCAATAGATAAATAAAATTATAATTGAAAAAAAAAACCGAAAAAAATTGTTTACTGTTGTTATATTGACGGAGGTAAACAGGGTATTTTCTTTAAAAAAATTGTTTTACAACAAAATTGTTGTTATTTTATTTACTTTATATAAAAGGGCAGTAATTACACAGAAATTAGCGCCTTTTTTTATTGGCCACTGATTAAGAACCATTATATTGTAAAGGTTCAATCTTGACTCTTTGTAATATAATCAAAATTATACTGTAACAACTCTGAATGTTAATTGCGTGAAAGCGATTAGTTTTCCGAAAAATTTATAGAAAATTTATTTATTTAGAATTAAGAAACAAATAATTTTGTTACTGAATCCACTCTTTTATAGAGACTTCAAGCTAAAAGGGCACATTCTTCTTTCAAAAATTTCTTAAGCACAAAATCATAAACAAAATTTGATATTTATTAATTTCTCAATAAAAAAAGAAAATTTATTATTTAAAAATAAAGTTTATGAAAAATTTCTGAAAAATGATTTCGTGTGATAGGATAAGTATAGGGTTTTCCAATAAGAGTGATTTGTAAGTGATGTTTCGGCCATTTGTAATATGTCATGATCTGTCTTTTTTTTCATTGTATTCAGTTATGTTTACAATTTCATCATGGAGAGATATATGCAAGAACAACGTTTACAAATTATTCAATTTTATTATCAAAATAATCGTTCTTCAATTGCAACTGTTCGTGCGCTCACTTTCATCTGAGTGGTGCGGTAAATAAACAAAACTGTCTATTCTGGTTCATGAACACCCATTACATTCACCTAAATTGACAGTTTGGTGTGGTTTTTTGGCTGGTGGAATTATGGTTATAATAACTAGTTGAAATTACAACACATTATTTAAATTTTAAATCTTATTTATTCTGTTATATATCAATTATAAAATTCACTTCGTTTAAGTTTACGCGTGTTCTCGTTGAATCCTTGTTTACGCGTGTTCTTGTTGAATGCTATCGTACGACTGACCATGCAACGCACATATGTTGCAATCGTGGTCAGCCATATACCATCCAATGCCAATGTGTGTATTTTGTGGTATGCATGTTGTGTGCATGTTTGTATGACCGCATGTACGAATATTTTAGTTTTAAGTCCACTTTGGCACAGAATCATCGGTTCGTACTTCTTTCGAAATGAAGCTGGTAACACCGTTACTGTCAATGGAGAGCGGTATAGACCGACGATAACCAACTTTTTATGGCCGAAATTGGAAGAAGTTGATCTTGACAATATCTGGTTCCAACAAGACGGGGCTACGTGCCACACAGCACGTGCAACAACCGAATTTTTACGAGAAAAGCTTGGAGATTCGATTATTTCAAGAAATTGTGACATTGAATGGCCTCCAAGAAGTTATGATTTAACACCATTAGACTATTTCTTGTGGGGTTATTTGAAGTCATTAGTCTTTAGCAATAAACAAGACTCTCTTCAAGCTTCAGAAGTCAATATTGAACGTGCTATTCATGAGATACGACTTGATTTAGTGGAAAAAGTGCTCGAAAATTGTGTTCATCGAATTCGTTTCTGCAAAAGAAGTCGTGGAGGCCATTTGAATGACGTTTTATTCAGAACTTAATTGTATCGATTGTACTTCACATTAAATAAAAAACATTTGAACTCCCTTAAGTGTGTTTTTTTTTAAAGAAAGCATATCACTCTTATTCGAAAAACCTATACTAAAATCATTCTAATTGATTCGTTAGTATTAAATGCTCCTACCAAATGGGATAGTGTGTTTCAGCTTGATTAAAGGCATTTGAATAATTTTTATAAAATGACTAATAAAATTTAACTAAAAGCATTACACTCAATTAAGTAAAGATCATTTTTGAATACAGGATTAGTTATTTACCTACAAAGAGCTGCATTTTATGAGCGTGTAACATGCACCGTCAGCAATATCATCAGTTTTTGTTGTTTTATTTTTTGCTTTTAATTCCTATTTGGCTTTTGTTTTATTTTATATTATTTTTTTATTACCATATTATAATTTTTTCTTTGTCATAGTAATTATTATTTATTTCATTTAGAAAATATTTTACAGTTAAAAAATAATGGAAAAATATTTAAAAAACATATTACCTTTCTTCCTTTATTCTGAGTACAATAATAAATATCATAATAACAGCATATTGGTTTTGCGTTCAATTCATGCAATATTCTTTCCACAATAATTGATTTTCCACAATTAGCTTGACCTAATTAAGTATTGAAATGAACAATTTCATCATCGTGAGTTTTGATTGTACAGAAATTTTTCATCATAAATATTTTATATTAGTAGTAATCAGCGACAATAATAATAGACAAATAATAATAACAGTTAAAACTCCAATAAAATTCCTGATCATTAAACGAAATTATGATGTCGCTTAGATATGAAAAAAAAATGCCAAAAACTGATTAAATAAACGATTGCATTTTGTATGAATCGTAGAAGAAAAATAATAATTTTTTTTTTAATTTTTGCATTATTTAATTGAATTGAGTTATATTATTTTATGCGTTTTCTAATTCAGCTTCACAACAAATTTAAATAGCTATTTATATAAAGAAATTTAAATGGCGGGATAGTGTTACGTTATAGAAACGTACGTGCGCTCAAGTCATGAAATTTTTATATTCAGTATATTTGTATAAATCTTATAGGAATTCAATGTCCTGTCATCGATATCCAGAAAAGCGGTAAGAAAAAAAACTTCATATAATTTCCCCTGTATTTAAAATTTCTATTGGAGATAAAATTTCCTATTGAAGATGATTTATATTTATAAAAAATATTTAATCTTAATTTAATTTTTGAAAACTTATTGAAAAAAATTCAAATTTTATAAATTCAATTTTTTTAACTTTTTTACTATGCAATCCTGCTAATATGGAAAGTAATTTTCATTTTTAAGAGCATGCGAGGTTTTTGTTAGAACAATTGAGGAATAGAAATAAAGTTCTAAAATAACTACTAAATATTTTTCAATTAGATTGATTTTTCCTAGAAAGCTGCATTAATATTACGTATCCAAAAGGTGAAATATGAAAAATGTATGATAGTATCTTATATTATTGTCGCAAATTCATTATATGCAAATAACAAAACAAAGTACTTTTACAATCCATTTACCCGAAATCAGGACATTTCCATTATACAAAACACGATTTCTTTCGTCCAAGCACAGACTAATTTTAATTTGATCGATAATTTCATTAACGATATCAGTATATTTCTGAATTGAGACCAAATCTTTTATACGTAATCGCTCATCTTCAACAGTTTCGATAGCAAGCAAATCATCGACTTTTCGAACTTCATCAGCTGCATATACTTTAGATTCCTTTAAAATTTGTCCATCAATTGAACAGTATTGAAGATGTCTTGGACTCATCTCAACCGTTACGTACAAATCATCCTCTAAACGTAGAACCTGATTTTGATTTAGTAAGAGTGGAAAAAGTTTTGTTCGTTCTAGTACATATTTTTTAAATGCCTGTTCAACTATTTTATAATTGGTTTTTTTATGTGCAAATAATTCGATTTTTTCAATAAAATTCAAAATTATCTGCTTTGAGGTTAATGTGACTTTTTCAAAATCCTTTAGTTCAAGTAATTTCATTAAATTCTCATTGATCTCAACGGTTTGGTAAATATTATTCGGAAAATGTTCCGTTTGTGCAACTAATTTAATATTAACATAATATTCTTTATTTTTTCCTGTGCACAATAAATAATTTTGATTTAGATCCATAAGTTCGGGTAGATTATTTTTTGTTATAAAAATATCTGATATCTGTCCATCTTCCCATTTTCCAGATATAATTCGCAATTGAAAATTTTGGCAAAGTTCACGTTTCAAATCTTTTATTAAACGCTGATATTTTTCCAATTGATTTACTCTGATTGCCGATTGCTTACCATCCTCTTTGTTTTGTATTATATTAGTTGTTTTTGATCGAGATAGATGCGATTCACTAGGATAAATATTCGCGATAGTTTTACTCCTAGAAAGAGTTTGTTCAGCTGGTGGATCAATTCCATTTATAATCGCTGAGTTCCTTTTTTGCAAATTTGGTGCAACTATAAATTCTGTATTATTTTCAATCCGACCAAATGAATTATTTGGTTTAATACGATCTAGGCCAAAGAAATAATTCATAATTAAATAATTTTACTCCATGTATAAGTTCTATCATGCAAAAATACATGTAAAGTGTTAAATATAACTTTTTATGTTAATTTATTCGGTTAGATTTATCTATTTTTTATAGCTCATAACTTACCTACCAACAATGTAACTTGTATCGATTTATTTAACCATATAACAATTGGCTGTGCTGGACTTACGATCTTAACTTGATCCAAAACAGTTAGTTCGAGTTTTTCACTGCTTAACTCCTGCAAGTTATACGAAATTCTCTATTAAATATCGAAATTTAGACAAAAATGACTATAATCATACGATCATTTCCCAGTCCTGTGCAGACGCCGGTGTAACATGAACAGATCGAAGAGATGCCGCATTCGAAATAAGTGCACATTTAACAAGATCATTTTCTTTCAATCCTGAATAAAAAGGTAGATGGTTTTTTGTTATAAATTAGTATAATATTATTAATATATTGCAAATACCAATTTGCTTAGCTAGTTTGGCATTAATCCCAATTTCTGTTTCCTTCAAAGCGGTAACATACGGCACCCAAGTTGTGTAATGAATACTTCTGCCAAAAGTCAGACTGAGGGTCCCATTTTCCTAAAATATACAAAAATAAAATATCAAAATCACTATAAATAATCTCAATCGATATTATTCATTCAAAATGAATATATTTTAAAGTGTATAAAATTTGTTATCGTAACTCACATAGGATGACACCAAATTGTAATAATTTTCTGGTAAAAGAATAAAATTATTCTTCATTGGACGATAAATAATCTTAAAAGTACGTCGAAACATTGTGTCACAAGCGAATTATTGTAATAAATTCTTTTTAGTAATATTTTTAGGCCTGAACGAACAAAAATACACACAAATTGTAAAAATAAATAAATGTGAGGGCGACATACAATCACCTGTTTTTGACAGTTTACAAAGTACTTTGTCGTAAGAGTTGCATTCGGGTGCCAATATAAATAAAAACTGGTTTGAGGATGAACTGGATGTTTGAATGTGTTATCAATAAATCTTTGATATGAATTGCATTTTATTAAAATATTTATTTATAAAAATGGTACGTTTTTTTTAATTTAAACCGAAAGTAAAAACCGGCGGTGCATTTTTCTACATTATTTTGCTGCACCCGTTGTTTGTCTACCTGTGTCTGTCTGACAGTTCAAATGTCTGTCTGTCCGTTGACGTTTCCATTTCATTTGTGATTAATTGTCAGTTTTTCTTCTTCTGTTTCTATCACAAACTTTGTTTACATTTTCGGTAGATTTTTGCTAGCAATATTGATTTTTGTTATTGTTAATTTTACGATAATTCAACAGAATTTTTTTAACAATACCTTAGTATTTTCTAAATCCTAATAAAATGAGAACTAGAGATAATCAATTTACTTTAATATCTCATTGAGACGGACTGTAATTAATTTACTTAAAAATATGAGGGAATACTGAACAATGTATTCCGAAGGCTTTAAGTACTGGCTCGCTTATAATACAAACGCTACAAGGTACAATATAGATTTAAAATAAAAATTTGCTGTTGTGTAAAAAAAAAATTAGAATAATATTAAATGTTATTACACTTTTTTTGATATCCAAAAAAAATAGTAATTGTGCTTAGGTGACATTGTTCTGATACTTATAAAGCTTAACATTTATTTTAGCTATTATCGATGCTGCCGCTATTTATCGACAAAATGCCCTGGACGATGTATAAAGGAAGATGGACAAGTTCGAAATACCATGGCACACAACCATTCCCCTGAACCAGATCGTGCTAGTGTTGATAAATTCCGAAAAGTACTAACCCATCGTGCTGCTACAGAGAATAATGAACTGTACGCAATTTACTGCGATGAGGCTACATCAAGACATTCAGAAGCAGCACTTTTGTATCCGTTTACGTCGGCTGAGTCAGCAATGCGGAAAGCGCGACGAAAACAACTGCCTCAAGTGCCCAATAATATGAATGATATTATCGGTATTTTAGATCAATCGAAATTGTTTCAAGTTAATAGCCGCTCTAAGAAGGATCCGATTTATCAAAAAACAATCAATTTAGAAGATTCCACTTGTATGATATTTATGCATAAAAAAACATTTGATCTATTCAATAAAATCGATGAAATTCATGTTGACGGATCAGTTGAATTCATTCCACGTAATACGCCACCAAATTATTATTTAATAACAATTCATGTCGTCCAAGGATATATTGTAAGTTCTGAGACATTTTCTGAAAAAAATTCAAATATTGAATATAATAAATTATAAAATTTGATAATATTGAACTTTAATAATAAATTTAAAAACGTTTAATTTCAGAGTGCCCCACTTATATATGCCATTCTTACATCTAAAACGCAATCTGCCTATGCATCTATTTTCGCCTATATTCGAGAGGAGTTGAACATCATACCTAACATGATAATATCCGATTTCGATCATGTAATGCAAGCGGCGTTAGCTTACACATTTCCAGAAGCAATAATTAAAGGAAGCTGGTTTCACTATACAGACGGAGTTCTTAGTCAAATGAAAAGTCTGAATTTGCAACGTGAGACTGCAAAAGGTGTTGGGGCAAGCGCTCTGCGAATGCTGCTCGTTTTACCGTTACTACCAGCTGAATATATGGCACCCGGACTAGAATCGCTTAGGAAATGGATGAAAGATAAAAATATCCTTTCAAGATCTATGGCTAGTTTATGTGACTACATCGAACATGGTTGGCTGAAGGCTATGGGAGCCGAGAAAATATCTATTTTTGGTACACTTCGCAGCATTACCAATCACATAAAAGGATTCAATAAAGAATTAGTAAATGCAGTTGATATGAAAGATCCAACAATTTGGGTAATTCTAGGTAAAGTCGTCACATATTTTTAAATGATAATAAATGGGAACATATATTCATAATAATTATTCATTTGTGCAGAAGCTGTAACGCAATTAGCAACAAAAACTTTTGTTAAAGTCAGTAAGCGATTAAAAGCAACGAAATCATGCTCACAAGCGAACCATACCTCGAATAGATGTAACAGTCAAACAACCTTAGGGCGACCACAGAAAAAAAATGAGCTGGTAATGGACGCGATTATATCAAGTTCCACCCAATCATGGATAAAAACTCCAGTACATCTCCGTAATCCCTTGCATTTTCTGCAGCTAAGCAATCATTGCATCAATGAATCATTGTACTTGGATAATTTAACTAATCCGAAAGAAAAAATCAATCCGGCTATACAAATGTCATCATCATCATCAATTCAAAATTCACAATATTCATTAGAAAAGAACCATTCTGGTCGACAAATTGGTAAAGAGGGACAGTTACAAATACAACAGCATTACCAACAGCAATGCCACCTACAGCAACAGGAATGCCAGCTACAGCATCAACACCGCCAGCAGCAGCATAACTTTTTCAATGGATTCGTTAAAACCCAACAATTAATGCAGTCTCAAATACACGATCAACACTTAAACATGAACATTGGAAATCATAATCAACAGATTATTTCACCAAGTTCTTATGATAATAATTGCAATCAAAACGATTATGAATCCTCACAACTGGCCAACCAAACACATTTTATCAATCAGCATATGATTTCGAAACATCAACCAAATTCAAACTTTACTAATTGTTTTATGAGTGAACAAGTTTCGAATCAAATTAATGTAACTGAATCTCAGAGTCGATGTGCTCCGCCTACAAGACAATTATCTTCAGAACCGCCTCCATTAATTTTCTTTGCATCCAAAAGTCGATTAGCTGCAAAAAGGGGACCAGCACTATTATCTGAACCGCCGCCACTTGTCCTAATCGGTTCCGGTTCTACCCAGACGTTGAAAAAAAATTAAATTATATAATAGTCAAAGAAACAACAAATAAAATTATTTTTATATTAAAAATTATCACTTTTATTTTTAAAAATATGGATAGCTTATACATTCAATCAACTTTGTTTTTTTTATACTGTCCTCTTTTTATTGTAATTAATATTACATAAATGACTATTGTTTTTTCTTTCTCTTTATACATTTATTACTATTACAATATTATTATTTATATTTTATTATTATTATTATTGTTTGCACATAATTCCTTATTACAGCGTTTCTAAAGTTGGCCTATGAATTTGATAAAATGTATTAAGAACCATTGTTTAAACAAAAAAAAAATAATTTTTGCATAACTTATCACAATAGTTAAGTGCAATTAAATATATTTTCTCCTTTCAAGAAGATAAGAAATTCTTTTCATTTTATTTATTTTTTTTCCTTATATAAATCGAAATTAATATAAATTCCTTGCAAAATTTCCTTACAGTAATCAAATAAATATTTTTTTCTTCTAATAAAATTGTCACTTATTAAATAGTCATAGTATTTTTGCAAATATTATCATTATCATTATTTTAGAAATTGAATTTTCATTATTTTTCCTTTTAATTTAATATTGAGGCCATAATTTTTTCATTTAAGTTTTTATTTATCTTAAATCTATAAAAAAATAATAATATTATGTATAAACATTAAAAAAGGAATAGTTAATTGGAACAAAATTCTGATTTGGAATTTCTCTTTTTATGTACTAAGCAACTAGTTTTCAAATTAATTAAAATCTGTTTTTGTCAATAGGTAGTTATGGGGATAGACAGTAGCAATTACTATTTTATATAGTTTGCCAACTGAAAAAGAGTGCAAAATTCAATTCAAATTATTTAACATGAATTTTTATTATGCATGTGCTAAAACTAGGTGCATTAAAAATATAAAAACAGTTTCAAATATATTAAAACCAAAACAAGTATAAATATTAATAAATTCGAAATTAGATTTGTCCAAAGAAGTACATATGTACATTTGGTAACATGTAAAAATATTCCAAAAAGTAGTATAATATACAATAATACGCTATTACGGTTAGCTAAAAAAAATCCACAAATGCAATTACGTAACAATAGACATTTTTTTTTAAAGGCGATTTCTTTTATTTTTTATATATTTTTTCTTTTCTTACTCCTATTTTGTATAGTTTTACTATGTACCATCATCTTCTACATTATAGAATTTTTGAAGTTTTTTAATTCATTTTTGCAAAATACAAAAAAAACTATAGTGCATAGACGGAGGAAGCATATTTTCATTTATTTTTATGCAGTATGGCACGTTTCGTAACACGACCGCACATTAATCCCATGAGAAATATCATACCCACAAAAGACATAAGAACGACTAGGAAATATTTTTTTGCTGGCGATGTAACCACTTGTGACAATAGCTCTTCCATATTTTCTGGCGGTGCTGCTAATAGCTAAAATTTACACCAAAAAAAAAACAATATTTTTATTAGTGAGTTTTATTTGACAAAAAGTTTGATATTAGGTAAGTTTTGATTCTAATATTAATCAATCGAAATGTTCAAGTGAAATTAGAATTAATATAGTTTTTCTCTACTTACAGTGTCAGCATTTTGGAACATTTCAATGCGTTTCAGAAGCTTAGTTTTACAATCGTTATCTAATGCTTTGGATTCATCTTGTAAAACTACTTGTAAGCATTTTAATTCTAGTTAAATAAAAAATATCGAATTTCATTTATTTATACAAAAAAAATTCAAATAATCTTAAAAACAAGACTTTTTTTTAAAACTTACGTCTGCCATTACCACTTTTAACATTTGAACAGTATTTCAATAAATCAACGGTGCACGCTCGTAACAGTAGCGGATCAACTTGAATATCAGCTTTCGCCTCTTGAATGAGAGTTGCTACTTCAATTTTACATTCTTTACTGACAATTCTTTGATTCAAAAATGCTGTCTTCAAACATTCTTCAACTTCTCCATGATCATCAATTTCGTTCTTTGGTTTACATAAAAATTTTATTTCTGATTTACAGAATTGCTGTAGCAAGGGATTGAGTTTATAGTTAAGGGCTTGGTCATGTAGAATACTAATCATTTGAGTTAGACAATCATCATCCAATTGGTTTTCGTTTTCACGAATTTTCACCTTTAAACAATTGATTACCTATAAAAATATTTATCGAATACAATAATTATCAAACTGCATAGTCAAATTATGAAGTTTTTTTTTAAGTTTATATAAATAATTTACGATCGCTAGTTTTATCTGATTCAGCTTAGACAAAAATTCTAAAAACTTTTTATCTGAGAACATTTTTTATTCTGTTACAACTCCAATAGAAATAAAAATATAAAAATAGAAAAATACGAGAAAAAAAATATTTTTTAGAATTATTTTTAATTATATTTTTATCCTAGTGATTATTTTTAAAAGTATTGAAAGCTCAAGAAAATCCTATCTACCTCATCATCAGATCCTACCTCTCCAAAAGATATTTTCAAGTAGTTGAAATTTAACTCACTCCCAGAGATATAACCTATTCTCGCTGGTGTTCCTCAAGGTAATTTTCTCGGATCCATCATGCATAATATTTATACTGACGATATTCCATTCAACGCAATAGTTTAAGATATATACGAGGTCTGTTCAAAAAGTATCGCGAATTTTGAGTTTCCGCGGGTTACGTATATTCTATTTTTCTATTTTTTTATAGTGGTGCATCATGAGTTCTTGCCACAGGGTAGAACGGTCAATAAGGAACATTACCTGCAAGTTGCACGAAGCAATCCGCCAAAAACGCCCGGATTTGTGGAAGAACAAAAATGGGCTTTTGCACTATGATAACGCACCTGCTCACGTATCGTTGATTGTGCGCGAATTTTTGGCCAAAAACAATACACTAATAATGCCGCAGTCACCGTATTCCCCAGATTTTGTCCCCAGTGACTTTTTCTTGTTCCCGAAACAGATTCTTTGATCCATTTTTTGGAATTGGCAAAAATCGATGACGAGCCAAAACATGTGCAAGCAATGCATCTGTCAAAAATTAACTGAACATTCAAAATGGCCGAACTTGTCGGCATAAGTGAGAGACATGAGTACCAACATAACGCCATAAAAAATAGAATATACGTAACCCGCGGAAATTCAAAATTCACGACACTTTTTGAACAGACCTCGTATATACTGATGACATTACCATCCTGTAACATCACAAAAACCCAAATCTGTTTCCTACAGTACCGACAACTACAAAATCTTTTAGATAAACGATCTTTTGATAGTCGACAAAAAGAAACTTATATCGAATAAAACCCACATGGACATACGGAAAATAACTTTGGGGTCAGCCATGCATTCCAATTGCCGTCGAATGTAATTCCTGCAAACGAAAACCATCCGAACAATCGTCGATGCTGCCTATTATATGTGTATGCGTAATACTTCTCTCTTATATGATATGTTACTGTCCCACGTGTCCAATAAATAAACATCAACAGTTGTAGATCTCAAAAAAAACCAAGTGATTATAGATTGATTTCATTATACGTGGGCTACTATATATATTTCTGGCCTAATAATGAAAATGCGAATATTTATCAACGAAAAAGGTTTTATTGTTTTTCAAAATATTCTCCATCAAGATTTATACACTTTTGCATGCGCTCAAACCAATTTTCGAAGCACTTTTTCCACTCCGATTGAGACACCTCCAAAACATGGTTTTTGAATGCTTCAACAGCATCTTCTGGCGACGAAAATCGTTGACCACGCATTTTTTTCTTGATGTGTGGGAATAAAAAGAAGTCATTGGGTGCCAAGTCAGGGCTGTACGGAGGATGACCCATCAATTCGACGTTTTGTCCGGTCAAAAAGGCGCTGGTTTGAGCCGATGTGTGAGAGCTCGCATTGTCATGGTGCACAATGATTCGACTTCTCTTGTTCGTCTTTCGAATTTCTCCGAAGACTTCAGGCAAACAAATGGTGGTGTACCACTCAGAATTGACCGTCCTACGTTGCACAAGCGGAACAGTCGCCACATGACCAGTTTTGCCAAAGAAACAAGCGACCATTTGCTTCGAAGTGCTTCTTCCACGAACAACTTTCGTTGGATTTGACTCGTCTTGGAAGACCCACACGGTCGATTGCTGTTTTGTTTCGGGCTCATACGCATAGATCCATGATTCGTCACCTGTGACGATCTTATAAACGTCTTTTGAAGCACCGCGATCGTATTTTTTCAGCATTTCTTTACACCAATCCACACGAGCCTTTTTTTGAGCGATTGTCAAATTGTGCGGGATCCAACGAGAACAAACCTTTTTTACGGCCAGGTGTTCATGCAATATCGAATGTATGCTGGTGGGAGAAATGCCTAGGCATGCCTCTATCTCACGGTATGTCACATGACGGTCTTGCATTATCAGTTCACGTACGGCATCGATGTTTTCTGGAACAACGGCTGTTTTTGGACGACCTTCACGGAATTCGTCTTTGAGCGAGCGTCGGCCACGATTGAATTCGTTGTACCAGTTTTTCACAGTGCTATAGGATGGTGCTTCATAGCCATACAAAGATTTAAGTTCATCGATGCACTCTTGTCGTGATAATCCACGTCGAAAGTTGTGAAAAATGATCGCACGAAAATGTTCACGAGTTAATTCCATTTTTTTGCCAAATTGATTTTTTCAAGTCACTGTAAACAACACAAATTTTTTATGCTAAAAAATGTCAAACTTTCCAATGGAAATGTCAGATCGCACCTGGCAACACTTAGTGTTGCCTAGGCCAGAAATATATATAGTAGCCTACGTATCAGAAATAATTATTTTTTTATGGTACTCATGTCTCTCACTTATGCCGACAAGTTCGGTCATTTTGAATGTTCAGTTAATTTTTGATAGCTCCTTTGGTTGCACGCGTTTTGGCTCGTCTTCGATTTTTGATCAATTTTGACCAAAAACGGCATCGAATTAACATTGCTAAGGAGCTGTTGGACTCTGTCCGCAACGAACCAAATTTGCTCCAGAGGGTCATAACTGGTGACGAATCCATGGGTTTATGGTTATGACGTGGAAAGCAAAGCTCAAAAATGGAAGGTGCCGCACGAGCCAAGATCGAAAAAAGCGCCAAGTTCGGTCAAATGTGCAGGATTTGCTTACAGTTTTCTTCGATTGCATGGGCGTGGTGCATCATGAGTTCTTGGCACAGGATAGAACGGTCAAGAAGGAATATTACCTGCAAGTTATCCGCAACTTGCGCGAAGCAATCCGCCAGAAACGACCGACGGCATCGAAGGAGGAGCTGAACAAGATCCCAAAAAATGATTTTTTGAAGTGCTTCGAGGATTGGAAAAAACGTTGGCAAAAATGTATAATATCTGGTGGGGATTACTTTGAAGGGGACATAATAGATATTCATGAATAAATAAATAATTTTTGAAAAAAAAAACACAAAATTCGTGATACTCGTACTATTATTTATAAATATTTTTAATTAGAATTCTTATTTTTTTTTTCTTAGAAATCTTATTAAATTTTTAAAAAACTCACATATTTTAGCAACTTTACTTTATAAAATTTGAGGAGCAAAATTTTTCTGATTCTATAATTTCAAAAACTCATTTAATTAGGTAAAAAAAATATTACACATAGACTTTTTAAGTATACATTCAACAATCAATTTTAATCCGTACAACACTTATTATTGCTGTTAAGTGTATGCTAGTATTTCCTTGTACTAAAATTATTGAACTCCGCTAATTAGTAAATGTTGAAAAATATTAAATATTCATAAATAATATTTTTTGCGGGAAGTTTGTTACCCCATTCTGACGAAAATATTTACTTGTACACGTGAGAATATTTGAAAGTGTAAACACGTTTGTACGTTTTCTTTTCCTATTCATCTACCATAAAAGCTGTTACGTTTAAATAATTAATTTTAACTGTTGTTAATGAATTTCCCCCACCGAATAGTTTAAATGGAATTTTATGTTTGTTAAAAAATCTCCGATACTGTCGAGACCACATCCATATCAGAAAGGTTATCTGCATATAAGTTATTGTTAAAGTTTTAATCGAATGCTTTTTTGTTTAATTACAATCCAGTTTTGGTTTTATAGATTTTTTTTATTATGAGAAAATGATTTTGGAAAAAATCTTAGATAACAATGTATTTGTGGGTGTCCGGCTTCTCATAAACGGGATCGATTCATATAAAAACTGTGGACTTCCGACTTACAGATTCGTTATTTTTCACATATCAAGAGGGTATATAAGCACGGTCTCTTAACCGAAAATTTCAATAAGTTTAAGATCATTCCAACGTTTTCGTAATTTTCACATAAGGTTCATAATTATATTAATGAAAAATTGAAAATTCATAATAGTGTCTAGCGAAAATACGCGTTCTTATTTTTTTCTATAAATATAAAAAATTGTTTGGCAACATTTTTCTTACTTTCTTTAATTAAAACTGTTTTAAAACAGAGATTATGGTGAATTTGATTCATTTCAAATATTTTTTATTAAGTTTAGTATTAGTAAAATGTGAAGACTATTTAAATGTGATCGAAGTACCAAATCTTGGAAAATTACGAGGCTCTCAATCCACAACAGCATGGACAACAACAAATATTCATGAATTTTTTGGAATACCTTTTGCTGAATCACCAAGTGGATCGCGACGTTTTAAGGTAAACACAAAATACTTTTCGACTCTTCTTAATTTTTATAAAACTTTTTGATTTATATAGAAAAGGGTAAATTTTTGTTATAAAATTTTTGAATACGGTTCGGTACTACAGCAGAACGATCCACTTCAATCGCTATAAGAAAATATTTTTGATTTTGTTATGTTTTACTATTGAATGTTTACGTTTTTAATACAGAATTTAAATATTACTGACTCTAAAAATTGATAAAAATACAGAATGTTATCTTATAAAAAAAAAATAATCCCATTTAAAATTAAAATAAAAAATCTGTAAAATTTTTAAATGATTACCCATAAATGCGTGAAAATATTCGAAATCAACAATTAACATTAATTGTTGGATTTTAACAAAAAAAAAATATTTGGCATGCTTGAGATGATGAATCAAAAATTTTATTTTATTTTGTATTTTTTCTTCCAAAATTTTTTATTAATTTTTTTCCAAAATGTTTTCTTAATATTCAAATTTCATTTTAGGAACCAATTCCAGCTAAACCATGGGATGGAATACGGTCAGCTGAAGAGTATGGTATTCCTTGTCCGGAATTAACATCACTTCAGAATATGAACACATCGAATGATTTGGAGGATTGTTTACACCTTTCGGTTTACACAAAAAATGTACTTAGAAAATTTGACAAAAATACATCATAATCATTTCAATATTAACAAATTATTGAATGTTTCAAGTTTAGTGCATCGTATCCGGTAATGTTTTTTGTGCATGGTGGAGGATTTACAAATGGATCGTCAAGAGATCATCCACCGAATTTTCTGTTAGAAAATGACGTTGTTCTGGTAGTTACACAATATCGTTTGGGACCACTCGGATTTTTGTCAACGAGAACAGAGGACATCCCTGGGAATGTAGCACTTTTGGATATTGTTTTGGCATTAAAGTGGGTCCAGCAATACATAGGAGTTTTTGGTGGCGATCCAAGCCGTGTCACAATATTTGGGCAATCTGCTGGGGCTGAGATTATAGGCTTATTGGCAATTAGTCCCGCTGTTCCCCAGGGACTTTTTCATCAAATCATATTGCAATCTGGTTCGCCAATGACAGGTTGGACAACTGAACCGTACACAATTACCAAAGCGAGTCGTTTAGCTAATAGATTAGGTTGTAGCCCATTAACTAGTATAAACGATATGAACATCTGTTTAATCGCAACACCACTTTTTGAACTGTTTGAAGCATCAAATGTAAATGATTTTTTAAAGAATATTGACCAATTCTCAGTCCATTCACATATAATTTTAGGTTGAAGATATTTCCTACATACCAACTCTAAACGATTTGAATAATATAGTACCGGCCAATATAAATGAACTTCTTACAGAAGAATCGAAAATCAATAATATGCCTTTAATGGCGGGAGTAACAAAACATGACGGTTCATTTGCATTTGCAGGTAAAATTGATTCAAAATTCGATACTAAAATTAAGAGAGACAGTTATGCATTAAAGTAAACAATTATAGAATTTTACACGAAATTCATGGCCTATTCAGACAATGGAGGAACAATTCTTAAACCTCGCAAATTAATCGAGTTAATGTTAAAAGCATATAAAGAGACTGATCAATCCGGAATTATTACTAATTTACTGATAGAAACGCTTTTTACTCCTAAACAAATTGCAGAATTCAATATTAATAATATGATCCCTGGATTTATTGATGTAAATACAGGAAAAAAAACCATTTGATTAATATTATAAAAGAATAATAATATTTCTGTTCGGATAGATGGCCAATATAGTAGTAATGAAAGCACCATTACTACGGTTATTACAAAAGCACGCGAACTACAATAAGTTTAAATCATTTTTATACACTTTCGATTATGAAGGCGAACATAATTTCTTCGGTTATGAATACAGTATGACCCATTATCCGTTTGAAGGCGGAGTACATCATTCTAATGAATTGATATATATTTTTCCTACAAAAATTTTAAATAAAAATGATTTCAAAATGGCAAAGAGAATGACTGAGTTATGGGCATCTTTTGCAATGACTGGACAACCGTCTACCAACGAGCAAACAGTATCATGGCCACCATTTGATTGTAAGATTTTCTTTGTAGTCGTATATTTTGTATTCAAAGAAAAATATGCCTTTCTTCAGTTTTAGGACCTTATATACATATTAACGAAGAATTCAGTATAGGAGAAAATTTTCTAGATGAGTTTTTTGTAACAGTTCGTAATCGAAACAATAGTCTTCTACGTCCAGATGTAGAATAAATATTTGGAATATAATTAAAAAAATGTTTTTTCTTTCTACAATAAAGCGAGGATTGAAATTGTTTAAATAAACAGAATAAACCAAATCAGGCAATGAAAAATTATTTCAATTTTCTTTTAATAAATAATAATTTATAAGAAAATAATTAATTTACTTAAAAATTGTTTATTAATGTTTTCTAAATAAAAATCGAACTTTCAGATATAAAACTGTGGTGTTATGTTACCTTTTGTTGTTGCCGGGGGCCGAGCTAGTTGCTCATTAATTTCCGTAGAATAAGGAAAACAATAAATACACGGACGAATTAAATTTTAACTAATCAAATTTTTAATTCTCAAAAGTAAAGATGTTTATAATGTTTGTTTGGTGTTATTTATCCTAAATTAGCGCGTGTTACTGATGAGCGCTATGGTACGACTGACTGTGCAACGCACATTTATTGCCATGGGGCTCAGCTGTGTACAAGTGAATGCTAATGTGTGTATGTGTAGTATGCATGTTGTGTGCATGTTTGGATGACTGTTTGTATGAATGTTTTAGTTTTAACTCCAATTGCCACAAAACTTAAAATTGTATAAGGGGAGCTTGTCCGAAAATAAGTAAGTTGTCAAAAATTACTCATTTTGAATAAATTTACAACAAAAAACTAAAAAAAAAACATCCAAACAGAACTGAATATTTTAGAAGATTATAACATCAAGTATATTCGAGAAAAAATAAATTTTTAACAACCCTAGCAAACAAAATACTTTATTTTATCAAATGACATTTTTATGTTATGCAACTGTTATCTCACTACCAAAAGCAAATAAAATGAAATGATATTTTCTATTAACTGAATTGATCCTACGTGTGCAATAAATAAACTTCAACAGTTGCAGATCACAAAAAAATCCAAGTGATTATAGATTGATTTCATTATACCAGGAATAATTCTTTTTGCATTATTACTTTTTATCGTAAATCGAATTGTAACATTTTTCAATAGTATTTTTCTTTACAATAATCTTCTTACTCAATTATGTTTAAACGAAAACTTGTTTATAAATGCCGAAATGAATAAGTTTTCAATTTTTTTTATGGGGTTATGTTGGGTCATTTTAAATGTTCAGTTAATTTTTTAACAGCTGCTTTGCTTGCACGTATTTTGGCTCGTCTTCGATTTTTGCTCAATTTCGACCAAAAACGGCATCGCATTAACATTGCTAAGGAGCTGTTAGACTCTGTCCGCGACGAACCAAATTTGCTCCAGAGGGTCATATTTGATGACGAATCATGGGTTTATGGTTATGACGTGGAAACCAAAGCTCAATCATCCCAATGAAAGGTGTCGCACGAGCCAAGACCGAAAAAAGCGCCAAGTTCGGTCGAATGTGAAGGATTTGATTACAGTTTTCTTCGATTGCGAGGGCGTAGTGCATCATGAGTTCTGGCCACAGGATAGAACGGTCAATAAGGAATATTACCCACAAGTTATGTGCAAGTTGCGTGAAGCAATCCGCCAGAAACGTCCGGATTTGTGGAAGAACAAAAATTGGCTTTTGACATTTTTGGCCAAAAACAACACACTAATAATGCCGCAGCCACCATATTCCCCAGATCTGACCCCCTGTGACTTTTTCTTGTTTCCGAAACTAAAAAGCCCCATGAAATGACGACGCTACGCTACGATTAAGGAGATAAAGACGGCATCGAAGGAGGAGCTGAACAAGATCACAAAAAATGATTTTTTGAAGTGCTTCGAGGATTGGAAAAAACGTTGGCACAAGTGTATAATATCTGGTGGGGATTACTTTGAAGGGGACAAATAGATATTCATGAATAAATAAATAATTTTTGAAAAAAAAAACACAAAATTCGTGATACTCGTACTATTATTTATAAATATTTTTAATTAGAATTCTTATTTTTTTTTTCTTAGAAATCTTATTAAATTTTTAAAAAACTCACATATTTTAGCAACTTTACTTTATAAAATTTGAGGAGCAAAATTTTTCTGATTCTATAATTTCAAAAACTCATTTAATTAGGTAAAAAAAATATTACACATAGACTTTTTAAGTATACATTCAACAATCAATTTTAATCCGTACAACACTTATTATTGCTGTTAAGTGTATGCTAGTATTTCCTTGTACTAAAATTATTGTACTCCGCTAATTAGTAAATGTTGAAAAATATTAAATATTCATAAATAATTTTTTTGGCGGAAGTTTGTTACCCCATCCTGACGAAAATATTTACTTGTACACGTGAGAATATATGAAAGTGTAAACACGTTTGTACGTTTTCTTTTCCTATTCATCTACCATAAAAGCTGTTACGTTTAAATAATTAATTTTCACTGTTGTTAATGAATTTCCCCCACTGAATAGTTTAAATGGAATTTTATATTTGTTGAAAAATTTCCGATTCTATCGAGACCACTTCGTTATCAGAAAGGTTATACAAGTTATTGTTAAAGTTTTAATCGAATGCTTTTTTGTTTAATTACAATCCAGTTTTGGTTTTATAGATTTTTTTTATTATGAGAAAATGATTTTGGAAAAAATCTTATATAACAATGTATTTGTGGGTGTCCGGCTTCTCATAAACGGGATCGATTCATATAAAAACTGTGGACTTTCGACTTACAGATTCGTTATTTTTCACATATCAACAGGGTATATAAGCACGGTCTCTTAACCGAAAATTTCAATAAGTTTAAGATCATTCCAATATTTTCGGTATTTTCACATAAGGTTCATAATAATATCAATAAAAAATTGAAAATTCATAATAGTGTCTATCGAAAATACGCGTTCTTATTTTTTTCTATAAATATAAAAAAATTGTTGGCAATATTTTTCTTACTTTCTTTAATTAAAACTGTTTTAAAACAAAGATTATGGTGAATTTGATTCATTTCAAATATTTTTTATTAAGTTTAGTATTAGTAAAATGTGAAGACTATTTTAATGTGATCGAAGTACCAAATCTTGGAAAATTACGAGGCTCTCAATCCACAACAGCATGGACAACAACAAATATTCATGCATTTTTTGGAATACCTTTTGCTGAATCACCAAGTGGATCGCGACGTTTTAAGGTAAACACAAAATACTTTTCGACTCTTCTTAATTTTTATAAAACTTTTTGATTTATATAGAAAACGGTAAATTTTTGTTATAAAATTTTTGAATACGGTTCGGTACTACAGCAGAACGATCCACTACAATCGCTATAAGAAAATATTTTTGACTTTGTTATGTTTTACTATTGAATGTTTACGTTTTTAATACAGAATTTAAATATTACTTACTCTAAAAATTGATAAAAATACAGAATGTTATCTTATAGAAAAAAATAATCCCATTAAAATAAAAATAAAAAATCTGTAAAATTTTTAAATGATTATCCATAAATGCGTGAAAATATTCGAAATCAACAATTAACATTAATTGTTGGATTTTAACAAAAAAAAAAACATTTGGCATGCTTGAGATGATGGATCAAACATTTTATTTTATTTTATAAATACCAGATTTCTGTAACTGGAGAAAATTAAAACTTGTTTTTTTTTTCAAAGTTGTTTATATGTCGAAATTTTATATTATTTTGTATTTTTTCTTCCAAAATTTTTTATTAATTTTATTCCATAATGTTTTCTTAATATTCAAATTTCATTTTAGGAACCAATTCCAGCTAAACCATGGGATGGAATACGGTCAGCTGAAGAGTATGGTATTCCTTGTCCGGAATTAACATCACTTCAGAATATGAACACATCGAATGATTTGGAGAATTGTTTACACCTTTCGGTTTACACAAAAAATGTACTTAGAAAATTTGACAAAAATACATCATAATCATTTCAATATTAACAAATCATTGAATGTTTCAAGTTTAGTGCATCGTATCCGGTTATGTTTTTTGTGCATGGTGGAGGATTTACAAATGGATCGTCAAGAAATCATCCACCGAATTTTCTGTTAGAAAATGACGTTGTTCTGGTAGTTACACAATATCGTTTGGGACCACTAGGATTTTTGTCAACGAGAACAGAGGACATCCCTGGAAATGTAGCACTTTTGGATATTGTTTTGGCTTTAAAGTGGGTCCAGCAATACATAGGAGTTTTTGGTGGCGATTCGAGCCGTGTCACATTATTTGGGCAATCTGCTGGTGCTGCGATTGTAGGCTTATTGGCAATTAGTCCCGCTGTTCCCCATGGACTTTTTCATCAAATCATATTGCAATCTGGCTCGCCAATGGCAACTTGGGCAACTGAACCGTACACAATTACCAAAGCCAGTCGTTTAGCTAACAGATTGGGTTGTAGCCCATTAAGTAGTATAAACGATATCAACACCTGTTTAATCGCAGCACCACTTTTTGAACTGATTGAAGCATCAAATGTAAATGATTTTTTAAAGAATATTGACCAATTCTCAGTCCATTTACAGATAATTTTAGGTTGAACATATTTCCTACACATCAACTCTAAACGATTTCAATAATGTAGTACCGGCCAATATAAATGAACTTCTTACAGAAGAATCGAAAATCAATAATATGCCTTTAATGGCGGGAGTAACAAAACATGACGGTTCATTTGCATTTGCAGGTACAATTTATTCAAAATTCGATACTAAAATTAAGAGAGACCGTTATGCATTAAAGTATACAATTATAGAATTTTACACGAAATTCATGGCCTATTCAGACAATGGAGGAACAATTCTTAAACCTCGCAAATTAATCGAGTTAATGTTAAGAGCATATAAAGAGACTGATCAATCCGGAATTATTACTAATTTACTGATAGAAACGCTTTTTACTCCTAAACAAATTGCAGAATTCAATATTAATAATATGATCCCTGGATTTATTGATGTAAATACAGGGAATAAAACTATTTGATTAATATTATAAAAGAATAATAATATTTCTGTTCGGATAGATGGCCAATATAGTATTAATAAAAGCACCAGTACTACGGTTATTACAAAAGCACACGAACTACAATAAGTTTAAATCATTTTTATACACTTTCGATTATGAAGGCGAACATACTTTCTTCGGTTATGGATACAGTATTGACCATTATCCGTTTGAAGGCGGAGTACATCATTCTAATGAATTGTTATATATTTTTCCTACAAAAATTTTAAATAAAAATGATTTCAAAATGGCAAAGAGAATGACTGAGTTATGGGCATCTTTTGCAATGACTGGACAACCGTCTACCAACGAGCAAACAGTATCATGGCCACAATTTGATTGTAAGATTTTCTTTGTAGTCGTATATTTTGTATTCATAGAAAAATATGCCTTTCTTCAGTTTTAGGACCTTATATACATATTAACGAAGAATTCAGTATTGGAGAAAATTTTCTAGATGAGTTTTTTGTAACAGTTCGTAATCGAAACAATAGCCTTATACGTCCAGATGTAGAATAAATATTTGGAATATAATTAAAAAAATGTTTTTTTTCTTTCTACAATAAAGCGAGGGTTGAAATTGTTTAAATAAAGAGAATAAACCAAATCAAGCAATGAAAAATTATTTCAATTTTCTTTTAATAAATAATAATTTATAAGAAAATAATTAATTTACTTAATAATTGTTTATTAATGTTTTCTAAATAAAAATCGAACTTTCAGATATAAAACTGTGGTGTTATGTTACCTTTTGTTGTTGCCGGGGGCCGAGCTAGTTGCTCATTAATTTCCGTAGAATAAGGAAAACAATAAATACACGGACGAATTAAATTTTAACTAATCAAATTTTTAATTCTCAAAAGTAAAGATGTTTATAATGTTTGGTTGGTGTTATTTATCCTAAATTAGCGCGTGTTACTGATGAGCGCTATGGTACGACTGACTGTGCAACGCACATTTATTGCCATGGGGCTCAGCTGTGTACAAGTGAATGCTAATGTGTGTATGTGTAGTATGCATGTTGTGTGCATGTTTGGATGACTGTTTGTATGAATGTTTTAGTTTTAAGTCCAATTCCCACAAAACTTAAAATTGTATAAGGGGAGCAAAGTCCGAAAATAAGTTAGTTGTCAAAAATTACTCATTTTGAATAAATTTACAACAAAAAACTAAAAAAAACACATCCAAGCAGAACTGAATATTTTAGAAGATTATAACATCAAATATATTCGAAATTTTTAAGAACCTTAGCAAACAAAATACTTTATTTTATCAAATGACATTTTTATGTTATGCAACTGTTATCTCACTACCAAAAGCAAATAAAATGAAATGATATTTTCTATTACCTGAATTGATGACAAATGCAAATACAAAACAAGCAAATACTTTTTCGCTTCAAAAATTGTAATTTTGTATGGTTTTAATCTTTTATTTTGATGTAAACAAATTTTCAGTGTTTAGTTGATTTTCATTTACTTACCCGTCCATTCAATTCTTCATCCTTTTTGGCAGTAGCAACAACATGTGCACAATATTGTGCAATATTCTTACCACAAGCACTTTGTAGTGCGGGATTGAATCGATAATCTGAATTCTGTTCAATCATTCGATGTACTATAACTAAATGGCATTTTGGATCAAACATCGGTTCATCTTTATGTAACTTGAGGCATTCCAACAGCTGTGACGGATCCTTATCTTGACAATATTTATATGACATATCTTTGCACGTATTTACTAATATATAATCGGTTCCGCTATCTTCAAGTTCAGACTTTTTAATTGTGAATAAAACACGCCTACATGAATCACTAAGCATATTACTATTTGTTTGAAGGCATTCAAGAACCTGTAAAAAAAAACAGGTAAAAAATTTATATTTTATATATTTTTCGAATATACGGGAATATAAATTAAATAAAGCAAATACTGTGCATGCAATATGATTAAATGTTAATAGAGTATATTGAATAGAACCGCGTAACCTTGTTCAGAGAATATTGAAAAAACATGACTTATGAGAAAGGTGATTAAAATGTGTCACACTTGCATTTTTTATAATCACCTGTCCTGCTCCTTGCTGGATATTAGAACAGAATTCGGCGATATCCTTCTTGCAAGCACCCTTCAACTTTGGATCGAAATCGATGTTTTCTCGTTGTTGGTAAAGTTGAGATCGAACTTGTTGTCTGCAGTCTTTAGGGATAGTGTGTCGTTGACCCCGTATAGTGTCGTTTCGCATAACTTCGCTAAGGCACGAAACCACTTCATATTTTGTTGTACTTGAAGAACAAAAACGCATCACATGCACTTGGCATGCATGTTTAAATTTATATGTGAAATGGTAATTCTTTAACGAAATTATTTGAAAATGTTCAATAGCAGCTCTACATTTTATATCTTGTTTCATGTCAGGATCATTTTTATGGCCAATTAAACAATCCATCATATCACCTATAAATGAGAACAATTGTTTTAAATCAAAACAACGATTATAAATGATGAACAATGTATTTACCATTGTCCTGCCCCTTTTTTAAAATGTGTGAACAGTGTTTTTCCATGGCATTCCCACAGACAGACATAATAATTGGATTTAGTTCAATGTGTGCAGCTTCTTCTTCAGTATAAGTTGATACAGCTTGCTGATAGTCGACAATTCAATTAATAAAATTTTGTTATGGTATTTGATTCGAAATATAAAAATTACCTTGCATTTAGTTTGTAATTTATCAATATTATCTTGGAGACATTGCATTTCAGCACCCTTTTCAGTTCTATCAATGCATAATACAGCAAGATCATCTAGACAATCATCTTCTACTTCTGGAATCAAGTCAACCGAGATCGCTCGTTGACGCATAACTCTTTTCACTTCCTAAAAAAGAAGAAACATTCTCAATCAATTAGATCGATAGAATAATTATTAAACATACCTGGAAGCATTCCTTTTTAAGCTCAATAGATTTATCGTCACTGTATGCAATTCTGTGTAAGCATGGAAGAACCAGAGGGCCTCTTTCTGGATCCATTTGCCCTGCGTTCATATCTGCCCAAATGCGTTTTGCTTTACAGTATTTAACAGCGTCTTCATGACAATTTCGGTACAGTTGCGGATCTAGTTTAAAATCTCTGGCAATAAAATATTGAATAAGCATTAACGCTGATTCACAGCTTTGGGTCATCACTTGAGGTCGACCAATCTGCTCCATAAGACATGAAATAACTCGAGCATCTCCTCCATCTGTGTCCCGACATGCAATATCGACAACTGGCTTACATGCACGTCTCAATACTGGATCCACCCTCCAGTCTTCTCCGACATCGGACACTTTGATAAGATCCTCAATAGCACGTTGGCACGTAGAAGTAACTCTTCGATCTTTCCGGCGTTTCGGCCGAGCGTGCTCCATCAAACAATGAATAATTTCACCTTCTACTGAATTCTGTATTTGGACATCACAAAATTTATAAATGTCATCAGCGCACCCGGACAGAATCTCTGGTGAAATTCGATAATCGGTCATTAGCATTCTCCGATGATTGTCGATTTCTACTCGGCACTCTTCATGCACTTTGGTGCCATTTTTAGACACTGACTCGAGGCACAGTAGAATTTGGGCCAGTCTGACATTTTTATCCTCTGAAACACCGCGTCGACAGTGATACTCGCGTATATCATCTTTACATGCTCTGGCTAAGCCTCGACTAATTTTGTAATCTTTCGCCGATAATATCTCTCGCCGTAACAATTGCTGCCGGCATTTTACCGACATAGTTGGATTATTTTTATGTGTTATCAGACACTCGTACTTATCACCAGATTCAAATGGTTCGTTTGAACAAAACCGATCTGTTTCGGCAGCGCACGCCAGAAAGAGTTGTCGATCATATTTTATATTTTCGCCTTGTTGTTGGGAAATATGAAAAATACGCGCTTTACAAGCCTGACTAAGTTGTTCCACATTTTCCTGGAGACAAGAAATTATCTCACCGTGGTTTAATCTATCTCTTTTCCCGTTTAAACGACCGCAAACATGATGTTCAATATCATCACCACAATCATCAATGAAATGATCAATTAAACGAAAATCTGTAAATGCTATACTCTCTAATCTATCTAGTGTATTTCGACATGCACCAAGAATTCGAATATTATTTATATTAAGAAGACAACTTAAATAGTGGCCAACTTCAGTACCGGACACACATTTAAACTCATTGAACTGTAACGGACAGCTCTTTTCGATAATCTGAGCTACGCTAGTGTCCATCAGAATGTTTCTGGTGTGAATCCATATTGAATGTTGACATTCGTCCGATAGTGATTCTATTTGATTTTCCTGGAACGTATTTACACATTCCAATATCGACAGATCATCGTCAGCCTTTATATGGGTACATAAGTTCTTCAATTCCGTACATTGGGGATCATTTATCAATTTATCGTTCCCTTTTGAAATAACTGCACGTCTGCCGCGATTGCCAACAGCCGATAAATCTGCACCGACGAATGACCATAACAAGGTTATGTACACACAAAAACAAAAATAAAAATATTTCTGCATTTTTAATTAAATAGTTTTTTGTTAAATAATCATGTCTTTTCGTATTTGTTAATAGCTAATGTAGAAATTTTCGTAAAATTTCCACGCCCCACCACGTCGTATGTTGTTTACCATATAAAAGTACAATGCACTCACTAATGTCAAACACAAGACCTTCTAAGCAAATGCCACATAAGGCAAACTAACGTCAAAACAGGAGGTGACTTTACTAAGAACTCACCACATATTAGTGATGCCATATAGAAATATTTTATAAACATATTTTTTTACCAATTTATTTAGATGGTAGACTAGAGAAAACATATTCCTTTCAATTTCGATATATGAAAAAATGCAATAAATAAAAGAAATCTATTTAAATAGAATATTATGAAAATACATATATCCAATATACAGAATTCATTATTAAAAGGAGTTAAATCGCCTTTTGAAAATTATTTGCAAATAAAATTGGCGAAATCTTTGAAAATCATGATACCATAACTCAGTAATTATTTTTATTTATTTTAAATATATTTTATTCGTACATCAACAAATCAATCAAAAAAAAATTCTTTTTTTGATTTTACTATATTTTTTACTTCTTAATCCAAAAAGGAACAATGATGGATTAATTATAAAGCAATACTGAAATTTTTGAATATAAATTTAAGTTAGAAATTATTTTATTTCAAATTTTGGCGAATGTCTATGCTTTGGAAGAACTCAATCTATTTAATTATACATTTATTCATGCTTTTAACTTTATATTGATTGATTAAAAAAACTTTATCAAAATGATAATTTTAATTTTTTTTAAAATTGTGTGGTAAATTTAGAAAAATAATTTTAAGAAAAAAAAACTATTGAAAAATAATTTTAAGAAAAAAAACTATTGAAATTATCCCTAACATTACAAAAGTATTTATATTTAAAAGGCAAAAGACTCGTATCTTATCTTGAATATTCAAATACAAATTTAAAGAAATGCAATTTTTTCCCGGTTTGATCATATAGGAGGAATAGCATTTTATTTTTGTCAACCTGCATAATTTAATTCATGTTTATCGCCTTATAACTTTTGGTCCTACCTTAACATATTCATAGTTTTTCTCTTTAAATAAACCTGTCGGTCCTGTCGCTGAACCACAATAATTTCTACCCTCTTAATTTGAATCGAAAACACTTCAGCTAAAAACAAAGACAATGATAATAAGTATTTTCTTTTAATAATTCGTAATATGTGATATTTTTCTTTCGTCTTATAAATGTTCTAAAGATATTTGTACTTAAGCAGAAATATATACAAAAACAATGATGAGGCTACGTTAAAAAATGAGAAAATAAATGTAAAACTTTCAAATTTATTTCCAATAAAGCTGGCAGCTGTTTTTGAAATGCCGGAATCATTGAATAATGAGACAACGCGAAAAAAAAAACTTAAAAATACGAATCCCAATCCTATAAATTACAAGTCAAATTAGTCTCCTTTCGACTTAGGGCTCGTGGTCAGTTGTTTGCTCGTATAAGCAAAGGTCTAGAGATACTGTATCCAAATGTATGGAGATAAAGCAGTTGAGCAAGACGAGCTCAAAAGTAAAACGAGTTTACAGCACAATCTTGTAGAGTAGATTTTGAGCCAAAAAGGAAAGAATAACATTTCAGGGTAACATAGTACATCATTGCTACGAGGAACTGAGGGTAGTATACCAGCAGACAGGCTAAAAGAACAACAACAGAACAGATCATCACAAACTCTAAGGGCGGATCGAAAATGGATGACAATAGTCCAAAGTGCAATGTCCTCGGTAAGGTATTTTTATATCGCCTCTGGAAAGAACCTATAAACCAAACATGTGCACTGTCATTTCAACAACTTTCCTCTTTCAATTTCCTTATTTTTTTTAAAGAAAAGAACAAACTGCACAAGGTAGAGCCCCGTACGCCGCAGGACCTGTTAAATTTCCAGTTCTCAGCTATCAGATGCTCAAAAAACCAATCTACTCGTACTACATATACGTATAAGAAATCATGATAATCCACTGGAAATGTATGTGTTTTTTTTTTAAATTACAAATTACAATCTCTTATAGTATGTAGAAGGTACCGGAAGCTATGAATAATAAAAATTATTTTTTAAGATTATACTATCATATCGATTATTTTCATAAATCGATTCCAAAAAATAACTAAAACTATGAGCATGGTTTATTTAGGAATTGATTTTTAAAGATTATTGCAACAGATCACAGAAACTATTAGATGATATTATTACCAGAATAATTAAAAATCTTATTATTTGCTGACATTCAGAGAATCGTTAAAGCAGAAAATTAATATAAATATTGATTGTTTGTTGGTTTATTTTTTTTATCTTAGCAATATATTTTTGTAAATTTTTTGTTTCGAATACGATAAGGTATTTTATTAAGACTTTTTCGTTTAAATTTTAATGTATCGTAAGAGCATGCAACGTAACCTTGTAGGTAAAAAATACACCTGTCTTAACAACATGCCGGCAAACAGAAAAACGATGCGTTCAGCATAACCACTTAAGGCATGCGACCATCTCAAGAGACGGGGTGCGCATGATAAGCGATGCCTTGCACCCATTCTCATCACGATTCCGAAGTACATACTCCGATACTATTCTTTGCTTGCGCGCCTTTATATCTTCTGTTGATCCCAGAGGTTGGGATTGCAGTATTCCTCTTAGCCATCCGTACCCGACCTGAACAGCCAACCAATTTAACAATCAACCTGAAAGCTGCGACTGCGGCTGCAACTGCAACAATGACTGATATTCCAGGGTGCATTTGTTCGGCGTGTCTTTTTCTGATTGAGGACGCGTGCGCACACACGTGCCACACACCTTGTATCCCTCTTGAGTTGGTCATTTCGTACACTGAATGGGGGAACGTGTTAAGTTGCTTAAGGACAGAAGCTCGTGCTCCGTTATTCAAATAATTTCATGGCTTTATAAATTGGCACAATTCCTCTACACTATCTACATACGTGCGAATATGCAGAATTGTGTGCAAAATAAATTGTGCATTGCATTTGTTCCCTAAGGCATCTCGAATTAAAAAAATTTCATCTTTAAATATATTCACTTTAATAGTTTTTTTTGTCTTTTTTGTTAAATATATTTATTTTTTCGTAGTAAAGATATATTTGTAAATCTATAGTTAAAATTTGTAAATTTTTTATTTGATCTAAAATGATTTTTCTAGTTTTTTTTTTTAAATAATTTATTTAAAAACTTAAACCGAAATTTTTAGGATATGGAAAATATTATACTAAATATCTGAAAATGACTTTCCTAGTTTCAGATTTGGTCAGTCAAACATGACACAAAATTTTAAAGTTTTTGAAAATCCTAAGAAATCTACTCTAGAAAGTGTAACCACAAAAAAAAATTTAATATTATTAAATAATCTGTAACGCTAAATTAAATCTTCATCAACAATTTACGAGTATAAAAATAAAAATGTGGACGATATGAAAACTTAATTTCGATGGTCCTGGATTTTCGCCCATAAATAAGATGGAATAATTTTAGGTAAAATCACTTCCAATTTCTAATTTTTATAGTTAAGTTATATCTTTATAAAATAATAAATTACGTAATATTAAATATTATCTAATAAATTGTATTTTCGAAATTTCATAATGACAATTGACGATTTGATGCCGTCAGGCTTTTTTTTATAAAATTATATGAAAATCATATTTATGCATACCATCTTTAAACTTTGGAGCATTTAAAAATCAACATTCATCTTGGAATGACCGAATTACTAATCGACATGTGCGCACGAGTCATCAAAAATTATTTAAAACAGTTCAAGTCTTTCAAAAAACCCTGTGAAAATTATTTAAGTGACACTATAATGACAAAATTTATTTAATATTGGGTTGTCTGAAAAGTAATTTCGTTGTTTCCCAACAGAGGACCTAATTGAATTTTTTCATAACCAACTTCACACTTAAGCTGCGTAATCTTATGGATTTTGACAGCTGACATAGCAAGGCTTGCTTGTAAAAAAATTCGATTGAATCTGCAATAGTAGTTTTTGGTTGATACCCTTTTAAATATGAAAAGTGAACAACAGCATTTTCGGCATATTTTATTGTACTTTTTTACTAAAGAAAAGATAAAAATACTGTTCAAGCAAGAAAAAAATTATCCGATGTGTATGGATTAAGTGAACGCCAGTGCCAAAACTGATTTGCAAAATTTCGATCCAGCAATTTTGATCTCGCAGATGCACCACGTTCTGGAAGGTCAGTTGAAGCTGATGAAGACACAATAAAGGTATTCAATTGATGCAAACCAGCGAATAACAACTCGTGAGATCGCTACGAGGCTAATTTTACCGAATTCGACCGTTCATGATCATTTGAAACGGCTGAACGGCTAGGGTTAATCTCAAAGCTCGACCTAATCTTATTACGGAAAAAAAATTATGCTGTCGCATTGACGTTTGTGATTTGCTTCTCAAACGCCAAGAAAATTATCCATTTTTGAAGCGTATCATCACTGGGGACGAGAAATGGATTGTCTACAACAATGTTAAGCGCAAAAGATCCTGGAGTAGAAAAGATGAACCGGATCAAAGCATTTCGATAGCCAATATTCATCAAAAAAAGGTTATGTTATCTGTTTGGTGGGATTTCAAAGGAATCGTTTATTTTGAGCTTCTATCGAGCAGCACAACGATCAATTCTGAATTTTGTTCAAAATGTAATTTTTAAATATATTTTATTGAAGTTTACTTTCCAAAGTACAAACTAAATAACTCGTTTTTGAAAAAAAATTTTTTGTATATTACGAGGGTCGTTCAATAAGTCCTTGGAAAATCCGAGAAATTGCGCTCGTAGTGTCGGTACGACAGGAAAGCTGTCGAAATTTCAGCTCGATCCATAGCGTAGGTCTATTTCTATCGTCGATTAAAGTTAACGACATTTATTTGTGCATAACAATGGAAAAAAGCGAGTTTAGGGCTGTCATCAAACATCTCCATTTGAAAGGCTTAAGCCCGAAAGAAATCAAAGCCGAGTTGGATGCAGTTCATGGCACATCTGCACCTGTGTTTGCGACGGTTTACAATTGGGTGAATGAATTTAAACGTGGCCGTTCATCCACAAAAGATGAACATCGTTCAGGACGCCCAGTTGAGGTGTCTACTCCTGAAATCATTGACAAAATCCACGATCTGATTTTGAACGATCGTCTAATTAAAGTGCGCGAATTAGTTGAGGCCACGGCCATATCACAAGGTACAGTCGCTTCAATTTTGCATGAAAAATTGTCTGTGAAAAAATTTCGGCAAGATGGGTGCCGCGTTTGCTCTTAAAGGAGAATAAGCGCAATCGTGTAGTGGACTCTGAGGCTATGTTGGCACTCTTTCATCGGAATCCTGCCGAATTCCTTCGTCGATATGTCACTGTGGATGAAACCTGGATACACTACTACACTCCAGAACGGGCTCCGAAGAAGGCAAAAACTGTGCCATCGGCCGGCAAGGTGATGGCCACGGTCTTTTGGGATTCGCAGGGCATCATTTTTATCGACTTCTTGGAAAAAGGAAAAACAATAACAGGAGCGTATTACGCGTCGTTATTGCAACGGTTGAGCGAGGAAATCAAAGAGAAACGCCCCCATCTGAAGAAGAAAAAAATCCTCTTGCATCAGGACAATGCGCGTGTACACACCTGCGCTGTTTCCATGGCCAAAATTGTGGAATTGAGAATGGAATTGTTGCAGCATCCCGCTTATTCACCAGATTTGGCCCCCAGTGACTATTTTCTTTTCCCCAATCTGAAGAAATGGATTGGCGGACGACGGTTCACTTCCAACGAGGACGTCATTGCTCAAACGGATGAGTATTTTGCAGAACTTCCGAAATCCTATTTTTTGGAAGGGATAAAATTTTTGGAAAAACGGTTGGAAAAGTGTATAGAGCTAAAAGAAGACAGTTTTTTTCCATCTTTTTCTAAGGACTTATTGAACGACCCTCGTATTTAATTATAGCTTAATAGTTTTGGCATGTTGCTACTAATTTTATTTATTAAAATTCCAAAAATATTTCAATATTTAATCAATTTAAAGAAAATTTTTCAAACGAAATATTTTTACTAAAAAAGTTTTAATAAAAGTCAATAGACAAGTTCAAAAATATCTCTCTGGATAAATTGTTACAGTATTATTTTCTAAATATTTAAAGCAAAATTTGCAAATTTCTTATGTGAACAAATAATTAACAATATTGTATTTATTATATTACAAATATTTTAAAATTTATTTTGTTTAATTTCCTGTCATTTCATTTTATTTGTACAATATAATTTAATCAAGACTTTTGAATATAATTATAAATGTTTATAATTATTTTAATAGTTGATATTTTTTTAAAAAATGTGTTTGTTTAATGCACATATTTTTTCTCGTATAAATTGTCGTAGGTATTTTTAAATATATTAAAAACTTATCAGCTATTTTTCTTTCCTAATATACGAATAGATATTAGAATAATAGAAGTGCATAAATAAAAAAAGCAGTAATAATTGCAAATGATAAGAAAACAAGTTTACTTTATTTGCAATTAAATGCGACCTTAATAGTTTGAGTAATTTTACAATTAATAGTAAATTCGAACGCATATAAAAAGGCAATTTTCTATTTTACGATTCATAGTCACCGCTGCGAAGTATAGTCAAAAGAAGTTCTCCTGCAAAATGTACAAGTTCCACTTCATCACAATTTTAACAGTGCTAGGTTATTTTAAATCAATTAATAAACAATTATTTATTTTAATAATTATAATTTGTATAATTTGAAAACTGTTTAGTTATGGCAAATTTTGCGAAGGAAATTTTGGGCAATGATTGCACACCAAAAGCATGTTCGCACGCTATTATCCCCGTTTGTGGATTTAACGGGCAGTGTTATAGGCAGTTCTATTCCGAATGTTCCATGGGCAATTACAATTGCGAATATTCAACAAGTATTTTATAATTTCTCTTGCTCTATTGTATATATTAATAAATATTAAAAATTAAAACATTTTTCTTTGAATTTTTAGATTTTCAAAAAGCTAAATTTGATCATTGTGATCAATGCTGTTAAATTCATCACACCTTTAATGACAACTTATTTCTAGGATCAATCTAGAATTAATTTTGTTAAATTACAAAAAAAAAGAATATAAATTATTTTATAAAAGTATAGAAAATTTAAGATATAATTTCCAATCATAAATAATAAATATTAAATAATCAATTTTTTTTTGTATTTTCAATAATAAAAAAATAATAAAATATTATCCAATTTGTAGTTTGTAAAATAAAATTAAATAAAATATATTTAAAATTTAATTAAGATAAATTTTTTTTAATAAATTATATTACATAAATTCTACTATTATGTATAAAAGTAATATTGCTTAAATAGCTATTACAAAACTCCTTTTAGGACCTGATCTTTTTTTAGGTCATCTTTGATAACTTTTTTGCATATTTCAGGCTGAAATTCGATCATTACTGGACGGATGTTGGTTCTTAAATCTTGTAAAGTTTGAAAATTTTTGGGATATAGAAAATATTATACAAGTATCTGAAACTAACTTTCCTAATTTTAGATTTCGGCAATCCAATATGACATATTTCAGTCTGTAATTCGATCATTACTGCGGAAGCATGTTGGTTTTTATAATATTCTGAAGTTTAAAAATTATCTCCGTAAATATAAGAAAAAATCCAACGTTGTCAATTCGCATGATATTTAAGGCCAATTGAAATTACCAAATCTAGAAATTAACCTATGGCATGTTGAAACGACATATATGTGTAGTTCATTCAAATTTAGATAAAAAAAAATTAGTAATTATAAAACTATATTGCTCAGAATTGACGGTAACGGTCTCTTCTTCTTCATATTCAATTTAAATGCGGCCAAATCATACCATCAGATCAAAATGCATACCATAAAGTGATATTTTATTAACATAATGGCGTCTCTATAGTCAATTATGTTTTTTTTAAAGCCCCATATATAAAAAAGTAGGCTTATTGACGTATCTAACAAAAGAGCCTCATTGGTGAAAAACATTTTGCTTTGAAAATAGCCGGTTGTACTAGTATACAATTTTCGTATATTAACGTATTGTTTGATATTTAAAAATATATAATATAAAATGGCACATAATTATCTAATTAAATCTTATCTAAAACATTATAGATACTTAAAAACTGTTAAATGATAGAATTTTACTTTCCAAACCATAAAATCGATAATAATTTTTAAACCGTAAAATAGATAAACTTTTAAATAACGAGCTTGTAGTAGTAAGAATTTTATAATTTTGAATTATAAATTTAAAACGAAAAATAATAGTTTACAAAATAAAAATAAGGATGTAATTATTAAAATTTAGCTGCATAAAATTAACTTTTATTAAAAAGTTCAAAATTACGGTTGAGCTATGAAAGTTTTAATTGAAATTGACTTTTAATGCCATGAAAAGAATTTTTTACAATAATATTTTTAAATGTATATGAAATACTATGAATATTTACAATTTTTTACATGAAATAAAGCGACAGAAAATAGGTAGAAAAATAGATAGAAAAATAAGGTTCGATAAAAAGTCAGATAAAAATTGTTATAAGAAAATTGTTTTTACGAGTATTTATTTTTTTATATAACCTGAAAAAAAAATTGTACGCTTAGAAAAATTGTTTTCATTTCAACCAAATTGATCGAGCGTATCTCAAACTGGTGGTGCTCGTTCGGGAGTTAAATCCAAAAGCGACCAATCATGAAGTGACCCAACGAAAAATACTGAAGCGTATAATTTGGCATAGAAGATCGCAAGAATGGCATACGACAACAATTTAGCCCTCATACGGAATGCAACTTGACATTGTGATCAAAAGGTATAAAATGGATCGTCAAATATTAGTACGAACATCCGTACATACACACATATTCGAACATAAGGGTGCGGGTGATCATGTTATTCACCCTTCTTATAGGATTCACCCATTGTAGTTGTGTTGCGCATTTGAACCTCAGTGCCCTGCTATATCGCAACGTCATGGCTCGTGCTCCTTTTCGTCTTCATTGTGCAATACGAACCTTCCTGAATGCACAACTGACTTTTAATCAAAAAAGGGGTCGGCGCACTTCGGTGCTAGCTAAACCTCACCAACACATCACACCAGTTAACGAACCGTTTCCGAGTACGAAGTAAAAAAAAATCGCCCGGCTGTTCAAAAATAGCCGCCGTTTTTTTTCATTCACATTTGCTGATCAACCGAGATCTTCTTTTGGTTTTTAGCTCTTCTTCAATTTTATATTTTGGACGGGGGTGCATTGACGTTCCACAGGCTACATACGCGTGCCGGCTGTTGTTCTTCTCGAACGAAAATCCATAAAGAAAAAAAGTCACCAACAAATAAGTTATTGCTTGAACGAATTCAGGAGATCTTAAAGTAAAAACGAATAAGAAAAGCAAAACAAAGAAAGTGAGGACTTCAGGTGAGTATAGACGATGTAAGGACAACATTTTTATAGACTGGAGATTTTTGAATAAAAACATTTGGTCGTTAGCTTTCTGAACATTATTTTTACATTTTTAATAAACTTCGAATGTTGAAATTATTCCATCATAGGGTCTATAATAGTCGTTTATAGAATACATATAGAGCCCTCTTCCTCATTCATCCAGGATACACATTTGTATCGCAGAAAATGCGATTGGAAATCAGAAAACTAAAATGAAGGTCAATTATTAGTGTAAGAATGGTTCCGATGTTCCTGTATTGCTGTGCCAGGATTCATTATAATTCTTTTCTGCACCAATTTCTAATAGTTTTTTTTTAATTTGTGGCTGGTTGCCTTTTAGATCTTTCCGATCGTTTCCCTAGATAAAACTAATGAGTTTCGATTTGATGATCTGTTCCAAAGCAGAAAAAATTAAACCAGCGAATGCATGTACGAATGCCATCCTGTCCTATAAAACCTTCCCTCAATCTTGAACATCGAGCATTAATATTATTTTCGGAAATGATTTCAATGTTAGTTTTTCGATGTGGGGAAAAGTATACAACATATGTTTGATGTCTATTCAGGTTACTGTACACTTTCCTTTCATCCTGTAAAAGTTTATTATACAGCAATGTGATGAGGGAAACACTAACGCTATGCGATTTATTCGCGCCTCTCCAACGGTCAAATACGTCTTTTACCTGAAAAATGTTACTCGAATTAGGAATTTATAATATTTCGTTTCCACTTTAGATTATCTAAACATTAAAGATTAAATCATAATGAAATGAATATATATTTTTTTAAATTAAATATTTTCGAAGTAATATATTTTAAATGAAAACTTCAATAAAACTTTTAATTCATTTTATGGACTAAATATTGCCATTATTTAATATTTAAATAATTGTTACTTAATTTTTTGCAGGACTTGATTCTTTTGAAATAATTTTTTAATAACTTTTTCGCACATTTCTGAGCTATAATTTGGACATTACCTGATGGAATGTGATGTTATGCGTAGCTTAATAATAAAAGTCCAATTGCGTCAAATCGCACAATCTTGGCGGTCAATTGGTATCACCAAATCTCAAAATTAAACGTTCTGAAATTTGTTTGCGCAATAAAGTCAAAAATTGTTATGTTGTATGGCTTAAGGCATTGTTTTGTTAAAATCATATATGATTCAGATTAAATTATTTAGCTTTAAATGAAAAAATCTTTAAGTTCAAGTGACGGTAACGGTATATCCTTTTTCATTTTCAAAGAAACACGAACCAATGACACCTTTTGACCAAAATTCTTACAAGACCAACATCTTTTGCGCATTTTATAGTCAATTAAAATTCATAATCTAAAATAACAAATTTGAATATAAAAAAAAACAATTTAACATGATTAAGAAATATAAGATTAACCGTTATTAAATAAAATGGAAAATTTCTACAGAAACATATATGATTTAAAAATAAAATTTTGAAGGTCGTACGCATCTAATATTTACTTTTTTTTTTAACTCTTAAGTTCTAATGTTTATTTAATTTAAGAAAAAAAATATATTTAAAAAAAAATATGCAAACAAAATTCTTTTTAAATATTATTTCAAAATTGAAATGACTAAAAAAATTCGTTTGCCAAACTGTTTACAACAAGTCCGATCGAACAAGTCACAAAACACATTCGAACATGAAAATGCGTATTACTATGCATGCATGAGTGGCGCAGCGCAAGACCCGTAATTATGTGCTGCTATAGGCACGAGTGAAACACACGCTAAATTGTTGTTATCTAAGTTGCCTGGCGATTGTTGTAAGTAGTCGACGAATACTTGAACCATGCGCCATGGTCAGCCATGCGTTACTTCGTTTCGTAGTAAAAGCGGCGCAGCCTGGTTGGTTTCTGATTGCATGTGCACGCGTCAAACTTATCGCAGTATAGTCGGAGTGCTTCGGGATTGAAAACTACAATCGGTCAGTATAGGAGAGGATTACTCGCCCATAATTTTTATGAGAGAGGATTTATGCAGAATGAGTGTTAGTTTTGAGTTTGGTTACGTGCGAGGGTGGAGCTACAGTGCTTGCTGTGTATTAGGGCGTATCACAGTCATTTCAGATTCGTTTTCAGCGGCTGGCTGGATGAGTACCTGTGCGCCGGCACGAGTAGCAATTGTTGCTATCGCAAGAAAAATAAATTTACGGCCCAGGGAAGCCTCATATCGCGATGGACGATGAGCTCTTTTACGTTGGACAACAGACGGCAAATCCGTTACGATTCCCCTTGTCCAAAAACAAAAACATATTCATTCACTGAATCGGAACAGATTACAGCCGTTAATGTTAATTCGCTCGCAATTGGATTTCCCACCATTTTCCAACAGAAACAACCACCAAATTCAATATCAGATAGAAAAGAAGACAACAAAAACATAACTTTTTCTCTATTTCGCGCTAAAATCCAAACATAAAATGTTCATTGACCACAATGGAAACTACGTAAATGAAGCCTATTTTTTTTTTCAAAAGGCGTTCGTTTTTATTATAAAAAATTTTCCCGCCATCTTGAAGTTGGACAAATGACAAAAAAAAAAGATTAAAAAGTAAACCCAGCGCACTCACTCGCATACACAAGCCCATTGGCCTCCATTTTGTATCACATTTTAAATTGTTAACTTTAACTATCAAAAATGATCATCTTTATTTTGTAGGAATATTTTATAAATATTTTCTTTTTCTCTTATATTGTAGAATCATATTAAGTTTATGATTTTTTAAAGGCAAAAACTGACTGCATTTTAATATTTTTATTTAATACTCAAAATAATTGGGGAAATATAAGAAAAATAATTTTTATACGTATATAATTAATAAAAATTCACCTTTAACAATTTTATTTTTTAAATGAACAAAACTATTTGAAATTTGATTAATTATATATTTGGGAAATTATTTATTTTTGCAAGCTTTCATGCATTTGTAATTGATTTTTATAAGTTTTTATGCATTTGTACAGAGTTTTTATAAAAGATTTTTACAATTCTTAACTAAACGGAATTATGAGTTTTCAGTTTTTTCTTATGTTATTAAAATTTTATAATTCATATAAAATAACTTGCAGATATTCTTAATTTTTTAAATTTAAGAAACAAAAATTTGTTTATATTGTAATTGTCGAAAAATTGCAAATTTGTTTGTAATTATTGAAAAAAATCTTCGTTAATGATTCGATATTGGAAATTAATTAAATATATAAATATACAAATTAATTTTGTTATGTATATGAATATTTCTACAGATAACGTAGAGAGAAAAATATAATTACTCAATTATGACTAGATGATCACTTGTATTTGTTAAGTTGTTATTAGCATTTTAACAAAATATACAAAATGGAATAAGAAAAAAATTGAATATTTTCCTTTATCTGAATCAGTAAACATTATGCAAATGAACCTTTTGTGATTCATTTACCACTTGTCTACTAGCATATGTATGGTGATTATTTAAGCGATTTCAATAACAAATTTGACATTCTTTCGAAACAAAATCCTAATTAGTACTTTTGTTTTTAAAGTAAATTAATTTGTTGTTTTATTTATTCGTATTTAAACGCACATGATGTACTTTATACTATTTGTACATGTAGATTTGTCTGTATACTAATCGTATTTATACTATAATTAAAAAAAAATTGAATATTGTACGCAAATGTGTGAAAAAGTACAAAGCACATAAATAAATACTATTTGCCTTTTGGTCTCCTGTTTTATACTCATTAAAAGTAAGTAAACTTGTGCGTTTTTTTTTTTTTTACCTAAATAGAAATTGTTTAAAAAGTGCAGGTTTTAAGTGAAATATCTGAATTTTATATTGTATATTATTATATCGACGACACGTGTAGATAAATTTCCGATAAAAAAAAGTACAGAAATTATACAAGACGTTTCATTGCAAATGATAATAAAAAATAAAGTCTTACAAAAGAATTGTATTTTATGAAGAAAAATTTTTTGATATTCACATAATAAAAATCTTAAAGTCAATTCTAGATTTTCTCTCTGTTTTTTTTTTTAATTTTATTTTATAGATATCTATATTATAATAAGCATATATCAATTGTAAATTAATTTATAATACTGTGGAGCAATGATGTGAGAGTAAGCGTTTATATGCGTTTCTCCAACCAACGCGACTAAGAAGATTCTAATAAATTTTGAAGCCATTATCTCTTCTATAGGAAAGATAATAGAGAAAGTTCTCTTACAAGTAGATTGTTATAATAGGATAAACGGGAATAAATTGTTTTTATTACGAACATAAAAGCGGCATCTACAATTTTTCTGGAGGAGCTAGGAATTGGAACGTTTTGATTGAACCTCATAGTTCAGTTCCATAAGTCCAAATTGGTTTAATAATTGCGTTGTATATTAATAGTTAATATTTACTGCTAGTTTTGATTGAACCTCATAGTTCAGTTCCATAAGTCCAAATTGATTTAATAATTGCGTTGTATATGAAAAGTTAATATTTACATTAGTCTAAGTAGTTTTATATAACGTCTGCTAGTTTCAGGTCTTTTTAGTCTAGAATATGAGCTCCAGTTTAGATGCAATCGTAAATAACGAACTTTATGAAATTGTGGAATTATGTTGCCATTAAGTTTTAAAAAGGAAAGTGGATTTTGGCAAAGACTGAAAGTAATGTGAACAGTTTTTATGTTCATATAATTTCACTCTCCATACTATATTATTATTTTATTGGGTATTAAGTACGGCTGTATCATCTAAAAGCAAATGATAGTCTTAAAATCAGATGGCATGTCATGGGTATAAATAATTATATAAAATTTGACCAAGAATAGTGCCTTGTGAGACTCCGTCTAAAACTGGATATATTTTTGAAGATTCTAAATTAAGCATAGGAGATATCGAAGAATATCTTTGGGCAATAATCTTTCCTCTCAAGAGAGTAGGTGTTATGGTATAAGTATTTTGGAAATATGGAAATATTTTCATGGTATTGGATTAAGGAAAAAAAAATCTGAAATTACGTGAAAAAATAACAGGAAT